>JALAZF010000236.1:8547500-9147500 GCA_022829125.1 Lathyrus tuberosus | reverse complement strand
GGTCTGCACTAGTGGTCTGAGTCCCCGCCAATGAAAACACCTTTCCGCCCGCTTGAGCTTGTTTCGGCTTAGTACACTTAGTACTAATGTGACCCACTTCTCCACAGTTAAAACACTTCACCATATTCCTCCTACACTCAGCAGTAGAATGCCCAATACCTCCACAGTTAGAACATCTCCCAACGGCCTTCCTACACTCAGTTGCTTTATGACCCATTCCACCACAATTGAAACACTTAATGAACCCAGAACTTCCTCCTCCAGATCTCTTATCAAAGTTTCCCTTATATTTACCCTTATCAGCGGGGGTCACATAAGGTCCACTTCTAGCTTGTTGTTTCCCTCTCCTCTCATTCACACTCTTGTAATGTGTAGAACGAGCTTTGCTATCTTCCTCGAAGATTCTACAACATTCAGTCAAATCCGAAAATCTCCTAATCCTTTGATATCCCACAGCTTGCTTAATCTCAAGACGCAAACCATTCTCATATTTAATACACTTTGAGAACTCAGCAGTAATCGCAGCATAATGAGAATGAAATTGAAGCAATTCCACAAACTTATCAGTATAGTCCACCACTGACATACCACCTTGTTTCAATTCCAGGAATTCCATCTCTTTCTTCCCTTTCACACTTTCAGGGTAATACTTCAGCAAGAACTCGGTACGAAACAATTCCCAAGTTACCTCTTCATTATCCACCTCAAGAATTTCACGCATACCGACCCACCAATCGTCGGCTTCTTCCCTCAACATGTGAGATCCAAGCCTCACCTTATTCTCTTCCGCACAGTCCATGACTCTGGAGATTCTTTCAATCTCTTTCAGCCAAAGTTGAGCACCATCGGGATCAAATCTTCCTTTGAAGACCGGTGGTTGATTCTTCCTGAACTCTTCATTAGCACTTACATTTGGCGCACCCTGCACCGCCCTAGCCAATGCTTCCATAGCAGCAGCCATCGCATTATCGTTTCTACCAGCCATATTCTGATCATTCCCAAAAATAACAACAAAGGTTAAACAACAGTTCAACCAACACAACAACGAGACAGACACGACTGACTCAACCTTGGCTCTGATACCACTTAATGTAACACCCCCTTTCTATACCCCCAAATAATCAAATAAATCATTTAGGCACGTATTGGAAATTTCATCAGAGTACAATTGTAAACACGGCATAAAAAGGCATGTCACATTATGCTTGAAATTAAAACATACAACACCTGCTCAACAAATGATATGCAACAGTGGGGTAACTTTCAACGTAGGAACTCAGTCCTTACACCCACATCTCAATATTTAGAATAAAAGCGGAAGATCTAAACATTGATAACACCAAACATATATACATTATATATATTTATACATCAACAAGTATGATACAACAACATCATTCATGTTTATATTCACAAATTCATCAGCAAGATACATACACGAATGTATCACAAAAAGGAATCAAACATAAGCATCCTAGCTACCCGGTGCTACATATCAGAGCCAACCGACCAAAAAGGTATGAAGACACACTTCACAAAAGACCACCAGATACCTAATCTGCAATGCCTCGTAGAGCATCATAAAACAGCAGAAGGGTGAGAAATATTATCATAATAACAATGCATATAATCATATATCTCAACACAAAAGTATACACATAACACATTCTCACCATTCTACCATTCCACATAAACATACATATTATATTCATTCTTCAATGCATCATTACAACGATACAATTCTTATCACAATTCATCACATCTCATTCAATATACATCGCAAGGCATATATATATATATATATATATATATATATATATATATATATATATATATATATATATATATATATATATATATATATATATATATATATATATATATATATATATATATATATATATATATACAAAACCAAGCATATTCATCACAATGCTTATCATTCAACATAAACACATATATTCATGTTCATTCATCCATGCACAAAAACAAGGATGACCAATGCACATCATAGAGACCGACTCACGACTCTATGCAAATGCAATGCGGTACCGACTCATTTCATCTCAAGTTCAATTGAAGAGCTTATTGGAACCATCGTTCGTTACTTAGTGTAACTCCCCGTCGGGCATACGATGTTCACCCATTGCTACCACCTCTCAAAAGGCTTACAATGTTTATGGATTGCCCCCACCTCTCAAAAGGCTTACAATCCGATTGCTCCCACCTCTCAAAAGGCTTACAATCGTTTGTAATCATCGCCCCCACCTCTCAAAAGGCTTACGACGTTACAACGGATTCATCTTAGAACCCCACAATGCAAGAATGCACATCATGATGCTTCACATACAACATGACTCATGACACTCTTGACATGCATACATCACACACAATCCACATACATTCACATCAATTGTGCCAAACGGCAACCGAACGTTTTCACAAATAACCAAACAATTCGATTTACGGTTTACTGGAAAAGTTGGTTAAAAGTCGGCTAAAAATAATATTTTTCTTCACCAAATCATAGAACACATTTTTAGCTTCACATCCATATAAAGAACACCTCAATCGGATAAACAACGCAAAAGATATGGATATTTCAAAATAACACAAAAACATAAACCGGAGGCCTGGCACTACGATACGGTTTGAAAATACTGCTCTAATTGAACCAGGTTCAGACCTCAAAACCATTTTTCCTAGAAAGAACATCTCATTAGCTTTCCAACGCTTCGAGCGAGGATCAAAACCGACTTACGGTTTAGAAGATATGAATTTCCGAAGTTTCCCCGAAAAACCAGAATTTTCTGGTACAGCTCAGTATGTATCAATACATAGGCTTATGTATCGATGCAAAAAGGCAACATGTATTGATACATAGCACGCATGTGTCGACGCATGCTGTAGTGAAAATTCTGTTTTCTTAAAATTCTACAGTATGTATCGATGCATAAGGGTTATGTATCAATACATAAACCATTTTGTATTGATACATAGCTGTTATGTATCGATGCATAACTCTGTTTTTCTCAAAAACCAGATTTCTCAAATTACACCCTTGCTGTAATTTTTCCGAAATACCCGAAAACTCGACTAAATCAAACATTTTCACCGAAACAAACATATACGCGCAACCACCAAATACATAAGAACAATTTAGAACACATAAATGAAATTTCTACGACGTTCGATTTTTCGATTAAATTTCAACCTTTCAAAAACCAGAATTTTCAAACATCACCAAATCGAATAAAAAGCACGCTATACGACGACCTAACCTTACTCGATACAACTACGTAATTTATTTCGAATTCTAACCGTGAAAACATCGGTTTTTATCGACTTTGTCCAATTCGACCTAACCACATATATCTCTACAACAATCTAAACAATTCAAACACACACATACATAATCATACACATGGATAAGATAATAATATTTCACACCCTTACCCGATTAAATTCGATTCCTAGAGTTGTCTTGACGATTTCCTAGCTTTTCCAATCTTTTCTTCTCTTTTTCTTCTCTTGTTCTTCTTTCTCTCTATTTTTCTCTCTAACTCTCATTTTCTCTCTCTTCTAACTCTTATACTTTTCTTTCTATTTCTTTTCTTACTACTATCTTTTCTTTACTTTAAATATCTCACAAATACCCTTAAATCATTCCTCACTTAAATTCTAACTTAACAATAATTATGAAATGTCTAAAATACCCTCCAATCTAATTTCCCCCGAAAACTCTCAAAAACGGTAAAATAATATAACACGCCAACATATCAGATTAAAACACCAATTTCACAATAACATTATTATCACCCAAATTAAATAAAAGACTCAACAAAATAATACAAATTAGCACAAAAATGGAGATAATCATAATCGGGCTGTTACATGCGATAACCGTGACGATCATCTTGTTGTTCAATTTAGATCCATTATCTGTAATGATCTGGCTCGGAACACCATAACGGTAGATGATACTGTTTTTGATAAATAGGACTACCACTTGTCGGGTTACATTAATGTATGACGCTGCTTCGAACCACTTGGTGAAGTAATCAATGGCTACCAGGATGAACCGATGTCCGTTTGAAGCCTTAGGTTCAATCATGCCAATCATGTCGATTCCCCATATGGAAAAAGGCCATGGGGAAGAAAGGACTTTGAGATGTGTAGGCTGTACATGGATTTTGTCGGAGTATATCTGACACTTATGACACTTCCTCATGTACTTGTAGCAATCAGATTCCATTGTCAACCAATATTACCCTGCTCTTAGAATTTTTCTCGCCATTGTATGTCCGTTGATATGAGTGCCAAAGGATCCTTCGTGAACTTCTTTTATCGGCATGTCTGCTTCTGGTCTGTCTACGCATCGGAGCAAGACCATGTCAAAGTTCCTCTTATAGAGTGTATCCCCGCTCAGGAAGAAACTGCCAGCCAGCCTTATAAGAGTTTTTCTGTCTTTCCTTAGTGCCCCAGGTGGGTACTCTTGTTTCCGAAGGAAGCATTTGATATCGTGATACCAAGGTTTGTCGTCTATGACTGCTTCAACCGTGAAGATATAAGCGGGCCGTTCAAGGTGCATTATGTCAATCTTAGGTAAGTCATTCCATTGACCTACACTAATCATGGAAGAGATAGTGGCTAATGCATCAGCCATGTGATTCTCTTCACGAGGGATACGATGAAACTCGATTCTGTTGAAGAATGGTAACAACCTTCTCGCATAATCTTTGTAAGGAATCAATCCGGGTCGGTATGTGTTCCAATCTCCTTTGATCTGATTGATATCCAAGGCTGAGTTGCCATATACATCCAAGTTCTTGATCCTCAAATCAATTGCTTCCTCGAGACCCATAATACAAGCTTCGTATTCGGCCTCGTTGTTTGTACACTTGAATGTAAGTCTGGCGATGAAAGGAATGTGGGTACCCTGAGGTGTTATGATGATTTCCCCAATTACGTTTCCGTAATGATTGACAGCTCCGTCAAAGATTAGTCCCCATTGGGAACCTGGCTCTGGCCCTGAGGTGTTATGATGATTGCCCCAATTACGTTTCCGTAATGATTGACAGCTCCGTCAAAGATTAGTCCCCATTGGCAATCTTTCATTTTTATATACATGACATCTTCATCTGGGAAGTTAAATCTGACTGATTCCTGATCTTCAATCGGTTGATGAGCCAAATGATCGGCTAAAACACTTCCTTTAACGACTTTCTGAGTGTGGTACTCCATGTCATATTCTGATAGCAACATCTGCCAACGGGCAATCCTCCCCGTGAGAGCAGGTTTTTCAAATACATACTTGATTGGATCCATTTTGGAGACCAACCAAGTAGTGTGATGAATCATGTACTGGAGAAGACGTTTGGCTGCCCAAGCCAAAGCGCAACAAGTTTTCTCAAGCATAGTGTACCGAGTATCGCAGTCGGTGAATTTCTTGCTCAAATAGTAGATGGAAGCCTCTTTCCTTTTTGTTTGGTCTTGTTGGCCAAGTACACAACCCATTGAGTCTTCCAAGACTGTTAAATATATGATTAGTGGTCTTCCTTCCACTGGAGGTGATAGTATCGGTGGGTTCAACAGGTATTCCTTGATACTGTCGAAGGCAGTTTGGCAATCTTCTGTCCAAACGCAATCCTGATTCTTTTTGAGTAATTTGAAAATCGGCGCACATGTCGCGGTCATGAGGAATATGAATCTGGAGATGTAGTTCAAACCTCCCAGGAATCCTCTGACTTGTTTTTTAGTTTTCGGAGAAGGCATTTCTTGAATGGCCTTGACTTTGTCAGGATCAACCTCAATTCCTTTCTAGCTGACGATGAACCCTAAGAGTTTCCCTGAATGGACACCGAAGGTGCACTTGTTGGGATTCAAGCGGGGTTTGTACTTTCTCAACCGCTCGAATAGTTTTGACAGGTGGGTCACATGCTCCTCTTCTGTTTTTGATTTAGCAATCATGTCATCAACATATACCTCAATTTCCTTGTGTATCATGTCATGAAACAGAGTAGTCATGGCCCTTTGATAGGTTGCCCCGGCGTTCTTCAAACCGAACGACATTAACTTGTAACAAAAGGTCCCCCATGGGGTAATGAACAAAGTTTTCTCCATGTCTTTCGGCGCCATTTTGATTTGATTATAGCCCGAGAATCCATCCTTGAAGGAGAAAACTTTGAACTTTGTTGTACTGTCTACCAGCATGTCAATGTGTGGTAAGGGAAAGTCATCCTTTGGACTTGCCTTATTTAGATCTCTGTAATCCACACACATTCTGACCTTTCCATCCCTTTTCAGAACTGGTACGATGTTGGCTAACCATTGAGGATATTCTGACGTAGCGAGGAAACCTGTGTCAATCTGTTTCTGTACCTCCTCTTTGATTTTGACAGCCATGTCTGGGTGAGTCCGTCTCAACCTCTGTTTTACTGGCGGACATTCCAATCTTAATGGTAGATGATGTTCCACGATGCTGGTATCCAACTGTGGCATATCCTGATAGGACCAAGCGAATACATCGGGAAACTCTTTGAGAAGTTTCGTCAAACTCTCTTTGACAGTTGGACTGTGCAGTGCCCCAATCTTGACTTCTTTTCTCTCTTCTTCTGAACCTAAGTTGACCATTTCCAACGGCTCTTTGTGAGGCTCAATGGACCTTTCCTCTTGTCTGAGTAGTTGGGAGATCTCTTATGGAATTTCTTTGTCATCTTCTTCTTCAGCTTCAAATATCGGGAATTCAAAGTTAGGAGAAGGCATTGGATCGTATGTTTCAATGGGGTTTAAAACAAGCAATCTGCATGACGTGATGATTTGTGTTTAGAAGAGATAGAGAGAATGCAAGAGTGCGTGCAGTGTATTTCTTTTACTGCTTGTTTTTATTATTGAGTTGTTTTTTAGGATTACCATTTTCTGAAAAACGAAAAGAGAAAACAACAATTAATGTGGAAATTACAGAACGACGTGATTTTATTAATGAACAAGTCGATTCTTGAAACTACAGCTCTATAAAACAAAACTCTGTCGCTTTGGGCGAAGCGAAGAGGAATATTTACAGAAAGTGAGCCCTATCAAAACATCCGTTTCACTTGGGCAGGGTGAAAGATGGAAATTACTTAGACTTATGAACAATCTTTGGAACATCGACAGCGACCCATTGGCCGCGAAGTCCTCGGTGAATCACAAATTCTGGTACCTTCCTTGATTTGTCTTCAGAAATGACGCTGATTTCTGGCAGAACAGGATCATTGGAATCTATCTCCCAAGCAGAGTTGTCGTAGAAGGATTCCTCAGTTGTATTTTGCATAGTATTTGTACTCTCAACTGTATCTCCCCATCCAGTTGGCTAGATGTCTTCGAGCCTGATACGAGAGCTTTCAGGAGCGGTGTACTTGACCTTGAAGTCATATTTTCCACTCGGTTGTCCCAAGGTGTCCCACACTTCTTTGGAACTGGAGGAGTCATCCCTCTCGATGACGTTGACCTCGGGAAAAGCATAGTTGATGAATTCTAGTCCGACAAGCTTTGCCAATTCATTGTCGTACGAGATATTTTCTGAATGACCTGAGTGTTGATCCCATGACATGGTGGGGACGTAGGTATTCTTTTTAATGATGCTCAACTGATTTTCATTGTTCGGCTGACTTTCTTGCCCCAAGTCCCCTGGGTAAGGCTGCCAAATAGGCAGACCATCCATTGAGCCATAATAGTCGTGGTCAAAGTTGTCTTTCATCAGAGTGTCTTCCTCTAATGAATTTGGCGGAGCCCAGCATCCTTCAGGATCACAATCTCCGTACATCATTTCGACATCTGACCTCGGTATAAATCTCGGACTCTGTGTAGGAAAGCAAAAGGGAGTATGCGTTTCGCCCTGAGACGTATAATCGTCCTCGTTGAGATAGGACTTCCATTCTTCCTCCGTATCGGAGGAATCATATTTATTGATGGTATACACGTCTTGAGTCACTAGATGAAGGAAACCTCCATTGTGGAAGAAGTCCTGAATGGGATGAAG
Source organism: Lathyrus tuberosus (assembly GCA_022829125.1). Lineage (NCBI taxonomy): Eukaryota > Viridiplantae > Streptophyta > Magnoliopsida > Fabales > Fabaceae > Lathyrus > Lathyrus tuberosus. The sequence goes on along the minus strand of JALAZF010000236.1, from coordinate 9,139,480 downwards.
ACTTTCATCGTTAGCAGTTGTTTGGGTGCAGGTTACAGAAAAACCAAGACCCTTCTTTGTTTTGTTATCAGTAGGAATGACAAGCTATCCCCATCCTTTTGCATTATTATTTTCGATCACTTTGAGAGCATCTCTGTATGAGGAAATCGAGGTTCCTTTCTCTGATTGATTCTCATTGCTCACCGAAAGTGCTTGGAACTGAGTTCCAACAACCTACTCGGGTTCTACACAAGTAGATAATGACAAGTTGCTCACGAGCAAGGCTTGTTCTCCACAGACTGTGACGAGTTGGCCGTTCTGGACGAACTTTAGCTTTTGGTAGAGGGTCGAAGTGACCGCCCCAGCCTGATGTATCCAAGGTCTTCCTAATAAACAACTGTATGTTTCCCAGATGTCAATGACCTGGAAAGTGACTTGGAAAGTATGAGGACCAATAGTTATGGGAAGGTCGACTTCGCCGATAACCGTTTTTCTGGATCCATCAAATGCTTTGACGACGACCTCGCTGGTTTTCATCAGAGGTCCTTTGAATGATAATTGCATCAAAGTGGACTTCGGCATAACATTCAGGGCTGACCCTGTGTCTACCAGTAAGCTGGCTAAAGCATCATCCTGGTAGTTGACTGTAATGTTGAGCGCCATGTTATGACGGCGACCTTCTTCAGGTAATTCCTCATCACTAAATCCCAAGTTATTACAGGAAGTGATGTTAGAGACAATGCTATCGAACTATCTGATTGTTATATCCTGTTCCACAAAGTCTTGCTCCAAGACTTTCTGTAGAGCCTCTCTGTGGGCTTCTGAACTAAGTAACAGTGATAATACCGAGATCTTTGAAGGAGTTTGTAACAGTTGGTCAACAATGTTGTATTCACTCCTTTGGATGAGCTTCAGCATCTCATCATTGTTTTTTGAAAGGTCGGGATTACTGGATTGACCGACTGGTGGATCGGGAACTTCTGTCTGAGGTTCCTTTTCTTTGTTGGGTTCTCCAACTCCTCTGTTGAAGATTCAACCACTCCGTGTTACTCGACTGATGTCTGCAATATTCACGACGGAGGGTAACGGGATTTCCTTTCCATTCTCAATTGTGGTTGCACCGTATTTGTAAGGGATAACCTTAGTTGATTCATACGGTAGCGGTCCTGGTAGATAGATGACTATGGGAGCCTTCTAATTTTTCTGACCATCGTAAGTAATTTCGATCCGTTCTCGGTTGGGAACTCTCAATTCGTCAAGTAGAGAGATAATGGTACAAACATCCCTAGTCCTCTGATGATCAGAGATTATGACAACGTCCTCAATTTGATTAGCGAAGTACTTGACTGATCCAGAACTTGACCATGGTTGAATCTCTTTGCGGTCCAACTGACTTTGAAGGGCTACTCGTACGAGGTAGCATCCTTGATTATCCACTGACCAAACTCCGCACAGCTCATAGTTGTGTAGTGGCACCTGGCCACGTCTTCTTTGAATACAGTGTAACCTTACTAGATCTATTTCCATCGACCGAACATCCTGAGTTTGATATCTAGTAGGATTCCCATTAGTGATACTATATTGCTGGGTGTCTTCATCCATATAGATTGGAAGCCATCAGTAGTTCAACAAGTGCTGAAGTGTTTCCTGGACAAGGGCACAACCCTAATCATCTTCGCAACCCACTTTACAGCCCTGATAATCATGTGATACCAGGAACCCGAGCCAGACCTGTTTAGCATGTAACTCCACCAGGCTGGTATTCATCAAGCGAATATCGAAGATTTAAATCATGTTGATTTGTTAATGATTCCTATCATGGTAGTCCTGGATCCATCCAAGATCCATCTGACGCTGGAGGGCCTCTTGTACAAAAGAGCATCCCTGTTTATTTACCGAGCAAGTCAGACAGGAATTATAATCGTGACGTGACAGATTATGATACTGGCTTTGCCTTGAGTGCATTTCCACCAAGTTGACATTCATCACACATATATAGTGGTTTTGAATGATGTTGGAATTCTTATAAACCTGTTAACCCCACGAACTCGGTGTTATTGGATCCATCCGAGATCCATCTGTTCCTATAGACCTGATTGCACCACAGAACATCCTTGATTGCTTTTAGAGCAGATATCACACTGGTGATAATTATGAGGTGGCACATGGCCATATCCACTCTGTCTACAATGCATCTTGACCAAGTTGGCCCTTAATAAGAGTACATCGTGAATTTGATAGGTGTTGTTAGACTCTCCCTCTATCAAATTAACTGTAGCCTTCTCGTGTTGAGGCAGCGGGTTCGTGAGAACATTCAGATTCGTATCTTTGAAAGATAAGACCCCGCTCCTAACAAGCTTTTGCACGTCGGATTTGAAACTGAGACAGTTTTCTATGTTATGCCCTGGTCCTCCTTGATGGTAAGGGCAAGTCTGATCCACCTTAAACCAAAAAGGCAAATTTTCTGGTACTGTAAGAGGAGACTTAGTCTGGACATGCCCCTTGGCCAGTAGTAACGGAAATAGTTCTGAGTACGATACGGGTATAGGATCAAATCCTGGTGGCCACGTTGTACGGTTGTTGTTGTACGGGGAACGACCCTGCTGAAGAGGCTGTTGTGTCCTTTGCTGAAATTGCTGCGAATGCGGTTGGCTTTGAGCAACCTGAGGTTGATACGTAGAAACAGGCGCAGGGCTGATAGCAGGAGTTACAGCTGCTACTGGTTGGTACCGTCACCTTTGCTTTCTGAGAGAGATATTCCTAATATCTTGATCCTTTTTCTTAGGGAGAGCACTGCCGTATTTTTTAGTACCGCTTGTCGACCTAGTGTCTTTGACTAGACGTCCTTCTCGAACGGCTTCCTCGAGACGCACTCCCATACCGACCATTTCGGTGAAGTCGTTGGGCGCACTGGAAACCATTCTGTCATAGTAAAATGAGCTCAAGGTCTTTAAGAAAATCTTTGTCATCTCTTTTTCCTCAAGAGGTGGACAAATTTGAGCGACAATCTGACGCCATCTCTGAGCGTATTCCTTAAAGGTTTCCTTGTCCTTTTGCAACATTGATATGAGTTGATCTCTGTCTGGTGCCATGTACAAATTGTATTTATATTGTTGGACGAAGGCAGTGCCAAGATCTCTGAATGTGCTAATCGTAGTGCAGTTTAAACCCATGTACCATTTTAATGCGGCATCGGTTAAACTATCTTGAAAGTAGTGAATCAGTAGATCCTGACTGCGAATAGCCTGTAGTTCCTTCTGCATTTCCAGGAATTGTTCTTGGAACTCATCCATTCTATCGAACATACTTTCCTTTCGACCAGAAGGTATATGTGGAATCTGTCCTTCCGGGACAGTGTGCACCACAGGGGGTTGTACCGTTACTACGACAGTGAATCTTGGCGCTTCCTGAAGTTTGTAACCTTCAGGAGTCCTCATTATACCTCTGGCTTCCTGACGTTCCCAAAGTTTGTAACCTTCAGGCCCAGCGGCTTCTGCTATGATTCCCTAATCTTCAGTGATCGGCTGAACATATCCTTCCGGGATATAGTTAACAGGCATGCCCCAGGGAAGATCTTTCAGCATTTGATACCTAGGATCATACTTCTCCACTATGGGCTTTGAGGTGATCTCTGAGATCACAGTTCTTTGTAGTTGAGCTTCTGCCATGGCTTGCATGTCGTTACGAAGCTTTCTCATATCCTCTCTCAGAGCGTCGATCTCTTCTTTCAACTCTCTGTTCTCTTCCTCAAGATCATCCATCTTTTTCAGACGATTGGCCCGGGTATTGTACGAATGAGACAGTTTGACTCTAGAATCGAGACACAAACATGAGATTCGTAGGTAAGAAGAATACGTGACGCGAGAATGATGAATGCAATGATTATATTAATTATTTTTTTTGTTTAATCAAAATAAACTTCGATAATTAGATTGCAAATATCAAACAGTGGGGACACCCCCGTTTTATTGAATTCAAAGGATTGCGGAAATGGAAATACAGTAAATTACAAGGTGCGAAAACAGAAGCCTAAGCTAATGGGTCCCGAGCCCTCTCTGAGGAGAACTCGGGTGCTGATTCTGGTACTTTCCTTTTCTTGGACCGGGGCTCTTGGGCCGTTGTCAGGTTGTCATTCCTTTGCCAAGTGAAAGGAGCGAGCAAATTCCTTTGGTCATCCTGATATTCTACAACATGTTGCTCCAAAATCTCAATTAGAGCATCCTTATCTTTCAGCAGTTGCTGTATTTTGGTACACTCTACATTGAGAATGCGATACTTGTTCTTCCAAGACCTCCTCTCCTGTTGAACTTTGATGAGAGTAACCTGAAGTTTTTCCGTTTCAGTGATGAAGTACATGACAGATTCCCTCGGCGGAAGAACTCCGTGACGAGGATAAGGTATCTTTAGCTTGAGAGCTCTAGTTTGTACCCAATGGAGATAAGGCTCCACCGAGACACTGTCTGGTTTTTTTAGAGACTCCCGTCCTTTCTTATGAACATGTTTCCAAGTGTGCACTATTTCCATCTTTAGTGCCCTGTCATTTTCTCCTTCCTTGAAGAAAAGACCTTCCACATGAGCATTACGCGGGACATGCCTCATCGGGTATCCAAATTGACGACGAACTAAGACTGGATGGTAATTGATTCCTCCCTTAGTTCCTATAAGGGGTACGTTGGGGAAATTTCCACAACGGTCAATGATCCTGATCCCGTCATAGATTCCATTGTACTAATTGATGTCAGAGTTGGTAAGAGACATGATTTTCTACGACCAACTTAAGGTGCTCTTATGATCCCAAAAAGCGGCAGACTTAGGCAAATGGGAGATAAACCATTTATATAGTAGGGGTACACATCACGTGATCATTCCTCTGCTGTATAAATTCCTTAAGTGTACAGAATGATATGCATATGCGAGCAAGGTTGGTACGGCGTTTCCAATGAGAAAAACCTTAATGGCGTTGATATCGACGAAGTTATCAATGTTGGGAAACAAAAATAACCCGTAGGTCAGCAAAACAAAGATGCTCTCAAAAGCAGTCACGTTCCCTATACTAGCAAATTACAGAGCCTTCTTTACCAGAAACTTGGTTGGCTGGGATTCCTTCCTTGGTGGTTAGGTGAGTCCTGACTTCTGATTCGTCCAAATAAATTACTTTTGCAATGGTCTGATCCTCTAGAATTTCTCCCAGTCCAGAAAAGGGAGATTGATCAGTAATGGGTAGATCAATCAGATGAGAATACTCCTCCAGCGTTGGTGCGAGCTGGTAATCCGGGAATGTGAAACAGTGATAGACCGGATCGTAAAACTGAATGAGTGCCTTCGGGATTCCCTCAATTACATGGACCCTTAACAGAGGTAGCAGACCTCCGTACTTGGCTCTGAAAGCGTCAGGGTTAGTGATCATCCTTGCTAATCCTCTCAAATCCTCTAGTTTTGGAACCTTGAAGGTATACTTGTGAGTTTTCCGTCTACCGAAATCCATGAGCGCAATCCTTTTCTCTCTGACATTTGCAATCATTGTCTTAGTTTAATTTGAAAAAGAGAGACTAGAAGAGAAAAAAAAAATTTTTGCTTAATGTTGTTTTTTTAAATGAATGCATGAATACAGCACACAAAAACATACAAAAAACATGGGGTCAAAGGGTCGGTGTCATGAAGTCAAGGCTCTACCCATCCCAAAGGTTTATACTAGTGACTTTTGTACCTGTCTCTCAAAATCATTTATTCTTGTCGATATATATCAGCGGCCCGGGAACCGTGTTAGGTGATGTATTTCGAAGAATCTCAGAAGAGGGTAGTATCGCGTGACAACTATTTCCGATAGCTTCCGCACTACTGAAAGAGGTTTTTCCTAGGTGTATACTAAATCTTTCCACATGCTGCATCACACACATTCCCATTAGCAGAAAAATAAACACAGATATCAATTAGGAAAAGCAGTATATATATATTTGTCCTAATGTCCTAGACTTTTTAAGAGCTATGAATCCTATGATCCTAACAGAAAATGGCTCCCCAGCGGAGGCGCCATTCTGTGGTACCTTTCCAACTTAAAGGTTTTTTGACCTAAGATCCTAGTGAGGGCCAATCCTAGCAATAATGACATTCCCCGATTGAACCCTCATTCGGTGATACCTTGTGAACCCAAGGACTCGTCCCAAGAGAAGGTTTCAACCAGAGAGATAAGAGAGACAAGATTCCTTTGTTTGGCCCCACAATGGGCACCATTTTTTCTATGGAAAATGGGGACGACAAGATCTTACCAAGTCACTCCCACTGTGGTCGCCATTCTTCTGTAGCGCGGTTTTTGTGGTTTTGAATCACTATCGCTTTGGTACTACAGTTCGATTCATTTTTTACCCTATTGAAGCTGATGAAGGAAGGGAAATAGATGTCTCCAATTAACCCTGCTTGCAAACTGAGGTTAAGCAGTCAAAACTATTGGTTTACAGATGCGGCTTTAGTTCGTGGGTCTCTGTCTGCTTATTTTGTTTAGAACGAAATACCAGGATTGTTCATGGGGAATTTGTTGGGATACTGTGCTAGATTGGCTGGAGGTAGGGGACTTTAAGGTTTTTCGATTAGTGTGCTCGCTAAGATTCTTTTCCAATCTTATGCCTACGTATTCCCGGGGTAGGGAAATCAGAGCGATCGTAGTTCCTCCTATTCTATGGGGGGAAATGGTGTTTTGGTGTCTTGTTCAAAGCCCAAGACATGAAGCTAAAGGTGGTTTGTATCTTGTTCAAAGCCCAAGATGTGAAGCTGAAGGGTCTATTTGTATCTTGTTCGAAGCCCAAGATGTGAAGCTAAAAGGTTTTGACTTTAGAGAGAATTTGTCATCTCTAAAGGGGAATATTTTGCCTGTTTGGCACGACTGTTGGGTGACTGATTATAAAGGAGAATTACTTTAACTGGGATATGCGAATCCAGCAATGCCATAATTTCCTTTATGGGGGATTTTCAACCTGAAGGAGAAGACTTTAACTCAGTTTAGAGCAACGCCATCTTTCCTTAGGAATTTCTCATGCTAAAAGAGGGACAATGGCGTGGATGTAAATAATCCAGAGGCTTGCCGCTTACAACAATTAGACAAGGGAAAAGGAGTTGTTGATGTTTGTATGTTGAGACCAAAGCATGATTTGATGCTAAAAGGTTGATTGAATCAAACGGGGATTTTATACAAAGCCTAAGAGGAGGTTATTGACCCAACAAGAGGATGCTTTTATATGTCTCGTACGAAGCCTGAGAGAGAGGCTGGAAGGGTTGACTCAATAAGAGAGTGCTTTTGTATGTGTCTTGTACGAAGCCCAAGACGGAGGCTAAAAGGGTTTGACTCAACAAGAGAGTCTTTTATAATCACCAAGAGAGTGATTTGTATCTCGTACGAAGCCCGAGATGGAGGCTAAGGGTGATCGACTCAACAAGAGAGTCTTTTTATACTCAACAAGATAGTGTTTTGTATCTCGTACAAAGCCTGAGATGAAGGCTAAAAATGTTTGACTCAACAAGAGTTTCTTTTATACTCAACAAGAGAATGATTTTGTATCTCATACGAAGCCCGAGATGGAGGCTAAAAAGGTTAGCTCCGCTGGGGAGAATCATTGTACAAAGCCCAAGAGGAGGCTAGGGTTACTGTTTCAGTTGAGTGACAGGTCCAGTATGTTGGTTAAAAGAGAAAATCAGTTCTTATATGGGTAATGTTGTACTCATGTATTTAATCTGAGGACTGGGATTATTTCCTGTTTTTAAAGGAAACGGAGAATTCGAAGGGTATTGAGACTGCCCAACTCTACGGGTGTTTTTTCCTATTTTTGAAAGGAACTTGAGAATGTCTTCGAGACTCAATGAGGTTAGACTGTCTAAGTCTAGAGTTTTATCTTTTGTACTACGCTTAAGAGAGATCCAGAGACAGTATGTTCGCCGTAGGAAGATCTAGACTCTTTGAAAGATTGTTCTATTAAGATGACTAATTTCTATTACTATACCTTTAAGAGGTCGTCGGGACAATTTGTACGAAGCCCAAGAGGAGGCGAGAAAAACTTTTAAGAAGCCGAAGGGACAATTTGTACGAAGCCCAAGAGGAGGCTATCTTCCCGGAGGAAGAATCATTATACGAAGCCTAAGAGGAGGACGTGAAAACTTCTAAGAAGCCGACGGGTCCTTGTACAACACCCAAGAGGAGGCGGGGATGCTTTTAGGAAGCCTGTGGGTCCTTGCACTAAGCCCAAGAGGAAGCTGATGAACAGTTCCAGAAGGGGTTTCACTTGGAATATTAGCCTTCTGTATATGAACTGTTCAAGGGGGAGACGAGGTTTTGTCTAGTTCTAGACGTAGTTGCCGGGGAAACTCTAAATATCTATACTAGTATTACACAGTCGATATGAGTTTATGAAAGAAGACTTACAGTGAAATAGCCCCACAGTACAGTTATATACATATGAAAGCGGGTAAACACTTACTCGGTTGTAGAGCTTCCATGTTGTTTGGTTGGTTTGTTCAACAAAGAAAGCTTTGATAACAATATTATATTCAAAATCAAAGGAGAAAGTGTTTTTGAAAAGATTGTTGGGGCTTACAACTCAAGGAGAGGCCCAAGGTTTTATCAGTGATCGCACTGTCGTTTTGTCCAGGGACTTATACAAGTGACTGAAGCCCAAGAAAGGTTTTTTGTACAAGGGGATGGTTCTTACACTCTCTCAAGAGGCCCAAAATGATTGAAAGTGAACAAATATGGGTCTTATAGCTCAAGGAGAAGCCCAAATGGTTTGTTTTAAACGGACGATCGCACCGGGATTTTTGAAAGCGCAGCGGGTCTTATACAATGACTGAGGCCCAAAAATGGTTTTGGTTTTCAAAGGGGGTTAGGTCTTACACTCTAATAGAGGCCCAAAGTTTGAAAATGTTTTTTTTGTGAGGGTGAAAATCAAAGAAACCCTAATTTTGTTTTTCTTTAAAAGTAAATATTTAAAGAAAATCATATAAAAATGATAAATATGCCAAATAAGTTTGAATAAACCATTTGTGATTTTTGTTTAAGGTTTGAAAAATGATGGATTAATCACAAGATGAAATAAAACTCATTTGGTTTTGATTTTCAAAGTAAATATTCACTTTTAAATGTTAAAAAACAATTAAAAAGGAATTTATTCACAAAAATACTAATTATATTAAATAAATAATATAAATCTGATTTTTTTGTGGAATAAAATATTTCAATATTTTTGTGGTTTTTTTCAAAAAGAAACAATAAAAAATAATTAAAATTGAAGGAGTTATTAATTTTCCAATTAATTAATAAAACATGAAAATATTGGAAAAAATAGCAAAAATTTGAGAAAACACAAAATGATCTGGGTGGGGTTTGAACCCAAGACCTCAAGGTTATAGGGCGCGCGCCTTATCTCTGGGGTGGTGATACATCCGTTGATTGAAATAAACCAACAAATACACAAGGCTTGCCTTGTTTTCTAGGCCTGGCCAAGGCAAGTTTTGGCTCAGAAACGTGAAGGCCATAAATTTCTCATTTGTCCATGGATTGAGACAAAATTTAGGTCTATCCTGCCTAAAATTTTACAAAGATTCCAATGGTGGTGGTAGTTTTTCAAGATCATGTCCCTATTTTAAAACCCGATAGTGGTTTTGAAATAGGCCTCCAATTGCATTTTCTGTGCTATATCATGATACAGGCAAGAATTGCATGGAAATTTGGTGCAAACACAACACATATAACATGTACAAGGTGTGCATGATCAGTGGACCTCAAAGCAATGCATATTTTGGAAAGTTCAAGTCATGATGCTTACCTCTTTTTGAGCTTTTGGAGTTTTTTGTGCAATCTGCCAAGTTTCTTGTTCCAGAAATGGTTTGATGCTTTGGACACTCTCAAATGATCTTTTAGAAGCTTTTCGGATGGTTGGAATCAGCTGAAAACCTCAGGGATGAGTTTGAGCTCTTTCTTGCAAAAGGGGCAAAAGTGGCCAAAATATAAACTCCCTCAAATGGTTTCCAGATGGGGGGAACCATTTGGGACAGTTCAAGGATGATATTTGGAGTGTGTTTGAGGTTTTATCTGGTTTGGAAAGTGATTGATTCAAGACATGGCTTGAAAAATGCACAAAAAGGCCTATTTTGAGGTTTTGAGAGGTGACTTTGAGATTTAAGGATTACAGGTCACTTGTGTGAGTTTGGACAGCTTAGATAGGACATATTGGGTGTGTTTGGATCATAAGCTGTAGTGGAATTGCTCTCTAACTCAAAAACTCAGAGTTACCTTGCTAAAAATGGTATTTTTGCATAGAGAAAGAGATTTTGAGGAAAGCATCTGTTTGATGGCTTTGGTGTACTCAAACTGAGCACAAATGAGCTCTATTTATAGTAGAGCAAGTTTGTTTTGGGATCAATAGTGAATGGCAACTGTAGCAGAAGTTTGGCCAATGTTGATCAATAGGAATCCAAGTCTCCTCTAGCCATTGACTAGAGGTTAGAGCACAGATCTGTGGTTCCCTATGTGTTGGATCATTCTTGACTGAATTCAGTTGCAAATGTGTCAGTCCATGCCACCTTGGTGCATCCATTAAATGCTCCAATCCAAAATTGGAGTCTTGTCCCTCTTTTAGGGATTTCTAGGTTTGGCATGCTACTTCTTGTTCCAAAGACTTTGGAGGCTTGAATCAGTGTTTTTCCCTTTATATTTGATCCTCAGATGTGTCCAAAGTGATGACAAGACTTGGAATTATCTGATTTTTCCAAATCGAGCAAAAGTGCAAAATTTTGCCTAGCCTTGGCAGTTTTCAGCAAGGCATATTGCCATTGTCATATCTCATGGCTCAAGTGGAATTTTATGGAGTTCTTGGCCATTTTGGAAAGCCCTCATATGATACAATAATTGTTTGATCATAATTGGTTTTGATACTTTTTGGATCCAAGTGAAAAATGCCCCTACATTTGGAAAAAAGTGAAGCCAAATTCTGACTTAGTGAAAATTTCACTAAGTGTTGGAAAAAAGTGGCATTTCATGTTTTTAGCCACTTTGATCATTCCATAACTCAAAATCCATAATGAATTAGAATGAGGTGTAGTTGAAGCTTTTGTAGAGGGCCATGAGGCTACAAATCCATCTTTGGATGGGAAAAAATGGCCTTATGGTTTAGGAGTTATGATCCTCCAAAGTTGGTACCCTAACCACTTTTATGGTTACCCCTTTTACAAGTTATCTCACTTTTCTTGTTTTTTCTTGATGAATGATGCTCCAAATCACACGTTAACATCATTTTAGGGTCAAAGAACCATATTTGTGAAAAATCCCAAAAAGTCAAAGTTGACTTTTGTGCACAGTTGACTTTTTGTCAGATGAATTACAAACTGTGTGATCCTCTATGAAATCAAGTTCCTGACCTAAATAAAACTCGATGGATTGATTTCATAGGTGTTATAGGGTGTATTGAATCATGTCCTAGGGTTTGGGAGCATGTCCTGGTCAAAAGTCAAAGGCACAGTTGACTTTTCCCGCGAAACCCTAATTGTGGTTCAGATGAAATTGAAACTTGTTGCTCAAGCTTCTTGGATCAATCCATTGTTGCAAATGGAACAATGTGATGTATTTGAGACCCTCAAATCTCATCTTGAGGTCTTGGCTCATGTTTTGTCCCAAAAGTCAACTTAGGGGTGAATTAGGTCAAGAAACCCTAATTCCTGATTTTTTATGAATGCTTCCCCTAAAGCCAAATTGACTTGATGATTGGGTTCATGATGTACTTTGGAGCATAATAGGTTATGCTTTGAAGCATTGGCTCATGCCCAGAGGAAAATCTCCATCTGGAGGCCCTGGTCGACCAAAACCCTAATTTGGTGACACTATCGATCGTGAGGCTTGATCCACTCAAAATGTTGCAACCTTGTGCTTGATTCTTGAAGTGGGAGTCCTCTTGATCCATTGTGGATGTTTGAGAGGCTAGACAAGTTGAAGATCATGTCATTCCTTGATTGATCCTTTGTCTAAGAACTCTGAGAGGGCTTGAAACCCTAATTTTGATAGTAGTGAATGCTCACCCATCTTTGGGGAGACTAATGAGGCATGATGGTTCATCCATATTGTGATGATGATTTGCACAATGATGGGAAATCTTAGTGGTCAAAATTTGGGGTATGAGAGGTTCATGAGATCCCTTGGAGCATCATAGGTTATGCTTTGAATTATTGGCTCATGCCCAGAGGAAAATTTCCATCTGGAGGCCCTAGTCGACCAAACCCTAATTTGGTGACACTGGCGATCTTAAGGCTTGATCCACCTAGAAGGTGTCATACCCCAAATTTTGACCACTAAGATTCCCATCATTGTGTCAATCATCATCACAATATGGATGAACCATCATGCCTCATCAAATGCCTCAAGAGTTGTTGAGCATTCACTACAATCAAAATTAGGGTTTTAAGCCCTCTCAGAGCCTTAGACAAAGGATCAATTAAGGAATGACATGATCTTCAACTTGTCTAACACCTCAAACATCCACAAAGGATCAAAAAGGACTCCCACTTCAAGGATTAAGCACAAAGATGCTCCCTTCTAGGTGGATCGAGCCTCAAGATCGTTAGTGTCACCAAATTAGGGTTTTGGTCGACCAGGGCCCCCAGATGAAATTTTTCCTCTGGGCACAAGCCAAGGATCCAAAAAATGACCTAATATACTCCATGGAGCCTCATGGACCCAATCATCAAGTCAATTTTTCCTCTGGGGATGCATTCACTAAAAATTAGGAACTAGGGTTTCTTGACCTAATTCACCCCTAAGTTGACTTTTAGGGAAAATCATGAACCAAGACCTCAAGACATGATCTGAGGGTCTTTAATATACCATATTGATCCATTTGGAACAATGGATTAATCCAAGAAGCTTGAGCAACAAGTCTCAATTTCATCTGCACCACAATTAGGGTTTTAAGGAAAAAGTCAACTGTAACTTTGAATTTTGACCAGGACATGCACCCAAACCCTAGGAAATGCCTCAATATACCCGATGACACCCATGGAACATGTCCATCAAGTTTGATTTAGGTCAAGGACATGATTTCCTGAAGAATTGCACAGTTTGGAATTCATCTGACAAAAAATCAACTGTGCACAAAAGTCAACTTTGACTTTTTGAGATTTTTCACCAAAATGGATTTTTAACCCTAAAATGATGTTAATGTATGATTTGAATCATCATTCATCAAGAAAAATCAAAGAAAGTGGGATAACTTGTAAAAGGGGTAACCATAAAACTTAGAAAAATTTCTAAGTTATGAAAAAGTACCACTAATGTGCCAACTTTGGAGGACCATAACTCCTAAACCACAAAGCCATTTTTTTCCATCCAAAGCTTGATTTGTAGATCTCATTTCCCTCTACAAAAGCTTCATACTGACCTATGTCCAAATTCCTCATGGATTTTGAGTTATGGAGTGATCAAAATCAAGAAAAGTCACTTTGTTTCAACACTTAGTGAAAATTTCACTAAGTCAGATTTTACCTCACTTTTTGCCAAATGTAGGGGGATTTTTCACTTGGATTTAAAAGAGATCAAAACCAAACATGTTTAAATAGTTGTTGTATCATGTAAGGGCTTTCCAAAATGGCCAAGAACATTACCAAATTCCATTTGAGCCATGAGATATGACATTGGCAAGTTGCCTTGCTGAAATCTGCCAAGGCAAGGCAGATTTTGCATTTTTGGTCGATTTGCCAAAATCAGCCAAGTCCAAATGCTCCTATCCACTTGGACACCTCAGGGGATTGAATCTAAAGGGGACAATCACTGAGCCAAGCCTCCAAAGTCTTTGGAACAAGAAATAGCATGTTGAACCTAGAATAGCCAAAATAGGGACAAGACTTCAATTTTGGAATAAGGCATTCAATGGAAGCATCAAGGTGGCATGGACTGAGACATTCTCAACTGAATTCAGTCAAGACTTATCCAAGACCAAGGGAACCACAGCCCTGTGCCCTAACCTCTAGTCAATGGCTAGAGGAGACTTGGATTTCCATTGGAAAACATTGGCCAAACCTCTGCTGCAGTTGCCATTCACTGTGGATCCCAAAACAAACTTGCTCTACTATAAATAGAGCTCAATTGTGATCAGTTTGAGTACACCAAAGCCATCTAACAAATGCTTTCCTCAAAATCTCTTTCTCTTGGCAAAAATGCCTTCTTTAGTAAGGCAACTTTGAGTTTTTGAGCTAGAGAGCAATTTCAATCAAACCAATCACACACACACCTCATATACATCATATGTGAGTTGATCAAACACTTAAACAACATCTGGAACACTGATTTCTCAGAATCACCAGTCAATTGCTCAAGGTTTTAACCAAGGTGCAGTTGAGATGCCATAAAGTGATCCAGCCAATTTCCATCAAGTCCAAGCATTCAAACACACTCCATAGGGTGTAGGGAAGCTGTTCAGATCATCACAACTCATCTGTAACACCTCCAACTCAGAAATCACTTTGAACTTGCTGTCATGACCTAGAGGTAAGCCTAAACTTGGTCATCTCTCAATCTATGCATATTTCCTCGCACAATACTTTGGCCATATGTTCATAATCATGCATGGAATGTTTCCCCTCAATTAATTGCATTGTTTGAATCGTGTATCAAAAATCCTAGCCTTCATGCAGAAATTAGGGTTCTTGAGGATTTTTCATGATTTCTTGTTGTATGTTTAATTTAAATGAAATTAAATACCATAGACATGATCGTGAGGTTGAAACGAGTTGATTGGTATGTGGATTGCATGATATGATCAAGTATTTAGTGAGATTGGAGAGAAAATGCAAATCTGGGCCAAGCTGAAACACGCGCATGTTCTTCAGCTGTTCTTGGCACCATTTCTTTCAAATTCAAATATTTGAATTTTGTGATTTTATTTAATTGATTCAAAAATTAATTTCTCTCTGAGTTTTAATGATTTTGAGTTGATTCGTTTTTTAATAATTCACAAAAATGTTAAAATATTTTATTTTCCCAAAAAATCCCAAAAATATTATTTATTTTGTATAATTGATATTTTTGCAAAGAATTAATGTTTTAATTGTTTTTAACATTTAAAATATTTTTTCCACCTTGATTTTGCAACTTTTAATGCTTTTTAATTATTTTGTAGGTCAATACTTAATTTTTGAAGCATTAAACCAAGATCACAATTTGTTTTTCATATGTTAAACAATTTTGATTATTTTAATTGAATTTTTATTCAATTAAATACATTTTTGAAAACAAATTAGGGTTTTTGGATTAATTCAACCCTCATAAATCATTTTCAAAACTCTTTGGGCCTCTAATATAGTGTAAGACCCAATCCCCTTTTAACCAAAACCATTTTGGGCCTCACTTATTGTATAAGTCCCTCTGCGTTAAAAGAAAACCTTTGCGCGATCACCATTTTTAACGGAAAAATCAATTGGGCCTACCCTCGTGTTATAAGCCCCACTCTTTTTCTTTAAACCTTTTGGGCCTCTTGAGAGAGTGTAAGACCCATCCCTTTGTACAGAAAACCATTTTGGGCCACAGTCACTTGTATAAGTCCCTCTGTACCAATTCAACAGTGCGCTCACTGATAAAACCCTGGGCCTCTCCTTGAGCTGTAAGCCCCAAATCTTTCTTTTTCAAAGCACTTTCTCCTTTGATTTTGAATGTACTGTTGTTTTCAATCTTTCTGTGTTGAACAACTAACCAAACAGCATGGAAACTCTACAACCGAGTAAGTGGTTATTGCTTTCATTTACCGCTTTCATATACATATAACTGTATTGTGGGGTTGTTTCGCTGTAAGTCTTCTTTCATAAACTCATATCAACTGTGTAATAATAGTATAGATATTTAGAGTTTCCCCGGAAACTACGTCTAGAACTAGGTGACGCCGTTTCGTTTGTTCGTAGAAATAGACAACTAGATCCCCAATAGGATCACCAGATACAGTCTTCTCTTCGGATGTCCTCATTAGGAATTGTCAAGAAACTCTACTCCCAAAGATGAATGTATTCTCCGTGAATGGCATCTTTGAGTTTCTTCCAAATTCTCGGACTTTCCTGACTTGATCTATTCCTTGTGAATAGCTTGCCTTGAATTTCTCGGGGTTTGGGGACCCACGGGCTTCTTAAAAGTATCGGCTTCCTCTTGGGCATCGTACAAGGACCCATAGGCTTCCTAAAAGCACCCTCGCCTCCTCTTGGGCTTAGTACAAGGACCCGTCGGCTTCTTAGAAGTATTCACAGCCTCCTCTTAGGCTTCGTATAATGATGTCTTCCTCCGAGAATGATAGCCTCCTCTTGGGCTTAGTACAAGGACCTCTCAGCTTCTTAAAAGTCTCCAGCCTCCTCTTGGGCTTCGTAGAAATTATCCCGACAACCTCCTAGAGGTATAGGAACAGAACTTAGTCATCTTCATAGAACAGTCCTGTCATAGAGTCTACTATTGTTTCTCAAAGCATGGTACAAAAGACGAAACTCTAGACACGGACAGTCTAATCTCCTTGAGTCTCAAAGACATTCTCAAGTGACCCCTTCGTTAAATAGGAAGGAAACCCGCAGACTCGGACAGTCTCAATACCCTTCGGATTTCCCACTTCCTTAAAGAAAAGGAAATATCCCTGATCCTCGAATCAAAATCCCTGAGTACAGTGTTGCTCATATAAGAACTGATTTTCTCTTTAAAATCAGTATACTGGACCTGTCACTTAACTGAAACAGTTACCCTGGCCTCCTTTTGGGCTTTGTACAATGATTCTTCCCAGCGAAGCAAATTTTAGCCTCCATCTCGGGCTTTATACGAGATACTAAAAGACTCCCTCGTTGAGTCAAACAACGTTTAGCCTCTCTCTCGGGCTTCGTACGAGACACATAAGAAACTCCCTCGTTGAGTCAATCCCCTTTTCGCCTCCATCTCGGGATTTATACGAGATACAAAAAGGTTCTTATTGAGCCAAACAAATTTTAGCCTCTCTCTCGGGCTTCGTACGAGACACAAAAACACTCTCTTGTTGAGTCAAATAGCCTCCATATCGGGTTTTATACGAGATACCAAAAGATTCCCTCGTTGAGTCAAAACCCTTTTAGCCTCTCTCTCGGGCTTTGTACGAGACACATATTAGCCTCCTCTTAGGTTTTGTATAAGAAAACCACTGGTTGACCCAATCAACCTTTTAGCATCAAAGCTGTGCCTCGTTCACAATACACAAACATCAACAACTCCTTCCCCTTTCATCTAATCGCTGTAAGCGGCAAGCCTCTGGATCATCTACATCCATGCCACTGTCCCTCTTTTAGCATGAAAAAATCCTAAGGAAAGATAGCATTGCTCTACATTGAGTTAAAGTCTTCTCCTTTAGGTCAAAAACCCCTATAAAGGAAATTATGGCATTGCCGGATTCACAAATTTTGGTTAAAGTAATTCTCCTTTATAAACAGTTGTGACATACAACCCCCTCTTTAAAGATGACAAATTCTCTCTAAAGTCAAACCTTTCAGCTTCACATCTTGGGCTTTGAACAAGATACAAATAGAATCTTTAGCTTCACATCTTGGGCTTTGAACAAGATACAAATAGACTCTTCAGCTTCATATCTTAGGCTTTGATCAAGATACAAAACACCTTTCGCTTCGCGTCTTGGGATTTGAACAAGACACCAAAACACCCATTTCCTCCCATAGAATACGAGGAACTACGAACGCTCTGATTTCCCTGTTTAGGTAAACGAGAATACGTAGGCATAAGATTGAAAGAAAAATCTTAGCGAGCACAATCAACAAAAAACCAAAATCCCATACTCTCACATATCTATCAAAAAGCATCAGTCCTAACATCCTAATCCTTGTTCCCCGTCAGAAACCTTCTGTCAAAATAAAAAGAAAGAAATCAGTATTGGCGAAAATATAAATAACCAGTACAAAGGCCCCCCAGATTGATAGCATCCGTAAACTAACAGACCGCTGTTTAAACTCAGTATGCAAGCAGGGTTAATTGGAGACATCTATTTCCCTTCCTTATTCAGCTCACAATAGGATAAAAAATGAATCGACCTGTAGTAAGGTCAAACCACAGAGAGCGACCAACGCTTAAGAACCGCGTCCAAAATCGCTCGCTACAGAAAAGTGGCGCCCACCGTGGGGCCCTTTCTCTTCAGTTTCTTTCTTTTTTTCTCCTTTTCACCTCTTTGGTTGATACCACAGATTGGGGCTTCCACCGGGGAACCCATTTTCTGTCAGGAACTTAGGATTCATAGCTTTAAAGGTCTAGGATGTTTAGGACAAATATATATACCGCTTTTCCTAATTGTTATACGTGTTTATTTTTCTGCTAATGGGAATGCGTGTGATGCCGCATGTGGAAAGATTGAGTATACACTTAAGATAAGTGATGGTGATGGGGTCGACCATCAACCTCAGTGGAGGCTGACCAATGCAACCCATTCTCTCACCTAGACAATGGGCCGATTGTTAAGTCTGAGAAGCTGAGGAGCCAAACCCTTTCGTAGTGCGGAAACTATTGGGAATAGTTGTTACGCGATACTACCCTCATTTGAGGCTTGTGATCTATTCTCGGTGAATGGCACTTACTCTAAGATTTCTCTACAACTCGCTGACGATCCGCTTGTTGTTTTGCTTTCCTGGGAGGAGCTGATGATAATGAGTACAGGTACAAAAATCACCCTAGTATAAACCTTTGGGGATGGGTAGAGCCTTGACTTCATGACAACGACCCTTTGACCCCATGTTTTTTCTATGTTTTTGTGTGCGGCATTCATGCATTCATTTAAAAAACATTAAAACATTCAAAAAAAAACTTCTCTTCTAGTCTCTCTGTTTTTCAAATTAAACTAAGACTGTGATTGCAAATATCAGAGAAGAGGATTACGCTAATGGATTTCAGTAGAAGGAGAACTCATACGTACACCTTCAAGGTTCCAAAACTAGAGGATTTGAGAAGGTTAGCAAGGATGATCACTAACCCTGAGGCTTTCAGAGCCAAGCACGAAGGTCTGCTACCACTGTTAAGAGTCCATGTGATTGAGGGAATCATGGATGCGCTCATTCAGTTTTATGATCCGGTTTATCACTGTTTCACATTCCCAGATTACCAGCTAGCACCAACGCTGGAGGAGTATTCTCACCTGATTGATCTACACATTATGGATCGAGCTCCATTTTCTGGACTGGAAGAAATTCCAAAGGATCAGACCATTGCAAGAACAATTCATTTGGACGAGTCTGAGGTCAGGACTTACATGACCACTAAGGGTGGCATCCAAGGTTTGCCAGCCCAGTTTTTGACGAAGAAAGCCCTGTATTTTGCTAGTATAGGAAACATAAATGCTTTTGAAAGCATCTTTGTCTTGCTCACCTACAGGTTATTTTTGTTTCCCAACATCAATAACTTCATCGATATTAACGCTATTAAGGTTTTTCTCATTGGAAACCCTGTGCCGACTTTGCTCGTAGATGCGTATCATTCTGTACACTTGGAAAATTTGTACAGTGGAGGGGAGATCACATGTTGTGTACCTCTGCTTTACAAATGGTTCATCTCCCACTTGCCCAAGTCTGCTGCTTTTTGGGATTGCAAGAATGCCTTATGTTGGTCACAGAAGATCATGTCTCTTACCAACTCTGATATAGATTGGTGTAATAGGATCTATGATGGAATCAAAATCATTGATCGTTGTGGAAACTTCCCCAACGTAGCCCTCATAGGAACTAAAGGAGGAATCAACTACCATCCAGTATTGGTTCGCCGTCAATTTGGATACCCGATGAGACACATCCCGCTGGGTGTTCATCTGGAAGGTCTTTTCTTCAAGGAAGGAGAAAGTGATAGAGCACTAAAAATGGAAATAGTGCATGCTTGGAAGCACGTTCATAAGAAAGGACGAGAGTCTCTGGGAAAACCGGACTGTGTCTCGGTGGAGCCTTATCTCCATTGGGTACAAACTAGAGCTCTCAAGCTAAAAATGCCTTATCCTCATTACGGAATTCTTCCGCCGAGGGAATCTATCATATACTTCATGACGGAAACTGAAAAGCTTTAGGTTACTCTCAACAAAGTTCAACGGGAGAGAAGGTCTTGGAAGAACAAGTACCGCACCCTCAACATAGAGTGCATCAAAATACAGCAATTACTGAAAGAGAAAGATGCTCTGATTGAAATTTTGGAGCAACATGCTGTAGAGAATCAGGATGACCAAAGGAATTTGCTCGCTCCTTTCACTTAGAAAAGGTATGACAACCCGACAACGGCTCAAGAGCCCCGGTCAAAGAAAATGAAAGTACCAGAGTCAGCACCCGATTTCTCTTCAGAGAGGACTCGAGACCCATTAGCTTAGGTTTCTGTTTCTGCACCTTGTAATCTACTGTATTTCCATTTCTGTAATCCTTTAAATTCAATAAAAGGGGTTTTCCCACTGTTTGATATTTGCAATCTAATTGTCGAAGTTTATTTTGATTAAACCAAAAAAACAATTAATATAATCATTGCATTCATCATTCTCACATCGCGTATCCTTCTTACCTACGAATCTCACGTCTGTGTCTCGATTCTAGAGTCAAACTGTCTCATTCGTACAATACTCGGGCCAATCGTCAAAAAAGGATGGATGATCTTGAGGAAGAAAACAGAGAGTTAAAAGAAGAGATCGACGCTCTGAGAGAGGATATGAGAAAGCTTCGTACCGACATGCAAGCCATGGCAGAAGCTCAGTTACAAAGGACTGTGATCTCAGAGATCACCTCAACACCCATAGTGGAGAAGTATGATCGTAGGTATCAGATACCGAAAGATCGCCCATGGGGTATGCCTATTAACTATATCCCGGAAGGATATGTTCCGCCGATCACTGAAGATCTGGGAATCACAACAGAAACCGCTGGGCCTGAAGGTTACAAACTTCGGGAAAGCGAAGATGCCAGGGGCATACTGAAGACTCCTGAAGGTTACAAACTTCGGGAAACGCCAAGATTCACTGCCGTTGTCACGGTACCACCCCCTGTGGTGGACACTGTCCCGGAAGGACAGATTCCACAGATACCTGCTGGTAAAAAGGAAACTATGTTTGACCGAATGGATGAATTTCAGGAACAGTTCTTGGAAATGCAGAAGGAACTGCAAGCCATTCGCGGTCAGGATCTATTTGGAAAGGACGCTGCAGACCTCTGCTTGGTCCCCAATGTGAAAGTCCCGCACAAGTTCCAAGTGCCCGACTTTGAAAAGTACAAGGGTAACTATTGCCCTCAGAGCCATCTGGTGATGTACGCTCGGCGAATGTCAGCTCAGACGGAGAATCAGGACCTGCTGATTCACTACTTTCAGGATAGTTAAACCGGTGCCGCATTAAAATGGTACATGGGTTTAAACCGTACTACGATCAGTACATTCCAAGATCTTGGTACTGCCTTCGTCCAACAATACAAATACAATTTGGACATGGCACCCGACAGAGATCAACTCAGATCAATGTCGTAAAAGTACAAGGAAACCTTTAAGGAGTATGCTCAAAGGTGGCGTGAAGTTGTCGCTCAAATTTGTCCACCTCTTGAGGAAAAAGAGATGAAAAATATCTTCTTAAAGACCTTAAGCTCATTTTACTATGACCGAATGGTTGCCAGTGTGCCCAGTGATTTCACTGAGATGGTCGGCATGGGCTTACGTCTTGAGGAAGCCGTCCGAGAAGGACGTTTGGTAAAAGACACTGGATCGACGAGCGGTACTAAAAAATACGGTAGTGCTCTCCCTAAGAAAAAAGAGCAAGATATTGGGAATATCTCTTTCGAAAAGCAAAGGCGACGTTATCAGCCGGTAGCAGCTGTAATTCCTGCTATCAGCCCTGCACCTATTCCTACTATCAACCTCAGGTTGCGTAGAGCCAACCTGACCAGCCAAGGATGCAACAGCCTCTTCAGCAGGCTCGTCCTCCGTATAACAACAACCATACAACACGACCATCAGGGTTTGATCCTATACCCATGTTGTACGTAGAACTATTTCCGTTACTACTGGCTAAGGGGCAAATTCAGACTAAGTCTCCTCTTAAGGTGCCGGAAAATCCGCCTTTTTGGTTTAAAGTGGATCAGACGTGCCCTTATCATCAAGGAGGTTCAGGGCATAACATTGAGACTTATCCCAATTTCAAATCTGACGTGCAAAAGCTTGTTAGGAGCGGGCTTTTAACTTTCAAAGATACGAATCCCAATGTTCTCACGAACCCGCTGCCTCAACATGAGAATGTTGCAGTCAACCTGATTGAGAAAGAGTCTAACAATGTCTATCAAATTCACGATGTACTCTTATTGAGGACCAATTTGGTCAAGATGCATTGTAGACATAGTGGATATGGCCATGTGCCACCTCATAATTATCATCAATGTGATGTCTGCTCTAAAAGTAATAGAGGATGTTCGGTAGTGCAATCAGCTCTACAGGAACAGATGGATCTCGGATGGATCCAAGAGCACCGAGTTCGTGGAGTTAACATGGTCTATACGAATTCCAATGTCATTCAGAACCACGACATCCGTGCGATGAATGTCAACCAGGTGGCAATGCATTTAAGGCAAAGCCAGTATCATAATCTGCCACGACACGATTACAGTTCCTGTCTGACTTACCCGGTAAATAAACAGGGATGCTCTTTCATACAAGAGGCCCTCCAGCGTCAGATGGATCTTGGATGGATCCAAGACTACCATGATACAAACCCTTATCAGATCAACATGGTTCAGATCTTCGATATTCGCGTGATGAACACTAACTTGGTAGAGTTGCATGCTGAGCAGGTCCGACTCAGATTCTTAATATCACATGACTATCAAACTTATAAAGCAGGTTGCGAAAATGATCGAGGTTGTACCCTTGTCTAGGAGGCACTTCAGCACTTGTTGAATCATTGGTGGATGCCAATCTATGTGGATGAAGATACTCAGCAAATTAGTATCAGTAACAGGAATCCTACTCGACGTCAAAGTCAGGATGTCCGATCTGTGGAAGTTAACCTAGTAAGGTTACATTGTATTCAAAGTGGGCGTGGCCAGGTGCCACCACACAACTATGATCGTTGTAGTGTCTGTTCGAAAAGTAACCAAGGGTGTTACCTTGTGAGAGCAGCTCTTCAGGGTCAGGTGGATCACGGAGAGATTCGTCCATATCCAGGTTCTGGACCCATCAACTGGACGCCGAGCTACCTTGCCGATCAAGTCGAGGATGTTGTCACAATCTCTGGTCGTCACCAGACCAGGGATGTTTTTGCCATCAATCCTCTGCTTGACCAATCTAGAGCTCCCAACCAGGAATGGATCGAGATTACTTGTGATGGTAAGAAAAATCAGAAGGATCCTGTAGTCATCTATCTACCGGGACCATTACCGTATGAATCAACTAAGGCTATCCCTTACAAATACGGTGCAACGATAATTGAAAATGGAAAGGAAATTCCATTACCCTCCGTCGTGAATATTACAGACATCAGTCGTGTAACACGGAGCGGTCGAATCTTCAACCGAGGAGTTGGAGAACCTAACAAGGAAAAGGAACTTCAGATAGAAGCTCCCGATCCATCAGTCGGTCAATCCAGTAATCCCGGCCTTTCGAAAAATAGTGATGAGATACTGAAGCTCATCCAAAAGAGTGAATGCAACATTGTTGATCAACTGTTACAAACTCCTTCAAAGATCTCGGTATTATCACTGTTACTCAGTTTAGAAGCACACAAAGAGGCTCTACAGAAAGTCTTGGAGCAAGCCTTTGTGGAACAGGATGTAATAATCAGACAGTTCGATAGTATTGTCTCTAACATCACTTCCTGCAATCATCTGGGATTTAGTGATGAGGAATTACCCGAAGAGGGTCGCCGTCATAATATGGCGCTCAACATTACAGTTAACTGCCAGGATGATGCTTTAGCCAGCGTCTTGGTAGACACAGGGTCAGCCCTGAATGTTATGCTGAAGTCTACTGTGATGCAATTATAATTCAAAGGCCCTTCGATAAGAGTCAGCGAGGTCGTCGTTAAAGCATTCGACGGATCCAGAAAAACAGTTATCGGCGAAGTTGATCTTCCCATAACTATTGGTCCTCACACTTTTCAAGTCACTTTCCAGGTCATGGACATCCGGGCAACATACAGTTGTTTATTAGGAAGACCTTGGATACACCAGGCTGGAGCGGTCACTTCGACCCTCCACCAAAAGCTAAAGTTCGTTCAGAACGATCAACTTGTCACAGTCTATGGAGAACAGACCTTGCTCGTGAGTAACTTGTCATCATCTGCTGGTATAGAACCCGAGGAGGTTATTGGAACTCAGTTCCAAGCACTGTCAGTGAGCAAGGACGATCAATCCCAGGGAGGAACCTCGATTTCCTCATACAAAGATGTTATCAAAGCGGTCGAGAGTACCGATACAACCAGATGGGGACAGCTTGTCATTCCTATTGACAATAAAACAAATAGGGGTCTTGGTTTTTCTACAACCTGTACCCAGACAGCTGCCAACGACGAAGGTCTTCATCCCCTTCAAAATTTCTTCCACAGTGGAGGTTTTCTTCACCCAGTCCCTCAAGCAGTCCATGCTATTAATGAGGAAGATCCCTCTGACACAGAGGAAGAGTGAAGGTCCTATCTTAACAAGGACGATTATATGTCTCTGGACGAAATGCAAGCTCCTTTTTGCTATCCCGCATAGAGTCCGAGATTTATACCAAGGTCAGATGTCGAAATGATATATGGAGATGGTGATCCGGAAGGATGCCGTGCTCCGCCAAATTCATTAGAGGAAGACACTCCAATGAAAGACAATTTTGACTACACCTACTATGGCCCAATGGATGGTCTGCCAATGTGGCAACCTTATCTAGGAGACTTGGGGCAAGAGAGTCAGTCGAACAATGAAAATCAGCTGACCGTCATTGAACAAAATACCTGTGTCCCCACCATGTCATGGGATCAACACTCAGGTCATCCTGAAACTACTCAACATGAAGATGAATTTGCAACGTTTGCAGGACTTGAATTCATCAAATATGCTTTTCCCGAGGTCAACGTCATCGAGAAAGATGACTCCTCCAGTTCCAAAGAAGTGTGGGACACCCTGGGAGAACCAAGTGGAAAATACGACTATATGGTCAAGTACACCACTCCCGAAAGCTCTCGTATCAGGATCGAAGATATCCAGCCAACTAGATGGGAAAATACAGCTGAGAGCACAAATGCTATGCAAAATGCAACAGAGGAATCCTCTTACGACAACTCTGCCTGGGAGACAGATTCCAATGATTCTGCTCCACTAAAAATCAGCGTCATTTCTGAAGACAAATCAAGGAAGGTGCCAGACTTTGTGATTCACCGGGGAGTTTGCCGCCAATGGGTTGCGGTCGATGTTCCGAAGATCGTTCGTCAGTAAAAGTAATTGCCATCTTTAACCTTTCACCCTGCCCAGGTGAAACGGATGTTTTGATAGGGCTCGCTTTCTGTAAATATCCCTCTTTGCTTTTCCCAAAGCAACAGAGTTTTGTTTTATAGGGCTGTAGTTTCAAGAGTCGACTTGTTCATTAATAAATAACGTCGTTCTGTAATTTCCGCATTAATTACTGTTTTCTCTTTTTGCTTTTTCAGAAAATGGTAATCCTAAAAAACAAATAAAAATAAAAACAAGCAGTAAAATAAAACACTGGACACACTTTCATTTTCTTTATCTCTTCTAAACACAAATCATCACGTCATGCAGATTGCTTGTTTTAAACCCAGTTGAAACATACGATCCGATGCCTTCTCCCAACTTTGAGTTCCCGATATTTGAGGCTGAAGAAGAAGTTGACGACAAAATTCCAGAAGAGATCTCCCGATTACTCATACAAGAGGAAAGGTCCATTGAACCTCACAAAGAGCCGTTGGAAACGGTAAACTTGCGTTCAGAAAAAGAGAGAAAAGAAATCAGGATTGGGGCACTGCTCAGTCCAACTGCCAGAGAGGGTTTGATAAAGCTTCTCAGAGAATTTCCCGATGTATTCGCTTGGTCCTATCAGGATATGCCAGGGTTGGATACCAGAATCGTGGAACATCACTTACCGTTAAGGTTGGAATGTCCGCCAGTAAAGCAAAGGTTGAGACGGACTCACCCGGACATGGCCATCAAAATCAAAGAGGAGGTACAGAAGCAGATTGACGTGGGTTTCCTTGATACATCTGAATATCCTCAATGGTTAGCCAACATCGTACATGTTCCCAAAAAGGACGAAAAGGTCAGAATGTGTGTTGATTACAGGGATCTGAACAAGGCAAGTCCAAAGGACGACTTTCCTTTACCACACATTGACATGCTGGTTGACAGCACAACAAAGTTCAAAATTTTCTCCTTCATGGATGGATTCTCGGGCTATAACCAGATCAAAATGGCGCCGAAAGACATGGAGAAAACTTCGTTCGTTACCCCATGGGGCACCTTTTGTTACAAGGTGATGTCGTTCGGTTTGAAGAACGCCGGGGCAACCTATCAAAGGGCCATGACTACTCTCTTTCATGACATGATACATAAGGAAATCGAGGTATATGTCGATGATATGATTGCAAAATCAAAAATAGAGAGTGAGCACGTTGAACATTTGTCAAAATTGTTCGAACGTCTAAGAAAATTCAAGCTCCGCTTAAATCCCAACAAGTGCACCTTCGGTGTCCGTTCAGGGAAACTCCTAGGGTTCATCGTCAACCAGAAAGGAATTGAGGTTGATCCTGACAAGGTCAAGGCCATTAGAGAAATGCCTTCTCCGAAAACTGAAAAACAAGTCAGAGGATTCTTGGGACGTTTGAACTACATCTCCAGATTCATATTCCTCATGACCGCGACCTGTGCGCCGATTTTCAAATTACTCAAAAAGAACCAGGATTGCGTTTGGTCAGAAGATTGCCAAACCGCCTTCGACAATATTAAGGAATACCTATTGAATCCTCCGATTCTATCCCCTCTAGTGGAAGGAAGACCACAGATCATTTACCTCACAGTCCTAGAGGACTCAATGGGATGTGTACTTGGCCAACAAGATAAAATGAAACGGAAAGAGTTTGCCATCTACTATTTGAGCAAGAAATTCATCGACTGTGAAACTCAGTACACGATGCTCGAGAAAACTTATTGTGCTTTGGCTTGGGCAGCCAAACGTCTTCACCAATACATGATTCATCATACTACTTGGTTAATCTCAGAAATGGATCCAATCAAGTATGTCTTCGAAAAGCCTGCTCTCACGGGAAGAATTGCCCGTTGGCAGATGCTGTTATCAGAATATGACATAGAGTACCATGCTCAGAAAGCCGTTAAGGGAAGTATTTTAGCCGATCATTTGGCTCAACAACCGATTGAAGATCAAGAATCAATCGGTTTTGACTTCCCAGACGAAGATGTCATGTATTTAAAAATGAAAGACTGCGATGAACCGCTACCCAGTGAAGGGCCAGAACAAAGTTCCCAATGGGGACTTATCTTTGACGGAGCAGTTAATCATTATGGAAATGGAATTGGGGCAATCATTGTTACCCCTCAGGGTACCCACATTCCTTTCACTGCCAGACTTACGTTCAAATGTACGAACAACGAGGCCGAATACGAAGTTTGTATTATGGGTCTCGAAGAAGCGATTGATTTAAGGATAAAAAACTTGGACGTATACGGCGATTCAGCCTTGGTTATCAATCAGATAAAAGGAGATTGGAAAACATACCAATCAGGACTGATTCCTTACAAAGACTACGCGAGAAGGTTGTTACCATTCTTCAACAGAATCGAGTTTCATCATATCCCTCGTGAGGAAAATCACATGGATGATGCATTAGCCACTCTCTCTTCTATGATTAGTGTAGGTCAATGGAATGCCCTACCTAAGATTGACATAATGCGCCTTGAAAGGCCCGCTTACATCTTCACGATTGAAGCAGTCATAGACGACAAACCTTGGTATCATGATATCAAATGCTTCCTTCAGAAACAAGAGTACCCATCTGGGGCACTCTGAAAAGACAGGAAAACCCTCAGAAGATTGGCTGGAAACTTCTTCCTGAGCGGTGACACTCTTTATAAGAGAAATTTTGACATGGTCTTGCTCCGATGCGTAGACAGACCAGAAGCAGACATGCTTATGAAAGAAATACATGAAGGATCCTTTGGCACTCATGCCAACGGACACACAATGGCGAGAAACATTTTGAGAGCAAGGTACTATTGGTTAACCATGGAATCCGACTACTACAAGTACATGAGGAGGTGTCACAAGTGTCAGATATACTCCGACAAAATTCATGTACCGCCATCACATCTCAAAGTTCTTTCTTCCCCGTGGCCATTTTCCATATGGGGAATCGACATGATTGGCTTGATCGAGCCTAAGGCTTCAAACGGACATCGGTTCATCATGGTATCCATTGATTATTTCACCAAGTGGGTCGAAGCAGCGTCGTACGCTAATGTAACCCGACAAGTGGTGGTCCGATTTATCTAAAACAATATCATCTGGCGTTATGGTGTTCTAAGCCAGGTCATTACTGATAATGGATCTAACTTGAACAACAAGATAATGAAAGAGTTGTGTGCAGAGTTCAATATCGAACACCATAACTCATCTCCCTACCGACCCAAGATGAACGGAGTGGTAGAAGCGGCTAACAAGAACATCAAGAGGATCGTTCAAAAGATGGTTGTAACCTATAAAGATTGGCACGAGATGCTACCCTTTGCTCTTCACGGTTATCGAACATCTGTCCGCACTTCAACAGGGGCAACCCCTTTCTCTCTAGTATATGGCATGGAGGCAGTTCTCCCCATAGAAGTAGAGATCCCATCAATACGAGTATTGATGGAAGCTAAGCTCACCGAAGCTGAATGGTGTCAAAGTCGACACAATGAACTGAATCTGATCGAAGAAAAGAGAATAACGACATTATGCCACGGTCAGCTGTATCAACAAAGAATGAAGAGGGCGTTCGACAAAAAGGTCCGACCTCGTGTCTTCAGAAAAGGAGACCTCGTGCTCAAGAAGATACAATTGTTTCTCACTGATTCTCGGGGCTAATGGACCCCAAATTATGATGGCCCCTACGTGGTCACGAAAGCTTTCTCAGGCGGTGCCTTGAGACTCGCAACCATGGACGGAGAGGAATTTGCCTACCCCACGAATATTGATGTAGTCAAGAAATACTTCGCCTAAACTAAAAAAAAAAACATCTCGGTGGATTGAAAACCCGAAAGGGCGGTCCAGGCAAAAGTTAGAGACATGAAAAAAATCATCCCGATGGATTGGAAATCTCATAGTACAATCCAGGCAAAAATTAAGGATAATGGCAAGTAACTATGTTCAACAGAGGCAAGTCCCTCAGCAGCAATTACATCATCCATCGGAGGAAAACTCCAGTCAAGGTCATCTTCGACAGAAGCTTAGGGTGTCCCGAATTCAAAGTTGGTAGAAGGATAGTGGTCGTTATGTTTCAACGTAGCCCTTTTCCCTGTAAATTATCATTTTCAAACTTTATATATACTCTTTGGAATCACGCGTTTGGCTGATCTCCATCATATCAATAAAATTTGAGCCCTTGTGCTTTTGTTTGTAATTCTTATTTGTTTTAGCTTTACAGAATGATGTTTTAACATGATTAGCGATTCTTGAAATGAAACAAAAATGAATTTACTTGTTAAAACTTTTTTTGCTTTTAAATTAAAGATGGCAAGTGCTTTTGACTGTTGAGCATCGAAAGGACGTCGATTGCGTCTCCAAAGGCGTTTGAATTTCAAAGTGCAGAATCAAAGTACTCCTTCTAGGCCAGTACGCCTGAACGAAGGATCAACTGTATGAGATGCGGCTTTCCCATCTGATACCCTCGGCCGAGTTCTTATCTCCTAAGCTCGATCAACGGTATTCCCCGCGAGGACTACTTCTCCTAAGCAAGGTAGGATTGCTACTTTTTTGACCAATGGTACTTCGTCGCCCCGCGATGGCCGAGTATCCAGTCGTGTTCGCCCGTCAGTTTGTATGTCGCATCAGTTTTGTCAGCATATACATACATACATCATGCATTTTATTTGCATTCGCATTTCATATTGCATCACTATCACTCTAGTCGGTCTTGTCCCCTAGTGATAACAATTTTCTCAATCGAGTTGTCAGTTCTTGTCTCGTCAGGAAATGTTACGTTTGAACAATCTCTCCTCCAGTGTATCTTTGGATTGGAGTCGGCACTCGACCACTTTGATAACTTGAACCTCTGAAAAGCCAGAGAAGTTTTCTACAGATGTCACTCTTCGTCATTGAAGACGATATCCTTACTTTCCCGGATTAAAGAAAAATCCCCAGAGAAAGCCTCTTAAGCAGAGATTTGGCAGTACAGTTATTTTTCTCTGAAAAAACCGCTGATGAAAAGGTCATCGGCACCTCAAAATTGGAACCCATCATATGGCCTTTCTCCGGGAAGATCCTGAGAAAAGTATAATGTAAGACCCCAAGCGGAAACAGTCTCTCAAGAGACTCATTTTCCCCAGATAGAGTCGACAAATGGCGTCTCCAACAGAGAAGTTTATGTACCTCTACAACTTAGACGAATGGGTTCCCCAGCAAGTCTGACATCGAAACTTTTTCCACTCAAATGGCATCTCCCCAGGAAAATCCGGTGAGAAGTTTGAGGAAAACCGCTACGAATAGCGTCCCTTGTCAAGAAAGTTTATTGACAAAAGAAACTAAGACCAATTCCTTAGTAGGAAACCAGGATCGAGGGGAAGTTTAAATCAGAAACTAAGACCAGTTCCTTGGTAGGAAACCAGGATCGAGGGGAAGTTTATTTTAGAAACTAAGACCAGTTCCTTGGTAGGAAACCAGGATCGAGGGGAAGTTTATTTCAGAAACTAAGACCAGTTCCTTGGTAGGAAAACAGGATCGAGGGGAAGTTTAAATCAGAAACTGAGACCAGTTCCTTGGTAGGAAACCAGGATCGAGGGGAAGTTTATTTCAGAAACTAAGACCAGTTCCTTGGTAGGAAACCAGGATCGAGGGGAAGTTTAAATCAGAAACT
This sequence comes from Lathyrus tuberosus, assembly GCA_022829125.1. Classification (NCBI taxonomy): domain Eukaryota; kingdom Viridiplantae; phylum Streptophyta; class Magnoliopsida; order Fabales; family Fabaceae; genus Lathyrus; species Lathyrus tuberosus. The sequence goes on along the minus strand of JALAZF010000236.1, from coordinate 9,108,437 downwards.
GAGACCAGTTCCTTGGTAGGAAACCAGGATCGAGGGGAAGTTTAAATCAGAAACTGAGACCAACTCCTTGGCTGAAGACCAGGGTCGAGGGGAAGTTTTACCTCTTCTAAGTATCATTGCTTAGTAAAAGAAGATGAATTCTGTAGCGAGCGATTTTCGACGCGGTTCTTAAGCGCTGGTCGCTCTCTGCAGTTTGAGCCTACTACAGGTCGATTCATTTTTTATCCTATTGTGAGCTGAATAAGGAAGGGAAATAGATGTCTCCAATTAACCCTGCTTGCATACTGAGTTTAAACAACGGTCTGTTAGTTTACGGATGCTATCAATGTGTGGGGCCTTTGTACTGGTTATTTGTATTTTCGCCAATACAGATTTTTCTCTTTTTATTTTGACAGAAGGTTTCTGGCGGGGAATAAGGATTAGGATGTTAGGACTGATGCTTTTTGATAGGTGCATGAGAGTATGGGACTTTGGCTTTTTGATAGGTACGTGAGAGTATGGGACGGATTTCAATCTTATGCCTACGTATTCCCGTTTACCGATATAGGGAAATCAGAGCGTTCGTAGTTCCTCCTATTCTATGGGAGGAAATGGTTGTTTTGGTGTCTTGTTCAAAGCCCAAGATGTGAAGCGAAAGGTGTTTGTATCTTGTTCAAAGCCCAAGATATGAAGCTAAAAGGTCTATTTGTATCTTGTTCAAAGCCCAAGATGTGAAGCTAAAAGGGTGTTGACTTTAGAGAGAATTTGTCATCTCTAAAGAGGGGGTTGTATGTCACAACTATTTATAAAGGAGAATTACTTTAACCGGGATTTGTGAATCCGGTAATGCCATAATTTCCTTTAAAGGGGGTTTTTAACCCGAAGGAGAAGACTTTAACTCAGTGTAGAGCAATGCTATCTTTCCTTAGGAATTTCTCATGCTAAAAGAGGGACAGTGGCATAGATGTAGATGATCCAGAGGCTTGCCGCTTACAGCGATTAGATGAAGGGGAAAGAGTTGTTGATGTTTGGGTACTGTGAACGAGGCACAGTTTTGATGCTAAAAGGTTGATTGGATCAACCAGTGGTTTCCTTATACAAAGCCTAAGAGGAGGCTGATATGTATCTCGTACAAAGCCCGAGAGAGAGGCTAAAAGGTTTTGACTCAACGAGGGAATCTTTTGGTATCTCGTATAAAGCCCGAGATGGAGGCTATTTGACTCAACAAGAGAGTGTTTTGTGTCTCGTATGAAGCCCGAGAGAGAGGCTAAAATTTGTTTGGATCAATAAGAACCTTTTTGTATCTCGTATAAAGCCCGAGATGGAGGCGAAAGGGGCGATTGACTCAACGAGGGAGTCTCTTATGTGTCTCGTACGAAGCCCGAGAGAGAGGCTAAACGTTGTTTGACTCAACGAGGGAGTCTTTTGGTATCTCGTATAAAGCCCGAGATGGAGGCTAAATGTTTGCTTCACTGGGAAGAATCATTGTACAAAGCCCAAGAGGAGGCCAGGGTAACTGTTTCAGTTAAGTGACAGGTCCAGTACACTGATTTTAAAGAGAAAATCAGTTCTTATATGAGCAACACTGTACTCAGGGATTTGATTCAGGGATCAGGGATATTTCTTTTTCTTTAAGGAAGTGGGAAATCCGAAGGGTATTGCGACTGTCTGAGTCTGTGGGTTTCCTTCCTACTTTACCGAAGGGGTCACTTGAGAATGTCTTTTGAGACTCAAGGAGATTAGACTGTCCGTATCTAGAGTTTCATCCTCTGTACTATGTTTTGAGAAACAGTAGTAGACTCTTTGAAAGGAATGTTCTATGAAGATTACTAAGTTCTGTTCCTATCCCTCTAGGAGGTCGTCGGGATAAGTTGTACGAAGCCCAAGAGGAGGCTGGAAGCTTTTAAGAAGCCGGCGGGTCCTTGTACTAAGCCCAAGAGGAGGCTATCATTCCCAGAGGAAGAGATCATTATACGAATCCTAAGAGGAGGCTGTGAATACTTCTAAGAAGCCGTAGGGTCCTTGTACTAAGCCCAAGAGGAGGCGGGGTTGCTTTTAGGAAAGCTGTGGGTCTTTGTACGATGCTCAAGAGGAGGCCGATTGCTTTTAAGAAGCCGATGGGTCCCCAAACCCCCAAGAAATTCAAGGCAATGCTATTCACCGAGAATAGATCAAAGTCAGGTAAGTTCGAGAATTTGGAATAAACTCAAGAGATGCCATTCACGGAGAAAAGATCATCTCTGGGGAATAGAGTTTCTTGACAAGTGCTTTTAAGAAGCCTGTGGGTCCCCAAACCCTAAGAAATTCAAGGCAATGCTATTCACCGAGAATAGATCAAAGTCAGGAAAGTCCGAGAATTTGGAAGAAACTCAAGAGATGCCATTCACAGAGAAAAGATCATCCCTGGGGAGTAGAGTTTCTTTGACAACTTCTATGAGTGACAGTCTATGAAAGGGTTCACTGAGAATGCTGCCTTTCATGTCTCCATATTGTTTAACCCCAAGAGGAGGGAAGACTGTGTCTGGTAATCCTGTGGGGATCTAGTGTAGACTATTTCTAAGAGTGATCAACGAGCTTAATGCTAGACGTAGTTGTCGGGGAAACTCTAAATATCTATACTATTATTACACAGTTGATATGAGTTTATGAAAGAAGACTTACAGTGAAAAAGCCCCACAATAAATTTATATGTATATGAAAACGGTAAATGAAAGCAATAACCACTTACTCGGTTGTAGAGCTTCCATGCTGTTTGGTTAGTTGTTCAACAAAGACAGATTGAAAACAACAGTATATTCAAAATCAAAGTAGAAAGTGCTTTGAAAAAGAAAGATTTGGGGCTTACAGCTCAAGGAGAGGCCCAAGGTTTTATCAGTGAGCGCACTGTTGAATTTTGTATAGAGGGACTTATACAAGTGACTGAGGCCCAAAATGTTTTGGTTAAAAGAGGGTTGGGTCTTACACTCTAATAGAGGCCCAAAAGTTTTGAATAGGTCTTATAGCTCAAGGAGAGGACCAGATGGTTTATTTTTCAAAAGGCGACGATCGTGCCGTTTGTTTTTTACGGTATCGAAACTTATACAATACACTGAGGCCCAAAAGTGATTTGGTCAAAAAAGGATTGGGTCTTACACTCTATTAGAGGCCCAAAGAGTTTTTAGAAATGAAATGGGTCTTACTACTCGAGGGTAAGCCCAGAATGTTATTTTTCAAAAGACGACGATCGGGCCGTTTATTTGAAAATGTACAGAGGGACTTATACAGCGAATGAGGCCCAAAATGTTTCTGTACAAGTGGGTTGGTTCTTACACTCTAATAGAGGCCCAAAGAGTTTTTGAAAATGATTTATGAGGGTTGAATTAATCCAAAACCCTAATTTGCTTTCAAAATGTATTTAATTGAATAAAAATTCAATTAAAATGATCAAAATTGTTTAACATATGAAAAACAAATTGTGATCTTGGATTAATGCTTTAAAAATTAAGTATTGACCTACAAAATAATTAGAAAGCATTAAAAGTTGCAAAATCAATGTAGAAAAAATATTTAAAATGCCAAAAACAATTAAAATATTAATTCTTTGCAAAAATATCAATTATATGAAATAAATAATATTTTTGGGATTTTTTGTTAAAATAAAATAATTTAACATTTTTGTGAATTATTAAAAAAAGAATCAACTCAAAATCATTAAAACTCAGAGAGAAATTAATTTTTGAATCAATTAAATAAAACCAAAAAATTCAAATATTCAAATTTGGAAAAATGGCGCCAAGAACAAGCTGAAGAACACGCGCGTGTTCTGAGATTCTCAGATTTGCATTTTCTCTCCAATCTCACTGAATACTTAATCATATCATGTAATCCACATATCATTATGCTCGTCTCAACCTGACGATCATGTCTATGTCAATTAATTTCATTTAAATTAAACATATAACAAGAAATCACGAAAAATCCTCAAGAACCCTAATTTCTGCATGAAGGCTAGGATTTTTGATACACGATTCAAACAATGCAATTAATTGAGGGGAAACATTCTATGCATGATTACGAACATATGGCCAAATTATTGTGCGAGGAAATATGCATGGATTGAGAGATGACCAAGTAGATGCTTACCTCTAGGCCGTGACAGCAAGTGCAATGTGATTTTTGATTTGGAGGTGTTACAAATGAGTGGTGATGATCTGAACAGCTTCCCTACACCCTATGGAGTGTGTTTGAATGCTTGGACTTGATTGAAATTGGCTGGATCGATTCATGGCATCTCAACTGCATTTTGGTTAAAACCTTGAGCAATTGACTGGTGATTCTGAGAAATCAGTGTTCCAGTTGTTGTTTAAGTGTTTGATCAGCTCATATGTGATGTATATGAGGTGTGTGTGTGATTGGTTTGAGTGGAATTGCCCTCTAGCTCAAAATCCGATAGCTACCTTGCTAAGAAAGGCATTTTTGCCAAGAGAAAGAGATTTTGAGAAAGGCAAGTGTTGTAGGACTTTGGTGTACTTAAACTGACCACAATTGAGCTCTATTTATAGTAGAGCAAGTTTGTTTTGCAAGGAATAGTGAATGGCAACTGCTGAGTAGGTTTGTTCAATGTTGACCAATGGAAGTTCAAGTCTCCTCTAGCCATTGACTAAAGGTTAGGGCACAGGCTGCTGGTTCCCTTGGTCTTGGATAAGTCTTGACTGAATTCAAATGAAAATGGCTCAGTCCATGCCACCTTGATGCTTCCATTGAATGCTCCAATCCAAATTTGAAGTCTTGTCCCTATTTTGGCAATTCTAGGTTCAACATGTTTTTTCTTGTTCCAAGGACTTTGGAGGCTTGGCTCAGTGATTGTCCCCTTTAGATTCAATCCTCAGATGTGTCCAAGTGGATAGGAGTGTTTGGATTTGCACAATTTTGGCAACTCGAGCAAAAATGCAAATTCTGCCTTGTCTTGACAGATTTCAACAAGGCAACTTGACAATGTCATAACTCATAGCCCAAATGGAATTTGACAATGTTCTTGGCCATTTTGGAAAGCCCTTACATGATACAACAACTGTTTGAACATGTTTGGTTTTGATCTCTTTTGAATCCAAGTGAAAAATCCCCCTACATTTGGAAAAAAATGAAGACAGATTTGGACTTAGTGAAAATTTCACTAAGTGTTGGAAAAAGTGACATTTACATTTTTCAGCCATTTTGATCACTCCATAACTCAAAATCCTTAATGAATTGGACTTAGGTCTAGTTGAAGTTTTTGTAGAGGGTAATTAGAGCTACAAATCCATCTTTGGCTGGGAAAAAATGGCCTTGTGGTTTAGGAGTTATGACCCTCCAAAGTTGGTACCCCTTTTACAAGTTATCCAACTTTTCTTGATTTTTCTTGATGAATGATGATTCAAATCATACATTAACATCATTTTAGGGTTAAAAATCCATTTTGGTGAAAAATCTCAAAAAGTCAAAGTTGACTTTTGTGCACAGTTGACTTTTTATCAAATGAATTCCAAACTGTGCAATTCTTCAGGAAATCATGTCCTTGACCTAAATCAAACTTGATGGACATGTTCCATGGGTGTCATAGGGTATATTGAGGCATGTCCTAGGGTTTGGAAGCATGTCCTGGTCAAAAGTCGAAGTTACAGTTGACTTTTCCCTTAAAACCCTAATTGTGGTGCAAATGAAATTGAGACTTGTTACTCAAGCTTCTTGGATTAATCCATTGTTCCAAATGGATAAATATGGTATATTAAAGACCCTCAAATCATGTCTTGAGGTCTTGGTCCATGATTTGCCCTAAAAGTCAACTTAGGGGTGAATTAGGTCAAGAAACCCTAATTCCTGATTTTTAGTGAATGCATCCCCAGAGGTCAAATTGACTTGATGGTTGGATCCATGAGGTTCCATGGAGTATATTAGGTTATGTTTTGGATCTTTGGCTTGTGTCCAGATGAAATTTTTCATCTAGAGGCCCTGATCGACCAAACCCCTAATTTGGTGACACTGTCGATCTTGAGACTTGATCCACTTAAAAGGGAGCATCCTTGTGCTTAATCCTTGAAGTGGGAGTCCTTTTGATCCTTTGTGGATGTTTTGAGGGGTTAGACAAGTTGAAGATCAAGTCATTCCTTGATTGATCCTTTGTCTAAGGCTCTGAGAGGGCTTAAACCCTAATTTTGATTGTAGGGAATACTCAACAACCCTTGAGGCATTTGATGAGGCACGATAGTTCTTCCATATTGTGATGATGACTTGAACAATGATGGGAAATATTAGTGGTCAAAATTTGGGGTATGACAGATGCCCCTATTTAATCTTCTTGGACCCGAAGGTGTGAATGCCGAAGGTATTCGGGCATTCAGGGTGCAAGAGGATTAAATATCGGAATACCCGAAATTTTGACGGTGATTATGAATGGTAGCGCACGCATTCATCTTCCTTTGCTAAGCAATGATGCTTAGAAAAGGTAAACTTCCCCTCGATCCTGGTCTTCAGCCAAGGAACTGGTCTCAGTTTCTGATTTAAACTTCCCCTCGATCCTGGTTTCCTACCAAGGAACTGGTCTCAGTTTCTGATTTAAACTTCCCCTCGATCCTGGTTTCCTACCAAGGAACTGGTCTTAGTTTCTGATTTAAACTTCCCCTCGATCCTGGTTTCCTACCAAGGAACTGGTCTCAGTTTATGATTTAAACTTCCCCTCGATCCTGGTTTCCTACCAAGGAACTGGTCTTAGTTTCTGATTTAAACTTCCCCTCGATCCTGGTTTCCTACCAAGGAACTGGTCTCAGTTTCTGATTTAAACTTCCCCTCGATCCTGGTTTCCTACCAAGGAACTGGTCTCAGTTTCTGATTTAAACTTTCCCTCGATCCTGGTTTCCTACCAAGGAACTGGTCTCAGTTTCTGATTTAAACTTTCCCTTGATCCTGGTTTCCTACCAAGGAACTGGTCTCAGTTTCTGATTTAAACTTTCCCTCGATCCTGGTTTCCTACCAAGGAACTGGTCTCAGTTTCTTCCGTCAATAAACTTTATTGACAAGGGACACTATTTGTAGCGGTTTTCCTCAAACTTCTCGCCGAATTTTCCTGGGGATATGCCATTTGAGTGGAAAAAAATGAGGTCAGACTTGCTGGGGAACCCAGTCGTCTGAGTTGTAGAGGCGTTCAAACTTCTCTATTGGAAACGCCACTTGTTGACTCTACTGGGGAAACTGAGTCTCTTGAGAGACTGCTTCCGCTTGGGATCTTACATCATACTTTTCTCGGGATCTTCATAGAGAAATGCCATATGATGGGATGCAATTTGGAGGTACCGATGACGTTTTCATCAGCGGTCTTGTGGAGAAAGGCAGTTGTACTGCCAAATCTCTGCTTAGGAGGCTTTCTCTTGGGATTTTCCTTAATTCGAGAAAGCAAGGATATCATCTTCAATGGCGAAGAGTGACATTTGTAGAAAGCTTCTCTGGCTTTTCAGAGGTTCAAGTTATCAAAGTGGTCGAGGGCCAATTTCAATCCAGAGATACACTGGAGGCGAAATTGTTCGAACGCAGCGTTTCCTGACAAGGCAAGAACTGACAACTCGATTGGGAAGACTATCATCACTAGGGGACAAGATCGACTAGAGTGATAGTGATGCAATATGAAATATGAATTCAAATCAAATGCATGATGTATGTATGTATGTATATGCTGACAAAACTGACGCGACATACAGACTAATGGATGAACACGACTGGATACTCGGCCACTGCGGGGCGAAGAAGTACCGTTGGTCCAAAAGTAGCAATTCTACCTTGCTTAGGAGAAGTAGTCCTCGCGAGGAATACCGTTAATCGGGCTTAGGAGATAAGAACTCGGCCGAGGCGTGTCAGACAAAACAAGGTCTCTGACGCAGTTGATCCCTTCATTCAGGCGTACTGGGTTAGAAGGAGTATTTTGATTCTGCACTTTGAAGTTCACTTACTTCTGGAGAAGCGATTGATGTTCTTTTGATGTTCAACAGTCAAAAGAAATTTCCAACTTTATTTTAAAAGCAGAAAAAGTTTTAACAAGTAAATTCATTTTTCTTTTATTTCAAGAATCGCTAATCATGTTAAAATGTCGTTCTGTATAGCTAAAACAAATGAGAATTACAAACAAAAGCACAAGGGCTCAAATTTTATTGATAAGATGGAGATCAGCCAAACGCGTGATTCCAAAGAGTATATACAAAGTTTAAAAATGGTAATTTACAGGGAAAAGGGCGACGTTGAAACATAACAACCATTATCCTTCTACCAACTTTGAATCTGGGACATCCTGAGCCTCTGTCGAAGATGACCCTGACTGGAGTTTTCCTGACGGATGATGTAATTGTTGCTGCTGAGGGACTTGCCTCTGTTGAACATAGTTACTAGCCATTATCCCTAATTTTTGCCTGGATTGTACTATGAGATTTCCAATCCATCGGGATGATTTTTTTTTTCATGTCTCTAACTTTTGCCTGGACCGCCCTTTCGGGTTTTCAATCCACCGAGACGTTTTTTTTTTTAGTTTAGTTTAGGCGATGTATTTCTTGACTACATCAACATTTGTGGGGTTGGAAAATTCCTCTCCATCCATGGTTGCAAGTCTCAAGGCACCGCCTGAGAAAGCTTTCGTGACCACATAGGGGCCATCATAATTTGTAGTCCACTTGCCCCGAGAGTCAGTGAGAAACGATTGTATCTTCTTGAGCACGAGGTCTCCTTTTCTGAAGACACGAGGTCAGACCTTTTTGTCGAACGCCTTCTTCATTCTCCACTGATACAACTGACTGTGGCATAGTGTCGTGATTCTCTTTTCTTCGATTAGATTCTGTTCATCGTGTCGGCTTTGATACCATTCAGCTTCGGTGAGCTTAGATTCCATCAGTACTCGGGTTGATGGGATCTCTACTTCTCTGGGGAGAACTGCCTCCATGCCATATACTAGAGAGAAAGGGGTAGCCCCTGTTGAAGTGCGGACAGATGTTCGATAACCTTGAAGAGCAAAGGGTAGCATTTCGTGCCAATCTTTATAGGTTACAACCATCTTTTGAACGATCCTCTTGATGTTCTTGTTAGTCGCTTCTACCGCTCTGTTCATCTTGGGTCGGTAGGGAGATGAGTTATGGTGTTCGATCTTGAACTCAACGCATAACTCTTTCATCATCTTATTGTTCAAGTTAGATCCATTATCTGTAATGATCTGGCTCGGAACACCATAACGGCAGATGATATTGTTTTTGATAAATCGGACCACCACTTGTCGGGTTACATTGGCGAATGACGCTGCTTCGACCTACTTGGTGAAATAGTCAATGGCTACCAGGATGAACCGATGTCCGTTTAAAGCCTTAGGTTCGATCAAGCCAATCATGTCAATTCCCCATATGGAAAAAGGCCACGGGGAAGAAAGAACTTTGAGATGTGATGGCGGTACATGAATTTTGTCGGAGTATATCTGACACTTCTGACACCTCTTCATGTACTTGTAGCAGTCGGATTCCATGGTTAACCAGTAGTACCTGGCCCTGAGAATGTTTCTCGCCATTGTGTGTCCGTTGGCATGAGTGCCAAAGGATCCTTCATGAATTTCTTTCATAAGCATGTCTGCTTCTGGTCTGTCTACGCATCGGAGCAAGACCAAGTCAAAATTTCTCTTATAGAGAGTGTCACCGCTCAGGAAGAAGTTTCCAGCCAATCTTTTGAGGGTTTTCCTGTCTTTCCCTAGTGCCCCAGGTGGGTACTCTTGTTTCTGAAGGAAGCATTTGATATCGTGATACCAAGGTTTGTCGTCTATGACTGCTTCGATCGTGAAGATGTAGGCAGGCCGTTCAAGGCGCATTATGTCAATCTTAGGTATGTCATTCCATTGACCTACACTAATCATGGAAGAGATAGTGGCTAAAGCGTCAGCCATGTGATTCTCATCACGAGGGATGTGATGAAACTCAACTCTATTGAAGAAAGGTAGCAACCTTCTTGCGTAGTCTTTGTAAGGAATCAGTCCTGATTGGTATGTGTTCCAATCTCCTTTTATCTGATTGATAACCAAGGCTGAATCACCGTATACGTCCAAGTTTTTGATCCTTAAATCAATCGCTTCTTCGAGACCCAAGATACAAGCTTCGTATTCGGCCTCATTGTTTGTACATTTGAACGTAAGTCTGGCAGTGAAAGGAATGTGGGTACCCTAAGGGGTAACAATGATTGCCCCAATTCTGTTTCCATAATGATTAACTGCTCCGTCAAAGATAAGTCCCCATTGGGAACCTGGTTCTGGCCCTTCACTGGATAGCGGTTCGTCACAGTATTTCATTTTTAGATACATGACATCTTCGTCTGGGAAGTCAAACCCGATTGATTCTTGATCGTCAATCGGTTGATGAGCCAAATGATCGGCTAAAATACTTCCCTTAACGGCTTTCTGAGTGTGGTACTCTATGTCATATTCTGATAACAGCATCTGCCAACGGGCAATTCTTCCCGTGAGAGCAGGTTTTTCGAAGACATACTTGATTGGATCCATTTCTGAGATTAACCAAGTAGTATGACGAATCATGTATTGGTGAAGATGTTTGGCTGCCCAAGCCAAAGCGCAACAAGTTTTCTTAAGCATCGTGTACCGAGTTTCGCAGTCGATAAATTTCTTGCTTAGATAGTAGATGGCAGACTCTTTCCTTTTGGTTTTGTCTTGTTGGCCAAGTACACATCCCATTGAGTCCTCTAGGACTGTGAGGTAAATGATCAGTGGTCTTTCCTCCACTGGAGGTGATAGAATCGATGGATTCAACAGGTATTCCTTAATACTGTCGAAGGTGGTTTGGCAATCTTCTGACCAAACGCAATCCTGGTTCTTTTTAAGTAATTTGAAGATCGGCGCACACGTCGCGGTCATGAGGAATATGAATCTGGAGATGTAGTTCAAACGTCCCAGGAATCCTTTGACTTGTTTTTCAGTTTTCGGAGAAGGCATTTCTCGAATGGCCTTGACCTTGTCAGGATCAACTTCAATTCCTTTCTGGCTGACGATGAACCCTAAAAGTTTCCCTGAACGGACACCGAAGGTACACTTGTTGGGATTTAAGCGGAGCTTGAATTTTCTTAAACGTTCGAACAGTTTTGATAGATGTTCAACGTGCTCACTCTCTGTTTTTGATTTTGCAATCATATCATCGACATATACCTCGATTTCTATGTGTATCATGTCATGAAACAGAGTAGTCATGGCCCTTTGATAGGTTGCCCCGACGTTCTTCAAGCCAAACGGCATTACCTTGTAATAAAAGGTACCCCATGGGGTAATGAACGAAGTTTTCTCCATGTCTTTCGGCGCCATTTTAATCTGGTTATAGCCCGAGAATCCATCCATGAAGGAGAAAACTTTGAACTTTGCTGTGCTGTCTACCAGCATGTCGATGTGTGGTAAAGGAAAGTCGTCCTTTGGACTTGTCTTGTTCAGATCCCTGTAATCAACACACATTCTGACCTTTCCATCCTTTTTGGGAACAGGCACGATGTTGGCTAACCATTGAGGATATTCAGATGTAGCGAGGAAACCCGCGTCAATCTGTTTTTGTACCCCCTCTTTGATTTTGATGGCCATGTCCGGGTGAGTCCGTATCATCCTTTGCTTTACAGGCGGACATTCCGATCTCAACGGTAAATGATGTTCCACGATGCTGGTATCCAACCCTGGCATATCCTGATAGGACCAAGCGAATACATCGGGAAATTCTCTGAGAAGCTTTATCAAACCCTCTCTGGCAGGTGGACTGAGCAGTGCCCCAATCCTAATTTATTTTCTCTCCTTTTCTGAACCCAAGTTTACCATTTCCAACGGCTCTTTGTGAGGTTCAATGGACCTTTCCTCTTGTCTGAGTAGTCGAGATATCTCTTCTGGAATTTTGTTGTCATCTTCTTTTTCAGCCCCAAATATCGGGAACTCAAAGTCGGGAGAAGGCATTGGATCTTATGTTTCAACTGGGTTTAAAACAAGCAATCTGCATGACGTGATGATTCGTGTTTAGAAGAGATAGAGAAAAATGCAAGTGTGTGCAGTGCTTTATCTTTATTTTACTGCTTGTTTTTATTTGAAATTGTTTTTTAGGAGTACCATTTTCTAAAAAAGCGAAAAGAGAAAACAACAATAACTGCAGAAATTACAGAACGACTTTATTTTATTAATGAACAAGTCGACTCTTGAAACTACAGCCCTATAAAACAAAACTCTGTCGCTTCGGGCAAAGCGAAGAGGGAACATTTACAGAATGCGAGCCCTATCAAAACATCCGTTTCACCTGGGCAGGGTGAAAGGTTAAAGATGGCAATTACTTTGACTGATGAACGACCTTCGGAACCTCGACGGCAACCCATTGGCGGCGAACTCCTCGGTGAATCACAAAGTCTGGCACCTTCCTTGATTTGTCATCAGAAATGACGCTGATTTCTGGTGGAGCAGGATCATTGGAATCTGTCTCCCAGGAAGAATTGTCGTAGGAGAATTCCTCAGTTGTATTTTGCATAGCATTTGTGCTCTCAGCTGTATCTCCCCATCCAGTTGGCTGGATATCTTCGAGCCTGATACGAGAGCTTTCGGGAGCGGTGTACTTGACCATATAGTCGTATTTTCCACTCGGTAGTCCCAAGGTGTCCCACACTTCTTTGGAACTGGAGGAGTCATCCCTCTCGATGACGTTGACCTCAGGAAAAGCGTAGTTGATGAATTCTAGTCCTGCAAACATTGCAAATTCATCGTCGTGTTGAGTAGTTTCTGAATGATCTGAGTGTTGATCCCATGACATGGTGGGGACACAGGTATTCTGTTTAATGACGGTCAGCTGATTTTCATTTTTCGGCTGACTCTCTTGCCCCAAGTCTCCTGGATAAGGTTGCCACATTGGCAGACCATCCATTGGGCCATAGTAGGTGTAGTCAAAATCGTATTTCATCGGAGTGTCTTCCTCTAATGAATTTGGCGGAGCACGGCATCCTTCTGGATCACAATCCCCGTATATCATTTCAACGTCAGACCTTGGTATAAATCTCAGACTCTGTGCGGGATAGCAAAATGGCGTAGGCACCTCTTCCTGAGACATATAACCGTCCTTGTTAAGATAGGACTTCCACTCTTCCTCTGCGTCAGAGGGATCTTCCTCATTGATAGCATGGACTGCTTGAGGGACTGGGTAAAGAAAACCTCCACTGTGGAAGAAATTCTGAATGGGATGAAGACTTTCATCGCTGGCAGCTGTTTGAGTACAGGTTGCAGAAAAACTAAGACCCTTCTTTGTTTTATTGTCAGTAGGAATGACAAGTTATCCCCATCCGGTTGTATCGGTACTCTCGACAAGCTGTTCCTCCTTGGGATTGATTGTCCTTGCCCATTGACAGCGCTTGGAACTGCATCCCAATAACCTCCTCGGGTTCTACACAAGTAGATGATGATAAGTTACTCACGAGCAAGGCCTGTTCTCCACAGATTGTGACAAGTTGATCGTTCTGAACGAACTTTAGCTTTTGGTGGAGGGTCGAAGTGGCCGCTCCAGCCTGATGTATCCAAGGTCTTCCTAGTAAACAACTGTATGTTGCTCGGATGTCCATGACCTGGAAAGTGACTTGGAAAGTGTGAGGACCGATAGTTATGGGAAGGTCAACTTCGCCGATAACTATTTTTCTGGATTCGTCGAACGCTTTGACGACGACCTCGCTGATTCTCATCGGAGGGCCTTTGAATGATAATTGCATCAAAGTAGACTTCGGCATAACATTCAGGGCTGACCCTGTGTCTACCAGTACGCTGGCTAAAGCATCGTCCTGGCAGTTAACTGTAATGTTGAGCGCCATGTTATGACGGCGACCCTCTTCGGGTAATTCCTCATCACTAAATCCCAAATTATTGCAGGAAGTGATGTTAGAGACAATGCTATCAAACTGTCTGATGGTTACATCTTGTTCAACAAAGGCTTGCTCCAAGACTTTCTGTAGAGCCTCCCTGTGGGCTTCTGGACTGAGTAACAGTGATAATACCGAGATCTTTGAAGGAGTCTGTAACAGTTGATCAATAATGTTATATTCACTCCTTTGGATGAGCTTCAGCATCTCATCATTATTTTTTGAAAGGTCGGGATTACTGGATTGACCGACTGATGGATCGGGAGCTTCTGTCTGAAGTTCCTTTTCCTTGTTAGGTTCTCCAACTCCTCGGTTGAAGATTCGACCGCTCCGTGTTACACGACTGATGTCTGCAATATTCACGATGGATGGTAATGGAATTTCCTTTCCATTTTTTATTATTGTTGCACCGTATTTGCAAGGGATTGCCTTAGCTGATTCATACGGTAGTGGTCCCGGCAGATAGATGACTATGGGTACCTTCTGGTTTTTCTGACCATCATAAGTAATCTCGATCCGTTCCTGGTTGGGAGCTCTAGATTCGTCAAGTAGAGGGATGATGGTGAAAACATCCCTGGTCTGGTGATGACCAGAGATTGTGACAACATCCTCGACTTGATCGGCAAGGTAACTCGGCGTCCAATTGATGGGTCCAGAACCTGGAGATGGACGAATCTCTCCATGATCCACCTGACCCTGAAGAGCTGCTCTCACAAGGTAACACCCTTGGTTACTTTCTGAACAGACACTACAACGGTCATAATTGTGTGGTGGCACCTGGCCACGCCCGCTTTGAATACAATGTAACCTCACTAGGTTAGCTTCCACAGATCGGACATCCTGACTTTGACGCCGCGTGGGATTCCTATTACTGATACTAATCTACTGAGTATCTTCATCCATATAGATTGGCATCCACCAATGATTTAACAAGTGCTAAAGTGCTTCCTGGACAAGGGTACAACCTTGATTGTTTTCGCAACCCGCTTTACAGCTTTGATAGTCATGTGATATTAAGAATCCGAGTCGGACCTGTTCAGCATGTAACTCTACCAAGTTGGTATTCATCACGCGAATATCGAAGATCTGAACCATGTTGATCTGATAAGGGTTCCTATCATGGTAGTCTTGGATCCATCCAAGATCCATCTGACGCTGGAGGGCCTCTTGTATGCAAGAGCATCCCTGTTTGTTTACCGAGCAAGTCAGATAGGAATTGTAATCGTGCCGTGGTAGATTATGATACTGGCTTTGTCTTGAGTGCATCGCCACCAAGTTGACATTCATTGCACGAATGTCGTGGTTTTGAATGACGTTGGAATTCATGTAAACCATGTTAACTCCACAAACTCGGTGCTCTTGGATCCATCCGAGATCCATTTGTTCCTGTAGGGCTGCTTGCACCACAGAACATCCCTGGTTGTCTTTAGAGCAGATATCACACTGGTGATAATTATGAGGTGGCACATGGCCATATCCACTCTGTCTACAATGCATCTTGACCAGATTGGTCCTCAATAAGAGTACATTGTGAATTTGATAGACATTGTTAGTCTCTTCCTCAATCAGATTGATTGCAGCTTTCTCGTGTTGAGGCAGCGGGTTCGTGAGAACATTAGGATTTGTATCTTTGAAAGATAAGAGCCTGCTCCTAACAAGTTTTTGCACGTCGGATTTAAAATTGAGGCAAGTCTCAATGTTATGCCCTGATCCTCCTTGATGATAAGGGCATGTCTGATCCACCTTAAATCAAAAAGGCGGATTTTCCGGTACTGGAAGAGGAGACTTAGTCTAGATGTGCCCCTTAGCCAGTAGTAACGGAAATAGTTCTGCGTACAACATGGGTATAGGATCAAACCCTGATGGTCGTGTTGTACGGTTGTTGTTATATTGGGGACGAGCCTGCTGAAGAGGCTGTTGTGTCCTTTGCTGGTCAGGTTGGCTCTGCGCAACCTGAGGTTGATATGTAGGAATAGGCGCAGGGCTGATAGCCGGAATTACAGCTGCTACCGGCTGATAACGTCGCCTTTGCTTTCCGAGAGAGATATTCCCAATATCTTGGTCTTTTTTCTTAGGGAGAGCACTATTGTATTTTTTTAGTACCGCTCGTCGATCCAGTGTCTTTTACCAAACGTCCTTCTCGGACGGCTTCCTCAAGACGTACGCCCATGCCGACCATCTCGGTGAAATCACTGGGCGCACTGGCAACCATTCGGTCATAGTAAAATGAGCTTAAGGTCGTTAAGAAGATCTTTGTCATCTCTTTTTCCTCAAGAGGTGGACAAATTTGAGCAGCAATTTCACGCCACCTTTGAGCATACTCCTTAAAGGTTTCCTTGTCCTTTTGCGACATTGATCTGAGTTGATCTCTGTCGGGTGCCATGTCCAAATTGTATTTGTATTGTTGGACGAAGGCAGTACCAAGATCTCTGAATGTGCTAATCGTAGCGCGGTTTAAACCCATGTACCATTTTAAGGCGGCACCGGTTAAACTATCCTGGAAGTAGTGAATCAGTAGGTCCTGATTCTCCGTCTGAGCTAACATTCGCCAAGCGTACATCACCAGATGGCTCTGAGGGCAAGAGTTACCCTTGTATTTTTCAAAGTCGGGCACTTGGTACTTGTGCGAGACTTTCACATTGGGGACCAAGCAGAGGTCTGCGGCGTCCTTTCCAAATAGATCCTCACCGCGAATGGCTTGCAATTCCTTCTGCATTTCCAGGAACTGCTCCTGGAATTCATCCATTCGGTCAAACATAGTTCCCTTCTTACCAGCAGGTATTGGCGGAATCTGTCCTTCCGGGACAGTGTGCACCACAGGGGGTGGTACTGTGACTACGACAGCAAATCTTGGCGTTTCCCGAAGTTTGTAACCTTCAGGAGTCTTCAGTATGCCCCTGGCATCTTCGCTTTCCCGAAGTTTGTAACCTTCAGGCCCAACGGCTTCTGTTGTGATTCCCTGATCTTCAGTGATTGGCGGAACATATACTTCCGGGATATAGTTAACAGGCATGCCCCAAGGGCGATCTTTCGGTATCTGATACCTAGGATCATACTTCTCCACTATGGGCGTTGAGGTGATCTCTGAGATCACAGTCCTTTGTAGCTGAGCTTCTTCCATGGCTTGCATGTCGTTACGAAGCTTTCTCATATCCTCTCTCAGAGCGTCGATCTCTTCTTTCAACTCTCTGTTTTCTTCCTCAAGATCATCCATCCTTTTCTGATGATTGGCCTGAGTATTATACGAATGAGACAGTTTGACTCTAGAACCGAGACACAAACGTGAAATTCATAGGTAAGGAGAATACGCGTTGTGAGAATGATGAATGCAATTATTAATTAATTGTTTTTTGGGTTTAATAAAAATAAACTTCGACAATTAGATTGCAAATATCAAACAGTGGGGAAACCCCTTTTTATTGAATTTAAAGGATTATAGAAACGGAAATACAGTAGATTACAAAGTGCAGAAACTAAAACCTAAGCTAATGGGTCCCGAGTCCTCTCTGAAGAGAAATCGGGTGCTGATTCTGGTATCTTCCTTTTCTTTGACCGAGGCTCTTGAGCCATTGTCGGGTTGTCATTCCTTTGCCAGGTGAAAGGAGCGAGCAAATTCCTTTGGTCATCTTGATTCTCTACAGCATGTTGCTCCAAAATTTCAATCAGAGCATCTTTCTCTTTCAATAATTGCTGCAATTTGATGCATTCTACGTCGAGGGTGCGGTACTTGTTCTTCCAAGACCTTCTATCCCGTTGAACTTTGTTGAGAGTAACTTGAAGCTTTTCAGTTTCCGTCATGAAGTACATAACAGATTCCTTTGGCGGAAGAATTCCGTAACGAGGATAAGGCATCTTTAGCTTGAGAGCTCTAGTTTGTACCCAATGGAGATAAGGCTCCACCGAGACACAGTCCGGTTTTCCCAGAGACTCTCATCCTTTCTTATGAACGTGTTTCCAAGCATGCACTATTTCCGTCTTTAGTGCTCTGTCACTTTCCCCTTCCTGAAGAAAAGACCTTCCAGATGAACACCCAGTGGGATGTGTCTCATCGGGTATCCAAATTGACGAAGAACCAATACCGGATGGTATTTGATTCCTCCCTTAGTTCCTATGAGGGATACGTTGGGGAAGTTTCCACAACGATCAATGATTCTGATTCCCTCATAGATCTTGTTACACCAATCTATATCAGAGTTGGTAAGAGACATTGTAACACCCCCTTTCTATACCCCCAAATAATCACATAATCATTTAGGCACATATTAAAAATTTCGTCAGAGTATAATTATAAACATAGTATAAAAGAGGTATGTCACATTATACAATAAATTAAAACATACAACACCCGCTCAACCATTGATATGCAACAGTGGGGTAACTTTGCAACAGAGGAACTTAGTCCTTACACCCACATCTCAATATTTAGAATAAAAACGGAAAATCTAAACATTGAATAACAACCATCATATATACATATATACACCATCAAGTATTATCCACCAACATAATTCATGTTTACATAAACATTCATCAACAAGATACATATACAATGTATCACAAAAAAATCATAGCCTCCTAGCTACCCGGTGCTACATATCAGAGCCGACCGACCAAAAGAATGAAGACACGCTTCACAAAAAGACCACCAGCATACCTACTCTGCAATGCCTCATAGAGCATTATAAAATAGCGGAAGGGTGAGAAATATTATCATAATAACAATGCATATAATTATATATATCTTAACATAAAAATACACATATTCCACATTCTCACCACAATTCATCACAACTCACTCATATACATCGCAATGTATTTCTATATATATAGTCAAAACCAAGCATATACATCATGCATACTTTCACAATTCTTATCATTCCACATAAACATACACATTTATGTTTATTCATCAATGCACGATTATAAAGATGATAAATGCAAATCATAGAGACTGACTCACGACTCTATGCAAATGCAATGCGGGTACCGACTCAATCATCTCAAGTTCACTCAGGAACTCTGCTGGACCCATCGTTCGTTACATCACTGTAACTCCCCGTCGGGCATACGATGTTCCCCGTCACTCACACCTCTTATTTTTAAGGCACACGATCCAATCTGATCGCTCACACCTCTTATTTTTAAGGCACACAACGTTTATGGATCGCTCACACCTCTTTGTATAAGGCACACGACCCGATCGCTCACACCTCTTTGTATAAGGCACACGATCGTCTATAACCATCGCTCACACCTCTTATGTTTAAGGTACATGATCCATCCGATCGCTCACAGCTCTTATTTTTAAGGCACACGATCATTATAGCGGATTCTCATTAGAATCCCTCAACACAAGAATGCACATCATTATGCTTCACATGCAAATGACTCAAGACATTCTTGAAATGCATATATATATATATATATATATTCACAATATAATCATGCATTCATCTCATTCAATCACATACAATCTATATACATTCACATCAATGCACTATTGTATGATTCACATCTAAACACACATTCAAAACGATCAAAGTCGCTAAATAACACTATTCCCAACTTTTCCGACTTATTTAATCGGCTAACAATTTCCAATTCATCATAATAAGAAAGAACATTCCATAAGCTTTCTAATGCATCAAACCACGCCTCAAACTGAACCACAGATCAAAAGTTATGCAAAAAATAAAATTACACAAACAACACTTTTCGCTGGACGAACCATCTCGCGAGCACTTGCTAGCACCTTCGCTAGGCGAATGTTCCAGCAAACCAACTACTAGCTAAAAATAGACACAAAGTTCGCTAGGCGAACCCCTTAGCGAACCAAGGCAGCAACCCCCAATATCAAAAACACCCAAAGTTCGCTAGGCGAACAACTCAGCTGACCTTCGCTAACTGGTTCGCTAGGCGAACCCGCGAAAACATCACTCGCTACTGCTTCGCCCCAGGTTCGCTAGGCGAACCAAGGAAAACTCAGAATTTCCAGCGCTGTTGAAAACCCCAAAATCCATATTTTTCAACCCAAAACATTTTCAACCCCACATATATCAATCAAAACTCAATCCAATCATGGCAACAAGCATTCTACCACATTTACGTCGATTTCCAACCGCGAAAACATCGATTTCTCAAAATCGACCTAGAATAGAAAACTATGAAAACACAACAAACAATCCAATACACACATACATGATCATACATAATGATATACATTGATAAGATAACAAGATTTCACACCCTTACCCGATTAAATCGATTCCTAGAAGTTGATTTTCTTGATTTTCCTCTTTTCCCTCTCTTTTCTCCTTTTCCTCTTTCTTTCTCCCCTCTTTCTTTCTATCTTTCTTTTTCCTTTCTATTTCTATTTCTATTTCTTCTTCAATTTAATTAATTCATTTTCTCACAAAATTCTACACTTAATCATTTTTCTAACAATTTTTTACTAAATCTCTAACTTACCAATAATTGAGAAATGTCTAAAATACCCTCCATTATAATTTCCCCGAAAACTCTCAAAACGGTCAAATATCATAACACGTCAACATAGCATATTAACATACCAATTTCACAAACAAAATAATTTATCACTCAATTTAAATAAAAGACTCAACAAAATGGGAATAATTGGAATCGGGGCGTTACAACTCTCCCCCACTTTAGAAATTTTCGTCCTCGAAAATATTACCTGATTCAAACAACTCCAGATACGACTCTCGCATCCTACTCTCTAGTTTCCAAGTCAGATCGCCTTCCGCTGCGCCTCCCCACACTACTTTCACAAGTGTAATATCCTTGCCTCTTAGTTTCTTAACTTCACGGTCCAAAATCCTATTCGGTAAAGTTTCGACCGTAAGGTTATCTCTCACTTCAACCTCGTCCATAGGAATAACATGTGGCGAATCTGGAACATACTTCCGAAGTTGCGAAACATGGAATACATCATGCAAATTCGAAAGATTCGGAGGCAACGCCACACGGTAAGCCACAACACCAACCCGTGCAGAAATCTGATACGGACCAATAAAACGAGAAGTCAACTTCTTCGACTTCAAAGCACGACCCACACCCGTAACCGGCGTAACTCTCAAAAACACATGGTCGCCTTCTTGAAACTCAAGATCTTTTCTTCTCTTGTCATGATAGCTCTTTTGTCTACTTTGAGAAGCTTTCATCTTCTCACGGATAAACTTCACTTTCTCCGTCGTTTGTTGTACCATCTCCGGTCCAACTATCGTCCTTTCACCGGTTTCATGCCAACACAAAGGTGTTCGACATCTCCGACCGTACAAAGCCTCAAATGGTGCCATACTTATACTTGAATGAAAATTGTTATTATAGGTAAACTCAATCAATGCCAAATAACTATCCCAAACATCACCTTCCTCGAGCACACAAGAACGCAATAAATCCTCCAATGATTGAATTGTCCTCTCGGTTTGACCATCCGTTTACGGATGATAAGCCGAGCTCAATCTTAACTTAGAACCCAAAGCCTTTTGTAAACTCTCCCAAAACCTTGATGTGAATCTAGGATCTCTATCCGATACAATACTCTTAGGAACTCCATGTAACTTCACAACCGCAAGAATATAAATCTCGGCTAACCTCTCCAAAGGATAACTAATATCAATTGGAATGAAGTGAGCAGATTTAGTAAGCCTATCAACGATTACCCAAATAGCATTATGACCTCTTTGTGTATTCGGCAACCCCGTAACAAAATCCATCGATATACTATCCCATTTCCACTCCGGAATGTCCAACGGTTGCATCAATCCACTAGGCTTTTGATGTTCCACCTTCGACTTTTGACAAGTTAAGCACACATACACAAATTGAGCCACATCTCTCTTTAATCCGGACCACCAAAAGATTTTCTTCAAATCTTGATACATTTTATTCGCTCCCGGATGAATACTTAAGTTACTTCGGTGTCCTTCTTATCCTCTGATATCCCACAGCTTGTTTAATCTCAGGACGCAAACCATTCTCATATTTAATACACTTTGAGAACTCAGCAGTAATCGCGGCATAATGAGGATGGAATTGAACCAACTCCACAAATTTAGCAGTATAGTCCACCACGGACATACTACCTTGTTTCAATTCAAGGAACTCCATCTCCTTCTTCCCTTTCACACTTTCAGGGTAATACTTCCTTAAGAACTCAGTACCAAATAAATCCCAAGTTACCTCTTCGTCATCCACCTCAAGAACTTGACGCATACCGACCCACCAATCGTCGGCTTCTTCCTTCAGCATGTGAGACCCAAGCCTCACCTTGTTCTCCTCCGCACAATCCATGACTCTGAAGATTCTTTCAATCTCTTTCAACCAAAGTTGAGCACCATCGGGATCAAATCTTCCTTTGAAGACCGGTGGTTGATTCTTCCTGAACTCATCATTAGCATTCACATTCGGCGCACCTTGCACCGCCCTAGCCATTGCTTCCAAAGCAGCAGCCACCGCATTGTCGTTCCTACCGGCCATATTCTGATCATTCCCAAAAATGACAGCAAGGTTAAACAACAGTTCAACCAACACAACAACAAGACAGACACCACTGACTCAACTCTGGCTCTGATACCACTTAATGTAACACCCCCTTTCTATACCCCCAAATAATCACATAATCATTTAGGCACATATTAAAAATTTCGTCAGAGTATAATTATAAACATAGTATAAAAGAGGTATGTCACATTATACAATAAATTAAAACATACAACACCTGCTCAACCATTGATATGCAACAGTGGGGTAACTTTGCAACAGAGGAACTTAGTCCTTACACCCAGATCTCAATATTTAGAATAAAAATGGAAAATCTAAACATTGAATAACAACCATCATATATACATATATACACCATCAAGTATTATCCACCAACATAATTCATGTTTACATAAACATTCATCAACAAGATACATATACAATGTATCACAAAAAAATCATAGCCTCCTAGCTACCCGGTGCTACATATCAGAGCCGACCGACCAAAAGAATGAAGACACGCTTCACAAAAAGACCACCAGCATACCTACTCTGCAATGCCTCATAGAGCATTATAAAACAGCAGAAGGGTGAGAAATATTATCATAATAACAATGCATATAATTATATATATCTTAACATAAAAATACACATATTCCACATTCTCACCACAATTCATCACAACTCACTCATATACATCGCAATGTATTTATATATATATAGTCAAAACCAAGCATATACATCATGCATACTTTCACAATTCTTATCATTCCACATAAACATACACGTTTATGTTTATTCATCAATGCACCATTATAAAGATGATAAATGCAAATCATAGACCCCGACTCACGACTCTATGCAAATGCAATGCGGTACCGACTCAATCATCTCAAGTTCACTCAGGAACTCTGCTGGACCCATCGTTCGTTACATCACTGTAACTCCCCGTCGGGCATACGATGTTCCCCGTCGCTCACACCTCTCATTTTTAAGGCACACGACGTTTATAGATCGCTCACACCTCTTTGTATAAGGCACACGACCCGATCGCTCACACCTCTTTGTATAAGGCACACGATCATCTATAACCATCGCTCACACCTCTTATGTTTAAGGCACACGATCCATCCGATCGCTCACACCTCTTATTTTTAAGGCACACGATCGTTATAGCGGATTCTCATTAGAATCCCTCAACACAAGAATGCACATCATTATGCTTCACATGCAAATGACTCAAGACATTCTTGAAATGCATATATATATTCACAATATAATCATGAATTCATCTCATTCAATCACATACAATCTATATACATTCACATCAATGCACTAGTGTATGATTCACATCTAAACACACATTCAAAACGGTCAAAGTCGCTAAATAACACTATTCCCGACTTTTCCGACTTATTTAATCGGCTAACAATTTCCAATTCATCATAATAAGAAAGAACATTCCATAAGCTTTCTAATGCATCAAACCACGCCTCAAACCGAACCACAGATCAAAAGTTATGCAGAAAACAAAATTACACAAACAGCATTGTTCGCTGGGCGAACCATCTCTCGAGCACTCGCTAGCACCTTCGCTAGGCGAATGTTCCAGCAAACTAACTACTAGCTAAAAACAGACACAAAGTTCGCTAGGCGAACCCCTTGGCGAACCAAGGCAGCAACCCTCAACATCAAAAACACCCAAAGTTCGCTAGGCGAACAACTCAGCGAACCTTCGCTGACCTTCGCTAACTGGTTCACTAGGCGAACCCACGAAAACATCACTCGCTACTGCTTCGCCACAGGTTCGCTAGGCGAACCAAGGAAAACTCAGAATTTCCAGCGCTGTTGAAAACCCCAAAATCCATATTTTTCAACCCAAAACATTTTCAACCCCACATATATCAATCAAAACTCAATCCAATCACGGCAACTAGCATTCTACCACATTTACGTCGATGTCCAACCGCGAAAACATCGATTTCTCAAAATCGACCTAGAATAGAAAACTATGAAAACACAACAAACAATCCAATACACACATACATGATCATACATAATGATATACATTGATAAGATAACAAGATTTCACACCCTTACCCGATTAAATCGATTCCTAGAAGTTGATTTTCTTGATTTTCCTCTTTTCCCTCTCTTTTCTCCTCTTCCTCTTTCTTTCTCCCTCTTTCTTTCTATCTTTCTTTTTCCTTTCTATTTCTATTTCTATTTCTTCTCCAATTTAATTAATTCATTTTCTCACAAAATTCTACACTTAATCAGTTTTCTAACAATTTTTTACTAAATCTCTAACTTACCAATAATTGAGAAATGTCTAAAATACCCTCCATTATAATTTCCCCGAAAACTCTCAAAACGGTCAAATATCATAACACGTTAACATAGCATATTAACATACCAATTTCACAAATAAAATAATTTATCACTCAATTTAAATAAAAGACTCAACAAAATGGGAATAATTGGAATCGGGGCGTTACAGACATGATCTTCTGCGACCAACGTAAGGCACTCTTACAATCCCAAAAAGCAGCAGACTTGGGCAAGTGGGAGATAAACCATTTATAAAGCAGAGGTACACAACATGTGATCTCGCCTCCGCTGTATAAATTTCCCAAGTGTACAGAATGATACGCATCTGCGAGCAAAGTCAGCACAGGGTTTCCAATGAGAAAAACCTTAACAGCGTTGATATCGACGAAGTTATTGATGTTGGGAAACAAAAATAACCCGTAGGTGAGTAAGACAAAGATGCTTTCAAAAGCAGTCACGTTCCCTATACTGGAAAAATACAGGGCTTTCTTCGTCAAGAATTGGGCTGGCAAACCTTGGATGCCACCCTTAGTGGTTATGTGAGTCCTGACCTCAGACTCGTCCAAATGAATTGCTCTTGCAATGGTCTGATTCTTCGGAATTTCTTCCAGTCCAGAAAATGGAGCTCGATCTGTAATGTGTAGATCGATCAGATGAGAATACTCCTCCAGCGTTGGTGCTAGCTGGTAATCCGGGAATGTGAAACAGTGATAAACTGGATCGTAGAATTGAATGAGCACATCCATGATTCCCTCAATCACATGGACTCTTAGCAGCGGTAGCAGACCTCTGTGTTTGGCTCTGAAAGCCTCAGGGTTAGTAATCCACATATCATTATGCTCGTCTTAACCTCACGATCATGTCTATGTCAATTAATTTCATTTAAATTAAACATATAACAAGAAATCACGAAAAATCCTCAAGAACCCTAATTTCTGCATGAAGGCTAGGATTTTTGATACACGATTCAAACAATGCAATTAATTGAGGGGAAACATTTTATGCATGATTACGAACATATGGCCAAATTATTGTGCGAGGAAATATGCATGGAGTGAGAGATGACCAAGTATATCCTTACCTTTAGGCCGTGACAGCAAGTGCAATGTGATTTTTGATTTGGAGGTGTTACAGCTGAGTGGTGATGATCTGAACAGCTTCCCTACACCCTATGGTGTATGTTTGAATGCTTGGACTTGATTGAAATTGGCTGGATTAATTCATGGCATCTCAACTGCATTTTGGTTAAAACCTTGAGCAATTGACTGGTGATTCTGAGAAATCAGTGTTCCAGTTGTTGTTTAAGTGTTTGATCAGCTCATATGTGATGTATATGAGGTGTGTGTGTGATTGGTTTGAGTGGAATTGCCCTCTAGCTCAAATTCTGATAGCTACCTTGCTAAGAAAGGCATTTTTGCCAAGAGAAAGAGATTTTGAGAAAGGCAAGTGTTGTAGGCCTTTGGTGTACTTAAACTAACCACAATTGAGCTCTATTTATAGTAGAGCAAGTTTGTTTTGCAAGGAATAGTGAATGCCAAATGCTGAGTAGGTTTGTTCAATGTTGGCCAATGGAAGTTCAAGTCTCCTCTAGCCATTAACTAGAGGTTAGGGCACAGGCTACTGGTTCCCTTGGTCTTGGATAAGTCTTGACTGAATTTAAATGAAAATGGCTCAGTCCATGCCACCTTGATGCTTCCATTGAATGCTCCAATCCAAATTTGAAGTCTTGTCCCTATTTTGGCAATTCTAGGTTCAACATGCTTTTTCTTGTTCCAAGGACTTTGGAGGCTTGGCTCAGTGATTGTCCCCTTTAGATTCAATCCTCAGATGTGTCCAAGTGGATAGGAGTGTTTGGATTTGCACAATTTTGGAAAATCGAGCAAAAATGCAAATTCTGCCTTGCCTTGACAGATTTCAACAAGGCAACTTGACAATGTCATAACTCATAGCCCAAATGGAATTTGACAATGTTCTTGGCCATTTTGGAAAGCCCTTACATGATACAACAACTGTTTGAAAATGTTTGGTTTTGATCTCTTTTGAATCCAAGTGAAAAATCCCCCTACATTTGGAAAAAAATGAAGACAGATTTGGACTTAGTGAAAATTTCACTAAGTGTTGGAAAAAGTGACATTTACATTTTTCAGCCATTTTGATCACTCCATAACTCAAAATCCTTAATGAATTGGACTTAGGTCTAGTTGAAGTTTTTGTAGAGGGTAATGAGAGCTACAAATCCATCTTTGGATGGGAAAAAATGGCCTTGTGGTTTAGGAGTTATGACCCTCCAAAGTTGGTACCCTTGCCACTTTATTTTTAACTTAGAAAATTTTCTAAGTTTTTATGGTTACCCCTTTTACAAGTTATCCAACTTTTCTTGATTTTTCTTGATGAATGATGATTCAAATCATACATTAACATCATTTTAGGGTTAAAAATCCATTTTGGTGAAAAATCTCAAAAAGTCAAAGTTGACTTTTGTGCACAGTTGACTTTTTATCAGATGAATTCCAAACTGTGCAATTCTTCAGGAAATCATGTCCTTGACCTAAATCAAACTTGATGAACATGTTCCATGGGTGTCATATGGTATATTGAGGCATGTCCTAGGGTTTGGGAGCATGTCCTGGTCAAAAGTCGAAGTTACAGTTGACTTTTCCCTTAGAACCCTAATTGTGGTGCAGATGAAATTGAGACTTGTTACTCAAGCTTCTTGGATTAATCCATTGTTCCAAATGGATCAATATGGTATATTAAAGACCCTCAAATCATGTCTTGAGGTCTTGGTCCATGATTTGCCCTAAAAGTCAACTTAGGGGTGAATTAGGTCAAGAAACCCTAATTTCTGATTTTTAGTGAATGCATCCCCAGAGGTCAAAGTGACTTGATGGTTGGGTCCATGAGGTTCCATGGAGTATATTAGGTTATGTTTTGGATATTTGGCTTGTGCCCAGATGAAATTTTTCATCTGGAGGTCCTGATCGACTAAAACCCTAATTTGGTGACACTGTCGATCTTGAGACCTGATCCACTTAAAAGGGAGCATCCTTGTGCTTGATCCTTGAAGTGGGAGTCCTTTTGATCCTTTGTGGATGTTTTGAGGGGTTAGACAAGTTGAAGATCAAGTCATTCCTTGATTGATCCTTTGTCTAAGGCTCTGAGAGAGCTTAAACCCTAATTTTGATTGTAGGGAATGCTCAACAACCCTTGAGGCATTTGATGAGGCACGATGGTTCTTCCATATTGTGATGATGACTTGCACAATGATGGGAAATCTTAGTGGTAAAAATTTGGGGTATGACAAATGCGTGCGCTACCATTCATAGTCACCATCAAAATTTTGGGTATTTCGATATTTAATCCTCTTGCACCCCGAATGCCCGAATACCTTCATTATTCACACCTTCGGGTCCAAAAAGATTAAATAGGGGCATCTGTCATACCCAAAATTTTGACCACTAAGATTCCCATCATTGTGTCAATCATCATCACAATATGGATGAACCATCGTGCCTCATCAAATGCCTCAAGAGTTGTTGAGCATTCACTACAATCAAAATTAGGGTTTTAAGCCCTCTCAGAGCCTTAGACAAAGGATCAATCAAGGAATGACATGATCTTCAACTTGTATAACCCCTCAAACATCCACAAAGGATCAAAAAGGACTCCCACTTCAAGGATTAAGCACAAGGATGCTCCCTTCTAGGTGGATCGAGCCTCAAGATCGCCAGTGTCACCAAATTAGGGTTTTGGTCGACCAGGGCCCCCAGATGAAATTTTTCCTCTGGGCACAAGCCAAGGATCCAAAACATGACCTAATATACTCCATGGAGCCTCATGGACCCAATCATCAAGTCAATTTTGCCTCTGGGGATGCATTCACTAAAAATCAGGAACTAGGGTTTCTTGAACTAATTCACCCCTAAGTTGACTTTTAGGGAAAATCATGAACCAAGACCTCAAGACATGATCTTAGGGTCTTTAATATACCATATTGATCCATTTGGAACAATGGATTAATCCAAGAAGCTTGAGCAACAAGTCTCAATTTCATATGCACCACAATTAGGGTTTTAAGGAAAAAGTCAACTGTAACTTTGACTTTTGACCAGGACATGCTCCCAAACCCTAGGACATGCCTTAATATACCCCATGACACCCATGGAACATGTCCATCAAGTTTGATTTAGGCTAAGGACATGATTTCCTGAAGAATTGCACAGTTTGGAATTCATCTGACAAAAACTCAACTGTGCAAAAAAGTCAACTTTGACTTTTTGAGATTTTTCACCAAAATGGATTTTTAACCCTAAAATGATGTTAATGTATGATTTGAATCATCATTCATCAAGAAAAATCAAAGAAAGTGGGATAACTTGTAAAAGGGGTAACCATAAAACTTAGAAAAATTTCTAAGTAATGAAAAAGTACCACTAATGTGCCAACTTTGGAGGACCATAACTCCTAAACCACAAAGCCATTTTTTTCCATCCAAAGCTTGATTTGTATATCTCATTGCCCTCTACAAAAGCTTCATACTGACCTATGTCCAAATTCCTCATGGATTTTGAGTTATGGAGTGATCAAAATCAAGAAAAGGCACTTTGTTTCAACACTTAGTGAAAATTTCACTAAGTCAGATTTTACCTCACTTTTTGCCAAATGTAGGGGGATTTTTCACTTGGATTCAAAAGAGATCAAAACCAAACATGTTCAAACAGTTGTTGTATCATGTAAGGGCGTTCCAAAATGGCCAAGAACATTACCAAATTCCATTTGAGCCATGAGATATGACATTGGCAAGTTGCCTTGCTAAAATCTGCCAAGGCAAGGTAGATTTTGCATTTTTGGTCGATTTGCCAAAATCAGACAAATCCAAATGCTCCTATCCACTTAGACACCTCAGGGGATTGAATCTAATGGGTACAATCACTGAGCCAAGCCTCCAAAGTCTTTGGAACAAGAAATAGCATGTTGAACCTAGAATGGCCAAAATAGGGACAAGACTTCAATTTTGGAATGAGGCATTCAATGGAAGCATCAAGGTGGCATGGATTGAGCCATTCTCAACTGAATTCAGTCAAGACTTATCCAAGACCAAGGGAACCACAGCCCTGTGCCCTAACCTCTAGTCAATGGCTAGAGGAGACTTGGATTTCCATTGGACAACATTGGCCAAACCTCTGCTGCAGTTGCCATTCACTGTGGATCCTAAAAGAAACTTGCTCTACTATAAATAGAGCTTAATTGTGATCAGTTTGAGTACACCAAAGCCATCTAACAGATGCTTTCCTCAAAATCTCTTTCTCTTGGCAAAAATGCCTTCTTTAGCAAGGCAACTTTGAGTTTTTGAGCTAGAGAGCAATTTCAATCAAACCAATCACACACACACCTCATATACATCATATGTGAGTTGATCAAACACTTAAACAACATCTGGAACACTGATTTCTCAGAATCACCAGTCAATTGCTCAAGGTTTTAACCAAGGTGCAGTTGAGATGCGATGAAGTGATCCAGCCAATTTCCATCAAGTCCAAGCATTCAAACACACTCTATAGGGTGTAGGGAAACTGTTCAGATCATCACAACTCATCTATAACACCTCCAACTCAGAAATCACTTTGAACTTGCTGTCACGACCTAGAGGTAAGCCTAAACTTGGTCATCTCTCAATCTATGCATATTTCCTCGCACAATACTTTGGCCATATGTTCATAATCATGGATGGAATGTTTCCCCTCAATTAATTCATTGTTTGAATCGTGTATCAAAAATCCTATCCTTCATGCAGAAATTAGGGTTCTTGAGGATTTTTCATGATTTCTTGTTGTATGTTTAATTTAAATGAAATTAAATACCATAGACATGATCGTGAGGTTGAAACGAGTTGATTGGTATGTGGTTTGCATTATATGATCAAGTATTTAGTGAGATTGGAGAGAAAATGCAAATCCGGGCCAAGCTGAAACACGCGCATGTTCTTCAGCTGTTCTTGGCGCCATTTCTTTCAAATTCAAATATTTGAATTTTGTGATTTTATTTAATTGATTCAAAAATTAATTTCTCTCTGAGTTTTAATGATTTTGAGTTGATTCTTTTTTTAATAATTCACAAAAATGTTAAAATATTTTATTTTCCCAAAAAATCCCAAAAATATTATTTATTTTGTATAATTGATATTTTTGCAAAGAATTAATGTTTTAATTATTTTTAACATTTAAAATATTTTTTCCACCTTAATTTTGCAACTTTTAATGCTTTCTAATTATTTTGTAGGTCAATACTTAATTTTTGAAGCATTAATCCAAGATCACAATTTGTTTTTCATATGTTAAACAATTTTGATCATCTTAATTGAATTTTTATTCAATTAAATACATTTTTGAAAACAAATTAGGGTTTTTGGATTAATTCAACCCTCATAAATCATTTTCAAAACTCTTTGGGCCTCTAATAGAGTGTAAGACCCAAACCCCTTTTAACCAAAACCATTTTGGGCCTCACTTATTGTATAAGTCCCTCTGCGTTAAAAGAAAACCTCGGCGCGATCGCCATTTTTAACGGAAAAATCAATTGGTTCTACCCTCGTGTTATAAGCCCCACTCTCTTTCTTTAAACCTTTTGGGCCTCTTGAGAGAGTGTAAGACCCATCCCTTTGTACAGAAAACCATTTTGGGCCACAGTCACTTGTATAAGTCCCTGTGTACCAATTCAACAGTGCGCTCACTGATAAAACCCTGGGCCTCTCCTTGAGCTGTAAGCCCCAAATCTTTCTTTTTCAAAGCACTTTCTCCTTTGATTTTGAATATACTGTTGTTTTCAATCTTTCTGTGATGAACAACTAACCAAACAGCATGGAAGCTCTACAACCGAGTAAGTGGTTATTGCTTTCATTTACCGCTTTCATATACATATAACTGTATTGTGGGGCTGTTTCGCTGTAAGTCTTCTTTCATAAACTCATATCAACTGTGTAATAATAGTATAGATATTTAGAGTTTCCCCGGCAACTACGTTTAGAACTAGGTGACGCTGTTTCGTTTGTTCGTAGAAATAGAGAACTAGATCCCCAATAGGATCACCAGATACAGACTTCTCTTCGGCTGTCCTCATTAGGAATTGTCAAGAAACTCTACTCCCAAAGATGAATGTATTCTTCGTGAATGGCATCTTTGAGTTTCTTCCAAATTCTCGGACTTTCCTGACTTGATCTATTCCTTATGAATAGCTTGCCTTGAATTTCTCGGGGTTTGGGGACCCACGGGCTTCTTAAAATCATCGGCCTCCTCTTGGGCATCGTATAAGAACCCACAGGCTTCCTAAAAGCACCCTCGCCTCCTCTTGGGCTTAGTACAAGGACCCGTCGGCTTCTTAGAAGTATTCACAGCCTCCTCTTAGGCTTCGTATAATGATCTCTTCCTCCGAGAATGATAGCCTCCTCTTGGGCTTAGTACAAGGACCTCTCAGCTTCTTAAAAGTCTCCAGCCTCCTCTTGGGCTTCGTACAAATTGCCCCGACAACCTCCTAGAGGTATAGGAACAGAACTTAGTCATCTTCATAGAACAGTCCTGTCATAGATTCTACTACTGTTTCTCAAAGCATAGTACAAAAGACAAAACTCTAGACGCGGACAGTCTAATCTCCTTGAGTCTCAAAGACATTCTCAAGTGACCCCTTCGTTAAATAGGAAGGAAACCCGCAGACTCGGACAGTCTCAATACCCTTCGGATTTCACACTTCCTTAAAGAAAAGGAAATATCCCTGATCCTCGAATCAAAATCCCTGAGTACAGTGTTGCTCATATAAGAACTGATTTTCTCTTTAAAATCAGTATACTGGACCTGTCACTTAACTGAAACAGTTACCCTGGCCTCCTCTTGGGCTTTGTACAATGATTCTTCCCAGCGAAGCAAACGTTTAGCCTCCATCTCGGGCTTTATATGAGATACCAAAAGACTCCCTCGTTGAGTCAAACAACGTTTAGCCTCTCTCTCTCGAGCTTCGTACGAGACACATAAGAAACTCCCTCGTTGAGTCAATCCCCTTTTCGCCTCCATCTCGGGCTTTATACGAGATACAAAAAGGTTCTTATTGAGCCAAACAAATTTTAGCCTCTCTCTCGGGCTTCGTACGAGACACAAAAACACTCTTTTGTTGAGTCAAATAGCCTCCATCTCGGGCTTTATACGAGATACCAAAAGACTCCCTCGTTGAGTCAAAACCCTTTTAGCCTCTCTCTCGGGCTTTGTACGAGACATATATTAGCCTCCTCTTAGGCTTTGTATAAGAAAACCACTGGTTGACCCAATCAACCTTTTAGCATCAAAGCTGTGCCTCGTTCACAGTACACAAACATCAACAACTTCTTCCCCTTTCATCTAATCGCTGTAAGCGGCAAGCCTCTGGATCATCTACATCCATGCCACTGTCCCTCTTTTAGCATGAGAAATTCCTAAGGAAAGATAACATTGCTCTACATTGAGTTAAAGTCTTCTCCTTCAGGTCAAAAACCCCTATAAAGGAAATTATGGCTTTGTCGGATTCACAAATCCCGGTTAAAGTAATTCTCCTTTATAAACAGTTGTGACATACAACCCCCTCTTTAGAGATGACAAATTCTCTCTAAAGTCAAACCTTTCAGCTTCACATCTTGGGCTTTGAACAAGATACAAATAGAATCTTTAGCTTCACATCTTGGGCTTTGAACAAGATACAAATAGACTCTTCAGCTTCATATCTTGGGCTTTGATCAAGATACAAAACACCTTTCGCTTCGCGTCTTGGGCTTTGAACAAGACACCAAAACACCCATTTCCTCCCATAGAATAGGAGGAACTACGAACGCTCTGATTTCCCTGTTTAGGTAAACGGGAATACGTAGGCATAAGATTGAAAGAAAAATCTTAGCGAGCACAATCAACAAAAAACCAAAATCCCATACTCTCACATATCTATTAAAAAACATCAGTCCTAACATCTTAATCCTTGTTCCCCGCCAGAAACCTTCTGTCAAAATAAAAAGAAAGAAATCAGTATTGGCGAAAATATAAATACCCATTACAAAGGCCCCCCACATTGATAGCATCCGTAAACTAACAGACCACTGTTTAAACTCAGTATGCAAGCAGGGTTAATTGGAGACATCTATTTCCCTTCCTTATTCAGCTCACAATAGGATAAAAAATGAATAGACCTGTAGTAAGCTCAAACCGCAGAGAGCGACCAGCGCTTAAGAACCGCGTCTAAAATCGCTCGCTACAGAAGGGAGCAGCCTTGTGCTTAATCGTTGAAGTGGGAGTCCTCTTAATCCTTTTAGACAAGTTGAAGATTGTGTCATTCCTTGATTTATCCTCTGTCTAAGAACTCTGAGAGGGCTTGAAACCCTAAGTTTGATTGTAGTGGATGCTCACCCATCTTTGGGGAGACTAATGAGGTATGATGGACTACCCATATTGTGGTGATGATTTTCACAATGATGGGGAATCTTAGTGGTCAAAATTTGGGGTATGACAAATGCCCCTATTTAATCTTCTTGGACCCGAAGGTGTGAATGGCGAAGGTATTCGGGCATTCGGGGTGTAAGAGGATTAAATATCGGAATGCCCAAAATTTTGATGGTGGTTAAGAATGGCGGTTCACACATCCTTCTTCTTTTGCTAAGCAATGATGCTTAGAAAAGGTAAACTTCCCCTCGATCCTGGTTTCTTACCAAGGAACTGGTCTCAGTTTCTAAAATAAACTTCCCCTCGATCCTGTTTTCCTACCAAGGAACTGGTCTCAGTTTCTGATTTAAACTTCCCCTCGATCCTGGTTTCCTACCAAGGAACTGGTCTTAGTTTCTTTTGTCAATAAACTTTATCAACAAGGGACGCCATGCGTAGTGGTTTTCCTCAAACTTCTCGCCGAATTTTCCTAGGGAGATGTTATTTGATGGAAAAAATTTTGATGTTAGACTTGCTGGGGAACCCACCTGTCTGAATTGTAGAGGTGTACAAACTTCTCTGTTGGAGACGCCATTTGACAACTCTACTGGGGAAAGCAGGTCTCTTGAGAGACTGCTGTCGCTTGGGGATATCCCATCATACTTTTCTTCGAGATCTTCTCAGAGAAATGGCATATGATGCGATCCAATTTTGAGGTGCTGATGACTTCATTAACATCGACTCTCCAGAGAGCAAAATCAATGTGTTGTTGAAAGTCTTTGGTTGTGAGGGTTTCTCTGGGGATTTTCCTTAATCTGGGAAAGCGAAGATATCATCTTCAATGGCGAAGAATAATGCTGGCTGAGGGTTCTCTGGTTTTTCAGAGGTTCAAGTTATCAAAGTGGCCAAGGGCCAACTTCATCCCAGAAATAAACTGGAGGAGAGAGGTAGTGCAGACGCAACATTTCCTGACGAGGAAAGAACTGACAACTCGATTGTGAAGACTTTTATCCCTAGGGGACCAGACCGACTAGAGTGATAGTGATGCAATATGAATGCGAATGTAAATCAATAGTGCATGATGTATGTATATGTATGTGTAATACCCCAAATTTTGACCACTAAAGTTTCCCATCATTGTGCAAATCATCACCATAATATGGATGTACCTTTATGCTTCATCAGTCTCCCCAAAGATGGGTGAGCATCCAATACAATCAAAATTAGAGTTTCAAGCCCTCTCTGAGCTTTAGACAAAGGATCAATCAAGAAATGACTTGATCTTCAACTTGTCTAATCTCTTAAACATCCTCAATGGATCAAAAAAGGACTCCCACTCCAAGGATTAAGCATAAGGCTGCTCCCTTCTAGGTGGATCAAGTCTCAAGATCGACAGTGGCACCAAATTAGGGTTTTGATCACCCAGGGCCTCCAGATGAAAAATTTCATCTGGGCACAAGCCATTGATCCAAAACATAACCTAATATACTTCATGGAACCTCATGAACCCATGCATCAAGTCAATTTTGCCTCAGGGGATGCATTCATCAAAAATCAGGAATTAGGGTTTCTTGACCTAATTCACCCCTAAGTTGACTCTTGGGACAAATCATGAGCCAAGACCTCAAGAGAGGGTTTGAGGGTCTCTAATATACCATATTGATCCATTTGGAACAGTGGATTAATCCAAGAAGCTTGAGCAACAAGTCTCAATTTCATCTGCACCACAATTAGGGTTTTAAGAGAAAAGTCAACTGTAACTTTGACTTTTGACCAGGACATGCTCCCAAACCCTAATACATGATTGAATATACCTTATGACACCCATGGAACATGTCCATCAAGTTTGATTTAGGTCAAGGACATGATTTCCTGAAGAATTGCACAGTTAGGAATTCATCTGATAAAAAGTCAACTGTGCACAAAAGTCAACTTTGACTTTTTGAGATTTTTCACCAAAATGGATTTTTAACCCTAAAATGATGTTAATGTATGATTTGAATCATCATTCATCAAGAAAAATCAAGAAAAGTGAGATAACTTGTAAAAGGGGTAACCATAAAACTTAGAAATTTTTCTAAGTTAAAAATAAAGTGGCAAGGGTACCAACTTTGGAGGACCATAACTCCTAAACCACAAGGCAATTTTTTCTCATCCAAATATGGATTTGTAGCCCTCATTATCACCTACAAAAGCTTCAACTACAAGTCATTCCAATTCATTAAGGATTTTGAGTTATGGCCAAGATGGATTTGTAGCCCTCATTATCACCTACAAAAACTTCAACTACAAAGATGGATTTGTAGCCCTCATCCAAAGTTGTTGTATCATGTAAGAGCTTTCCAAAAATCCTAGCCTTCATGCAGAAATTAGGGTTCTTGAGGTCTCTTCGTGATTTCTTGTTGTATGTTTAATTTAAATGAAATTAAAGTACATAGACATGATCGTGAGGTTGAGACGAGCATAATGATATGTGGATTGCATGATATGATTACGTATTCATGGAGATTGGATAGAAAATGCAAATCTGAGAAACCAAGAACACGCGCGTGTTCTTCAGCTTGTTCTTGGCGCCATTTTTAGAAATTCAAATATTTGAATTTTGTGATTTTGTTTAATTGATACAAAAATTAATTTCTCTCTGAGTTTTAATGATTTTGAGTTGATTCTTTTTTTAATAATTCACAAAAATGTTAAAATATTTTATTTTATCAAAAAATCCCAAAAATATTATTTATTTCATATAATTGATATTTTTGTAAAGAATTAATATTTTGATTGTTTTTGGCATTTTAAATATTTTTTCTACATTGATTTTGCAACTTTTAATGCTTTCTAATTATTTTGTAGGTCAATACTTAATTTTTGATCATTTTAATTGAATTTTTATTCAATTAAATACATTTTGAAAACAAATTAGGGTTTTGGATTAATTCAACCCTCATAAATCTTTTTCAAAACACTTTGGGCCTCTAATAGAGTGTAAGACCCAATCCTTTTTTTGACCAAATCATTTTTGGGCCTTACTTATTGTATAAGTCCCGATACCGTCAAAAAACAAACGGCGCGATCGTCGCCTTTTCAAAAATCATCTGGGCCTACCCTCGAGTAGTAAGACCCATTTCTTTTCTTTAAAAACTTTTTTGGGCCTCTTGAGAGAGTGTAAGACCCATCCCCCCTTGTACAAAAACTTTTTGGGCCTCACTCATTGTATAAGTCCCTCTGTACAAGTAAACGGCGCGATCGTCGCCCGTTTAAAAATAAAAATCATCTGGGCCTCTCCTTGAGCTATAAAACCCATTCAAAACACTTTGGGCCTCTATTAGAGTGTAAGACCCAATCCCCCTTTTTACCAAACATCTTGGGCCTCACTTATTGTATAAGTCCCTCTACGTTAAAAAGAAAACCTCGGCGCGATCGCCATCTTAAACGAAAAATCATTTGGGCCTACCCTCGTGTTATAAGCCCCACTCTCTTTTCTTTAAACCTTTTTGGGCCTCTTGAGAGAGTGTAAGACCCATCCCTTTGTACAGAAAACCTTTTTGGGCCCCAGTCACTTGTATAAGTCCTGCTGTACAAAGTCAAACAGTGCCCTCACTGATAAAACCCTGGGCATCTCCTTGAGCTGTAAGCCCCAAACCTTTCTTTTTCAAAGCACTTTCTCCTTTGATTTTGAATATACTGTTGTTTTCAATCTTTCTTTGTTGAACAACTAACCAAATAGCATGGAAGCACTACAACCGAGTAAGTGGTTATCGCTTTCATTTACTGCTTTTATATTATAAACTATATTGTGGGGCTGCTCACTGTAAGTCTCCTTTCATAAACTCATATCTACTGTGTAATAATAGTATAGATATTTCGAGTTTCCCCGGCAACTACGTCTAGAACTAGGTGACACCGTTTCATTTATTCGTAGAAATAGACGCCTAGATCCCCAATAGGAGCACCAGATACAGTCTTCTCTTCGGCTGTCCTCCTTAGGAATCATCAAGAAGCTCTACTCCCCAAGATGAATGTATTCTCCGTGAATAGCATCTTTGAGTTTCTTCCAAATTCTCGAACTTTCCTGACTTGATCTATTCCTTGTGGATAGCTTGCCTTGAATGTCTCGGGGTTTGGGTACCCACTACGGTCATAATCTTGGACCTTAACTAAGGAACCCTCTTTAAAAGCTAAAAGTCGCTGGATAGTAAACCTCGCACGTTTACCAGTGGTTTTTATCTTTAAAAGAGTTATCTCTCCTAATGGAAAGGAGATGATAGACCCACGGGCTTCTTAAAAGCATTGGCCTCCTCTTGGGCATTGTTCAAGGACCCACAGGCTTCCTAAAAGCAACCCGGCCTCCTCTTGGCCATTATTCAAGGACACTACGGCTTCTTAGAAGTATTCACAGCCTCCTCTTAGGCTTCGTATAATGATCTCTTCCTCCGGGAATGATAGCCTCCTCTTGGGCTTCGTACAAGGACCCGTCGGCTTCTTAAAAGTTTCCAGCCTCCTCTTGGGCTTCGTACAAATTGTCCCGACGACCTCCTAGAGGTATAGGAACAGAACTTAGTCATCTGCATAGAACAGTCTTTTCATAGAGTCTACTACTGTTTCTCACAGCATAGTACAAAAGATGAAACTCTAGACACGGACAGTCTAACTTCCTTGAGTCTCAAAGACATTCTCAAGCACTCTTCAAAAATAGGAAGGAAACCCGCAGACTCGGACAGTCTCAATACCCTTTGGATTTCCCGTTTCCTCAAAGAGAAGGAGATATCCCTGATCCTCAAATCAAATCACTGAGTACAGTGTTGCTCATATAAGAACTGATTTTCTCTTTTAAAATCACTATATTGGACCTGTCACTTAACTGACACAGTAACCTTAGCCTTCTCTTGGGCTTTGTACAATGATTCTCCCCAGCGGAGTCAAACAACGTTTTAGCCTCTCTCTCGGGCTTTGTACGAGACACATAAGAGACTCCCTCGTTGAGTCAATCACCCCTTTCGCCTCCATCTCGGGCTTTATACGAGATACAAAAAGGTTCTTATTGATCCAAATAAATAACAGCCTCCATCTCGGGCTTCGTACGAGATACAAAAACACTCTCTTGTTGAGTATAAAAGATTCTCCTATTGAGTCAACCCTTTTAGCCTCTCTCTCGGGCTTCGTACGAGACACATAAAGACTCCCTCGTTGAGTCAAACAAACAAAATCTTTTAGCCTCTCTCTCGGGCTTCGTACGAGACAAAAAGACTCCATCGTCGGGTCAAAATATTTTAGCCTCTCTCTCGGGCTTTGTACGAGACACAAAATAGCCTCCTCTTAGGCTTTGTATAATGATTTTCCTATCGGAAATTAGCCTCCTCTTAGGCTTTGTATAAGAAAACCACTGGTTGATCCAATCAACCTTTTAGCATCAAAGTTGTGCCTCGTTCACAGTACACAAACATCAACAACTCCTTCCCTTTCATCTAATCGCTGTAAGCGGAAAGCCTCTGGATTATTTACATCCATGCCACTGTCCCTCTTTTAGCATGAGGAATTCCTAAGGAAAGATGGCATTGCTCTACACTGAGTTAAAGTCTTCTCCTTCAGGTTAAAACCCTTTCTTCGAAATTATGGCATTGCTCGGATCCGCGTATCCCAGTTAAAGTAATTCTCCTTCTCCCCTCTTTAGAGATGACAAATTCTCTCTAAAGTCGAGGTCTTTCAGCTTCACGTCTTGGGCTTTGAACAAGACACAAAGACCCTTCAGCTTCACATCTTGGGCTTTGAACAAGATACAAACCACCTTTCGCTTCACATCTTGGGCTTTGAACAAGACACCAAAACACCCATTTCCTCCCATAGAATAGGAGGAACTACGAACGCTCTGATTTCCCTGTTTCGGTAAACGGGAATACGTAGGCATAAGATCGAAAGAAAAGATCTTAGCGAGCACACTAAACAAAAAACCCAAATCCCGTATCTCTATCAATCAAAAGCAGTAATTCAAAAGCATCATTCCTAACGTCCTAATCCTTGTTCCCCGCCAGAAACCTTCTGCCCAGGTAAAAAGAAAGAAAACCGTACTGGCGAAAATACAAATAACCAGTACAAAGGCCCCCCCACATTGATAGCATCCGTAACCTAACAGACCACTGTTTAAACTCAGTATGCAAAGCAGGGTTAATTGGAGACATCTATTTCCCTTCCTTATTCAGCTCACAATAGGATAAAAAATGAATCGACCTGTAGTTTAAGCTCAACCGCAGAGAGCGACCAGCGCTTAAGAACCGCGTCCAAAATCGCTCGCTACAGTATGCTAACAAAACTAACACGACATACAGACTAGTGGATGAACATGACTGGATACTCGGCCACTGCAGGGGACAAAAAGTATCGCTGGTTCAAGATAGAAGTTCTGCCTTGCTTAGGAGAAGTAGTCCCTGCGAGGAACAACCGTTGGTCGGGCTTACGAGGTAAGAACTCTGCTGAGGATGTCAGATGAAGTATTCGTATCTGACATAGTCGATCCTTCCTTCAGGCGCACTAGTTTAGAAGGAGTACTTTGATTCTGCACTTTGAAGCTCGCTTACTTCTGGCGAAGCGATCGGTGTTCTTTCGATGTTCAACAGTCAAAAGAAATTGCCATCTTCATTTTAAAGCAGAAAAATTTTAACAAGTAAATTAATTTTGTTTCGTTTCAAGAATCGTTGATCATGTTAAAATGTCGTTCTATAAATCTAAAATAAATAAGAATTGCAAACAAAAGCGCAAGGGCTCAAATTGTATTGATAGGATAGAAACCAGTCAAACGCGTGATTCCATAGAGTATTTACAAAGTTTGAAAATGGTAATTTAAGGGAAAAGGGATACATTGAAACATAACGACTGTTATCCTTCTACCAACTTTGAATTCTGGACATCCTGATCTTCCGTCGAAGATGTCCGTGACTGGAGTTTTTTGATGGATGGCAGGACTGCCGCTAGGGAATTTGCCCCTGTTGGACGTAGTTACTTGTCATTATCCCTAATTTTTGCCTGGATTGTACTGTGATGTTTCTAATCCACCGGGATGATTTTGATTATGTCTCTAATTTTTGCCTGGACCGCCCTTTCAGGTTTTCAATCCACCGAGACGTTTTTTTTAGTTTAGGCAAAGTATTTCTTGACTACATCAACATTTGTGGGGTAGGTAAATTCCTCTCCATCCATGGTTGCAAGTCTCAAGGCGCCACCTGAGAAAGCTTTCTTGACCACATAGGGGCCGTCATAGTTTGGAGTCCATTTGCCCCGAGAATCAGTGAGAAATGATTGTATCTTTTTTAGCACAAGGTCTCCTTTCCTGAAGACGCGAGGTCAGACCTTTTTGTCGAACGCCTTCTTCATTCTTTGCTGATACAACTGACTGTTGCATAGTGTCGTGATTCGCTTTTCCTCAATCATATTTAGTTCGTCGTGCCGACTTTGGCACCATTCAGCTTCTGTAAGCTTAGCTTCCATCAATACTCGGATTGATGGGATCTCTACTTCTATGGGGAGAACTGCCTCCATGCCATAAACTAGAGAGAAAGGGGTTGCCCCTGTTGAAGTCCGGACAGATGTGCGAAAACCGTGAAGAGCAAAGGGCAGCATCTCGTGCCAATCTTTGTAGGTTACAAACATCTTTTGAACGATCCTATTGATGTTCTTGTTAGCCGCTTCTACCGCTCCGTTCATCTTGGGTCGGTAGGGATATGAGTTAAGGTGTCTGATTTTGAACTCGGCACATAACTCTTTCATCATCTTATTGTTCAAGTTAGATCCATTATCCGTAATGATCTGGCTCGAAACACCATAACGGAAAATGATATTGTTTTTGATAAATCGGACCACCACTTGTCGGGTTACATTGGCGTATGATGTTGTTTCGACCCACTTGGTGAAGTAATCAATGGCTACCAGGATGAACCGATGTCCGTTTGAAGCTTTGGGCTCAATCACGCCAATCATGTCGATTCCCCATATGGAAAAAAGGCCATGGGGAAGAAAGAACTTTGAGATGCGTTGGCGGTACATGGATTTTGTCGGAGTATATCTGACACTTGTGACACCTTCTCATGTACTTGTAGCAGTCGTATTCCATGGTTAACCAATAGTACCAGGACCTAAGAATTTTCTGGCCATTGTGCGTCCGTTGGCATGAGTACCAAAGGATCCTTCATGAATTTCTTTTATCAGCATGTCTGCCTCTGGTCTGTCTACTCATCGGATCAAGACCATGTCGAAATTTCGCTTATAGAGTGTATCACTGCTGAGAAAGAAACTGCCAGCCAGCCTTCTGAGGGTTTTTCTGTCTTTCCTTAGAGCCCCAGGTGGGTACTCTTATTTCTGAAGGAAGCATTTGATATCGTGATACCAAGGTTTTTCGTCTATGACTGCTTCAATCGTGAAGATGTAAGTGGGTCATTCAAGGCGCATTATGTCGATCTTAGGTAGGTCATTCCATTGACCTACACTAATCATGGAAGAGAGGGTGGCTAATGCATCATCCATGTGATTCTCATCACGAGGGATGTGATGAAACTCGATTCTGTTGAAGAAGGGTAACAACCTTCTTGCATAGTCTTTGTAAGGAATCAATCCTGATTGGTATGTGTTCCAATCTCCTTTGATCTGATTGATGACCAAAGCTGATTCGCCATATACATCAAAGTTCTTGATCCTCAAACCAATCGCTTCCTCGAGACCCATGATACAAGCTTCGTATTCAGCCTTGTTGTTTGTGCACTTGAATGTAAGTCTGGCAGTGAAAGGAATGTGAGTACCCTGAGGTGTTATGATGATTGCCCGAATTCCGTTTCCGTAATGATTGACAGCTCCGTCAAAACTTAGTCCCCATTGGGAACCTAGTTCTGGCCCTTCACTAAGTAGCGGTTCATCGCAATCTTTCATTTTCAAATACATGACATCTTCGTCCGAGAAGTCAAATCCGATTGATTCCTGGTCGTCAATCGGTTGAGGACCCAAATGATCGGCTAAAATACTCCCTTTAACGGCTTTTTGAGCATGGTATTCGATGTCGTATTCTGACAGCAACATCTGTCAATGGGCAATCCTTCCCGTGAGAGCAGGTTTTTCAAATACATACCTGATTGGATCCATTTTGGAGACCAACCATGTAGTGTGACGAATCATGTACTGGAGAAGACGTTTGGCTGCCCGAGCCAAAGTGCAGCAAGTTTTCTCAAGCATAGTGTACCGATTCTCGCAGTCGGTGAATTTCTTGCTCAAATAGTAGACGGAAGACTATTTCTTTTTGGTTTCATCTTGTTGGCAAAGTACACAACCCATGGAGTCCTCTATAACTGTGAGGTAGATGATCAGTGGTCTTCCTTCCACTAGAGGTGATAGAATCGGTGGGTTCAACATATATTCCTTAATACTATTGAAAGCGGTTTGACAGTCTTCTGTCCAAACGCAGTCCTGGTTCTTTTTGAGTAATTTGAAGATCGGCGCACATGTCGCGGTCATAAGGAATATGAATCTGGAGATGTAGTTCACACGTCCCAGGAATCCTCAGACTTGTTTTTCAGTTTTCGGAGAAGGCATTTCTTGAATGGCCTTGACCTTGTCGGGATCATCCTCAATTCCTTTCTGGCTGACGATGAACCCTAAGAGTTTCCCTGAACGGACACCGAAGGTGCACTGTTGGGATTCAAGAGGAGTTTGTACTTTCTTAACCACTCAAATAGTTTTGATAGATGTGTCACATGCTCCTCCTCTATTTTAGATTTTGCAATCATATCATCGACATACACTTTGATTTCTTTATGTATCATGTCATGAAACAGAGTAGTCATGGCTCTCTGATAGGTTACCCCGGCGTTCTTCAAACCGAACGGCATTACCTTGTAACAGAAGGTACCCTAGGGGGTAATGAACGAAGTTTTCTCCATGTCTTCCGGCGCCATTTTGATCTGGTTATAGCCCAAGAATCCATCCATGAAGGAGAAAACTTTGAACTTTGCTGTACTGTCTACCAGCATGTCAATG
The DNA here is from genome assembly GCA_022829125.1 of Lathyrus tuberosus. Classification (NCBI taxonomy): domain Eukaryota; kingdom Viridiplantae; phylum Streptophyta; class Magnoliopsida; order Fabales; family Fabaceae; genus Lathyrus; species Lathyrus tuberosus. The sequence continues at coordinate 9,064,305 of JALAZF010000236.1, read as the reverse complement.
TGTGGTAAGGGAAAGTCGTCCTTTGGACTAGCCTTGTTTAGATCTCTATAATCCACACACATTCTGACCTTTCCGTCCTTTTTCAGAACTGGTACGATGTTGGCTAACCATTGAGGATATTCTGACGTAGCGAGGAAACCCGTGTCAATCTGTTTATGTACCTCCTCTTTGATTTTGATGGCCATGTCCGGGTGAGTCCGTCTCAACCTCTGTTTTACGGGCGGACATTCCGATCTTAACGGTAGATGATGTTCCACGATGCGGGTATCCAACCCTGGCATGTCCTGATAGGACCAAGCAAACACATTGGGAAATTCTCTAAGAAGCTTTGTCAAACTTTCTTTGATAGTCGGACTGAGTAGTGCCCCAATCTTGACTTCTTTTCTCTCTTCTTCTAAACCTAAGTTGACCGTTTCCAACAGCTCTTTGTGAGGTTCAATGGACCTTTCCTCTTATCGGAGTAATCGGGAGATCTCTTCTGGAATTTCGTCGTCAACTTCTTCTTCAGCCCCAAATACCGGGAACTCAAAGTCGGGATAAGGCATCGGATCATATGTTTCAACGGGGTTTAAAACAAGCAATCTGCATGACGTGATGATTTGTGTTTAGAAGAGGTAGAGAAAATGCAAGTGTGTGCAGTTTATTTTTTTTAATGCTTATTTTTATTATTGAGTTGTTTTATAGGATTACCATTTTCTGAAAAACAAAAAGAGAAAACAGCAATTAATGCAGAGATTGCAGAACGACGTTATTTTATTAATGAACAAGTCGATTCTTGAACCTACGACCCTATAAAACAAAACTCTGTCGCTTTGGACGAAGCGAAGAGGGAAGTTTATAGAAAGTGAGCCCTATCAAAACATCTGTTTCACCTGGGCAGGGCGAAAGGTTAAAGACGACAATTACTTTGACTTATGAACAATCTTCGGAATATCGACAGCAACCCATTGGCGGAGAACTCCTCGGTGAATCACAAAGTCTAGTACCTTCTTTGATTTGTCTTCAGAAATGACGTTGATTTCTGGTGGGGCAGGATCATTGGAATTTGTCTCCCAGGCAGAGTTGTCGTAGGAGGATTTCTCTATTGTATTTTGCATAGTATTTGTACTCTCAAGTATATCTCCCCATCCAGTTGGCTGGATGTCTTCGAGCCTGATACGAGAGCTTTCGGGAGTGGTGTACTTGACCATGAAGTTAAATTTTCCACTTGGTTGTCCCAAGGTGTCCCACACTTCTTTGGAACTGGAGGAGTCATCCCTCTCGATGACGTTGACCTCGGGAAAAGCATAGTTGATGAATTCTAATGAGTTTGGTGGAGCACGGCATCCTTCCGGATCACAATCTCCATATATCATTTCGACGTCTGACCTGAGTATAAATCTCGGACTCTGTGCGGGATAGCAAAATGGCGTAGGCACCTTTTCCAGAGACATATAACCGTCCTCGTTGAAATAGGACTTCCATTCCTCATCTGTATCGGAGGGATCCTCCTCGTTGATAGTATGGACTGTTTAAGGCACTGGGTGAAGGAAACCTCCACTGTGGAAGAAGTCCTGAATGGGATGAAGACTTTCATCGTTAGCAGCTGTTTGGGTGCAGGTTGCATAAAAACCAAGACCTTTCTTTGTTTTATTATCAGTAGGAATGACAAGCTGTCCCCATCCTTTTGCATTGTTATCCTCGATCACTTCGAGAGCATCTCTGTATGAGGAAATAGAGGTTCCTTTCTCTGATTGATTCTCATTGCTCACCGAAAGTGCTTGGAACTGAGTCCCAACAACCTCCTCGGGTTCTACACAAGTAGATAATGACAAGTTACTCACGAGCAAGGCTTGTTCTCCACAAATCGTGACGAGTTGATCGTTTTTGGCGAACTTCAGTTTCTGGTGCAGCGTCAAAGTGACTGCCCCAGCCTGGTGTATCCAAGGTCTTCCTAATAAACAACTGTACGCTGCCCAGACGTCCATGACCTGGAAAGTGATTAGGAACGTGTGAGGCCCAATAGTTATGGGAAGGTTGACTTCGCTGATAACTGCTTTCTGAGACCCGTCAAATGCTTTGACGATAACCTCACTGCCCCTCACCGGGGATCCTTTGAATGATAGTCGCATTAAAGTGGACTTCGGCATAACGTTGATGGTCGATCCTGTGTCTACCAGTACGCTAGCTAAAGCATCATCCTGGCATTTAAATGTGATATTGAGCGCCATGTTGTGGCTTTTATCCCCCTTTGGCAAATCCTCATCACTTAATCCTAAGTTGTTGCAGGAAGTGATGTTAGAGATGATGTTGTCGAACTGTCGTATTGACACATCCTGTTCCACAAAGGCCTGCTCTAAGACTTTTTGTAGAGCCTCTTTGTGGGCTTCGAAACTGAGTAAAAGTGATAGCATCGAGATCTTTGAAGGAGTTTGTAATAGTTGGTCAACAATGTTGTATTCACTCCTTTGGATGAGCTTCAGTATCTCATCATTGTTTTTTGAAAGGTCGGGATTACTGGATTGACTGACTGGTGGATCAGGAGCTTCTGTCTGAAGTTCATTTTCTTTGTTAGGTTCCCCAACTCCTCGGTTGAAGATTCGACCGCTCCGTGTTACTCAACTGATGTCTGCAATATTCACGACGGAGGGTAATGGAATTTCCTTTACATTTTCAATTATCGTTGCACCGTATTTGTAAGGGATCGCCTTAGCTGATTTATACAGTAATGGTCCTGGCAGATAGATAACTACAGGAGCCTTCTGATTTTTCTAATTGTCGTAATTAACCTCAATCAGTTCCTTGCTAAGAACTTTTGATTCGTCCAGTAGAGGGATGATGGTACAAACATCCTTGTTCCTCTCAGGGTCAGATATTAAAACCGCATCTCTGATCTGATCAACGAAGTAGTCAAGTGTCCAGTCAACGAACCCTGAAGCTAGGTTTGGGTGAATCTCTTGGCGACCCAACTGACCTTGGAGAGCTGCTCACACAAGGTAGCATCCTTGGTTATTCTCCGAGCAGACTCTACAATGTTCATAGTTGTGTAGTGGCACCTGGCCACGTCCGCTTTGAATATAGTGTAACCTCACTAGATCTGTTTCCGTAGATCGGACATCCTGACTTTGATGTCGAGTAGGGTTCCCTTCAACCACACTGATTTGTTGCGTGTCTTCATCCATATAGATTGGAAGCCACCAGTATTTTAACAAGTGTTGTAAATTTTTTTGAACGAGAGCGCACCCTTGGTTACCCTCACAACATCCTTTACAGTTCTGATAATTATGCGAAATGAGAATACCGAGTTGGACCTGCCTGGCATGTAATTCCACCAAGTTGGTATTCATCAGACGAATATCAAATATTTGAATCATGTTGATCTGATAGGGATTCCTATCATGGTAGTCCAGGATCCATCCTAGATCCATCTAATGCTGGAGGGCCTCTTGTACAAAAGAGCATCCATGTTTGCTTACGGAGCAAGTCAGACAGGAACTGTAATCGTGCCGCGGCAAATTATGATATTGGCTTTGCCTTGAGTGCATTGCCACCAAGTTGACATTCATTGTACGGACGTCGTGGTTCTGAATGATGTTGGAATTCGTATAGGTCATGTTGACTCCACGAACTCGATGCTCTTGGATCCACCCGAGATCTAATTGTTCCTGTAGAGCTGATTGCACCACATAACATCCCTGATTGTCTTTAGAGCAGATGTCACACTGGTGATAATTATGAAGTGGCACATGGCCATATCCACTCTGTCTACAATGTATCTCGACCAAATTGGCCCTTAACAAGAGTACATCATGAATTTGATAGCTGTCGCTAGACTCTCCCTCTATCAAATTGACTGCAGCTTTCTCGTGTTGAGGCAGCGGGTTCGTGAGAACATTCGGATTCATATCTTTGAAAGATAAGACCACGCTCCTAACAAGCTTTTGTAAGTTGGATTTGAAACTAGGACAATTTTCTATGTTATGCCCTGGTCCTCCTTGATGGTAAGGGCAAGTCTGATCCGCTTTGAACCAGAAAGGCGGATTTTCCAGTACTGTAAGAGGAGACCTGGTTTAGACATGCCCCTTGACCAGTAGTAACGGAAACAATTCTGCGTACAACATGGGTATAGGATCAAACCCTGATAGTCGTGTTGCACGGTTGTTGTTATATGGAGGACGAGCCTGCTGAAGAGGCTGTTGTGTCCTTTGCTGAAATTGTTGTTGATTCGGTTGGTTCTGCGCAACCTGAGGTTGATACGTTGGAACAGGTGCGGGATTGATAGCAGGAGTTACAACTGCTACTGGTTGATATCGTCGCCTTTGCTTTCCGAGAGAGATATTCCCAATATCTTGCTCTTTTTTCTTAGGGAGAGCATTACCGTATCGTTTTGTACTACTTGATGATCCAGCGTCTTTAACTAAATGTCCTTCTCGAACGGCCTCCTCAAGACGAACTCCCATGCCCACCATCTCGGTGAAGTCACTGGGCGCACTGGCGACCATTCTGTCGTAGTAAAATGAGCTCAAGGTCTTTAAGAATATCTTTGTCATCTCCTTTTCCTCAAGAGGTGGAGAAATCTGAGCGGCAATTTCACTCCATCTCTGAGCGTATTCTTTAAAGGTTTCCTTGTCCTTTTATGACATTGATCTGAGTTGATCTCTGTCCGGTGCCATGTCCAAATTGTATTTATATTGTTGGACGAAGGCAGTGCCAAGATCTCTGAAAGTGCTAATCGTAGAGCGGTTTAAACCCATGTACCATTTTAATGCGGCACCGGTTAAACTTTCCTGAAAGTAGTGAATCAGTAGATCCTGGTTCTCTGTTTGAGCTGACATTCGCCGAGCGTACATCACCAAATGGCTTTGAGGGCAAGAAATACCCTTGTATTTTTCAAAGTCGGGCACTTGGAACTTATGTGGGACTTTCACATTGGGGACCAAACAAAGGTCTGCGGCGTCCTTTCGAAATAAATCCTGACCGTGAAGGGCCTGCAGTTCTTTCTGCATTTCCAGGAATTGTTCCTGGAATTCATTCATTCTATCGATCATGCTGTCGTTTCCACCAGAAGGTATCTGTGGAATCTGTCCTTCCAGGACAGTGTGTACCACATGTGATGGTATAGTCATTATGGCCGAGACTCTCGATGCCTCCCGTAGTTTGTAACCTTCGAGAGTTGCTGCCATGCCCCTGACATCTTCGTTTTCCCAAAGTTTGTAACCTTCAGGCCCAGCGGCTCCTGCTGTAGTTCCTTGATCCTCATTGATCAGCGGAACATATCCTTCTGGGATATAGTTAATAGGCATGCCCCAGGGACGATCTTTCGGCATTTTGTACCTAGGATCATACTTCTCCACTATGGGCGTTGATGTGATTTCTGAGATCACAATCCTTTGTTGTTGATTTGAGCTTCTGCTAGAGCTTGTATGTCGTTATGAAGCTTTCTCAGATCCTCTTTCAGAGTGTCGATCTCTTCTCTCAACTCTCTGTTCTCTTCCTCGAGATCATCCATCTTTTTCTGATAATTGGACCGAGTATTGTACGAATGAGACAGTTTGACTCTAGAATCGAGAAGCAAACGTGAGATTCGTAGTTAAGAAGAATATGTTTATGATGAATGCAATGATTATTAATTATTTTTGTTTATTCAAAGTAAACTTTGACAATTGGATTGCAAATATCAAACAATTAGAAAGAACCCCGTTTTATTGAATTCAAAGGATTGCGAAAATGGAAATACAGTAGATTACAAAGTGCTGGAAAAGGAAATCTAAACTAATGGATCCCAAGTACTCTCTGAAGAGAGCTCAGGTGCTGGTTCGGGTGCTTTCCTTTTCTTTGACTGGGGTTCTTGGGCTATTGTCGGGTTGTCATTCCTTTTCCAAGTGAAAGAAGCGAGCAAATTCCTTTGGTCATCCTGATTTTCTACGGCACGTTGCTCTAAAATCTCAATCAAAGCATCCTTTTCTCTTAATAGCTGCTGTATTTTCTTACATTACACATTGAGAATACGGTACTTGTTCCTCCAAGACCTCTTCTCCTGCTGAACTTTACTGAGAGCAACCTTAAGTTTTTCCGTCTAAGACATGAAATAAAGGGCAGAGTCCCTTAATGGAAGAACTTCCTGGCGAGGGTAAGTCATCCTCAACTTGAGAGCTCTAGTTTGTACCCAATGGAGATAAGGCTCCATCGAGACACAATCTGGTTTTCCTAGAGACTCTCGTCCTTTCCTATGAACGTGTTTCCAAGCATGCACTATTTCTGTCTTCAGTGCCCTGTCATTTTCTCCTTCCTTGAAGAAAAGACCTTCCAGATGAGCACTGCGCGGGACATGCCTCATCGGGTATCTAAATTGACGACGAACTAACACCGAATGATAGTTGATTCCCCCCTTAGTTCCTATCAGGGGTACATTTGGGAAATTTCCACAACGGTCAATGATTCTGATCCCGTCGTAAATTCGATTGTACCAATCGATGTCCGAGTTGGTAAGGGACATGACTCTCTGCGACCAACGTAAAGTATTCTTTTGATCCCAAAATGCAGCAGATTTGGGCAAATGGGACGTGAACCATTTGTATAGCAGTGGTACACAACACGTGATCATCCCTCCGCTGTATAAATTCCTTAAGTGTACCGAATGATACGCATCTGCGAGTAAGGTCGGTACGGGGTTTCTGATAAGGAAAATCTTAATGGTGTTGATATTTACAAAGTTATCGATGTTGGGAAACAAAAATAACCCGTAGGTGAGCAAAACAAAGATGCTCTCGAACGCGGCCACGTTCCTTATACTGGCAAAGTACAGGGCTTTCTTTGTCAAGAACTGGGCTGGAAAACCTTGGATGCCACCCTTAGTGGTCATGTGAGTCCCGACTTCCGACTCGTCCAAATAAATTGCTCGTGCAATAGTCTGATCCTTTGGAATTTCTTCCAGTCTAGAAAATGGAGCTTGATCATTGATATGTAAATCAGTCAAGTGAGAGTACTCCTCCAGTGTTGGTGCTAGTTAATAATCCGGTAATGTGAAACAGTGATAGACCGGATCGTAGAACTAGATTAATGTGGACAGGATTCCTTCAATTACGTGGACCCTTAACAAGGACAGCAGTCCTCTATACTTGGCCCTGAAAGCCTCATGGTTGGTGATCATTCTCGCCAAACCTCTCAAATCCTCTAACTTTGGAACCTTGAAGGTGTACTTATGAGTTTTCCTTCTACCGAAATCCATTAGCGCACTCTTTTTTTTCTGATATTTGCAATCATTGTCTCAATTTAATTTGAAAAATAGAAACTAGAAGAGAAGATTTTCTTTGTTTTAATGTTTTTTAGATGAATGTATGAATGCAACACACAAAAACATAGAAAAAACATGGGGTCAAAGGGTCGGTGTCATGAAGTCAAGGCTCTACCCCCCAAAGGTTTATACTGGTGATTTTTTGTACCTGTCCGCAAAATCATTGACCCCTCTAGGATAACAACAGCAAGAGGATCGCCAGCGAGCTGATGTATCCTGGAGTGATCTTAAATGACGGTAGTATCGCATGACAACTATTTCCGATAGCTTCCGCACTACAAAATGGCTTACATCTACTAAAAACCTCAGCTTCTCAGATAACCAAGTCGACCACACTACTTTCAACAATCGAAGTCGTATAGGCAATGTATCTGCAAAGGGAGTATCCACTGAGTTTGATGGTCGATCGGGGGCTCTTAACTGGAATTCACTCCCAGTAAGATTACCCGCATTGCCATCACCTATCATAGGTGTTTACTCAATCTTTCCACATGCGGCATCACACGCATTCCCATTAGCAGAAAAATAAACACAGATATAAATTAGGAAAAGCAGTATATATATTTGTCTTAATCATCCTAGACCTCTAGTCTTATGATCCTATACAGACAATGACACCCCAGCAGAGCAGTCATTTCTGTGATATGAATGTGAACTCAAGGTCTCTGCCTAAGAGATGAGAACATCTGATAAGGACAAGACACTCCCCAACAGAGTCACCATTTTTCTGTAGAAAATGGGGACGATGATGACTAAGGTAAAATAGATCATACAGTGACTCCCCAACAGAGTCGCCATTTTTCTGTAGCGCGAGTTTTATGTGTGGTTGCGAAGCACTATTTCTTTTGGGTACTACAGCTCGATTCATTTTATATCCTATTGAAGCTGGTGAAGGAAGGGAAATAGATGTCTCCAATTAACCCTGCTTGCAAACTGAGTTTAAACAGATAACTGTTGGTTTACAGATGCTACAAAGATTGTGGGTCTCTCTTAGGTTATTTTGTTAAGAACACAAGGTTTAGACTGTTGGTAGGATGTTAGGACTGATTGCTTTTCGATTGATGTATGAAGGTGCAGGATTTTGAGTTTTTAATTAGTGCGCTCGCTAAGATTTTTCAATCTTATGCCTACGTATTCCCGTTTAATGAAACAGGGAAATCAGAGCGATCGTAGTTCCTCCTATTCTATGGGAGGAAATGGTGTTTTGGTGTCTTGTTCAAAGCCCAAGACATGAAGCTAAAGGTGGTTTGTATCTTGTTCAAAGCCCAATATGTGAAGCTGAAGGGTCTATATGTATCTTGTTCGAAGCCCAAGATGTGAAGCTAAAAGGGTGTTGACTTTAGAGAGAATTTGTCATCTCTAAAGGGGAATATTTGGTCTGTTTGGGACAACTGTTGGGTGACTGATTATAAAGGAGAATTACTTTAACTGGGATATGCGAATCCAGCAATGCCATAATTTCCTTTTATAGGGGATTTTCAACCTGAAGGAGAAGACTTTAACTCAGTTTAGAGCAATGCCATCTTTCCTTAGAAATTTCTCATGCTAAAAGAGGGACAGTGGCGTGGATGTAAATAATCCAGAGGCTTGCCGCTTATAGCAATTAGACGAGGGAAAAGGAGTTGTTGATGTTTGTATGCTATGACCAAAGCATGATTTGATGCTAAAAGGTTGATTGAATCAAACGGGGATTTCTTTATACAAAGCCTAAGAGGAGTCTATTGACCTAACAAGAGGATGCTTTTGTGTCTCGTATGAAGCCCGAGATAGAGGATAAAAGGGTTGACTCAACAAGAGAGTGTTTTTATATGTGTTTTGTACGAAGCCCAAGACGGAGGCTAAAAGGGTTTGACTCAACAAGAGAGTCTTTTATACTCACCAAGAGAGTGATTTGTATCTCGTACGAAGCCTGAGATATAGGCTAAAAATGTTTGACTCAACAAGAGAGTCTTTTATACTCAACAAGAAAGTGATTTGTATCTCGTACGAAGCCCGAGATAGAGGCTAAAGGAGGATCGACTTAACAAGAGAGTCTTTTTATACTTAACAAGAGAGTGTTTTGGTATCTCATACGAAGCCCAAGATGAAGGCTAAAAATGTTTGACACAACAAGAGAGTCTTTTATACTCAACAAGAGAGTGATTTGTATCTCGTACGAAGCCCAGGATAGAGGCTAAAAAGGTTAGCTCCGATGGGGAGAATCATTGTACAAAGCCCAAGAGGAGGCTATCTATGCTGGTGACTGTTTCAGTTTAGTGACAGGTCCATTATGTTGTATAAAAGAGAAAATCAGTTCTTATAAAGAGACTGATTCCAGGTGAGGTTGTACTTTGGTACTGATCAGAAGATCGGGGTTATTTCCTTTTCTTTAAGGAAATGGGAAATCCAAAGGGTATTGAGACTGTCCAAGTCTACTGGTGTTTTGGAGAAATCGATTCTCAGATAGTGAATGATCTTTGCATAATGCCCAAGAGAAGGCTGGGTTACTGCTGAGGATTACATCCATAGGCAGGCCAAAGGGTGAGGAACTCTCATGAGAGAGGCCGGCTTTTGGAGCGATCAGTGTTTTTTCGATTTGTGAAAGGAACTTGAGTATGCCTTTGAGACTTAAGGGGTTTTTAGACTGTCCAAGTCTAGAGTTTCATCTTTTGTACAATGCCCAAGAGGAGGCACGGGCTTTAAGGGATGAGTATCAACCCTTAAATGTCCAGAGTTTTGACGCTGGAAAGACTGCTCTAGCAAAGGATGATTAAGTTCTGTCTTATACCTTTAAGAGGTTGTCAGGATCCTTGTATTAAGCCCAAGAGAAGGCATGAGAACTTCTAAGTAGCCGAAGGGTCCTTGTACAACGCCCAAGAGGAGGCGGGGATACTTTTAGGAAGCCACTGGGTCCCTAAACCCCGAGAAGTTCAAGACATACCATTCACAGAGAATAGATCAAGCCAGGAAAGTCCGAGAATTTGGAAGAAACTCAAGAGATGCCATTCACGGAGAAAAGATCATCTCTGGGGAGTTAGAGTTTCTTTGACAATTTGTAAGGGTGCTTTTAAGAAGCTTGTGGGTCCCCAAACCCCGAGAAGTTTAAGACATGCATTTCACAGAGAATAGATCAAGCCAGGAAAGTCTGAGAATTTGGAAGAAACTCAAGAGATGCCATTCACGGAGAAAAGATCATCTCTGGGGAGTAGAGTCTCTTTGACAACTTCTAAGGGTGACAGTCTGAGAAAGGGTTCACCGAGAATGCTGCCTTTCACGTCTCCATATTATTTAACCCCAAGAGGAGGGAAGACTGTGTCTGGTCATCCTATTGGGATCTAGTTTTGACTGTATCTAAGAGCGATCAACGGGGCTTTACCTAGTGCTTAGACGTAGTTGCCGGGGAAAACTCTAAATAACTATACTAGTATTACATAGTTGATATTTAACAAGTATATAAAAGTTTGTGAAAGTAGACTTATAGTGAGCAGCCCCACAACACAGTTATATATATATATATATGAAAGCGGATAAAGAAAGCGGGTAAACGCTTACTCGGTTGTAGAGCTTCCATGCTGTTTTGTTAGTTGTTCAACAAAGAAAGCTTTGATAACAATATTATATTCAAAATCAAAGGAGAAAGTGCTTTGAAAAGATTGTTGGGGCTTACAGCTCAAGGAGAGGCCCAAAGTTTTATCAGTGATTGCACTGTTGTTTTGTACATTGTACAGGGACTTATACAAGTGACTGAGGCCCAAAAGGTTTTCTGTACAAAGGGATGGGTCTTACACTCTCTCAAGAGGCCTAAAGGTTTATTTTTGTACAAGTGGTGGGGCTTACAGCTCAAGGAGAGGCTAAAAAAAAAGGTTTTTGAACTGGCGATCGCGCCGAGATTTTCTTTTAACGTAAATGGACTTATACAATATCTGAGGCCCAAAATAGTTTTGGTTAAAAGGGTTTGGGTCTTACAGTCTACTAGAGGCCCAAAGGTGTTTAAAGAAAAAGAATGGGGCTTATAACACGAGGGTAGCCCCAAGGGTTTGATTTGTTAGAAAGGCGACGACCGCGCCGAATTTTTTTGACGGTATCAGGACTTATACAATACACTGAGGCCCAAATTATTTTGGTTTTCTAAAAGGGTTGGGTCTTACACTCTACTAGAGGCCCAAAGGGTTTGAAAAAGTTTGATGAGGGTTGAATTAATCAAAACCCCTAATTTGTTTCCAAAATGTATTTTAATTGAATAAAAATTCAATTAAAATGATCAAAATTGTTAAACATCTGGAAAACAAATTGTGATCTTGGATTAATGTTTCAAAAATTAAGTTTTGACCTACAAAATGATTAGAAGTCATTAAAATTTCCAAAATCAAGAAGGAAAAAATATTTTAAATGTAAAAAACAATTAAAATATTAATTCTTTGCAAAAATATCAATTATATGAAATAAATAATATTTTTGGCATTTTTTGGTAAAATAAAATATTTTAACATTTTTGTGAATTATTAAAAAAAGAATCAACTCAAAATCATTAAAACTCAGAGAGAAATTAATTTTTGAATCAATTCAATAAAATCACAAAATTCAAATATTCAAATATTTGAAAAAGGGCGCCAAGAACATGGCAAGAACACGCGCTCTTCCTCTGTTTATGCATATTTGCATTTTCTATCCAATCTCACTGAATACTTGATTGTATCATGTAATCTACATATCAATCTACTCGTTTCTACCTCACGATCATGTCTATGGTCTTTAATTTCATTTATTTTAAACATGGAATAAGAAATCAAAGAGAAACCTCAAGAACCCTAAAATTTGCATGAAGGTTCAAAAATTCCATACACAATTCAAACAATGCAATTGATTGAGGGAAAACACTCCATGCAAGATTATGAACATATGGCCAAATTATTGTGCAGCAAAAATTGCATGAATCATAGAGTTAGGAGAGCTCATGCTTACCACATAAAGCTGGTGATCGTGTTTTGTGTTAGAGGTGTTACAACTTGGTTCCAAGGTTATGGACAGCTTCCCTAGGTGCTATGGAGTGTGTCTGGATGCTTGGAGTGGATTGATTTGAGCTGGAACTTGATTTGGCACCTCAATTGCAAATCTGTCAAAGTCTTGAGCAGTTGGCTGGTATTTTGTGATTTTCGTGTTCCAGATGTTATGTGAGTGTTTGGATCACTTCTATATGATGTTTATGAGGTGTGTGTGTGATTGGTTTGATTGGAATTGCTCTCAAACTCAAAACCCGATAGTGACTTGCCTTAGAAGGCAAAATTGGAGTGAAGAAGGAGATTTTTAAGAAAGCATCTGTTTGATGGCTTTGGTGTACTCAAACTGATCACAAATGAGTTCTATTTATAGTAGAGCAAGTTTGTTTTGCAAGGAATAGTGAATGGCAACTGCTGCATAGGTTTGGCCAATGTTGAGCAATGATAATCCAAGTCTCCTCTAGCCATTGACTAGAGGTTAGGGCACAGGCTGCTGGTTCCCGTGGTCTTGGATAAATCTTAACTGAATTCAGTTGGCAATGGCTTAGTCCATGCCACCTTGGTGTATGCATTGAATGCTCCAATCCAAAATTGGGGTCTTGTCCCTCTTTTAGGCAATTCTAGGTTTGGCATGCTACTTCTTGTTCAAAGAATTTGGGGGCTTGGATCAGTGTTTGTTCCCTTTAGATTTGATCCTCAGATGTGTCCAAAGTGATGACAAGGCTTGAAATTATCTGATTTTGCCAAATCGAGCAAAAGGGCAAAATTCTGCCCAGCCTTGGCAGTTTTTAGCAAGGCATATTGCCATTGTCATGTCTCATGGCCCAAGTGGAATTTGATGGAGTTCTTGGCCATTTTGGAAAGCCCTCATATGATACAATAACTGTTTGATCATAATTAGTTTTGATACTTTTTGGATCCAAGTGAAAAATGCCCCTACATTCGGAAAAAAGTGAAGGCAAATTCTGACTTAGTGAAAATTTCACTAAGTGTTGGAAAAAAGTGACATTTTCACTTTTTGTGATTTTGATCATTCCATAACTCAAAATCCATGATGAATTGGAATGAGGTGTAGTTGAAGCTTTTGTAGAGGGTAATGAGAGCTACAAATCCAACTTTGGATGGGGAAAAATGGCATTGTGGTTTAGGAGTTATGATCCTCCAAAGTTGGTATCCTAGCCACTTTGTTCCATAACATAGAAAAATTTCTAAGCTTTTTATGGTTACCCCTTTTACAAGTTATCCAACTTTTCTTGATTTTTCTTGATGAATGATGATTCCAATGACACATTAACATCATTTTAGGGTTAAGGAACCATAATTGTGAAAAATCTCAAAAAGTCAAAGTTTGACTTTTGTGCACAGTTGACTTTTTGTCAGATGAATTCCAAATTGTGAGATCCCCTATGAAATCAAGTCCTTGAACTAAATAAAACTTGATGGATTGATTTCATAGGTGTTATAGGGTGTATTAAATCATGTCCTAGGGTTTGGGAGTATGTCCTGGTCAAAAGTCAAAGATACTGTTGACTTTTTCCGCGAAACCCTAACTGTGGTTCTGATGAACTTGAAACTTGTGAACCAAGCTTCTTGGATCAATCCATTGTTGCAAATGGATCAATGTGGTTTATTAGAGACCATAAAATCATGTCTTGAGGTCTTGGCTCATTATTTGTCCCAAAAGTCAATTTAGGGGTGAATTAGGTCAAGAAACCCTAATTCCTGATTTTTGATGTATACATCCCCTGAGGCTAAATTGACTTGGTGATTAGGTTCATGAGATCCCTTGGAGCATCATAGGTTATGCTTTGAAGCATTGGCTCATGCCCAGAGGAAAATTTCCATCTGGAGGCCCTGGTCGACCAAACCCTAATTTGGTGACAATGGCGATCTTAAGGCTTGATCCACCTAGAAGGGAGCAGCCTTGTGCTTAATCCTTAAAGTGGGAGTCCTCTTAATCCTTTTAGACAAGTTGAAGATTGTGTCATTCCTTGATTGATCCTCTGTCTAAGAACTCTGAGAGGGCTTGAAACCCTAAGTTTAATTGTAGTGGATGTTCACCCAACTTTGGGGAGACTAATGAGGCATGATGGATTACCCATATAGTGGTGATGATTTGAAAAATGATGGGGAATCTTAGTGGTCAAAATTTGGGGTATGACAGTAGTTCCCCCTATTCTATGGGAGGAAAAAAAGTTTGTTTTGGTGTCTCGTTCAAAGCCCAAGACGTGAAGCTAAATGTGGTATGTATCTTGTTCAAAGCCCAAGATGTGAAGCTGAAGGGTCTATTTGTAACTTGTTCGAAGCCCAAGATGTGAAGATAAAGGGTATATTGATGAGAGAGAATTTTTCGTCTCTAAAAGGGGATATTTGGTCTGTTTGTCACAACTGTTAGGTGACTGATTATAAAGGAGAATTACTTTAACTGGGCTATGTGAATCCAACAATGTCATAATTTCCTTTATAGGGGATTTTTAACCGGAAGGAGAAGACTTTAACTCAGTTTAGAGCAATGCCATCTTTCCTTAGGAATTTCTCATGCTAAAAGAGGGACAGTGGTGTGGATGTAAATAATCCAGAGGGTTGCCGCTTACAGCAATTAGATGAAGGAAAAGGAGTTGTTGATGTTTGTATACTGTGAGCAAGGCACATATTTTGATGCTAAAAGGTTGATTGACTCAACCGGGGTTTTCTTATACAAAGCCTAAGAGGAGGCTATTGACCCAACAAGGGGGTGTTTTTATGTGTCTCATACGAAGCCCGAGAGAGAGGCTAAAAGGGTTGACTCAATAAGAGAGTGCTTTTATGTGTCTTGTACGAAGCCCAAGACGGGGGATAAAAGGTTTTGACTCAACATGAGAATCTTTTATACTCAACAAGAGAGTGATTTTTATCTCGTACGAAGCCCGAGATGGAGGATAAAAGGGGTTTGACTCTATAGGAGAGTCTTTTATACTCAACAAGAGAGTGTTTTAGTATCTCGTACGAAGCCCGAGATGGAGGCTAAACAGGTTTGACTCAACAAGAGAGTCTTTTATACTCAACAAGAGAGTGTGAAAAGGTTAGCTCCGCTGGGGAGAATCATTGTACAAAGCCCAAGAGGAGGCTATTTATACTGGTGACTATTTCAGTTTAGTGACAGGTCCAGTATGTTGGATAAAAGAGAAAATCAGTTCTTATAAAGGGAATGATTAAAGGTATTGTTGTGCTTTAGGATTGATCAGAGGATCAGGGTTATTTCCTGTTCTTTAAGGAAATGGAAAATCCAAAGGGTATTGAGACTGTCTAAGTCTACTAGTGTTTTGAGAAATCGATTCTTAGGTAGTGAATGATCTTTGTATGATGCCCAAGAGAAGGGTGGTATGTTAAGGGATGAAGGTCAACCCATTACCTGGTCTGACACTTGACTCAGAAAGACAGCTCTAGCAAATTGATGACTAGGTTATGTTCCTATACCTGTAGAGGTCTCTGGGTCTTTGTACGAAGCCCAACAGAAGGCATGATAGCTTTTAAGAAGCCGAAGGGTCCTTGTACAACGCCCAAGAGGAGGCGGGGATGCTTTCAAGAAGCCTGTGGGTCCCCAAACCCCAAGAAGTTCAAGACATGCCATTCACCGAGAATAGATTAAGCCAGGAAAGTCCGAGAATTTGGAAGAAACTCAAGAGATGCCATTCACGGAGAAAAGATCATCTCTGGGGAGTTAGAGTTTCTTTGACAATGTCTAAGGGTGACAGTCTGAAAAAGGGTTCACGGAGAATGCTGCCTTTCACGTCTCCATATTGTTTAACCCCAAGAGGAGGGAAGACTGTGTCTGGTAATCCTATGGGGATCTAGTTTTGACTGTATTTAAGAGTGACCAACAGGGCTTTACCTAGTGCTAGAGGTAGTTGCCGGGGAAAACTCTAAATAACTATACTAGTATTACACAGTGGGTGTATGACGAGTATATAAAAGTTTGTGAAAGAATTCTTATAGTGAAACAGCCCCACAATACAATTATATACATATGAAAGCGATAAATGAAAGCGGGTAAACACTTACTCGGTTGTAGAGCTTCCATGCTGTTTTGTTAGTTGTTCAACAAAGAAAGCTTTGATAACAATATTATATTCAAAATCAAAGGAGAAAGTGCTTTGAAAGGTTTGTTGGGGCTTACAACTCAAGGAGAGGCCCAAGGTTTTATCTGTGATTGCACTGTTGTTTTGAAATCGTACAGGGACTTATACAAGTGACTGAGGCCCAATAAGGTTTTCTGTACAAAGGGATGGGTCTTACACTCTCTCAAGAGGCCCAAAGAGTTTAAAGAAAAAGAATGGGGCTTAAAACACGAGGGTAGGCCCAGATGATTTATTTTTTGAACTGGCGATCATGCCGAGATTTTTTTAACACGGAGGGACTTATACCATGTCTGAGGCCCAAAAACTTTTGGTTAAAAGGGGGTTGGGTCTTACACTCTTTTAGAGGCCCAAAGGTTTAAGGAATGGGTCTTATAGCTCGAGGAGAGGCCCAATTGATTTAGTTTGAAAAATGACGATCGCGCCGAGATTTCTTTAACGTACTGGGTCTTATACAATACATTGAGGCCCAAAAAGGTTTTATCTACAAGGGATGGGTCTTACACTCTATTAGAGACCCAAAAATGATTTTAAAAGAAAAGATGGGGCTTACAACTCAAGGAGAAGCCCAAGGGTTTTTTTATTAAAAAGGCGACGATCGCGCCGAACTTTTTGATGGGATCGGGACTTATACAATACACTGAGGCCCAAAAAGGTTTGTATTTACAAAGGGTTGGGTCTTACACTCTACCAAGAGGCCCGTGGTTTTTGTTTTTGAAAACGAATTGGACTTATAGCTCGAGGAGAGGCCCAATGTTTATTTTAAAAAACAGCGATGACCGCGCTGCTGTTTTTGAAAATACAGTGGGACTTATACAATGACTGAGACCCAAAAATGTTTTCATTTACAAGGGATGGGTCTTACACTCTCTCAAGAGGCCAAATGTGTTTGAAAAAGATTTGATGAGGGTTGAATTGATCAAAACCCTAATTTGTTTTCAAAATATATTTTAATTGAATAAAAATTCAATTAAAATGATTAAAATTGTTAAACATGCGTGAAAAACAAATTGTGGTATTGGATTAATGTTTGACAAACCATGCTTATACCCACAAAATAATTGGAAATCAATTAAGTTTGGAAAATCAAGGGAGAAAAAATATTTCAAATGTTAAAAACAAATAAAACATTAATTCTTTGCAAAAATATCAAATATATGAAATAAGTAATATTTTTGGGATTTTTTGGTAAAATAAAATATTTTAACATTTTTGTTAATTATTAAAAAAAGAATCAACTCAAAATTATTAAAACTCAGAGAGAAATTAATTTTTGAATCAATTAAATAAAATCATAAAAATTCAAATATTCAAATATTTGGAAAAGAGCGCCAAGAACATCTTGGGCTTGCCCGCGTGCTCTGTTTTTCCCAGATTGGCGTTTTCTCATCAATATCACTGAATACTTGATTATATCATCCAATCTACATATCAATTTGCTCGTTTTCACCTCACGATCATGTCTATGGTCTTTAATTTCATTTATTTTAAGCATGGAATAAGAAATCAAAGAGAAACCTCAAGAACCCTAAAATTTGCATGAAGGCTCAGAAATTTCATACACAATTCAAACAAAACAATTGATTGAGGGAAAACACTCCATGCATGATTATGAACTTATGGCCAAATTATTGTGCAGCAAAAAATGCATGGATCATAGAGTTAGAAGAGCTCATGCTTACCACTTGCAGCTGGTGATCATGTTTTGTGTTAGAGGTGTTACAACTAGGTTCCAATGATGTGGATAGCTTCTCTATATGCCAAGTGATGTGCCTGAGTGCTTGGAATGGTTTGAAACAAGCTGGAACTGAAGATGGTATTCCAACTGCAACTTGGTTAAATCCTTGAGCAGTTGGCTGGTGATTTTGTGAAATCAGTGTGCCAGATGTTGTTTAAGTGTTTGGATCACTTCTATATGATGTTTATGAGGTGTGAGTGTGATTGGTTTGGTTGGAATTGTTCTCAAACTCAAAACCCGATAGTGACTTGCTTTTGAAGGCAAATTTAGAAGTGAGAAGGTGATTTTGAGGAAAGCATATGTTTGATGGCTTTGGTGTACTCAAACTGATCACAAATAAGCTCTATTTATAGTGGAACAAGTTTATTTTTCAAGCAATAGTGATTGGCAACTGCTGCAGAGGTTTGGCCAATGTTGATCAATGAGAATCCAAGTCTCCTCTAGCCATTGACTAGAGGTTAGGGCACAGGCTGCTGGTTCCCTTGGTCTTGGATATGTCTTGGCTGAATTTAGTTGGAAATGGCTCAGTCCATGCCACCTTGGTGCCTCCATTAAATGCTCCAAAACAAAATTGGAGTCCTGTCCCCTCTTTAGGGATTTCTAGGTTTGGCATGCTACTTTTGGTTCCAAAGACTTGGGAGGCTTATGGATCAGTGTTTGTCCCTCCTTGGTATCCCCCTGAGGTGTTTAAATGGATAAGTTTGCTTGTCATTTGCACAAATTTGGCGAATCGAGCAAAATGCACAAATCTGCCTTGCTTTGATAGTTTTCAGCAAGGCATATTGCCATTGTCATATCTCATGGCTCAAGTGGAATTTGATGGAGTTCTTGGCCATTTTGGAAAGCCCTCATATGATACAATAACTGTTTGATCATAATTGGTTTTGATACCTTTTGGATCCAAGTGAAAAATTCCCCTACATTTGGAAAAAAGTGAAGGCAAATTCTGACTTAGTGAAAATTTCACTAAGTGTTGGAAAAAAGTGACATTTTCACTTTTTGTGATTTTGATCATTCCATAACTCAAAATCCATGATGAATTGGAATGAGGTGTAGTTGAAGCTTTTGTAGAGGGTAATGAGAGCTACAAATCCAACTTTGGATGGGGAAAAATGGCATTGTGGTTTAGGAGTTATGATCCTCCAAAGTTGGTATCCTAGCCACTTTGTTCCATAACATAGAAAATTTTCTAAGCTTTTTATGGTTACCCCTTTTACAAGTTATCCAACTTTTCTTGATTTTTCTTGATGAATGATGATTCCAATGACACATTAACATAATTTTAGGGTTAAGGAACCATAATTGTGAAAAATCTCAAAAAGTCAAAGTTTGACTTTTGTGCACAGTTGACTTTTTGTCAGATGAATTCCAAATTGTGAGATCCTCTATGAAATCAAGTCCTTGAACTAAATAAAACTTGATGGATTGATTTCATAGGTGTTATAGGGTGTATTAAATCATGTCCTAGGGTTTGGGAGTATGTCCTGGTCAAAAGTCAAAGATACTGTTGACTTTTTCCGCGAAACCCTAACTGTGGTTCTGATGAACTTGAAACTTGTGAACCAAGCTTCTTGGATCAATCCATTGTTGCAAATGGATCAATGTGGTTTATTAGAGACCATAAAATCATGTCTTGAGGTCTTGGCTCATTATTTGTCCCAAAAGTCAATTTAGGGGTGAATTAGGTCAAGAAACCCTAATTCCTGATTTTTGATGTATGCATCCCCTGAGGCTAAATTGACTTGGTGATTAGGTTCATGAGATCCCTTGGAGCATCATAGGTTATGCTTTGAGGCATTGGCTCATGCCCAGAGGTAAATTTCCATCTGGAGGCCCTGGTCGACCAAACCCTAATTTGGTGACAATGGCGATCTTAAGGCTTGATCCACCTAGAAGGGAGCAGCCTTGTGCTTAATCCTTAAAGTGGGAGTCCTCTTAATCCTTTTAGACAAGTTGAAGATTGTGTCATTCCTTAATTGATCCTCTGTCTAAGAACTCTGAGAGGGCTTGAAACCCTAAGTTTAATTGTAGTAGATGCTCACCCAACTTTGGGGAGACTAATGAGGCATGATGGATTACCCATATAATGGTGATGATTTGAAAAATGATGGGGAATCTTAGTGGTCAAAATTTGGGGTATGACAGTAGTTCCCCCTATTCTATGGGAGGAAAAAAAGGTTGTTTTGGTGTCTCGTTCAAAGCCCAAGACGTGAAGCTAAATGTGGTCTGTATCTTGTTCAAAGCCCAAGATATGAAGCCGAAGGGTCTATTTGTATCTTGTTCGAAGCCCAAGATGTGAAGATAAAGGGTATATTGATGAGAGAGAATTTGTCGTCTCTAAAAGGGGATATTTGGTCTGTTTGTCACAACTGTTAGGTGACTGATTATAAAGGAGAATTACTTTAATTGGGCTATGTGAATCCAACAATGTCATAATTTCCTTTATAGGGGATTTTTAACCGGAAGGAGAAGACTTTAACTCAGTTTAGAGCAATGCCATCTTTCCTTAGGAATTTCTCATGCTAAAAGAGGGACAGTGGCGTGGATGTAAATAATCTAGAGGCTTGCCGCTTACAGCAATTAGATGAAGGAAAAGGAGTTGTTGATGTTTGTATACTGTGAGCAAGGCACATATTTTGATGCTAAAAGGTTGATTGACTCAACCGGGGTTTTCTTATACAAAGCCTAAGAGGAGACTATTGACCCAACAAGGGGGTGTTTTTATGTGTCTCGTACGAAGCCCGAGAGAGAGGCTAAAAGGGTTGACTCAATAAGAGAGTGCTTTTATGTGTCTTGTACGAAGCCCAAGACGGGGGATAAAAGGTTTTGACTCAACATGAGAGTCTTTTATACTCAACAAGAGAGTGATTTTTATCTCGTACGAAGCCCGAGATGGAGGCTAAAAGGGGTTTGACTCAATAGGAGAGTCTTTTATACTCAACAAGAGAGTGTTTTAGTATCTCGTACGAAGCCCGAGATGGAGGCTAAACAGGTTTGACTCAACAAGATAGTCTTTTATCCTCAACAAGAGAGTGTGAAAAGGTTAGCTCCGCTGGGGAGAATCATTGTACAAAGCCCAAGAGGAGGCTATTTATACTGGTGACTATTTCAGTTTAGTGACAGGTCCAGTATGTTGGATAAAAGAGAAAATCAGTTCTTATAAAGGGAATGATTAAAGGTATTGTTGTGCTTTAGGATTGATCAGAGGATCAGGGTTATTTCCTGTTCTTTAAGGAAATGGAAAATCCAAAGGGTATTGAGGTTGTCCAAGTCTACTGGTGTTTTGAGAAATCGATTCTTAGGTAGTGAATGATCTTTGTATGATGCCCAAGAGAAGGGTGGTATGTTAAGGGATGAAGGTCAACCCATTACCTGGTCTGACACTTAACTCAGAAAGACGGCTCCAGCAAATTGATGACTAGGTTCTGTTCCTATACCTGTAGAGGTCTCTGGGTCTTTGTACGAAGCCCAAGAGAAGGCATGATAGCTTTTAAGAAGGAGGCGGGGATGCTTTCAAGAAGCCTGTGGGTCCCCAAACCCCAAGAAGTTCAAGACATGCCATTCACCGAGAATAGATTAAGCCAGGAAAGTCCGAGAATTTGGAAGAAACTCAAGAGATGCCATTCACGGAGAAAAGATCATCTCTGGGGAGTTAGAGTTTCTTTGACAATGTCTAAGGGTGACAGTCTGAAAAAGGGTTCACGGAGAATGCTGCCTTTCACGTCTCCATATTGTTTAACCCCAAGAGGAGGGAAGACTGTGTCTGGTAATCCTATGGGGATCTAGTTTTGACTGTATTTAAGAGTGACCAACAGGGCTTTACCTAGTGCTAGAGGTAGTTGTCGGGGAAAACTCTAAATAACTATACTAGTATTACACAGTGGGTGTATGACGAGTATATAAAAGTTTGTGAAAGAAGTCTTATAGTGAAACAGCCCCACAATACAATTATATAGATATGAAAGCGATAAATGAAAGCGGGTAAACACTTACTCGGTTGTAGAGCTTCCATGTTGTTTTGTTAGTTGTTCAACAAAGAAAGCTTTGATAACAATATTATATTCAAAATCAAAGGAGAAAGTGCTTTGAAAGGTTTGTTGGGGCTTACAACTCAAGGAGAGGCCCAGGTTTTATCTGTGATTGCACTGTTGTTTTGAAATCGTACAGGGACTTATGCAAGTGACTGAGGCCCAATAAGGTTTTCTGTACAAAGGGATGCGTCTTACACTCTCTCAAGAGGCCCAAATAGTTTAAAGAAAAAGAATGGGGCTTAAAACACGAGGGTAGGCCCACATGATTTATTTTTTGAACTGGCGATCATGCCGAGATTTTTTTAACACGGAGGGACTTATACCATGTCTGAGGCCCAAAAACTTCTGGTTAAAAGGGGGTTGGGTCTTACACTCTTTTAGAGGCCCAAAGGTTTAACGAATGGGTCTTATAGCTCGAGGAGAGGTCCAATTGATTTAGTTTGAAAAATGACGATCGCGCCGAGATTTCTTTAACGTACTGGGTCTTATACAATACATTGAGGCCCAAAAAGGTTTTATCTACAAGGGATGGGTATTACACTCTATTAGAGACCCAAAAATGATTTTAAAAGAAAAGATAGGGCTTACAACTCAAGGAGAAGCCCAAGGGTTTTTTTGTTAAAAAGACGACGATCGCGCCGAACTTTTTGATGGGATCGGGACTTATACAATACACTGCGGCCCAAAAAGGTTTGTATTTACAAAGGGTTGGGTCTTACACTCTACCAAGAGGCCCATGGTTTTTGTTTTTGAAAACGAATTGGACTTATAGCTCGAGGAGAGGCCCAATGTTTATTTTAAAAAACAGTGATGACCGCGCTGCTGTTTTTGAAAATACAGTGGGACTTATACAATGACTGAGGCCCAAAAATGTTTTCATTTACAAGGGATGGGTCCTACACTCTCTCAAGAGGCCAAATGTGTTTGAAAAGGATTTGATGAGGGTTGAATTGATCAAAACCCTAATTTGTTTTCAAAATATATTTTAATTGAATAAAAATTCAATTAAAATGATTAAAATTGTTAAACATGCGTGAAAAACAAATTGTGGTATTGGATTAATGTTTGACAAACCATGTTTATACCCACAAAATAATTGGAAATCAATTAAGTTTGAAAAATCAAGGGAGAAAATATATTTCAAATGTTAAAAACAAATAAAACATTAATTCTTTGCAAAAATATCAAATATATGAAATAAGTAATATTTTTGGGATTTTTTGGTAAAATAAAATATTTTAACATTTTTGTGAATTATTAAAAAAAGAATCAACTCAAAATCATTAAAACTCAGAGAGAAATTAATTTTTGAATCAATTAAATAAAATCATAAAAATTCAAATATTCAAATATTTGGAAAAGAGCGCCAAGAACATCTTGGCCTTGCCCGCGTGCTCTGTTTTGCCCAGATTGGCATTTTCTCATCAATATCACTGAATACTTGATTATATCATCCAATCTACATATCAATTTGCTCGTTTTCACCTCACGATCATGTTTATGGTCTTTAATTTCATTTATTTTAAGCATGTAATAAGAAATCAAAGAGAAACCTCAAGAACCCTAAAATTTGCATGAAGGCTCAGAAATTTCATACACGATTCAAACAAAACAATTGATTGAGGGAAAACACTCCATGCATGATTATGAACATATGGCCAAATTATTGTGCAGCAAAAAATGCATGGATCATAGAGTTAGAAGAGCTCATGCTTACCACTTGCAGCTGGTGATCATGTTTTGTGTTAGAGGTGTTACAACTAGGTTCCAATGATGTGGATAGCTTCTCTATATGCCAAGTGATGTGCCTGAGTGCTTGGAATGGTTTGAAACAAGCTGGAACTGAAGATGGTATCCCAACTGCAACTTGGTTAAAACCTTGAGCAGTTGGCTGGTGATTTTGTGAAATCAGTGTTCCAGATGTTGTTTAAGTGTTTGGATCACTTCTATATGATGTTTATGAGGTGTGAGTGTGATTGGTTTGGTTGGAATTGTTCTCAAACTCAAAACCCGATAGTGACTTGCTTTTGAAGGCAAATTTAGAAGTGAGAAGGTGATTTTGAGGAAAGCATATGTTTGATGGCTTTGGTGTACTCAAACTGATCACAAATAAGCTCTATTTATAGCAGAACAAGTTTATTTTTCAAGCAATAGTGATTGGCAACTGCTGCAGAGGTTTGGCCAATGTTGATCAATGAGAATCCAAGTTTCCTCTAGCCATTGACTAGAGGTTAGGGCACAGGCTGCTGGTTCCCTTGGTCTTGGATATGTCTTGGCTGAATTTAGTTGGAAATGGCTCAGTCCATGCCACCTTGGTGCCTCCATTAAATGCTCCAAAAAAAAATTGGAGTCTTGTCCCCTCTTTAGGGATTTCTAGGTTTAGCATGCTACTTTTGGTTCCAAAGACTTGGGAGGCTTATGGATCAGTGTTTGTCCCTCCTTGGTATCCCCCTGAGGTGTTCAAATGGATAAGTTTTCTTGTCATTTGCACAAATTTGGAAAATCGAGCAAAATGCACAAATTTGCCTTGCTTTGATAGTTTTCAGCAAGGCATATTGCCATTGTCATATCTCATGGCTCAAGTGGAATTTGATGGAGTTCTTGGCCATTTTGGAAAGCCCTCATATGATACAATAACTGTTTGATCATAATTGGTTTTGATACCTTTTGAATCCAAGTGAAAAATTCTCCTACATTTGGAAAAAAGTGAAGGCAAATTCTGACTTAGTGAAAATTTCACTAAGTGTTGGAAAAAAGTGACATTTTCACTTTTTGTGATTTTGATCATTCCATAACTTAAAATCCATGAGGAATTGGAATGAGTTGTGTTTGAAGCTTTTGTAGAGGGCTATGAGAGCTACAAATCCAGCATTGAATGGGGAAAAATGGCTTTGTGGTTTAGGAGTTATGATCCTCCAAAGTTGGTACCCTAACCACTTTATTCCATAACTTAGAAAAATTTCTAAGTTTTTATGGTTACGCCTTTTACAAGTTATCCCACTTTTCTTGATTTTTCTTGATGAATGAAGATTCCAATCACACATTAACATCATTTTAGGGTTAAGGAACCATAATTGTGAAAAATCTCAAAAAGTCAAAGTTGACTTTTGTGCACAGTTGACTTTTTGTCAGATGAATTCCAAACTGTGCGATCCTCTATGAAATCATGTATTTGACCTAAATCAAACTTGATGGATTGATTTCATAGGTATTATATGGTGTGTTAAATCATGTTCCAAGGTTTGGGAGCATGTCTTGGTCAAAAGTCAAAGGCACTGTTGACTTTTTCCTCAAAACCCTTATTGTGGTTCTGATGAAATTGAAACTTGTTGCTCAAGCTTCTTAGACCAATCCATTGTTGCAAATGGATCAATGTGGTGTATTAGACACCCTCAAATCCTACTTTAAGGTCTTGGCTCATACCCAGAGGAAAATTCCCATCTGGAGGCCCTAGTCGGCCAAAACCCTAATTTGATGACACTGGCGATCTTTAGGCTTGATCCACTCAGAATGCTGCAACCTTGTGCTTGATTCTTACTGTGGGAGTCCTATTGATCCTTTGTAGGTTGTATTAGAGGTTAGACAAGTTGAAGATTATGTCATTCCTTGATTGATCCTTTGTCTAAGGTTCTAAGAGGGCTTGAAACCCTAATTCTGATTGTAGTGAAGGCTCACCCATCTTTGGGGAGACTAATGAGGCATGATGGTCCATCCATAGTGATTTGCACAATTATGGGAAATCTTAGTGGTCAAAATTTGGGGTATGACACGTGTTACTCGGCTAATGTCTGCAATGTTCACGACGGAGGGTAATGGAATTTCCTTTCCATTCTCAATTGTTGTTGCACCGTATTTGTAAGGGATGGCCTTAGTTGATTCATACAGTAGATGACTACAAGAGCCTTCTGATTTTCCTAACTGTCATAGCTGGCCTCAATTGGTTCAAGGTTGAGAACCTTTCCACTATCAAAAGGGACTCTTGATTCATGGAGTAGAGGGATAATGGCGCATATATCTTTTGCCATTTCTCACTTAGGGATTAAGACAACATCTTTGCCTTGATTAAGATGATAGTCTAAAGTTGAACTAGAGCTCGACCGTGGTTGAATCTCTTTATTGTCCCACTGACTTTGCAGGGCTGCTCGCACGAGGTAGCATCCTTGTTTATTCTCCGAGTAAACTCTACAGCGCTCATAGTTGTGTGGTGGCACCTGGCCACGCCCGCTTTGTACGCAGTGTAACCTCACTAGATCTATTTCTATTGATCAAACATCCTGAATTTGATGCCTAGTAGGGTTGCCATCGGTCATACTGATTTGTTGTGTGTCTTCATCTAGATAGATCGGAAGCCACCAGTGGTTTAACAAGTGTTGCAAATTTCTTTGAACGAGGGCACATCCTTGGTCGCTCTTACCGCATATTGTACAGTTCTGATAATTATGCGAAGTCAGAAAATCGAGTTGGACTTGTTTAGCGTGTAATTCCACTAAGCTAGTATTCATCAAGCGAATATCAAATATTTGAATCATATTCACTTGATAATGACTTCTATCACGGTAATCTTGAATCCATCCAAGATCCATCTGACGCTGGAGGGCCTCTTGTATAAAAGAGCATCCCTGATTGTTTACTGGGTAGATTAGACAGGAATCTTAATCGTGCTATGGCAGATTATGATGTTGGTTTTGCCTTGAGTGCATCGCCACCAGGTTGACATTCATTGCGAGGATGTTGTGGTTCTGAATGATGTTAGAATTTGTATAAGTCATGCTGACTTCACGAATTCGGTGATCCTGGATCCATCCGAGATCCACCTATTCCTGTAGAGCGATTTGCACCACAGAACATCCTTGATTGCCTTTAGAGCAGATATCACACTGGTGATAGTTATGAAACGATATATGACCGTATCCGCTCTGCCTACAATGCATCTTGACCAGGTTGGTTCCCAATAAGAGTACATCATGAATTTGATAGTTGTGCTTAGACTCTTCTTCTATCAAATTTACTGCAGCCTTCTCGTGTTGAGGCAACGGGTTCATCTGAACATTTGGATTTGTATCCTTGACGGATAAGACCCCGCTCCTAGCAAGCTTTTGCACATCAGACTTGAAACTGAGACAGTTTTCTATGTTATGCCCTGGTCCTCCTTGATGGTAATGACAAGTCTGATCCGCTTTGAACCAAAAAGGTGGATTTTTCGGAATCACATGAGGAGCCCTGGTTTGGACATGCCCCTTGACCAGTAGTAATGGAAATAGTTCTGCGTACAACATTTGTATAGGGTCGAACCCTGGTGGTCGCGTTGTACGGTTGTTGTTGTATTGAGGACGAGCCTGCTGAAAAGGTTGTTGTGTCCTTTGCTGATATTGTTGTTGATTCGGTTGGCTCTGAACAACCTGAGGTTGATACGCAGGAACAGGCGCAGGGTTGATAGCAGGAGTTATAGCTGATATTGGTTGGTATCGCCGCCTTTGCTTTTCGAGAGAGATATTACCAATATCTAGCTCTTTTTTCTTAGGGAAAGCACTACCGTATCTTTTGGTACTGCTTGATGGTCCAATGTCTTTAACTAAATGTCCTTCTCAGACTGCTTCTTCAAGACGAACTCTCATGCCGACCATTTCAGTAAAGTCGCTGGGCGCATTGGCGACCATTCTGTCGTAGTAAAATGAGCTCAAGGTTTTCAGGAAGATCTTTGTCATCTCTTTCTCCTCAAGAGGTGGACAAATCTGGGCGGCAATTTCACGCCATCTCTGAGCGTACTCCTTGAAGGTTTCCTTGTCCTTCTGCGACATGGCTCTAAGATGATCTCTGTCTGGTGCCATGTCCAGGTTATACTCATATTGTTGAACGTGTAGCGAGCGATTTTGGACGCGGTTCTTAAGCGCTGGTCGCTCTCTGCAGTTTGAGCTTAAAACTACAGGTCGATTCATTTTTTATCCTATTAAAGCTGATGAAGGAAGGGAAATAGATGTCTCCAATTAACCCTGCTTTGCATACTGAGTTTAAATAGCGGTCTGTTAGGTTACAGATGCTATCAATGTGGGGGGGCCTTTGTACTGGTTATTTGTATTTTCGCCAATACTGGTTTTTATCTAGACAGAAGGTTTCTGGCGGGGAACAAGGATTAGGATGTTAGGACTATTGTTTTTTTTATAGGTATGTGAGAGTATGGGCATTTTGGTTTTTTTGTTGATTGTGCTCGCTAAGATCTTTTCTTTCGATCTTATGCCTACGTATTCCCGTTTACCGAAACAGGGAAATCAGAGCGTTCATAGTTCCTCCTATGCTATGGGAGGAAATGGCTGTTTTGGTGTCTTGTTTAAAGCCCAAGACGTGAAGCGAAAGGTGGTTTGTACCTTGATCAAAGCCCAAGATGTGAAGCTGAAAATGGTGTTGACTTTAGAGAGAATTTGTCATCTCTAAAGAAAGGGTTGTATATCACAACTATTTTATAAAGGAGAATTACTTTAACCGGGATACGCGGATCCGACAATGCCATAATTTCCTTTATAGGGGATTTTAACCTGAAGGAGAAAACTTTAACTCAGTGTAGAGCAATGCTATCTTTCCTTAGGAAATTTCTCATGCTAAAAGAGGGACAGTGGCATGGATGTAGATGATCCAGAGGCTTGCCGCTTACAGCGATTAGATGAAGAGGGAGGAGTTGTTGATGTTTGTGTACTGTGAACGAGGCACAACTTTGATGCTAAAAGGTTAATTCGATTAACCAGTGGTTTTCTTATACAAAGCCTAAGAGGAGGCTAATATGTGTCTCGTACAAAGCCCGAGAGAGAGGCTAAAAGGTTCAACCGGAGTTTTTTTTTTGTATCTCGTACGAAGCCCGAGATGGAGGCGATTGCTTGTTTGGCTCAATAAGAACCTTTTTGTATCTCGTATAAAGCCCGAGATGGAGGCGAAAGGGGTGATTGACTCAACGAGGGAGTCTCTTATGTGTCTCGTACAAAGCCCGAGAGAGAGGCTAAACGTTGTTTGACTCCGCTGGGGAGGATCATTGTACAAAGCCCAAGAGGAGGCTAGGGTGACTGTTTCAGTTGAGTGACAGGTCCAGTATACTGATTTTGGAAGAGAAAATCAGTTCTTATATGAGCAACACTGTACTCATGGATTTGATTCAAGTATCCGGGTTATTACTATTGTTTAAGGAAGCGGAAAATCCGAAGGGTATTGAGATTGTCTGAGTCTGCGGGTTTCCTTCCTATTTAACGAAGGGGTCACTTGAGAATGTCTTTGAGACTCAAGGAAGTTAGACTGTCCGCGTCTAGAGTTTTATCTTTTGTACTATGCTTTGAGAAACAGTAGTAGACTCTATGAAAGGACCGTTCTATGCAGATGACTAAGTTCTATTCCTATACCTCTAGGAGGTCGTCGGAACAATTTGTACGAAGCCCAAGAGGAGGCTGGAAGCTTTTAAGAAGCTGACGGGTCCTTGTATTAAGCCCAAGAGGAGGCTATCATTCCCGGAGGAAGAGATCATTATACGAAGCCTAAGAGGAGGCTGTGAATACTTCTAAGAAGCCGGCGGGTCCTTGTACTAAGCCCAAGAGGAGGCGGGGGTTGCTTTTAGGAAGCCTATGGGTCCTTGTACGATGCCCAAGAGGAGGCCGACTGCTTTTAAGAAGCCGATGGGTCCCCAAACCCCGAGAAATTCAAGGCAATGCTATTCACCGGGAATAGATCAAAGTCAGGAAAGTTCGAGAATTTGGAAGAAACTCAAAGATGCCATTCACGGAGAATACATTCATCTCTGGGAGTAGAGTTTCTTGACAATTCCTAATGAGGACAGCCTGAGAGAAGACTGTATCTGGTGATCTTATTGGGGATCTAGTTGTCTATTTCTACGAATAAACGAAACGGCGTCACCTAGTTCTAGACGTAGTTGCCGGGGAAACTCTAAATATCTATACTATTATTACACAGTCGATATGAGTTTATGAAAGAAGACTTACAGTAAAACAGCCCCACAATACAGATATATGTATATGAAAGCGGTAAATGAAAGCGATAACCACTTACTCGGTTGTAGAGCTTCCATGCTGTTTGGTTAGTTGTTCAACAAAGAAAGATTGAAAACAACAGTACATTCAAAATCAAAGGAGAAAGTGCTTTGAAAAAGAAAGATTTGGGGCTTACAGCTCAAGGAGAGGCCCAGGGTTTTACCAGTGAGTGCACTGTTGAATTTGTACAGAGGGACTTATACAAGTGACTGTGGCCCAAAATGTTTTCTGTACACAGGGATGGGTCTTACACTCTCTCAAGAGGCCCAAAAAGTTTTAAAGAAAAAGAGTGGGGCTTATAACACGAGGGTAGGCCCAGATGATTTTTTCGTTTAAAATGGCGATCGCGCCGAGGTTTTCTTTTAACGCGGAGGGACTTATACAATAAGTGAGGCCCAAAAGGTTTTGGTTAAAAGGGGGGTTGGGTCTTACATTCTAATAGAGGCCCAAAGTGTTTTTGAATGGGTCTTATAGCTCAAGGAGAGGCCCAAGGTTATTTTTCAAAAGGCAATGATTGTGCCGTTTATTTGAAAATGTACAGAGGGACTTATACAACGAATGAGGCCCAAAATATTTCTGTACAAGTGGGTTGGGTCTTACACTCTCTCAAGAGGCCCAAGAGGTTTTGAAAATGATTTATGAGAGTTGAATTAATCCAAAAACCCTAATTTGTTTTCAAAAATGTATTTAATTGAATAAAAATTCAATTAAAAATGATCAAAATTGATTAACATATGAAAAACAAATTGTGATTTTGGATTAATGCTTCAAAAATTAAGTATTGACCTAAAAAAAATTAGAAAGCATTAAAAGTTGCAAAATCAATGTAGAAAAAATATTTAAAATGTCAAAAACAATTAAAATATTAATTCTTTGCAAAAATATCAATTATACAAAATAAACAATATTTTTGGGATTTTTTTATAAAATAAAATATTTTAACATTTTTGTGAATTATCAAAAAACGAATCAACTCAAAATCATTAAAACTCAGAGAGCAATTACTTTTTGAATCAATTAAACAAAATCACAAAATTCAAATATTTGAATTTGTGAAAAAGGCGCCAAGAACACAAGCAAGAACACGCGCGTTTTTCTGGATTTGGCTGATTTGCGTTTTCCATCCAATCTCACTGAATGCGTAATCATATCATGCAATCCACATATCATTATGCTCGTCTCAACCTCACGATCATGTTTATAACACTTAATTTCATTTAAATTAAACATAAAACATGAAATCACGAAGAAACCTCAAGAACCCTAATTTCTGCATGAAGGCTAGGATTTTTGATACACTATTCAAACAATGCAATTAATTAAGGGAAAACATTCCATGCATGATTATGAACATATGGCCAAATTATTGTTGCGGGGAAATATGCATAGATTGAGAGATGACCAAGTATATGCTTACCTCTAAGCCGTGACAGCAAGTGCAATGTAATTTTTGATTTGGAGGTGTTACAGATGAGTGATGATGATCTGAACAGCTTCCCTACACCCTATGGAGTGTGTTTGAATGCTTGGACTTGATTGAAATTGGCTGGATCAATTTGTGGTACCTCAGCTGCAACTTGATTGAAAATTTGAGCAACCAGCTGGTGATTTTGTGAAATTGGTGTTTCAGAGGTGATCTAAGTGTTTGATCAGCTCATATGTGATGTATATGAGATGTGTGTGTGTGATTGGTTTGATTGGAAAAGCTCTCAAACTCAAAACCCGATAGCTACCTTGCTAAGAAAGGCATTTTTGCCGAGAGAAAGAGATTTTGAGGAAAGCATCTGTTAGATAGCTTTGGTGTACTCAAACTGATCACAATTGAGCTCTATTTATAGTAGAGCAAGTTTGTTTTGCAAGGAATAGTGAATGGCAACTGGTAAGAAGGTTTGGCCAATGTTGTCCAATGGAAATGCAAGTCTCCTCTAGCCATTGACTAGAGGTTACGACACAGAGCTTTGGTTCCCTTGGTCTTGGATAAGTCTTGACTGATTTTAGATGAGAATGGCTCAGTCCATGCCACCTTGATGCTTCCATTGAATGCTTTAATCCAAATTTGGAGTCTTGTCCCTATTTTGGCCATTCTAGGTTCAACATGCTATTTCTTGTTCCATGGACTTTGGAGGCTTGGCTCAGTGATTGTCCCCTTTAGATTCAATCCTCAGATGTGTCCAAGTGGATAGGAGCATTTGAATTTGGCTGATTTTGGCAAATCGAGCCAAAATGCAAAATCTGCCTTGCCTTTGGCAAATTTCAGCAAGGCAACTTGACAATGTCACATCTCATGGTGTAAGTTGAATTTGGCAATGTTCTTGGCCTTTTTGGAAAGGCCTTACATGATAAAACAACTGTTTGAACATGTTTGATTTTGATCTCTTCTGATTCCAAGTGAAAAATCCCTCTACATTTGGCAAAAAGTGAAGCAAAATCTGACTTAGTGAAATTTTCACTAAGTGTTGGAACAAAGTGTGATTTCTTGATTTTGATCAATCCATAACTCAAAATCCTTAATGAATTGGACTTAGGTCTAGTTGAAGTTTTTGTAGAGGGTAATGAGGGCTACAAATCCATCTTTGGATGAAAAAAATGGCCTTGTGGTTTAGGAGTTATGGTCCTCCAAAGTTGGTGCATTAGTGGTACTTTTTGCATAACTTAGAAAAATTTCTAAGTTTTATGGTTACCCCTTTTACAAGTTATCCCACTTTCTTTGATTTTTCTTGATGAATGATGATTCAAATCATACATTAACATCATTTTAGGGTTAAAAATCCATTTTGGTGAAAAATCTCAAAAAGTCAAAGTTGACTTTTGTGCACAGTTGACTTTTTATCAGATGAATTCCAAACTGTGCAATTTTTCGTGAAATCATGTCCTTGACCTAAATCAAACTTGATGGAAATGTTCCATGGGTGTCATAGGGTATATTGATGCATGTCGTAGGGCTTGGGAGCATGTCCTGGTCAAA
Organism: Lathyrus tuberosus; assembly: GCA_022829125.1. Classification (NCBI taxonomy): domain Eukaryota; kingdom Viridiplantae; phylum Streptophyta; class Magnoliopsida; order Fabales; family Fabaceae; genus Lathyrus; species Lathyrus tuberosus. The sequence continues at coordinate 9,031,186 of JALAZF010000236.1, read as the reverse complement.
TGTCAAAGTTGCAGTTGACTTTTTCCTTAAAACCCTAATTGTGGTGCAGATGAAATTGAGACTTGTTGCTCAAGCTTCCTAGATCAATCCATTGTCCCAAATGGATCAATATAGTTTATTAGAGACCCTCAAATCCTCTCTTGAGGTCTTGGTTCATGATTTGTCCCAAAAGTCAACTTAGGGGTGAATTAGGTCAAGAAACCCTAATTCCTGATTTTTGATGAATGCATCCCCTGAGGCAAAATTGACTTGATGAATGGGTCCATGAGGTTCCATGGAGTACATTAGGTTGTGTTTTGGATCTTTGGCTTGTGCCCAGATGAAACTTTCCATCTGGAGGCCCTGGTCGACCAAAACCCTAATTTGGTGATACTGGCGATCTTGAGACTTGATCCACCTAGAAGGGAGCAGCCTTGTGCTTAATCCTTAAAGTGGGAGTCCTCTTGATCCTTTGTGGATATGTTAGAGGCTAGACAAGTTGAAGATCATGTCATTTCTTGATTGATCCTTTGTCTAAGAGCTCTGAGAGGGCTTAAAACCCTAATTTTGATTGTAGTGAATGCCCAAAAACCCTTGAGGCATTTGATGAGGCATGATGATTCATCCATATTATGATGATGATTTGTACAATGATGGGAAACTTTAGTGGTCAAAATTTGGGGTATGACAGATGCCCCTATTTAATCTTCTTGGACACGAAGGTGCGAAGGGCGAAGGTGTTCGGACATTCGGGGTGCAAGAGGATTAAATATCGGAATATCCGAAATTTTGACGGCTATGAATGGCAGCTTGCGCATTCATCTTCTTTTGCTAAGCAATGATGCTTAGAAAAGGTAAACTTCCCCTCGATCTTGGGTTCTACCAAGGAACTGGTCTCAGTTTCTGATTTAAACTTCCCCTCGATCCTGGTTTCCTACCAAGGAACTGGTCTTAGTTTCTGATTTAAACTTCCCCTCGATCCTGGTTTCCTACCAAGGAACTGGCCTTAGTTTCTGATTTAAACTTCCCCTCGATCCTGGTTTCCTACCAAGGAACTGGTCTTAATTTCTGATTTAAACTTCCCCTCGATCCTGGTTTCCTGCCAAGGAACTGGTCTTAGTTTCTTTTGTCAATAAACTTTATTGACAAGGGACGCTATGCGTAGCGGTTTTCCTTAAAACTTCTCGCCGAATTTTCCTGGGGAGATGCCATTTGACAGAGAAAGGTCGAGGTTAGACTTGCTGGGGGAACCCAGTCGTCTGAGTTGTAGAGGTACACAAACTTCTCTATTGGAGACGCCATTTGTCGATTCTACTGGGGAAAGCGAGTCTCTTGAGAGACTGCTTCCGCTTGGGGTCTTTACATCATACTTTTCTCGGAGATCTCCTCGGAGAAATGCCACATGATGTGATCCAATTTTGAGGTGCCGATGACCTTTTCATCAGCGGATTTTTGGAGAAATACTGATGTACTACCGAACCTTTGCTTAAGAGGCTTTCTCTGGGGATTTTCCTTAATCCAGGAAAGCAAGGATATCATCTTCAATGGCGAAGAGTGACATCTGTTGAAGGTTCTCTGGCTCTTCAGAGGTTTAAGTTATCAAAGTGGTCGAGTGCCGACTCTGATTTAAAGATATACTGGTGGCGAGATTGTTCAGACACAACGTTTCCTGATGAGGAAAGAACTGACAACTCGATTGAGAGAACTCCTATCACTAAGGGACAAGACCGGCTCGAGTGATAGCGATGCAATATGAAATGTGAATGCAAATCAATAATGCATGATGTATGTATGTATATGCGGACAAAACTGACGCGACACACAAACTAAAAGATGAACATGACAGGATACTCGGCCATCGCGGGGCGTGTAGAGATATCGCTGGTTCAAGATAGCAATTCCACCTTGCTTAGGAGAGATAGTCCCTGCTGGGAGCTAACGTTGATCGGGCTTAGGAGGTAAGAACTCTGCCTTGGCGTGTCAGACGAGACAAGGCCTCTGACACAGTTGATCCCTTCATTCAGGCGTAATGGCGTAGAAGGAGTACTTTGATTCTGCACTTTGAAGTTCGCTTACCTCTGGAGAAGCAGTTGATGTTCTTTTGATGTTCAACTGTCAAAAGAAATTGCCGTCTTTTTTTTTTTAAAAAGCAGAAAAAGTTATAACAAGTAAATTCATTTTTGTTTTATTTCAAGAATCGTTGATCATGTTAACTACGTCGTTCTGTAAAGCTAAAACAAGTAAGAATTACAAACAAAAGCACAAGGGCTCAAATTTTATTGATAAGATGGAGATCAGCCAAACGCGTCATTCCAAAGATTATTTACAAAGTTAGAAAATGGTAATTTACAGGGAAAAGGGCTACGTTGAAACATAACGACCACTATCCTTTTACCAACTTTGAATTCGGGACATCCTGAGCTTCTGTCGAAGATGACCTTGACTGGAGTTTTCTGACAGATGATGTAACTGCTGCTGAGGGACTTGCCTCTGTTGAACATAGTTACTTGCCATTATCCCTAATTTTTGCCTGGATTGTACTATGATGTTTCCAATCCATCGGGATGATTTTTTTTTATATGTCTCTAACTTTTGCCTGGACCGCCCTTTCGGGTTTCCAATCCACCGAGACGTTTTTTTTTTTAGTTTAGGCGAAGTATTTCTTGACTACATCAACATTCGTGGGTTAGGCAAATTCCTCTCCGTCCATGGTTGCAAGTCTCAAGGCGCCGCCTGAGAAAGCTTTCGTGACCACATAAGGGCCGTCATAATTCGGAGTCCACTTGCCCCGAGAATCAGTGAGAAAAGATTGTATCTTCTTGAGCACAAGGTCTCCTTTTCTGAAGACACGAGGTTGGACCTTTTTATCGAACGCCTTCTTCATTCTCTGTTGATACAACTGACCATGGCATAGTTCCGTGATTCTCTTCTCTTCGATCAGATTCAGTTCGTCGTGTCGATTTTGACACCATTCAGCTTCGGTGAGCTTAGCTTCCATCAATACTCGAATTGACGGGATCTCTACTTCTATGGGGAGCACTTCCTCCATGCCATATACTAGAGAGAAAGGGGTTGCCCCTGTTGAAGTGTGGACAAATGTGCGATAACCGTGAAGAGCAAAGGGTAACATCTCGTGCCAATCTTTGTAGGTTACAACCATCTTTTGAACGATCCTCTTGATGTTCTTGTTAGCCGCTTCTACCGCTCCATTCATCTTGGGTCGGTAGGGAGATGAGTTATGATGTTCAATCTTGAACTCTGCGCACAACTCCTTCATCATCTTATTGTTCAAGTTAGATCCATTATCAATAATGATCTCGCTTGGAACACCATAACGGCAGATGATATTGTTTTTGATAAATCGGACCACCACTTGTCGGGTTACATTGGCGTATGATGCTGCTTCAACCCACTTGGTGAAGTAGTCAATGGCTACTAGGATGAACCGATGTCCGTTCGAAGCCTTGGGCTCAATCATGCAAATCATGTCGATTCCCCATATGGAAAAAGGCCACGGGGAAGAAAGAACTTTGAGATGTGATGGCGGTACATGAATTTTGTCGGAGTATATCTGACATTTGTGACACCTCCTCATGTACTTGTAGCAGTCGGATTCCATGGTCAACCAGTAGTACCCTGCTCTCAGAATTTTTCTCGCCATTGTATGTCCGTTGGCATGAGTGCCAAAGGATCCTTCATGAATTTCTTTTATCAGCATGTCTGCTTCTGGTCTGTCTACGCATCGGAGCAAGACCATGTCAAAGTTTCTCTTATAGAGAGTGTCACCGCTCAGGAAGAAGTTTCCAGCCAGTCTTCTGAGGGTTTTCCTATCTTTGCGGAGTGCCCCAGATGGGTACTCTTGTTTCTGAAGGAAGCATTTGATATTGTGATACCAAGGTTTGTCGTCTATGACTACTTCGATCGTGAAGACGTAAGCGGGCCGTTCAAGGGACTTACACTAATCATGGAAGAGATAGTGGCTAAAGCGTCAGCCATGTGATTCTCATCACGAGGGATGTGATGAAACTCAATTCTGTTGAAGAAAGGTAACAACCTTCTTGCATAGTCTTTGTAAGGAATCAATCCTGATTGGTATGTGTTCCAATCTCCTTTTATCTAATTGATAACCAAAGCTGAGTCATTGTATACGTCCAAGTTTTTGATCCTTAAATCAATCGCTTCCTCGAGACCCATAATACAAGCTTCGTATTCGGCCTCGTTGTTCGTACACTTGAACGTGAGTCTAGCAGTGAAAGGAATATGGGTACCCTGAGGGGTAACAATGATTGCCCCAATTCCGTTCCCATATTGATTAACTGCTCTGTCAAAGATAAGTCCCCATTGGGAACCTGGTTCTGGCCCTTCACTGGGTAACGGTTCATCGCAATCTTTCATTTTTAAATACATGACATCTTCGTCTGGGAAGTCAAACCCGTTTGATTCTTGATCGTCAATCAGTTAATGAGCCAAATAATCGGCTAAAATACTTCCCTTAACGGCTTTTTGAGCGTGGTACTCTATGTCATATTCTGATAACAACATCTGCCAACGGGTAATTCTTCCCGTAAGAGCAGGTTTTTCGAAGACGTACTTGATTGGATCCATTTCGGAGATTAACCAAGTAGTGTGACGAATCAATTATTGGCGAAGACGTTTGGCTGCCCAAGCCAAAGCGTAGCAAGTTTTCTTGAGCATTGTGTACCGAGTTTCATAGACAGTGAACTTCTTGCTTAGATAGTAGATGGCAGACTCCTTCCTTTTAGTTTCGTCTTGCTGGCCAAGTCCACATCCCATCGAGTCCTCTAGGACTGTGAGGTAAATGATCAGTGGTCTTCCTTCCACTGGAGGTGATAGAATAGGAGGATTCAACAGGTATTCCTTAATACTTTCGAAGGTGGTTTGGCAATCTTCTGTCCAAACGCAATCCTGGTTCTTTTTCAGTAATTTGAAGATCGGCGCACAAGTGGCAGTCATAAGGAATATGAATCTGGAGATGTAGTTCAAACGTCCCAGGAATCCTCTGACTTGTTTTTCAGTTTTCGGAGAAGGCATTTCTTGAATGGGCTTGACCTTGTCAGGATCAACTTTAATTCCTTTCTGGATGACGATGAACCCTAGTAGTTTCCCTGAACGGACATCGAAGGTGCATTTGTTGGGATTCAAGCGGAGCTTGAATTTTCTTAGACGTTCGAACAATTTTGACAGATGCTCAACGTGCTCACTCTCTATTTTTGATTTTGCAATCATATCATCGACATATACCTTGATTTCTTTGAGTATCATGTCATGAAACAGAGTAGTCATGGCCCTTTGATAGGTTACCCCGGCGTTCATCAAACCGAACGGCATTACCTTGTAACAAAAGGTACCCCATGGGGTAATGAACGAAGTTTTCTCCATATCTTTCGGCGCCATTTTGATCTGGTTATAGCCCGAGAATCCATCCATGAAGGAGAAGACTTTGAACTTTGCTGTACTGTCTACCAGCATGTCAATGTGTGGTAAAGGAAAGTCGTCCTTTGGACTTGCCTTGTTCAGATCTCGGTAGTCGACATACATTCTGACCTTTCCGTCCTTTTTGGGAACGGGTACGATGTTGGCTAACCATTGAGGATATTCAGATGTAGCGAGGAAACCCGCATCAATCTGTTTCTGCACCTCCTCTTTGATTTTGATGGCCATGTCCCGGTGAGTGCGTCTCAACCTTTGCTTTACTGGAGGACATTCCGATCTCAACGGTAAGTGATGTTCCACGATGCTGGTATCCAACCTTGGCATATCCTAATAGGACCAAGCGAATACATTGGGAATTCTTTGAGAAGCTGTATCAAACCCTCTCTGGCAGTTGGACTGAGCAGTGCCCCAACCCTGATTTCTTTTCTCTCTTTTTCTGAACCCAAGTTTACCGTTTCCAACGGTTCTTTGTGAGGTTCAATGGACCTTTCCTCTTGTCTGAGTAGTTGGGAGATCTCTTCTGGAATTTCGTTGTCATTTTCTTCTTCAGCCTCGAATACCGGGAACTCAAAGTTAGGGAGAAGGCATCGGATCGTATGTTTCAACTGGGTTTAAAACAAGCAATCTGCATGACGTGATGATTCGTGTTTAGAAGAGATAGAGAAAATGCAAAAGTGTGTGCAGTGTATTTTTTTTACTGCTTGTTTTTATTTGAATTGTTTTTTAGGATTACCATTTTCTGAAAAAGAAAAAAGAGAAAATAGCAATTAATGCAGAAATTACAGAACGACGTTATTTTATTAATGAATAAGTCGATCCTTGAAACTACATCCCTATAAAATAAAACTCTGTCGCTTTGGGCAAAGCGAAGAGGGAAATTTACAGAAAGCGAGCCCTATCATAACATCTGTTTCACCTGGGCAGGGTGAAAGGTTAAAGGACGGCAATTACTTTGACTGATGAACGACCTTCGGAACCTCGACGGCAAACCATTGGCGGCGAACTCCTCGGTGAATCACAAAGTCTGGCACCTTCCTTAATTTGTCTTCAAAAATAACGCTGATTTCTGGTGGAGCGGGATCATTGGAATCTGTCTCCTAGGCAGAGTTGTCGTAGGAGAATTCCTCTGTTGCATTATGCAGAGTATTTGTGCTCTCAGCTATATCTCCCCATCCAGTTGGCTGGATATCTTCGAGCCTGATATGAGAGCTTTCGGGAGCGGTGTACTTGACCTTATAGTCGTATTTTCCACTTGGTTCTCCCAGGGTGTCCCACACTTCTTTCGAACTAGAGGAGTCATCTCTCTCGATGACGTTAACCTCAGGAAAAGCATAGTTGATGAATTCAAGCCCTGCAAACGTCGCAAATTCATCTTCATGTTGAGTAGTTTCTGAATGACCTGAGTGTTGATCCCATGACATGGTGGGGACACAGGTATTCTGTTCAATGATGGTCAGCTGATTTTCATTGTTCGACTGACTTTCTTGCCCCAAGTTTCCTGGGTAAGGCTGCCACATTGGCAGACCATCCATTGGGCCATAATAGTTGTGGTCAAAGTTGTCTTTCATCAGAGTGTCTTCCTCTAATGAATTTGGCAGAGCACGGCATCCTTCCGGATCACAATCCCCGTACATCATTTCGACATCTGACCTTGGTATAAACCTCGGACTCTGTGCGGGATAGCAAAATGGCGTAGGCACCTCTTCCTGAGACATATAACCGTCCTCATTCAAATAGGACTTCCATTCTTCATCCGTGTCAGAGGGATCTTTCTCATTGATAGCATGAACTATCTGAAACACTGGGTGAAGGAAACCTCCACTGTGGAAGAAGTTTTTAAGGGGATGAAGACTTTCATCGCTGGCAGCTGTCTGGGTACAGGTTGCAAAAAAACCAAGACCCTCCTTTGTTTTATTGCCAACAGGAATGACAAGCTGTCCCCATCCAGTTGTGTCGGTACTCTCGACCGCTTTGATAGCATCTTTGTATGAGGAAATCGAGGTTCCTCCTTGGGATTGATTGTCCTTGCTCACCGACAATGCTTGGAACTGAGTTCCAATAACCTCCTCAGGTTTTATACCAGTAGATGATGACAAGTTGCTTACAAGCAAGGCTTGTTCCCCACAAACCGTGACAAGTTGATCGTTCTGAACGAACTTTAGCTTTTGGTGGAAGGTTGAAGTAACCGCTCCAGCCTGGTGTATCCAAGGTCTTCCTAATAAACAACTGTACGTTGCCCGGATGTCCATGACCTGGAAAGTGACTTAGAAAGTGTGAGGACCAATAGTTATGGGAAGATCAACTTCGCCGATAACTGTTTTTCTGGATCCGTCGAATGCTTTGACGACGACCTCGCTAACTCTCATCGGAGGCCCTTTGAATGACAATTGCATCAAAGTGGACTTCGGCATAACATTCAGGGCTGACCCTGTGTCTACCAGTACGCTGGCTAAAGCATCGTTCTGGCAGTTGACTGTAATGTTGAGCGCCATGTTATGACGGCGACCCTCTTCGGGTAATTCCTCATCACTAAATCCCAAATTGTTGCAGGAAGTGATGTTAGAGACAATACTATCGATCTGTCTGATTGTTACATCCTGTTCCACAAAGGCTTGCTCCAAGACTTTCTGTAGAGCCTCCCTGTGGGCTTCTGAACTGAGTAACAGCGATAATACCGAGATCTTTGAAGGAGTTTGTAACAGCTAATCAATAATATTGTATTCACTCCTTTGGATGAGCTTCAGCATCTCATCATTATTTTTTGAAAGGTCGGGATTATTGGATTGACTGACTGGTGGATCGGGAGCTTCTGTCTAAAGTTCCTTTTCTTTGTTAAGTTCTCCAACTCCTCGGTTGAAGATTCGACCACTCCGTGTTACTCGACTGATGTCTGCAATATTCACGACGGAGGGTAATGAAATTTCCTTTCCATTTTCAATTATCGTTGCACCGTATTTGTAAGGGATTGCCTTAGCTGATTCATACGATAGCGGTCCTGGTAGATAGATGACTACGGGAGTTTTCTGATTTTTTTGACCATCATAAGTAATCTCGATCCGTTCTCGGTTGGGAACTTTAGATTCGTCAAGTAGAGGAATAATGGAAAAAACATCCCTGGTCCTGTGATGACTAGAGATCGTGACAACATCCTCAACTTGCTCGGCAAGGTAATTCGGTGTCCAGTTGATGGGTCCAGAACCCAGATATGGACGAATTTCTCCACGATCGACCTGACCCTGAAGAGCTGCTCTCACAAGGTAACACCCTTGGTTACTTTTCGAACAGACGCTACAACGGTCGTAATTGTGTGGTGGCACCTGGCCACGCCCACTTTGAATACAATGTAACCTCACTAGGTTAGCTTCCACAGATCGGACATCCTGACTCTGACGCCGAGTGGGGTTTCTGTTATTGATACTAATCTGCTGAGTATCTTCATCCATATAAATTGGCATCCACTAGTGATTTAACAAGTGCTGAAGTGCTTCCTGGACAAGGGTACAACCTCGATCGTTTTCGCAACCTGCTTTACAGCTTTGATAGTTATGTGATATTAAGAATCCGAGTCAGACCTGCTCAGCATGTAACTCTACCAGGTTGGTATTCATCACGCGAATATCGAAGATTTGAACCATGTTGATCTGATAAGGGTTCCTATCGTGGTAGTCTTGGATCCATCCAAGATCTATCTGACGCTGGAGGGCCTCCTGTATAAAAGAGCATCCCTGTTTGTTTACCGAGCAAATCAGACAAGAACTGTAATCGTGCCGGGGAAGATTATGATACTGGCTTTGCCTTGAGTGCATTGCCACCAAGTTGACATTCATCGCACGGATGTCGTGGTTCTGAATGATGTTAGAATTCGTGTAGATCATGTTAACTCCACGAACTCGGTGCTCCTGGATCCATCCGAGATCCATCTGTTCCTGCAGAGCTGCTTGCACTACAGAACATCCTTGATTGTCTTTAGAGCAGATATCACACTGATGATAGTTATGAGGTGGCACATGGCCATATCCACTCTGTCTACAATGCATCTTTACCAGATTGGTTTTCAACAAGAGTACATCGTGAATTTGATAGACATTGTTAGTATCTCTTTCTATCAAATTGACGGCAGCCTTCTCGTGTTGAGGCAGCGGATTCGTGAGAACATTAGGATTCGTATCCTTGAAGGATAAGACCCCGCTCCTAACAAGTTTTTGCACGTCAGACTTGAAATTGAGACAAGTCTCTATGTTATGCCCTGAACCTCCTTGATGATAAGGGCATGTTTGATCCACCTTAAACCAAAAAGGCAGATTTTCTGGTACTGTAAGAGGAGATTTAGTCTGAATGTGCCCCTTAGCCAGTAGTAATGGAAACAGTTCTGCGTACGTTACGGGTATAGGATCAAATCCTGGTGGCCGTGTTGTACGGTTGTTGTTGTATGAAGGACGAGCCTGCTGAAGAGGCTGTGGTGTCCTTTGCTGGTCAGGTTGGTTCTGCGCAACCTGAGGTTGATACGTAAGAATAGACGCAGGGTTGATAGCAGGAGTCACAGCCTGCTGAAGAGGCTGTGGTGTCCTTTGCTGGTCAGGTTGGTTCTGCGCAACCTGAGGTTGATACGTAGGAATAGACGCAGGGTTGATAGCAGGAGTCACAGCTGCTACCGGTTGATATCGCCGCCTTTGCTTTTTGAGAGAGATATTCCCAATATCCTGCTCTTTTTTCTTAGGGAGAGCACTACCGTATTTTTTAGTACCGCTCGTCGATCCAGTGTCTTTTACCAAACGTCCTTCTCGGACAGCTTCCTGAAGACGTACACCCATGCCGACCATTTCGGTGAAATCACTGGGCACACTGGCAACCATTCTATCGTAGTAAAATGAGCTTAAGGTCTTTAAGAAGATCTTTGTCATCTCTTTTTCCTCAAGAGGTGGACAAATTTGAGCGGCAATTTCACACCACCTTTGAGCATACTCCTTAAAGGTTTCCTTGTCCTTTTACGACATCGATCTGAGTTGATCTCTGTCGGGTGCCATGTCCAAATTGTATTAGTATTGTTGGATGAAGGCAATACCAAGATCTCTGAATGTGCTGATCACAGTACGGTTTAAACCCATGTACCATTTGAGTGCGGCACCGGTTAAACTATCCTGAAAGTAGTGAATCAGTAGGTCCTGATTCTCCGTCTGAGCTGACATCCGCCGAGCGTACATCGCCAGATGGCTCTGAGGGCAAGAGTTACCCTTGTATTTTTCAAAGTCGGGCACTTGAAACTTGTGCGAAACTTTCACATTTGGGACCAAGAAGAGGTCTGCGGCGTCCTTTCCAAATAAATCCTGACCGTGAATGGCTTGCAGTTCTTTCTGCATTTCCAAGAACTGCTCCTGGAATTCCTCCATTCTGTCAAACATAGTTTCCTTCTTACTAGAAGGTGTTGGTGGAATCTGTCCTTCCGGGACAGTGTGCACCACAGGGGGTGGTACCGTGACTACGACAGTGAGTCTTGGCGTTTCCCGAAGTTTGTAACCTTCAGGAGTCTTCAGTATGCCCCTGGCATCTTCGCTTTCCCGAAGTTTGTAACCTTCAGGCCCAGCGGCTTCTGTTGTGATTCCCTGATCTTCATTGATCGGCAGAACATATCCTTCCGGGATATAGTTAACAGACATGCCCCAAGGACAATCTTTCGGTATCTGATACCTAGGATCATACCTCTCCACTATGGGCGTTGAGGTGATCTCTAAGATCACAGTTCGTTGTAGCTGAGCTTCTACCATGGCTTGCATGTCGTTATGAAGCTTTCTCATATCCTCTCTCAGAGCGTCGATCTCTTCTTTCAACTCTCTATTTTCTTCCTCAAGATCATCCATCTTTTTCTGACGATTGGCCCGAGTATTATACGAATGAGACAGTTTGACTCTAGAACCGAGACACAAACGTGAGATTCGTATGTAAGAAGAATACGTGATGTGAGAATGATGAATGCAATGATTATATTAATTGTTTAATTGGTTTAATCAAAATAAACTTCGACAATTAGATTGCAAATATCAAACAGTGGGGAAACCCCTTTTTATTGAAATTCAAAGGATTACAGAAATGGAAATACAGTAGATTACAAAGTGCAGAAACAGAAACCTAAACTAATGGGTCTTGAGTTCTCTCCGAAGAGAAATCAGGTGCTGATTCTGGTATCTTCCTTTTCTTTAACCGGGGCTCTTGGGCCGTTGTCGGGTTGTCAATCCTTTGCCAGGTGAAAGGAGCGAGTAGATTCCTTTGGTCATCCTGATTATCTACAGCATGTTGCTCCAAAATTTCAATCAGAGCATCTTTCTCTTTCAGTAATTGCTGTATTTTGATGCACTCTATGTCGAGGGTGCGGTACTTGTTCTTCCAAGACCTTATCTCCTTTTGAACTTTGTTGAGAGTAACCTGAAGCTTTTCAGTTTCCGTCATAAAGTACATGACAGATTCCCTCGGCGAAAGAATTCCGTAACGAGGATAAGGCATCTTCAGCTTGAGAGCCCTAGTTTGTACCCAGTGGAGATAAGGCTCCACCGAGACACAGTCTGGTTTTCCCAGAGACTCTCGTCCTTTCTTATGAACTTGTTTCCAAGCTTGCACTATTTCCATCTTCAGTGCTCTGTCATTTTCTCCTTCCTTGAAGAAAAGACCTTCCAGATGAACACCCCGTGGGATGTGTCTCATCGTGTATCCAAATTGACGGCGAACCAATACCGGATGGTAGTTGATTCCTCCTTTAGTTCCTATGAGGGGTACGTTGGGGAAGTTTCCACAACGGTCGATGATTCTGATTCCCTCATAAATCCTATTGCACCAATCTATATCAGAGTTGGTAAGAGACATGATCTTCTGCGACCAACGTAAGGCACTCTTGCAATCCCAAAAAGCAGCAGACTTGGGCAGGTGAGAGATAAACCATTTATAAAGCAGAGGTACACAGCATATGATCTCCCCTCCACTGTATAAATTCCCCAAGTGTACAGAATGATACGCATCTACGAGCAAAGTCGGCACAAGATTTCCAATGAGAAAAACCTTAATGGCGTTAATATCGACGAAGTTATTGATGTTGGGAAACAAAAATAACTCGTAGGTAAGCAAGACAAAGATGCTTTCAAAAGCAGTTACATTCCCGATACTGGCGAAGTACAGGGCTTTCTTTGTCAAGAACTGGGCTGGCAAACCATGGATGCCACCCTTAGCGGTTAGGTGTGTCCTAACTTCAGACTCGTCCAAATGAATTGCTCTTGCAATAGTCTGATTCTTTGGAATTTCTTCCAGTCCAGAAAATGGTGCTCGATCCGTAATGTGTAGATCGATCAGGTGAGAATACTCCTCCAGCGTTGGTGCGAGCTGGTAATTCGGGAATGTGAAACAGTGATAAACCGGATCGTAAAACTGAATGAGCGCATCCATGATTCCCTCAATCACATGGACTCTTAACAGTATTAGCAAACCTCCGTGCTTGGCTCTGAAAGCCTCTGGGTTAGTGATCATCCTCGCTAACCTTCTCAAATCCTCTAGTTTTGGAACCTTGAAGGTATACTGGTGAGTTCTCCTTCTACCGAAATCCATTAGCCTAATCCTCTTCTCTGATATTTGCAATCACAGTCTTAGTTTAATTTGAAAAACAGAGAGACTAGAAGAGAACTTTTTTGAATGTTTTAATATTTTTTAAATGAATGCATGAATGCAGCACACAAAAACATAGGAAAAACATGGGGTCAAAGGGTCGTTGTCATGAAGTCAAGGCTCTACCCATCCCCAAAGGTTTATACTAGGGTGATTTTTGTACCTGTACTCATTATCATCAGCTCCTCCCAGGAAAGCAAAACAACAAGCGGATCGCCAGCGAGTTGTAAAGAAATCTTAGAGTAAGTGCCATTCACCGAGAATAGATCACCAGCCTCAAATGAGGGTAGTATCGCGTAACAACTATTTCCGATAGTTTCCACACTACGAAAGGGTTTGGCTCCTCAGCTTCTCAGACTTAACAATCGGCCCATTGTCTAGGTGAGAGAATGGGTTGCGTTGGTCAGCCTCCACTGAGGTTGATGGTCGACCCCGTCGCCATCACTTATCTTAAGTGTATACTCAATCTTTCCACATACGACATCACCCGCATTCCCATTAGCAGAAAAATAAACATGGATATCAATTAGGAAAAGCAGTATATATATTAGTCCTAAACATCCTAGACCTTTAAAGCTATGAATCCTATGTTCCTGACAGAAAATGGTTCCCCAGCAGAAGCCCCAATCTGTGGTATTCACTCAAGAGGTGAAAAGGAAGAAGAAAAATAGAGACGGGCCCCACGGTGGGAGCCGTTTTTTCTGTAGCGAGCGATTTTGGACGCGGTTCTTAAGCGCTGGTCGCTCTCTGCGGTTTGACCTTAAAACTACATGTCGATTCATTTTTTATCCTATTAAAGCTGATGAAGAAAGGGAAATAGATGTCTCCAATTAACCCTGCTTTGCATACTGAGTTTAAACAGCGGTCTGTTAGGTTATGGATGCTATCAATGTGGGGGGGCCTTTGTACTGGTTATTTGTATTTTCGCCAATACTGGTTTTTATCTAGACAGAAGGTTTCTGGCGGGGAACAAGGATTAGGATGTTAGGACTGATGTTTTTTTTTTATAGGTATGTGAGAGTATGGGATTTTGGTTTTTTTTGTTGAATGTGCTCGCTAAGATCTTTTCTTTCGATCTTATGCCTATGTATTCCCGTTTACCGAAACAGGGAAATCAGAGCGTTTGTAGTTCCTCCTATTCTATGGGAGGAAATGGTTGTTTTGGTGTCTTGTTTAAAGCCCAAGACGTGAAGCGAAAGGTGGTTTGTACCTTGATCAAAGCCCAAGATGTGAAGCTGAAAAGGGTGTTGACTTTAGAGAGAATTTGTCATCTCTAAAGAGGGGGTTGTATATCACAACTATTTTATAAAGGAGAATTACTTTAACCGGGATACCCGGATCCGGCAATGCCATAATTTCCTTTATAGGGGATTTTAACCTGAAGGAGAAGACTTTAACTCAGTGTAGAGCAATGCTATCTTTCCTTAGGAATTTCTCGTGCTAAAAGAGGGACAGTGGCATGGATGTAGATGATCCAGAGGCTTGCCGCTTACAGCGATTAGATGAAGAGGGAGGAGTTGTTGATGTTTGTGTACTGTGAACGAGGCACAACTTTGATGCTAAAAGGTTAATTCGATTAACCAGTGGTTTTCTTATACAAAGCCTAAGAGGAGGCTAATATGTGTCTCGTACAAAGCCCGAGAGAGAGGCTAAAAGGTTCAACCGGAGTTTTTTTTTGTATCTCGTACGAAGCCCGAGATGGAGGCGATTGCTTATTTGGCTCAATAAGAACCTTTTTGTATCTCGTATAAAGCCCGAAATGGAGGCGAAAGGGGTGATTGACTCAACGAGGGAGTCTCTTATGTGTCTCGTACAAAGCCCGAGAGAGAGGCTAAACGTTGTTTGACTCCGCTGGGGAGGATCATTGTACAAAGCCCAAGAGGAGGCTAGGGTGACTGTTTCAGTTGAGTGACAGGTCCAGTATACTGATTTTGGAAGAGAAAACCAGTTCTTATATGAGCAACACTGTACTCATGGATTTGATTCAAGTATCCGGGTTATTCCTATTGTTTAAGGAAGCGGAAAATCCGAAGGGTATTGAGACTGTCCGAGTCTGCGGGTTTCCTTCCTATTTAACGAAGGGGTCACTTGAGAATGTCTTTGAGACTCAAGGAAGTTAGACTGTCCGCGTCTAGAGTTTTATCTTTTGTATTATGCTTTGAGAAACAGTAGTAGACTCTATGAAAGGACCGTTCTATGCAGATGACTAAGTTCTGTTCCTATACCTCTAGGAGGTCGTCGGGACAATTTGTACGAAGCCCAAGAGGAGGCTGGAAGCTTTTAAGAAGCCAACGGGTCCTTGTACTAAGCCCAAGAGGAGGCTATCATTCCCGGAGGAAGTGATAATTATACGAAGCCTAAGAGGAGGCTGTGAATACTTCTAAGAAGCCGGCGGGTCCTTGTACTAAGCCCAAGAGGAGGCGGGGTTGCTTTTAGGAAGCCTGTGGGTCCTTGTACGATGCTCAAGAGGAGGCTGATTGCTTTTAAGAAGCCGATGGGTCCCCAAACCCCGAGAAATTCAAGGCAATGCTATTCACCGAGAATAGATCAAAGTCAGGAAAGTTCGAGAATTTGGAAGAAACTCAAAGATGCCATTCACGGAGAATACATTCATCTCTGGGAGTAGAGTTTCTTGACAATTCCTAATGAGGATAGCCTGAGAGAAGACTGTATCTGGTGATCTTATTGGGGATCTAGTTGTCTATTTCTACGAATAAACGAAATGGCGTCACCTAGTTCTAGACGTAGTTGCCGGGGAAACTCTAAATATCTAGACTATTATTACATAGTCGATATGAGTTTATGAAAGAAGACTTACAGTAAAACAGCCCCATAATACAGTTATATGTATATGAAAGCGGTAAATGAATGCGATAACCACTTACTCGGTTGTAGAGCTTCCATGTTGTTTGGTTAGTTGTTCAGCAAAGAAAGATTGAAAACAACAGTACATTCAAAATCAAAGGAGAAAGTGCTTTGAAAAAGAAAGATTTGGGGCTTACAGCTCAAGGAGAGGCCCAGGGTTTTACCAGTGAGTGCATTGTTGAATTTGTACAGAGGGACTTATACAAGTGACTGTGGCCCAAAATGTTTTCTGTACAAAGGGATGGGTCTTACACTCTCTCAAGAGGCCCAAAAAGTTTTAAAGAAAAAGAGTGGGGCTTATAACACGAGGGTAGGCCCAGATGATTTTTTCGTTTAAAATGGCGATCGCGCCGAGGTTTTCTTTTAACGCGGAAGGACTTATACAATAAGTGAGGCCCAAAAGGTTTTGGTTAAAAGGGGGGTTGGGTCTTACACTCTAATATAGGCCCAAAGTGTTTTTGAATGGGTCTTATAGCTCAAGGAGAGGTCCAAGGTTATTTTTCAAAAGGCAATGATCGTGCCGTTTATTTGAAAATGTACAGAGGGACTTATACAACGAATGAGGCCCAAAATATTTTTGTACAAATGGGTTGGGTCTTACACTCTCTCAAGAGGCCCAAGAGGTTTTGAAAATGATTTATGAGAGTTAAATTAATCCAAAAACCCTAATTTGTTTTCAAAAATGTATTTAATTGAATAAAAATTCAATTAAAAATGATCAAAATTGTTTAACATATGAAAAACAAATTGTGATTTTGGATTAATGCTTCAAAAATTAAGTATTGACCTACAAAATAATTAGAAAGCATTAAAAGTTGCAAAATCAATGTAGAAAAAATATTTAAAATGTCAAAAACAATTAAAATATTAATTCTTTGCAAAAATATCAATTATACAAAATAAATAATATTTTTAGGATTTTTTGATAAAATAAAATAATTTAACATTTTTGTGAATTATCAAAAAAAGAATCAACTCAAAATCATTAAAACTCAGAGAGAAATTAATTTTTGAATCAATTAAACAAAATCACAAAATTCAAATATTTGAATTTGTGAAAAAGGCGCCAAGAACACAAGCAAGAACACGCGCGTTTTTCTGGGTTTGGCTGATTTGCGTTTTCCATCCAATCTCACTGAATACGTAATCATATCATGCAATCCACATATCATTATGCTCGTCTCAACCTCACGATCATGTTTATAACACTTAATTTCATTTAAATTAAACATAAAACATGAAATCACGAAGAAACCTCAAGAACCCTAATTTCTGTATGAAGGCTAGGATTTTTGATACACGATTCAAACAATGCAATTAATTGAGGGAAAACATTCCATGCATGATTATGAACATATGGCCAAATTATTGTGCGAGGAAATATGCATAGATTGAGAGATGACCAAGTATATGCTTACCTCTAAGCCGTGACAGCAAGTGCAATGTGATTTTTGATTTGGAGGTGTTACAGATGAGTGATGATGATCTGAACAGCTTCCCTACACCCTATGGAGTGTGTTTGAATGCTTGGACTTGATTGAAATTGGCTGGATCAATTTGTGGTACCTCAGCTGCAACTTGATTGAAAACTTGAGCAACCAGCTGGTGATTTTGTGAAATTGGTGTTTCAGAGGTGATCTAAGTGTTTGATCAGCTCATATGTGATGTATATGAGGTGTGTGTGTGATTGGTTTGATTGGAAAAGCTCTCAAACTCAAAACCCGATAGCTACCTTGCTAAGAAAGGCATTTTTGCCAAGAGAAAGAGATTTTGAGGAAAGCATCTGTTAGATGGCTTTGGTGTACTCAAACTGATCACAATTGAGCTCTATTTATAGTAGAGCAAGTTTGTTTTGCAAGGAATAGTGAAGGGCAACTGGTAAGTAGGTTTGGCCAATGTTGTCCAATGGAAATGCAAGTCTCCTCTAGCCATTGACTAGAGGTTAGGGCACAGAGCTTTGGTTCCCTTGGTCTTGGATAAGTCTTGACTGATTTCATATGAGAATGGCTCAGTCCATGCCACCTTGATGCTTCCATTGAATGCTTCAATCCAAATTTGGAGTCTTGTCCCTATTTTGGCCATTCTAGGTTCAACATGTTATTTCTTGTTCCATGGACTTTGGAGGCTTGGCTTAGTGATTGTCCCCTTTAGATTCAATCCTCAGATGTGTCCAAGTGGATAGGAGCATTTGAATTTGGCTGATTTTGGCAAATCGAGCCAAAATGCAAAATCTGCCTTGCCTTTGATAGATTTCAGCAAGGCAACTTGACAATGTCACATCTCATGGTGTAAGTTGAATTTGGCAATGTTCTTGGCCATTTTGGAAAGCCCTTACATGATACAACAAATGTTTGAACATGTTTGATTTTGATCTCTTCTGATTCCAAGTGAAAAATCCCTCTACATTTGGCAAAAAGTGGAGCAAAATCTGACTTAGTGAAATTTTCACTAAGTGTTGGAACAAAGTGTGATTTCTTGATTTTGATCACTCCATAACTCAAAATCCTTAATGAATTGGACTTAGGTCTAGTTGAAGTTTTTGTAGTGGGTAATGAGGGCTACAAATCCATCTTTGGATGAAAAAAATGGCCTTGTGGTTTAGGAGTTATGCTCCTCCAATGTTGGTACATTAGTGGTACTTTTTCCATAACTTAGAAAAATTTCTAAGTTTTATGGTTACCCCTCTTACAAGTTATCCCACTTTCTTTGATTTTTCTTGATGAATGATGATTCAAATCATACATTAACATCATTTTAGGGTTAAAAATCCATTTTGGTGAAAAATCTCAAAAAGTCAAAGTTGACTTTTGTGCACAGTTGACTTTTTATGAGATGAATTCCAAACTGTGCAATTTTTCATGAAATCATGTCCTTGACCTAAATCAAACTTGATGGACATGTTCCATGGGTGTCATAGGGTATATTGATGCATGTCTTAGGGCTTGGGAGCATGTCCTGGTCAAAAGTGAAAGTTGCAGTTGACTTTTTCCTTAAAACCCTAATTGTCGTGCAGATGAAATTGAGACTTGTTGCTCAAGCTTCCTAGATCAATCCATTGTCCCAAATGGATCAATATAGTTTATTAGAGACCCTCAAATCCTCTCTTGAGGTCTTGGTTCATGATTTGTCCCAAAAGTCAACTTAGGGGTGAATTAGGTCAAGAAACCTTAATTCCTGATTTTTTATGAATGCATCCCCTGAGGCAAAATTGACTTGATGAATGGGTCCATGAGGTTCCATGGAGTACATTAGGTTGTGTTTTGGATCTTTGGCTTGTGCCCAGATGAAACTTTCCATCTGGAGGCCCTGGTCGACCAAAACCCTAATTTGGTGATACTGGCGATCTTGAGACTTGATCCACCTAGAAGGGAGCAGCCTTGTGCTTAATCCTTAAAGTGGGAGTCCTCTTGATCCTTTGTGGATATGTTAGAGGCTAGACAAGTTGAAGATCATGTCATTTCTTGATTGATCCTTTGTCTAAGAGCTCTGAGAGGGCTTAAAACCCTAATTTTGATTGTAGTGAATGCCCAACAACCCTTGAGGCATTTGATGAGGCATGATGATTCATCCATATTGTGATGATGATTTGCACAATGATGGGAAACTTTAGTGGTCAATATTTGGGGTATGACAGAACGAAGGCAGCGCCAAGATCTCTGAAAGTGACGATCTTAGTGTGGTTTAAACCCATGTACCATTTGAGTGCGGGTACCGGTTAAACTATCTTGAAAATAATGGATCAATATCTGTTGGTTCTCTGTCTGAGTTGACATCCTACAAGCGTACATCACCAAGTGACTTTGAGGGCAAGAGTTACCCTTGTATTTTTCAAATTCAGGTACCTTGAATTTGTGCGGAACTTTCACATTGGGGACCAAACAAAGGTATGCGGCGTCCTTTCCAAATAGATCCTGGCCGCGAATGGCTTGCAGTTCTTTTTGCATTTCCAGAAACTGTTCCCGGAACTCCTTTATTCTGTTGTCCATACTTTCATTTTCGCCAGAAGATATCTGTGGAATCAGTCCTTCCGGGACAGTGTGTACCATAGGTGGTGGTACAGTCATTACGGAAGTTACTATGGGTGCCTCCCGAAGTTTGTAACCTTCAGGAGTTGTTGTCAGGCCCCTAGCATCTTTGCTTTCCTGAAGTTTGTAACCTTCAGGCCCAGCGGCTCCTACTATAGTTAAGTGGCAATGCCCCAGGGACGATCTTTAGGCATGTTATACAGTAATTTACAAAGTGCTGTAAAAGGAAATGTCTAAACTTATGGATCCTGAGTCCTCTCTGAGGAGAGCTCAGGTGCTGGTTTTGGTGCTTTCGTTTTCTTTGACCGGGGCTCTCGGGCCGTTGTCGGGTTGTCATTCCTTTGCCAACTGAAAGGAGCGAGCAAATTCCTTTGGTCTTCTTGATTTTCTACAACATGTTGCTCTAAAATCTCGATCAGAGCATCTTTTTCTTTTAACAGTTGTTGTATTTTCTTACACTCCACATTGAGAATATGGTACTTGTTCTTCTAAAACTTCTTCTCCTGTTGAACTTTGTTGAGAGTAACCTGAAGTTTTTCCGTATTAGACATAAAATAGAGGACAGATTCCTTTAACGGAAGAACTTCGTGACGAGGGTAAGGTATCCTCAGCTTGAGAGCTCTAGTTTGTACCCAACGGAGATAAGGTTCCACAGAGACACAGTCCGGTTTTCCTAGAGACTCTCTTCCTTTCCCGTGAACATGTTTCCAAGCATGCACTATTTCTGTCTTTAGTGCCCGGTCATTTTCTCCTTCCTTGAAGAAAAGACCTTCCAGATGAACGTTACGTGGGACATGTCTCATCGGATATCCGAATTGACGACAAACTAAAACCGGATGATAATTGATTCCTCATTTAGTTCCTATGAGGGGTACATTAGGGAAGTTTCCACAACGGTCAATGGTTCTGATCCCGTCATAGATTCGATTGTACCAGTCGATGTCAGAGTTTGTAAGAGACATGATTCTCTGCGACTAACATAAAGTACTCTTATGATCCTAAAACGCAGCAGACTTGGGTAAGTGGGAAGTGAACCATTTGTACAGCAGGGGTACACAACATTTGATCATTCCTCCACTGTACAAATTCCTTAAGTGTACAGAATGATAAGCATCTGCGAGCAAGGTCGGTACAGGTTTTCCAATCAGAAAAATCTTAATGGCATTGATATCAATGAAGTCATCAATGTTGGGAAACAGAAATAACCCGTAGGTGAGCAGAACAAATACGCTCTCGAAAGCAGTCGCGTTCCCTATACTACCAAAGTACAGATCTTTCTTTATCAGAAACTGAGCTGGTAAACCTTGGATTCCTCCCTTGATGGTCATGTGAGTCTTGACTTCTGACTCGGCCAAATAGATAGCTCTTGCAATGGTTTTATCCTTTGGAATTTCTTCTAGTCCAGAAAAGGGAGCTTGGTCAGTAATGGGTAAATCAGCCAGGTGAGAGTACTCCTCCAGTGTTGGTGCTAGCAGATAATTCGGGATTGTGAAACAGTGATAGACCGGATCGTAAAACTGAATGAGAGTAGATAGTATTCCTTCAATTACATGGACCCTTAATAGAGACAGTAGTCCTTCGTACTTCGCTCTGAAAGCATCAGGGTTGGTGATCATCCTTGCCAATCCTCTTAAATCCTCTAATTTTGGAACCTTGAAGGTGTACTTGTGAATCTTCCTTCTACCGAAATCCATAACGCAATCCTTTTCTCTGATATTTGCAATCATTGTCTTAGTTTAATTTGAAAAAGAGAGACTAGAAAAGAAGATTTTTCCTTTATTTAATGTTTTTTAATGAAATGAATGCATGAATGCAGAACACAAAAATGTAGAAAAAACATGGGGTCAAAGGTTCGGTGTCATGAAGTTATGGCTCTACCCATCCCCAAAGGTTATACTGGTGATTTTTTGTACCTGTCCTCAAAATCATTGACCCCTCTTGGGATAACAACAGTAGGCTGGTTCACCCGAGCGAGTTGCAGTATCTTAGAGTGATCTCAAATGAAGGTAGTATCGCGTGACAACTATTTCCAATAGCTTCCGCACTACAAAATAGTAACATGGTTTCAGTCTACTAAAATCCTCAGCTTCTCAGATAACCCAATCGAATAATCTGCTTTCAACAACCGAAGTCGCATAGGCATTGAATCCGCAAAGGGTTTCTCCACTTATTCGATGGTCGACCGGGATCTCTTATTTGGGAGTCACTCTCTGTAAGATTACCCATCTAGTGTCATCACTTATCTTAGGTGTATACTCAATCTTTCCAGATGCGGCATCACCCGCAGTCCCATTAGCAGAAAATTAAACACGGACATCAATTAGGAAAAGCAATATATATATTTATCCTAAAACTAACATCCTAGACCTCTTAAGAGCTATAATCCTAGTCCTAACAAACAAAATGACTCCAAAGCAGAGTCGCCATTTTTCTGTTGGAAAATGGGGACGATGTCCCAAAGATCATTCTAAAGAATCCCCAGCAGAGTCGCCATTTTTTTGTAGTGAGCGATTTTTTTCGGTGACGCGACCACCTTATCGCTGAAGTTTGGGTTTTCCACCTCGAGAAGAAAGGTTGCTACTTTCTGATTTCTTATTTATCCCATGAAGCTGGAAGGGAAAGGGAAGTTATCTAAAACTAACCTTGCACGCGGTTGTTTAACTGAACAAACGCTTTAAAGAGATTGGGGGGTCTCGGGTCAGATTATACAATGGGTAGTTGTCAATTACCCATTCTATATGTGGTTATCCACAGGATATTAGCTTTAGGGTTTCGCTTTGTAATTGATGGTGTTTATCTGGTAATGGGTTGGGAAAATTTCTTGGGAAAGTATGACAGGGAGAGTGAGTTTTTGTTGATGTTTGGGTTTTTCCTGATGTTTTTGGTAAGGTACTAGACCTAAGTTTTGATTGATATGAAGGTACTGGACCTAGAGTTTTTTATTAGTATGCTCGCTAAGATTTTGCAATCTTATACCTACGTATTCCCGTTTAAACGAAACAGGGAAATCAGAGCAATCGTAGTTCCTCCTATTCTAAGGGAGGAAAAAGATGTTTTGGTGTCTTGTTCAAAGCCCAAGACAGAGGCTAAAAGGTGTATTTGTGTCTTGTTCAAAGCCCAAGATTGAAGCTAAAAGGTTTGACTAAGAGAGAATATGTCATCTCTAAAGAGGGATTGTTGATTTTTGTGTGCCTTGATCAAAGCCCAAGGTTGATGCTAAAAGGTTAATTGACTCATCTATAAGATTTGTATGTGTCTTGTACAAACCCCAAGATACAGGCTGAAATGAGAAATTTAATCAACTCGACAGAGGATATTTTGAGTGTCTTGTACAAGGCCCAAGACGGAGGCTACAAGGATTTGACTCTGCTGGAGAGTGTTATATATTCTGTACAATGCCCAAGATGGAGGCGAAAAAGAGTTTGACTTGGCTTGGGAGTTTATTCCTCAAAGTCTAATGAAGGCTCGGAGGAATTGACTTCGCTGGGGGAAATGTTTATCCCAAACTTATGAAGGTTTATATCTCGTACAAATCCCAAGATAGAGGCTAAAAGGGTTTGACTCAACAAGAGAGTGCTTTTATCTGTCCTGTACAAAGCCCAGGATTATGGTTGAACAAGCTGGAGAAATCAGTCTACACAACTCGAGAGGAGGCTAACTCCTACTAGGGGAAATCATTATACAAAGCCTAAGAAGAGGCTATGGACTCAACAAGAGAGTGTTTTTATTTGTCTCGTACAAAGCCCGAGATAGAGGCTGAAAGGGTTGACTCAACAAGAGAGTCTGAAAAGTGATTGACTCAACAAGAGAGTCTGAAAAGTGATTGACTCAACAAGAGAGCCTGAAAAGTGATTGACTCAACAAGAGAGTCTGAAAAGGTTAGCTCCGCTGGGGAGAATCATTTGTACAAATCCTGAGAGGAGGCTGACTTTGCTGAGGAAAGGATCATTATACAAAGCATAAGAGGAGGCTAGTTTCTGTGGGGAGATCATTGAGATCCCGAAGCAGGTCCAAATGGGGGAATCAACTCTTGCTGGTGATTACAGAAGAGTTGAGGTATCAGATCCCTTGAGGTTTTGATTTGAGATAGTGTTATCCTGATGATAAACTAACCCTGGTTGGGGGATTTTAGGAGGGAGACCAGGTTTTAGAACCCACAAGTTCTAACTCTTGCTGAAGATTAATCCAGAATCTGGGGTTTCTCCTATGTTTTGTAGGGAACTTGAGAATGTCTTTGAGACTCAATGGTATTTAGACCGTCCAAGTATACTGGCGTGGAAGAGTTTTATCTTTTGTATGATGTCCAAGAGGAGGCCGACTCCTTTTATGGGATGAGTATCAACCCTAAAATTGGTCTGAGGGTTTTGACTCCTTTTAGAAAGACAGCTTTAATGAAGGATGACTAACTTCTGTCCTATACCTTTAAGAGGTCTTCAGGGTCCTTGTATTAAGCCCAAGAGAAGGCATGAGAACTTCTAAGAAGCCGAAGGGTCCTTGTACAAAGCCCAAGAGGAGGCGGGGATGCTTTTTAGGAAGCCTGTGGGTCCCAAACCAAGAAAAGTTCAAGAAATGCTATTCACCTAGAATAGATCATTTAGTGAAAGTTCTGTGATTTGAAGAAACTCAGGATATGCTATTCACAGAGAATAGATCAACTCCGGGGAGTAGAATTTATTTGACAATTTCTAAGGGTGACAGTCTGAGAAAAGGTTCACCGAGAATACTGCCTTTCTCTTTGTTCCATATTTTTTAACCCCAAGAGAATGGAAGAATGTATCTGGAAATCCTATGGGGATCTAGTTTTGTTTGTATTTAAGAGTGACCAACAGGGCTTCACCTAGTTCTAGACCTAGTTGCCGGGGAAAACTCTAAATAACTATACTAGTATATATACAGTTGATATATGACAAGTATTTAAAAAGGGTATAAAAGAAGACTAACCATGCGTCGCTTCCCACAATACAGGTGAGCGAGATTACAGGTAAGCAAGTAAATGAAAGCGGATAAAACTTACAGGTGAGCGAGCTTCCATGCTGTATTGTTAGTTGTTTAGAGAAATTAAAGAAACTTTTGATAACAACTATATATTTGAACCTAAATCAAAAGGGAGTTATTTGTGAAAAAATTGTTGGGGCTTATACTCAAGGAGAGGCCCAAGGTTTCAACAGTGATTGTACTGTTGTTTTGAATATCGTATCGGGACTTATACAACGGCTGAGGCCCAACAAATTGTATGTACCAAGGGATGGGTCTTATAACTCAAAGAGAATCCCAAAGGTTATTTAAAGAAAAGAAATGGGACCTACAACACGGAGGTAGACCCAGTTGAAAATAGTTTGAAAACGACGATCTCGTCGGAGTTTCTGAAACTGTATCGGGACTTATACAATACACTGAGGCCCAAAAATGGTTTTGGTTAAAAGGGGATTGGGTTACACTCAATTAGAGGCCCAAAGTTTATTTTTGTACAGGAGATGGGGCTTACAACTCAGGGAGAGGCCCAGATGATTTTGAAAAGGCGACGATTGCGCCATTGTTTTGAAAATATACAGAGGGACTTATACAATATATGAGGCCCAAAACTATTTTTTTACAAAAAGGGGTTGGGTCTTACACTCTATTAGAGGCCCAAAGTGTTTGAAAAAAGTTTGTTAGGGTGAAAATCAAAGAAACCCTAATTTCATCATTTTTTAAAAGTAATCCTTTTAATAAAATGACAAAAATACCAAATAAGTCTAAATAGACCACTTGTGATTTTTGGTTAAGGTTTGAAAAATGAAGTTTTAATCACAAGATGATTTAAAACTCATTTGGTTTTGTTCTTTCAAGATGAATATTCATTTTTAAAAGGTTTAAAAACAATAAAAATGAATTTATTTACAAAAATATCAACTATATAAAATAATTAATATAAATCTGAGTTTTTGTGGAATAAAATATTTTAACATTTTTGTGATTTTTTGCATAAAGAACCAATAAAAAATAATTAAAATTGAAGGAGAAATTAATTTTCCAAGTCATTTAAAATATAACAAAATATATAAAAAAAAATGGGAAAAAAGTGGTAAAAAGAGGATCTGGGGTGAGGGGGATTCGAACCCCAGACCTCTAGGATGCAGCACGCGCCTTCTACCATTGGGGTGGTGATACATCCGTGTATCAAAACCACCCCATGAATATATGAGGCATGCCTTGTTTTTGGCCTGGCCAAGGCAAGGCAAGGCAAGGTTATGGTAAAAAACGTGAAGCTTGTAACTTTCTCATTTCTCCATGGATTGGGACAAAATTTATGTCTATCCTGCCTAGAATTTCAAAAGGAACCCAATGGTGGTGGTGGTTTTTTAGATGAGGCTCCTATTTCAAAACCCGATGGTGTTCTTGAAATAGGCTTATAATTGCATTTTCTATGCTACCTCTTGTTACAGGCTTGAATTACATGATGAATTGGTTCAAACACAACATATATAACATGTATGAGATGTGCATGATCAGTGGACTTCAAAGCAATGCATATTTTAAAGAGTTCAAGTTGTGATGCTTACCTCTTTAGGAGTTTTTTGGGCTATCTGCCAAGTTTCTTGTGCCAGAAGTAATTTGATGCTTTAGACACTCTCAATTGATCCCTTAGAAGCTTTTAGAATGGTTGGAACCAGTTGGAATCCTCAGGAACAAGTTTGAGCTCTTTCTTGCAAAAGGGGCAAAAGTGACCAATATAACAACTCTCTCAAATGGTGTTCCAGATGTGGGGAACCATTTGGGACAGTCCAAGGATGATATTTGGAGTGTGTTTGAGGTCTTATCTGGTTTTGAAAGTGACTGAATCAAGACATGGCTTGAAAAATGCAAAAAAGTCCAATTTTGAGGTTTTGAGAGGGGACTTTGTGATTTTGGTGTTACAGGTCACATATGAGAGTTTGGATAGCTTAGATATGACATATTGCATGTGTTTGGATCATGAGTTGTGGTGGAAATCCTCTCTAACTCAAAAACTCAGAGTTACCTTGCAAAAGAAGGCATTTTGGCCTAGAGAAAGGGATTTTGAGGAAAACATCAGTTTGGTTGCTTTGGTGTACTTAAACTGAGCACAAATGACCTCTATTTATAGTAGAGCAAGTTTGTTTTGCAAGCAATAGTGAATGGTGGCTGCAGCAAGCCTTTGGCCAATTGGACCACTTTGGAATCTCAAGTCTCCTCTAGCCATTGACTAGAGGTTAGATAACAGGCCTATGGTTCATTGGTTCAGAGCTTATCCTTGACTCATTCAGTTGGAATAGGCTCAGTTCATGCTACCCTGGTGCATCCATTGAATGCTTGGAAACAAAATTGGAGTCTTGGCCTCTTTTAGGCTTTTTTAGGGTTGGCATGCTACTTGTAGATTCATGGACTTGTGAGGCTTGGAGATCAGATCATCCCTCTTGGATTTGATCCTTGGATGTGTCCAAAATGATGATAAGTCTTGGATTTGTTAGATTTGATCAAATCGAGCAAAATGCATCAAATCTGCCAAACCTGTCTTGGAAAAAATCAGTTCATGAGGCCATGTTTCAAGGGTTGTATCTCCTTGCTCAAATGGAATTTGGAGATGATCTGGTACTTGTTAAAAAGCCCTCATGGCATACTTTAACTTTGATGTCCACCCCTAGACTTGGTTTGCCTTGGATCAAGGTGAAAAATGTCCCTACATTTTGGAAAAAGTGAGGCAGATTCTGACTTTGTGAAAAATTCACTAAGTGTTGGAAAAAATGTCATTTTCATGTTTTTTAGCCATTTTGATGACTCCATAACTTAAAATCCATGAGAAATTGGAATGAGATGTAGTTGACACTTTTGAAGTATGCCATGAGAGCTACAAATCCATCTTTGGACCATCCAAAATGGTTGCTTGGATCTCAAGTTTTGATCCTTGGAAGTTGGTACCCAAGCCACTTTGTTTCATAACTTAGAAAAATTCTAAGTTTTTATGGTTACCCCTTTTACAAGTTATCCCATTTTCTTTGATTTTTCTTGATGAATGATGATTCAAATCACATATTAACATTGTTTTAGGGTCAAGGAACCATAATTGTGAAAATTTCCAAAATGTCAAACTTGACTTTTGTGCACAGTTGACTTTTTATCAGATGAATTCCAAACTGTGCGATCCTTGGTGAAATCAAGTCCTTGACCTAAATAAAACCTAATGGATATGTTCCATAGGTGTTATAGGATGTATTGAATCATGTCCCAGGGTTTGGGAGCATGTCTTGGTCAAAAGTCAAAGGCACTATTGACTTTTCCCTCCAAACCCTAATTGTGGTCCTGATGAAATTGAAATGTGTGCATCAAGATTCTTGGATCAATCCATTGTTGCAAATGGATCAACGTAGTGTATTGGAGATCCTCAAATCATGTCTTGAGGTCTTGGCTTATGTTTGGTCCCAAAAGTCAACTTAGGGGTGAATTAGGTCAAGAAACCCTAATTCCTAATTTTTGGTAAATGCATCCCCTGAGGCTAAATTGACTTGGTGATTGGGTCCATGAGGTCCCTTGGAGTATCTTGAGTTATGTTTTAAAGCATTGGCACATGTCCAGATGAAGATTTCCATCTGGAGGCCCTGGTCGACCAAAACCCTAATTTGGTGACACTGGCGATCTTGAGGCTTAACCCACTTGGAATGTTGCAACCTTGTGCTTGATTCTTGATGTGGGAGTCCTCTTGATTCCTTTATGAATGTTTGAGAGGTTAGACAAGTTGAAGATCATGTCATTTCTTGATTGATTCTTTGTCTAAGGCTCTGAGAGGGCTTGAAACCCTAATTCTTGACTGTAGTGAATGCTCACCCATCTTTGAGGAGATTGATGAGGCATGAAGGTACATCCATATTGTGATGATGATTGGCACAATAATGGGAAATCTTAGTGGTCAAAATTTGGGGTATGACACCGGTCACTGAAGTGATTCTCAAGAATACACGGTCTCCTTCTTGAAACTCAAGATCTTTCCTCCTCTTATCATGATAACTCTTCTTCCTACTCTACGAAGCTTTCATCTTCTCCTGAATCAACTTCACCTTCTCAGTAGTTTGTTGAACAATCTCAGGTCCAAGCACCACACTCTCGCCATATTCATGCACATATAGAGGTGTCTTACACCTCCGACCCTACAAAGCTTCAAAAGGTGCCATTACAATTCTCGAATGATAATTGTTATTATAAGTGAACTCAATCAACGGTAAATGACTATCCCAAGTACCTTCTTGTTCAAGAACACAAGCCCTCAACAAATCCTTCAAAGACTGAATAGTCCTCTCTGTCTGACCATCTGTCTGTGGATGATAAGTTGAACTAACCTCAGCTTCGAACCTAAAGCCTCTTGCAAACTCTCTCAAAATATGGAAGTAAACCTCAGATCTCTATTTGACATAACACTCAACAGAATTCCATGCAGCTTCACAATTACAGGGACATAAACCTTTACCAACTTCTTCAAAGAAAAACTAACCTTAGTAGAAAAAAATGCGTTGACTTCGCCAATCTATCAACAATAACCCAAATGGCATCATGCTCTCTCAAATTATTCGGCAACCCAGCCACAAAATCTATAGAAATGACGTCCCATTTCCCCTCCGGAATATCGAATGATTGCATTAACCCTGCAGATTTCTGATGTTCGACTTTCGACTTCTGACAAGTCAAACAAGTATACACAACTAAGCCACATCACTCTCCAATCCAGGCCCCCAAAATATCTTCTTCATATCCTGATACATCTGTGTAGCTCCTGGATGAATACTCAAGCTACTCTTGTGACTTTTCTCTAGAATCATTCTTTTCAACTCAGAATCATCCAGAATACAAATCCTGCCACGAAACCTCAACACACCTTGCTCATCCACTTTAAATTCACCATTCTCAATATGATTATTCCCAACCATCAAGTCTAACAACTTTACATCCAACTTCTGACTCTCTCTAACATTATTAAGAAAATCATTGTTGATCTTCAACATTCCCAACATAAGACTTTGCGGTGTCAACTCACATACCAAACTCAAGTCTCTGAACTACTCAATCAATTCCAACTCTTTAACCATCATAGCAGACATATGCAAAGACTTATGACTCAAAGCATCAACCACGACATTAGCTTTCTCAGGATGACAATTCAAGCCAAAGTCATAATCTTTCAAAATATATAACCATCTCCTTTGCCTCATATTCAATTCTTTCAGATCAAAAAGATGCTTCAAGCTCCTATCATCACTATAAACCTCAAATTTGGAACCATAGAGATAATGCCTCCAAATCTTCAACACAAAAACCGCTCCAGCCAAGTTTAAATCATGAGTAGGATAGTTTTTCTCATAAACCATTAGTTGTCATGAAGTATAAGCCACGACCTTACCATCTTGCATTAGCACACCCCCTAAACCCATCAAAGAAGCATCACAATCCACCACAAACGGTTCATCCGATTTAGGTAGAATCAAAATTGGAGTCGTAGTCAATCTCTTCTTCAGCTCAATGAAACTCTTCTCATAGTGAACATCTCACACACAAGCTTTACCTTTGTAAGTCAACTGAGTCAACGGAAGTGCTAACTTAGAAAAGCCTTCAATAAACCTGCGATAATAACTAGCCAAGCCCAAAAAGCTTTTAATCTCTGTAACCGACTTTGGAGCCTCCCATTGTAGAACTACATCTACTTTGGATGGATCCACAACAATACCATCACCTGAAATAACATGACCAAGAAAACTCACCTCTTTCAACTAGAATTCACACTTCGACAACTTAGCATAAAGTTTCTTCTCCTTCAATACTTGCAATACAATCCTTAAATGCTCAGCATGCTCTTCTTCCGACTTAGAATATATCATAATGTCATCTATGAAAACCACCACAAATTGATCCAAGTAGGTGTGAAAGATACGATTCATGTACTCCATAAACACATCAGGTGCATTAGAAACGCCGAACGGCATTACCAATTACTCATAATGTCCATACCGAGTCCTGAAAGCTATCTTATGAATATATTCATCCATCACTCGAATCTGGTGATAACCCGACCTCAAGTCAATTTTACTGAACACAGGTGCACCCACCAACTGATCCATCAAGTCATCTATTCTTTTAAGCGGATATTTGTTCTTAATTGTCACTTTATTCAACTTCCTGGAATCCACACACAACCTCATACTGCCATTCTTTTTCTTTACTAACAACACCGGAGCTCCCCAAGGCAATACACTTGGTATAACAAATTTCTTTTCCAAGAACTCTTCTAATTCCTTTTTCAACACTGCTAACTCTGATGTTGACATCTTGTACGGTGCCATAGAAATAGGTCTGGTGCCAGGGACAAGATTAATAACAAACTCTACCTCTCTCTCTGGCGACACATCCAAAATATCATTTGGAAACACATCTGGAAATTCACGCACCACCTGCAACTCATTAATCACAGCTTGACTCCCCACAGATAAGGATCCATACAACGCAAGCACTTAAGCTTCCTCTTCCAAAAGTTCTCCCAACTCTCTAGCAGACGAGAAACCAACTTCTTCCTTATCATCAAGAGCAAGAAACTGCATTGACTTGTTATAACAACTGATATGAACATGATTGAACTCCAACCAATTCATTCCTAAGAATAACATCGACTTGTTACAAAGAAAGGTAAACCGTGTTATTCCTTAGGAAACATGTCAGGATACTCAACATACCACTGGCCCATCTCCAGTCAAAACATAGATTTCTCCCTTCACCGGGAAGAGAACAACGAGGACACCTGACCATCTTCCCTCAAAGATCGCACCATTTTTCCAACCGACACTATCCTGGAATCCGACCTCCATTCGGGTTCAGGAACAACACAACATTCTCAAAACAGTTGAAGTAGCCAACAGTACACTCTCACATGCAGTAACACAATATTCAATCTCACCGTAGTATGAATATCCATGAGAAACATACGTTTGTCCCCCACTTGGCCTCTTACCATCAACAACTCTCTGTTTACCCTTATCAGTTGTAGCACTCTAAGGCTTCCCACAATTTACATTCTGCTTCAGCTCTAGAAACCCAACCTCCTTCTTCCCACGAACATCCTCAGGAAAGTACTTCCTTGGTAACTCCCTACGACTCAACAAAGACAACAAAGACAGTATTCAACTGTCACAACAAAGACTATATTCAACTATCACAACACTATAACTCAACAACTTGGTCGGACAGACCGACCTGCACTGATACCACTAATGTAACACCAAAAATATACCCCCGGCATTTAACAAAAAATCAGAGTAAATTCAAACAGTTCATATTTAGAATGTCACAAAATTCAACACCAAAGCTGCTCATAAAACAAGACATGTAACACATGCATCTTTTCAACATTTATTTATAGAAAAAAATAAAAACTCAACAGATCTGAAGTCCCAAAACTCAATTGAAGCAGCAGAAGCATCAACTTAAACAATTATTCATGGCATAATCATTCTTCAAAATAACAGAAACAAAAATAATTCTAGAGATATCTAAAAATCTCTATCAACTCATCACAACACAATGTTCCTTGACCCCGGTGTTACACATCAAAACAGACGCCGACACTAAAGGGAAAATAGAAGACGTCATCTTCTACTTATTTCAACTCCTCTACTTCGAGTTATTTGCACGATGCCCATTTAAAGAATACATCTAAATAGAAGGGGTGAGATATCATAATTATATAAAGGAAAGCATGATAATATGTAGTAATAGATTATCTTATGCACGTCACCCATTCCACACAACCAGCACAACAATCATCCAACATAACAACAACGACCATTTGTTGGATGCAGAATAGGGCAAGCAGCAAAAATATATATTTTCAAAAGAATTCCCTCCGGGATTTATGTCGTGTCCACAGAGATCGATTCGAGGGAAAGAATGTCGTTCGACAGTCTCTCGCATTAATGAGTTTGGGTTTAAATGGGTTTAAACATAAAAATAGAAAAGTAAACATTAAAACAGAAAACAAATTCATTCTTCAACAAGACAAACTTATCTGGCATGCACATAATCGACTCCTCACAAACTTAAACTTACCGACCAGTTATAGTCCATCTACACTACTCCTCAATATCACCCAGCATCGCTCACAACAAAGTTTATGTCTAAAGCAAAGTTGAGAGAACAACCGTGTTACCCTCGTCGACACTCTCGCATGCGACTCAAGACACAGAGGAATTAAGCTTCGACGCCTATTGAAGATTGTTAGCTCTTAAATCTATCTCTAGAACCCAGAAACTAACAGGTAATCATCCCTAATCGAAGTTTGCGAGGATTATCTCTAACGCAACTCAAACCCCACGCATAAACCAAAATCAGAGACAATCACCAATAAATATTTGTAAAGCAAGTTTTATACAACGCCATGGGCGACAAATATACATGAGAGCATAGTCAATTCATATACAAAACCCAACAAAGAAGAAAAACACAAAGAAGAAGAGAAATAAACCAAACATCTCACGGTTTGTCAGAGCCGATCGACAATCAATTCACCCCGGTTCATCCGTATGCAAGCTTCCATGTTGTTTTCTAAACTACTCAAATGAAAATTGAAGTTTTGATGGAGTTGGGATCACAAAACCCCAAAACCATAACCTAAAAATTGTGTTTTTGGCCCTTAAATGGTGTTTCAGCCCGTCCAGTATCGCCCGACGGTGGTTTAGGTCGTCCGGCGCTAGCCAAAATTCCTGGAACGCCACTGGAATTCATATTTCAACTTTTTCTACCGCCCGACACTGCAGGGGCGTAGCACGCCAGACAACAAAAATTCTACAGTGTTTTATTCGTAACTTTTGAACTGTAACTCTGTTTTTCGCTCAGTTCGAAGCGTTGGAAAGCTTATTCAATGCTCTATATAAAAATGGCAAAATCCCATTGCTGGAATACCTACAAAAATGAGATAAAATCAATTAAAATCAATGATATTTACAAGAAAATGCAATATACACACGAAAGCGTAAAGTAAACGTATTTACACATAAAGTGGGGTTTACTCAACCAATTTTAACACAAAGTAACGATAACTGCAACAAAACTTATATACAAAAATAGGTACAATTTGCACTTATAAAACTCTCCCCAACTTACATAATTGTTTGTCCTTAAACAAAAATCAAACAACTCAAAGAAACAGAGTGAAAACCAAAGAATCACGAATCAACAGGTTTTGAAAATTGGACAAATGAATGGTTCAAATGAAAACGGTACACACAAAGTAAATACTTACCACTAAACTACGACGATAACATAGTCACAAAACAAATGCAAAATACAAAAATCATGCCAAACATCCTAAAACGACACAAGTTCAAATGCGAATCACACCTAGCAAAAATAATCATCCGTAGATGAAAAACACAAAATGAGGTACTTATAACTCACACAACATTCATGCAAACATTAGACTAAATTATGCAACCATCCAAAAATCATATTGAACATACAAAGGCAAGAATCACCAGGACTTTTCAAGGTTGTAGCGTGGTCGGGTAAACAAACGAGGGGCAATTTCTAAAGGTAATTGAAACAAAAACTTGCCTAAACCTAAGGGAGTGATCAACTCACAAAGACTCAAACCAAAAATTCCAATCAACTTCTTCCAAAATCCCAAGTGTTACACTACACACAATACTTATTTAGCACAATTATTTGAACTCTTTTTGTTTCCTTTCTCTAGGTTTTTCTGTTTCTATCTTTTTCTCTTTTTTTCTTTTCTTTTTTAATTTTTCTCTTTTTTCTTTTCTTTTTCAATTTTTCTCTTTTTTATTTTCTATTTCATCCTCATAGAAAACAACCAATGAGTAAACAATCATTCTCTCCCCAACTTGAATTCAACCACATCATCATGTGAATACTCCCTACTTTCTAAGGCAAGGCAAAAATCCATACAACAATGCAAAGTTGAGGGTCCAAGAAAAAACAAAATCCATACAAAAAGTAAATTTGACACTCATAGACAAGCATCAAACTCAAACAACATAGATAATGACCAAAGGCTCAAAGGGGTTACAAGTGATCACACACTCACAAGGTAAATTGACTATTTGGCCAAGGTGGTTGTGCTCAAAATGAAATAAAATGCCTTAATCCTTTTCATGCTTTCATATAATCAACACAAATAAAAGATTAAGCATAATAAAATCCAGTTAATTAGAACAAGAATGTTGGTACTCCGTGCATATATGAACAATAGAAGGCTTCCTGACAAAAAGGGTGGGAATTAAAGTGATTCACATACGAACAAGTATACGAAAGAATGAATGGCATAGAAGTTGTAAAAATCCTAAGTATCATGAATATGCTAAAGTATAGAAAGCGATAAGCACATACCTTGGACGTGTACAAAACTTAACAATATCATTACCATACATCCGCAAGTTGAAACATTCAAACTTGGAACATCACCAAATTTCCTCAAGCAACTCAAAACAAGCTCATTGACAAACACGAAAACTAATAATATGAACAAATTGAAAAACCGGCAAAAAATTCATTAAACAAGTTGTAAAGTGAAGATTTGAGAATTTTACGAAAAATCCAAGTACAACTTGTTTAATGAATACTCACCACACTACCTAAACTAAACAACAAAAGAAAAGAATACACCATGCTTGTTTTACGTCGTATGCTCGACGCCTTTACAATGCTTAGCTAGTAACTTCCTTCCTTCATGCCATAGTGATGCCTCAACGCGCATACCAAAAGCAAGTGTCCTAACCAAGCACTTAAACAAACGTTAATCTATAAGCATCAGTATAACAAGTGAAAATATACAATATATACGATATCTACAAAACTCAAAAACAAAAAACTATCGTAATGCGATTCAATATCAAAACCGATCCCGGACAACGACGCCATTTTGTTGGATACAGAATAGGGCAAGCAGCAAAAATATTTATTTTCAGAAGAATTCCCTCTGGGATTTATGTTGTGTCCACAGAGATTGGTTCGAGGGAAAGAATGTCATTCGACAGTCTCTAGCATTAATGAGTTTGGATTTAAATGGGTTTAAACATAAAAACAAAAAAGTAAACATTAAAACATAAAACAAATTCATTCTTCAGCAAGACAAACCTATCCGGCACGCACATAATCGACTCCTCACAAACTTAAACTTACAGTCCGGTTATACTCCACCTACACTACTCCTCAATATCACCCAGCATCGCTCACAACAAAGGTCATGTTTAACGCAAAGTTGAGAGAACAATCATGTTACCCTCGTCGATACTCTCGCACGCGACTCAAGGCACGGAGGCATTAAGCTTCGACGCCTATTGAAGATTGTTATCTCTTAAATCTGTCTCTTGAATCCAGAAACTAACAGGTAATCATCCCTAATCGAAGTTTACGAGGATTATCTCTAACGCAACTCAAACCCCACGCATAAAGCAAAAATCAGAGACAATCACCAATAAATATTTGTAAAGCAAGTTTTATACAACGCCATGGGCGACAAATATACATGAGATCATAGTCAATACATATACAAAACCCAACAAAGAAGAAAAACACAAAGAAGAAGAGAAATGAACCAAACATCTCGCGGTTTGTCAGAGCCGATCGACAATCAATCCACCCTGTTTCATCCGTATGCAGCTTCCATGTTGTTTTCTAAGCTACTCAAATGAAAAATGAAGTTTGATGGAGTTGGGATCACAAAATCCCAAAACCATAACCTAAAAATTGTGATTTTGGCCCTTAAATGGTGTTTCAGCCCGTCCAGTATCGTCTGGCGGTGATTTGGGTCGCCCAGCGCTAGCCAAGATTCCTGGAACACCACTGGAATTCATATTTCAATTTTTTCTACCGCCCGGCGCTGCAGGGGCGCAACACACCAGACATCCAAAATTCTGCAGTGTTTTATTCGTAACTTTTAAACCGTAAGTCCGTTTTTCGTCCGGTTCGAAGCGTTGGAAAGTTTATTCAATGCTCTATACAACAATGGCAAAATCCCATTGCTAGAATACCTACAAAAATGAGATAAAATAAATTAAACTGAACGATATTTACAAGAAAACGCAATATACACACGAAAATGTAAAGTAAACGTATTTACACGTAAAGTGGGGTTTATTCAACCAATTTTAACACAAAGTAACGATAAGTGCAACAAAACTTATATACAAAAATAGGTACAATTTGCACTTATCAAACTCTCCCCAACTTACATAATTGTTTTTCCTTAAACAAAAATCAAATAACTCAAACAAAC
Source organism: Lathyrus tuberosus (assembly GCA_022829125.1). Classification (NCBI taxonomy): domain Eukaryota; kingdom Viridiplantae; phylum Streptophyta; class Magnoliopsida; order Fabales; family Fabaceae; genus Lathyrus; species Lathyrus tuberosus. The sequence goes on along the minus strand of JALAZF010000236.1, from coordinate 8,993,962 downwards.
ATAGTGAAAATCAAAGAATCACGAATCAACAGATTTTGAAAATCGGACAAATGAATGGTTCAAATGAAAATGGTACACACAAAGTAAATACTTACCACTAAACTACGACGATAACATAGTCACGAAACAAATGCAAAATACAAAAATCATGCCAAACATCCTAAAACAACACAAGTTCAAATGTGAATCACACCTAGCAAACATAATCATTGGTAGATGAAAAACACAAAATGAGGTACTTATCACTCACACAACATTCATGCAAACAATAGACTAAATTATGCAACCATCCAAAAATGATATTGAACATACAAAGGCAAGAATCACAAGGACTTTTCAAGGTTGTAGCGTGGTCGGGTAAACAAACAAGGGGCAATTTCTAAAGGTAATTGAAACAAAAACTTGCCTAAACCTAAAGGAGTGATCAACTCACAAAGACTCAAACCAAAAATTTCAATCAACTTCTTCCAAAATTCCAAGTGTTACACCACACACAATACTTATTTAGCAGAATTATTTGAACTCTTTTTGTTTCCTTTCTCAAGGTTTTTCTGTTTCTTTCTTTTTCTCTTTTTTTCTTTTCTTTTTCAATTTTTTCTCTTTTTTCTTTTCTTTTTCAATTTTTATCTTTTTTCTTTTCTTTTTCATCCTCATAGAAAACAACCTATGAGTAAACAATCATTCTCTCCCCAACTTGAATTCAACCAAATCATCATGTGAATACTCCCTACTTTCTAAGGCAAAGCAAAAATTCATACAACAATGCAAAGTTGAGGGTCCAAGAAAAAACAAAATCCATACAAAAAGTAAATTTCACACTCATAGACAAGCATCAAACTCAAACAACATAGATAATGACCAAAGGCTCAAAGGGGTTACAAGTGATCACACACTCACAAGGTGAATTGACTATTTGGCCAATGTGGTTGTGCTCAAAATGAAACAAAATGCCTTGATTATTTTTATGCTTTCATATAATCAACAGAAATAAAAGGTTAGGCATAATAAAATCCAGTTAGAACAAGAATATTGGTACTTCGTGCATATATGAACAATAGAAGGCTTCCTCACAAAAAGGGTGGGAACTAAAGTGATTCACATACGAACAAGTATACGAAAGAATGAATGGCATAGAAGTTGTAAATAGCCTAAGTATCATGAATATGCTAAAGTATAGAAAGCGATAAACACATACCATAGACGTGTACAAAACTTAACAATATCATTACCATACATCCGCAAGTTGAAACACTCAAACTTGGAACATCACCAAATTTCCTCAAGCAACTCAAAACAAGCTCATTGACAAACACGAAAACTATTAATATGAACAAACTGAAAAACCGGCAAAAATTCATTAAACAAGTTATAAAGTGAAGATTTGAGAATTTTACGAAAAATCCGAGTACAACTTGTTTAATGAATACTCACCACACTACCTAAAATAAACAACAAAAGAAAAGAATACACCATGTTTGTTTTACGTCGTAAGCTCGACGCCTTTACAATGCTTAGCTAGTAACTTCCTTCCTTCATGCCATAGTGATGCCTCAACGCGCATACCAAAAGCAAGTGTCCTAACCAAGCACTTAAACAAACGTTAATCTACAAGTATCAGTATAACAAGTGAAAATATACAATATATACGATATCTACAAAACTCAAAAAGAAAAAACTATCGCAATGCGATTCAATATCAAAATCGATCCCCGGCAACGATGCCATTTTGTTGGATGCAGAATAGGGCAAGCAGCAAAAATATTTATTTTCGGAAGAATTCCCTCCGGGATTTATGTCGTGTCCACAGAGATCGGTTCGAGGGAAAGAATGACGTTCGACAGTCTCTCGCATTAATGAGTTTTGGTTTAAATGGGTTTAAACATAAAAACAGAAAAGTAAACATTAAAATATAAAACAAATTCATTCTTCAGCAAGACAAACTTATCCGGCATGCACATAATCGACTCCTCACAAACTTAAACTTACCGACCAGTTATACTCCACCTACACTGCTCCTCAATATCACCCAGCATCGCCCAGAACAAAGGTTATGTCTAACGCAAAGTTGAGAGAACAATCTTGTTACCCTCGTCGACACTCTCGCACGTGACTCAAGACATGGAGGCATTAATCTTCGTTTCCTATTGAAGATTGTTAGCTCTTAAATCTGTCTCTAGAATCCAGAAACTAAAAGGTAAGCATCCCTAATCGAAGTTTACGAGGATTATCTCTAACGCAACTCAAACCTCGTGCATAAAGCAAAAATCAGAGACAATCACCAATAAAGATTTGTAAAGCAAGTTTTTTACAATGCCATGGGCGACAAATATACATGAGATCATGGTCAATACATAAACAAAACCCAACAAAGAAGAAAAACACAAAGAAGAAGAGAAATGAACCAAACATCTCGCGGTTTGTAGGAGCCGATCGACGATCAATCCACCCCGGTTCATCCGTATGCAAGCTTCCATTTTGTTTTCTAAGCTACTCAAATGAAAAATGAAGTTTGATGGAGTTGGGATCACAAAATCCCAAAACCATAACCTAAAAATTGTGATTTTGGCCCTTAAATGGTGTTTCAGCCCGTCCAGTATCGTCTGGCGGTGATTTGGGTCGCCCAGCGCTAGCCAAGATTCCTGGAACACCACTGGAATTCATATTTCAATTTTTTCTACCGCTCGGCGCTGCAGGGGCGCAACACACCAGACATCCAAAATTCTGCAGTGTTTTATTCGTAACTTTTAAACCGTAAGTCCGTTTTTCGTCCGGTTCGAAGCGTTGGAAAGTTTATTCAATGCTCTATACAACAATGGCAAAATCCCATTGCTAGAATACCTACAAAAATGAGATAAAATAAATTAAACTCAACGATATTTACAAGAAAACACAATATACACACGAAAATGTAAAGTAAACGTATTTACACGTAAAGTGGGGTTTATTCAACCAATTTTAACACAAAGTAACGATAAGTGCAACAAAACTTATATACAAAAATAGGTACAATTTGCACTTATCAAACTCTCCCCAACTTACATAATTGTTTTTCCTTAAACAAAAATCAAACAACTCAAACAAACATAGTGAAAATCAAAGAATCACGAATCAACAGATTTTGAAAATCGGACAAATGAATGGTTCAAATGAAAATGGTACACACAAAGTAAATACTTACCACTAAACTACGACGATAACATAGTCACGAAACAAATGCAAAATACAAAAATCATGCCAAACATCCTAAAACAACACAAGTTCAAATGTGAATCACACCTAGCAAACATAATCATTGGTAGATGAAAAACACAAAATGAGGTACTTATCACTCACACAACATTCATGCAAACAATAGACTAAATTATGCAACCATCCAAAAATCATATTGAACATACAAAGGCAAGAATCACAAGGACTTTTCAAGGTTGTAGCGTGGTCGGGTAAACAAACAAGGGGCAATTTCTAAAGGTAATTGAAACAAAAACTTGCCTAAACCTAAGGGAGTGATCAACTCACAAAGACTCAAACCAAAAATTTCAATCAACTTCTTCCAAAATTCCAAGTGTTACACCACACACAATACTTATTTAGCAGAATTATTTGAACTCTTTTTGTTTCCTTTCTCAAGGTTTTTCTGTTTCTTTCTTTTTCTCTTTTTTTCTTTTCTTTTTCAATTTTTTCTCTTTTTTCTTTTCTTTTTCAATTTTTATCTTTTTTCTTTTCTTTTTCATCCTCATAGAAAACAACCTATGAGTAAACAATCATTCTCTCCCTAACTTGAATTCAACCAAATCATCATGTGAATACTCCCTACTTTCTAAGGCAAAGCAAAAATTCATACAACAATGCAAAGTTGAGGGTCCAAGAAAAAACAAAATCCATACAAAAAGTAAATTTCACACTCATAGACAAGCATCAAACTCAAACAACATAGATAATGACCAAAGGCTCAAAGGGGTTACAAGTGATCACACACTCACAAGGTGAATTGACTATTTGGCCAATGTGGTTGTGCTCAAAATGAAACAAAATGCCTTGATTATTTTTATGCTTTCATATAATCAACAGAAATAAAAGGTTAGGCATAATAAAATCCAGTTAGAACAAGAATATTGGTACTTCGTGCATATATGAACAATAGAAGGCTTCCTCACAAAAAGGGTGGGAACTAAAGTGATTCACATACGAACAAGTATACGAAAGAATGAATGACATAGAAGTTGTAAATAGCCTAAGTATCATGAATATGCTAAAGTATAGAAAGCGATAAACACATACCATAGACGTGTACAAAACTTAACAATATCATTACCATACATCCGCAAGTTGAAACACTCAAACTTGGAACATCACCAAATTTCCTCAAGCAACTCAAAACAAGCTCATTGACAAACACGAAAACTATTAATATGAACAAACTGAAAAACCGGCAAAAATTCATTAAACAAGTTATAAAGTGAAGATTTGAGAATTTTACGAAAAATCCGAGTACAACTTGTTTAATGAATACTCACCACACTACCTAAAATAAACAACAAAAGAAAAGAATACACCATGTTTGTCATTCTTCAGCAAGACAAACCTATCCGGCACGCACATAATCGACTCCTCACAAACTTAAACTTACAGACCGGTTATACTCCACCAACACTACTCCTCAATATCACCCAGCATCGCTCACAACAAAGGTCATGTTTAACGCAAAGTTGAGAGAACAATCGTGTTACCCTCGTCGACACTCTCGCACGTGACTCAAGACATGGAGGCATTAATCTTCGTTTCCTATTGAAGATTGTTAGCTCTTAAATCTGTCTCTAGAATCCAGAAACTAAAAGGTAAGCATCCCTAATCGAAGTTTACGAGGATTATCTCTAACGAAACTCAAACCTCGTGCATAAAGCAAAAATCAGAGACAATCACCTATAAAGATTTGTAAAGCAAGTTTTTTACAATGCCATGGGCGACAAATATACATGAGATCATAGTCAATACATAAACAAAACCCAACAAAGAAGAAAAACACAAAGAAGAAGAGAAATGAACCAAACATCTCGCGGTTTGTCAGAGCCGATCGACGATCAATCCACCCCGGTTCATCCGTATGCAAGCTTCCATGTTGTTTTCTAATCTACTCAAATGAAAAATGAAGTTTGATGGAGTTGGGATCACAAAACCCCAAAACCATAACCTAAAAATTGTGTTTTTGGCCCTTAAATGGTGTTTCAGCCCGACCAGTATCGCTCGGCGGTGGTTTGGATCGCCCGACGCTATCCAAAATTCCTGGAACGCCACTGGAATTCATATTTCAATTTTTTCTACCGCCCGGCGGTGCAGGGGCGCAGCACACCAGACAGCCAAAATTCTGTAGTGTTTTATTCGTAACTTTTGAACCGTAACTCCGTTTTTCGCCTGGTTCGAAGCGTTGGAAAGATTATTCAATGCTCTATACAACAATGGCAAAATCTCATTGCTGGAATACCTACAAAAATGAGATAAAATCAATTAAACTCAATTATATTTACAAGACAATGCAATATACACACGAAAACATAAAGTAAATGTATTTACACATAAAGTGGGGTTTATTCAACCAATTTTAACACAAAGTAATGATAAGTGCAACAAAACTTATATACAAAAATAGGTACAATTTGCACTTATCACCATTCAACATACAACAACAACATCCAATTCAACAACAACATCCAACATACAACAACAACATCCAACGTACAACAACAACTTCCAACATACAACAACAGATGCAACCAATATGCGATGCAATGAGACTCACAACCAAACTCAATGCATGTTATACCATTCGATTCTTATTTCAGAACCCGATCCCTTTTTCAGAATCACAATTCTCGTTAGAATTCCAATACATTAACACTCAGGTTCGCCGGCTCCGATCCTCACCTCCTACGGTATTGAGCTCCCAATTTGTTATCATAATTGTCGATAACATCTCACTTATTTCATTCATCTCGACAATCATCTACCGACATAGAATCATCACCTCCTAGGATTGATGCTCACAACAATGGACCAGTGTCCCAACATTATGAATACATGCAACATATTATCATGTAACAACAACAACATCGAGTACAATGACCAAGACCTCCATAGTCATGTACTCCGCCAATACTTGCCATCATACTCAAAATACATGCTATAACAGTTCAACAAAAACAACATAATAATATAGTAATCAACAACAACAACAACAACAACAACAACAACAACAATGCAACGCACAACAATATTCACCGTAATCATTATACTACACCAAAACTAGTCACCAACCACCAACATATACTACAAGCATTCAACAATAGCAATATAGCAACAATTCATACAAAATATTATACGTCCTACAACAACATCATGCATAATGACCCATCACAGTGGTCAATTTACACCGCCAATACTAGCCACCATGTCACACAACAACGACTTGGCAACTTGGCTGGACAGACCGACCTACTCTGATACCACTATGTAACACCCTAAAACCCCTGCGTGAAAATAAGACAATTATCAGAGTAAAATTCAAGGAAAATTCAAAACAAAAACATTTAGGATGCTACGGTTCGACAAACACCTGCTCATGCAATCATATATGTAACACTTGTCTCTTTTAAAATTACTGCTCTGGACTGGACCACTGGCTAGACATGGCCCAATCCGCCTCTGCTCCAGAGCGGCCCAAATTGCCTAAGTCCAATCCACAGAGGGGCAAAAGTTACCTTTCTGCCCCTCCAATCGGGCAAGGAATACAACGTTCCTCCCCAGAATTACTGCCCGTTACGCACGACTTCACTGCTCCCCGAACAGCTATGGGCAGGTGCCCGGAACCACGCCTATGCCCGACATAACAGCTATTTTTGGGCACCCTGCCCGACATAACGGCTAGTTTGGGTAGTTACCTATTCTTTGGGGAAAACGGTTATTTCGCCCCGAAAATAGGATCGTTGGCCACGCGCTGGGGGCACTATATAAACCCTCTCACTCGAGAGGGTCAGGTATCCAATATTCACCCTAAGAATTCATACTTTGTACTTTCTCCTTTTCTCTGACCCTTTCTTACTTGAGCGTCGTAGTACCTTGCAGGTACACCCCCCTCCTCTCCATACGACCAGCATCCCTGACGGACTTGGCAGCCCGATTCTACAAGATCTGATCCAGCCTTCATGATCAGTGGCGCTGACTATGGGGAAACTTTGTTCTCCCCATCTTTCTTTCCTCAGAAATCGAAGATCAAAACAATTCTCAAACATCATCACGATCATGGCCTCCCAAGATCGCACCAAGGATGCTCTCCAAGCCACCATCCTCCCCGTCAACAAATCTGACATTGACAGCCAGTCATCTCTCCTCCAAGATTCCCGTTTCCTCAGGGACGGAGCCACTGCTTCTCCTTACCCTACCCCTGCTGATTGCAACAACAATCAACCATCACTTGACGTCCAGCCCGTTCCTGTTCCGCCCAATGTCGACCCGGCCGTGGCATCCCTCCTGGAGGCGATCAACAAAACCAACACCCTGATCCTGCAGCAGAATGAGAGGATCGGGGCACTAGAAGAGTCCCACCATCTGAGATTCCCTCCTACACGGAGGAACCAGTGACGATCAAGAAGCACGCGGCCCGGGAGAGAAATCAACCGAAGACTGCGCCAAGAACCTGATCCTAACATAGCCCGGAAGCGCGACCAGATCTCCTCGCATGACCAGTACGCTCATGACCACAAGAGGACTCGGAGGAACGGGCAATCCCCCCCGATCAAGTCTAAAGGACGGGACCTCTTACCTTCCCCGTGAAGGAACCGCTCACCTTCTCCTCGAAGGAACCGCTCACCTTCCCCGCGATGGAACCTCTCACCTTCTCCTCGAAGGAACCGCTCACCTTCTCCACGAAGGAACCGGCATCGCGAGTATCCCGTTCGGTCCCCATCATACACCAGTTCTAGTGACGACGACTAGCCTCACGGCCGGTTGTCCCAGTAGATCTTGGCTACCCGTCTCCCAAAAGGCTTGGAGAAACCCTCGTCACTTGGCACGTATGACGGGACAACCGACCCCGACGAGCACATCGAGAACATCGATGCGCTGTTAGACTATCGCGGTGTACGGGGTGCCATCAAATGCAGATTGTTCCCGACCACGCTTCGAAACAGAGCGATGACATGGTATAAGCAACTGCCCGAGGAATCCATTACCTCGTGGAGAAAGCTGGGCAGAATGTTCTCGCGGCACTTTACAGCATCTCGCCGCCACCCCAAAACTGAGGCCTCTCTTGGAGCCATAATCCAGGGGAAAGATGAACCTCTCTGCGCATATATCGAGAGGTTCAACAAGGAAGCAGTGCAGGTCCCGATGACAGATAAAATGAAGAAGTTTTTGCTCGAACAAGGGGTCCGCCCGGACTCTGAGTTCTCTAAAGCCATTGGCCTTCTGCCACCGAGGAACTTAGACGCCCTCCTCCTCAAAGCCCAATATCATATTCAATACGAAGAGAAGATTGCGGCCTACAACGTCCGAGCATCATGCCTCCAGGAGGACCCTCGGGCCTCCAAAGGAGATGAAGCCTCGACATCTCGTCGGGGTGAGCGAAGGTACGAGGACCGTCCACGGGACTCCCGCGACAGCAAGGGACCCTCCGGGTGCTTCCACGACTACACTCCCCTGATCGTTTCCAGGGAAAAGATTTTGTCCGAATGTGCCAATTCGGAGTTCAAACAGGCTGGGGTCCGCTTCCCCAAACAACTGCCGAACATACCAAACATGGACAAATTAAAATACTGCCATTTCCACAAAAGTCACGGCCATACTACGGAGGACTGCATCCATCTGAAGGATTCCATTGAGATACTGATCAGGGACGGCCACCTGAAGCAGTTTGCGAAGAAGAATGACACTCCTCGGCAGGACGCCCAGGAGTCCAAGAAGGTCGAGGAGGAGGTACCCTCCCCGGAAGACGCCAATGTACAGGTCGCTATGTCCATATCGCGACCCGAGGACTTCAACTTCCCGTACGGGCTCAGCGCCACTGCATATTTCGCGGGCCACAGCCCGTGGGAGACATTTCCCTCCGCCATGGTCATCTCTAGCGGGGGTTTCAACAAAGTCACTGTGGGCTCCGTAAAGCGGAAGTTCGAACACCAGATCAACACAAGCTCCAACAAAGTGACCACACTTAATCGGACCCAGAAGGGATCCGTCCCCATCTCCTTCTACCGGGAGGAACTCCTTGGCGGCTCCCCGAACTCAAGAATACCCTTGCTCGTCAGAGCCCGGATGGTGAACTTCGATGTTCGCAGAATACTCGTCGACCAGGGAAGCTCGGTCGACATCATGTACTCCCAGCTGTTTTCAACACTTCAGCTGGATGAATCGCACCTTACCCCCTACATAGGGTTCGATTTACAGGGATTCAACGGGTCTGTGACCAAGCCGTGGGGATACATTGAACTGATCGTAACCTTTGGATCAGCTGAGATAGCCAGATCCATCAAGGTGTAATTTCTGGTAATCGACTGCCCGTCACTTTACCAATGCATTTTTGGAAGGCCAACTCTGGTCGAGTTGGTAGCAGTGCCCTCAACCGTCCACCTGAAGATGAAGTATTACACTTCGAAAGGGATGCTCGCCACCCTCCACGGCGATATAGAAGCTTCCCGACGGTGTTTTGAAGCAGCTACAAAGGGACTCAACACCATTGCGCCCAAGCCAAAAGTGTCGAGCAAGCCAGCACTGCCAAGCAGCTCCGAGGAGGCCAAGCCTCTGCCCCAGGTCAACTCTATCGACCTCGACAGTCGCTTCCCTGAGGACCAACAAGAGGAACGAGCAGCTTCAGCCAACCCGTCCGCGTCATCCAGCAGCAGCTCCCATCCGATGCGCCCAATCCCGGATGGCAACTTCGAGATAGTTCTATTCGGCAAAGACCCCCAACGGGGAGTGAAGATCGGAGCTGACCTGCCTGACATCGTGAGGAAGTAGCTCAAAGCATGCCTCAGAGAGAATGCCGGCCTCTTCGCATGGAGTGCTGCCGAAATTCCCGGCTTGGATCCATCCGCCGCTTCTCACCAGCTGACCATCGACCCGGTCGTCAAGGCCGTAGCACAACGTAGGAGGAAGCAGTCTCCGAAGAAAACGGAGGCTGCTGAAAAAGCTGTAAAGGACCTCCTCGAGGCCAAATTTATTTCGGAAACCAAGTACACCACTTGGCTGTCCAACGTTGTATTAGTTAAAAAATCTAATGGAAAATGGCGCATGTGCATTGATTATACCGATCTCAATAAGGCATGCCCGAAGGATGCCTACCCCCTCCCCAATATTGATAAACTTGTTGATAATTCTGCTGGTTTTAAACTTTTATCGTTCATGGACGCCTACTCGGCCTACAATCAAATCCCAATGGCAATGTTCGACAAAAAATATACGACCATCATGACCGAATCGGGAAACTATTACTACAACGTAGTGCCCTTCGGCCTGAAGAACACCGGAGCAACGTGCCAACGAATGATGAACAAAGTGTTTCGGGGAGAAATAGGCGACATGCTCGAAGTCTACATGGATGACATGATCGTAAAATCCCACGAGGAAATCGATCATACTGCCCATTTGAGAAAGGTCTTCGAACAGGCCAGGAAATACAAAATGCATTTTAATCCGGAGAAGTGCACGTTCGGTGTCCGAGCAGGCAAATTCCTCGGCTTCTACTTAACGGAACGAGGAATCGAGGCCAATCCCGACAAATGCCGGGCATTCTCCAACTTTCCTACGCCCAAGTCCAAAAAATCCATCCAGTCCCTCAACGGGATGCTCGTGTCATTATCTCGTTTCGTGGCCAAGTCCGGCTAGCACGCCCTACCGTTCTTCAAACTCCTCCGCAAAGAGGCAGCATTCGAATGGACCGAGGAGTGCGAAGAAGCCCTTCTCCGTCTGAAACGGGCACTCTCAGAGCCATCGGTCCTCTCTCGTCCAGACAACGGCGAAACATTGTACCTATACCTGGCCGTAGCAACCGAAGCAGTGAGTGCCGCTCTCATCCGTGAGACACCTGACGGGCAGAAACCCATGTATTTCACTAGCAAAGCGCTGCAAGGACCAAAGTTATGATACCAACAGATAGAGAAGGTGGCGTTGGCCCTCATCAACGCAGCCAGAAGATTAAGACATTACTTCCTGGCTCACACGATCGTGATTCGAACAGATCAGTCCATAAAGCAGCTGCTCGGACAACCAGATATGGTCGGCCGAATGCTCAAATGGTCGCTAGAACTGTCTGAATTTGACATCCAGTACGAAGGCAGAAAAGCCCTCAAGGCCCAAGCTCTGGCCGACTTCATCGCAGAAATGACGTTGGCAGAATCCCCTGCGAGCGAAGCACGCAAATGGACCATCTTCATCGACGGTGCCTCAAGCTCGGCAGGAAGCGACGCTGGCATCATACTGGAGAGTGACGAAGGAATTATCGTCGAGGTGTCACTCACACTGTCTTTCCCAACCTCCAATAACCAGGCGGAATACGAAGCCTTCCTCGCTGGGCTACGCCTTGCCGAGGACCTGGGCGCGGAGGAAGTCTTCATTTGCACAGATTCACAACTCGTGGCCCTCCAAGTCCAGGGAGAATACCAAGCCAAAAACGACAACCTGACCAAATACTTGGCCCTGGTAAAGAAGGAAATGGCAAAGTTCACAACAGTGGAAGTGAAACACGTTCCCCGCAAACATAACGTATGAGCAGACGTGCTGTCTAAACTAGCCTGCACGAAGAAGAAAGGCGGAAACAAGTCTGTCATACAGGAGGTACTTCCTCGACCCAGTATCGAGAAGGACTCCCCGACACTCGATGTACAGGTGATCGGCGACAACAACTACTGGATGACCCCAGTCTACAACTATCTCGCCAAAGACGAACTCCCGGTCGACCCAAAGAAGGCCAGCGTAGTCAGGCGAAGAGCCTGCTCCTATGTTTTGGTCGAAGATAAACTCTACAGATGGGGATTCTCCATTCCGCTGCTCAAATGTGTCGAGGAGGAAATGGTCGCACACATCCTGCGCGAAATTCACGAGGGAATCAACGCCCAATATCTCGGCGGAAGCTCCCTTGCTCGAAAGGCTCTCCGGGCAGGCTACTACTGGCCGACCATGCAAAACGACGTGAAAGAACATATGAAGAAATGCGATAAATGCCAACGGCACGGGGACATGCACCTACGAGCTCAAGGTTATGTCCTCCCCGTGGCCATTCGCCTGGTGGGGCCTAGACATCCTAGGACCCTTCGTGGTAGGATCAAGTCAAAACAAATACCTCATAGTGGGCGTAGACTATTTCACAAAATGGAGAGAAGCAGAAGCTCTAGCCAAAATAACTGCCCTCAACATCCTGCGTTTCTACAAACAAAACATCCTTGCACGTTTCGGTATTCCCCAAGCGATAGTAACGGACAACGGGACGCAATTCACGGACAGGAAGTTCCAAGACTTCGTCGCCCAAATGGGCATGAAGTAGCACTTCACATCCGTGGAGCACCCTCAAAAAAATAGGCAGGCTGAAGTAGCCAACCGAGTCATCCTTCGAGGTCTCAAGCGAAGGCTAGACGAAACAAAGAAGGCATGGGTCGAGGAACTGCACAGCGTACTGTGGACATACCGCACAACTCCACACTCAACGACCAGGGAAACACCTTTCCGTTTAGCATACGGGACCGAGGCTGTAATTCCCGTCGAAGTTCACGTGCCCTCTAGGCGGACAGAGTCGCCCCTAGACAAGCAGATAAACGACGAATCGTTGAGAGAAGAGCTAGACCTCATTGAGGAAATCCGAACCGGGGCAGCCCTTCGCGAAGCCTTACTAAAACAAAAAATTACCATCAGGCACAACGCCAAGGTGATACGGCGAGAGTTCAACAAAAAATTACCATCTCACGAAGGTAAATTAGCAGCCAACTGGGAAGGACCCTATCACGTCCGAGCAAAAACAGAAAATGGGGCCTACTATTTAGAACATCTCTCCGGGGAAGAACTTGCTCGACCATGGAACGCTGAAAAGCTAAAACAATACTACAGCTAAATCCTCGGTTCAACCCGTCACAACGACGAACGTCAGCTACCGACCACTATGCACATCTAGGTACAAGCGTCGCATACGAATAAAGCAAAACCTCGCTCAGTAACGAGCCGGGTAACTGCTCGACGGCGCTCCTCGATCGAGCATCACTGTCGTCAAAGTACCATGACTGGAAGAACCCCAGCTCGCGATGGGACGTTCACGCCGCGAATTCAGGACTCAAACGCGACCTGAGCTCCGCACCCCGCCAGGAAATTCCCCGGCCATTCGACCAGTTCCCCTCACTGTCGAACACATCTGTAACGAGCAATCCCCCTAAAATATTTGTGCAAGTCAAATACTCCCAATCACGGGCAGATATACATTTCAACGAGCTTGAATATGATACTTAGCAAAAAATAAAAGCAAGTAAATTCATACAAACAACAAAATTAAACATGTGATAATTTAACATAATAAGTGGCCGCAAGGGCCACGATTGTACTTAGTTACATGAAACGGGGGCCACACCCCCCCCCCCCCCCCCAAAAAAATTACAGGAAATTCCACGGCACGCAGGCCAAACAGATTACAACAACATCAAAAATACAAATTCCTCACTCATCCGCATGCTCGGCAGGCTCTGGCTGGGGTCCCTGGTCCTCTGCGGGCTGATCCTCGGGGGTACCTTCAAGGAGACCGTCGGGCGCGACAATACGGCCATCCTCTACATGCGCCAGGTAGTGAGTACCCTCAACAGAAAAATCGAGCTCAGGGTTCACCACCCGCAATTGAGCCACGACATTTTTGAAAGACTCCTCCGCGACGGCAATTCCATCGTCTTCGGCCAACAGCATGCGAGCAACCAGCTCGGATCTAGTCTTCAATTCTTTCACATCGTCCGGCTCGTCAACACCTGGGGCATTGACACCCTCAGCTCCCTGTTCAGATCCTCGACAGCCTTCTTCTCCGCTGCCAGCTTGGAGTTCTCCTCCTTTAGCCTAACCACCTCCTCTTCAGCCTTCTTCCGAGCCTCGCCGACACTCTTGACTTCTTCCTTGAGGGATGCCATAGAAGCCCAGGCAGCATTGAGTTCAGACTCAATTGCGGAGTCCCTTCAGCGTAAATAGCCGCCATCTCTAGCATCCTGACCAAGGCAGAAGCGTCTTGGGCCACCAGCGCCCTCTTGCTCGGGCGATCCATACCTTCCAAGTGAAGAGATTCCACCCGGGGAGCGACCAAAGAGTTTCCTTCAAAAAACCTCATATCAAGGATACAGGGAGGAAGCTCGAACTTCCCTTTCTCCAGCACCCAGGTAAGGTCCACAGCGTCAGCTATCCTTGGTCGCTTCGGTCGCCCGTTCAAGGACAGAGGAGATCCACGGGGAGCGGGAGTAGGAGAAGAAGAGGTCCCCGTGGCAGTTTGAACAGGAGGAGAAGCACGAGCACCAGCAAACCGAGATTTTGGAGGAGCCGCCCGGCCTTATTCCTCGCGAGAGCGTTCCTTAAAACCCTGTCATGGGCCTGAGGTATCCCACCTGCACAAGCAAAACACGAACATGTTAGATACGAGGAAAATAAAAAACACGAACAAAATCTAAATAACTATGACTAGCAAGCAGCTTCTCGGCATCCACGGGAGTCTTGCACTCCAGCAGTGCCTTAACGTTGATGAATCGGCTCTCGACCCTCTGACTCCCATCTTCCTCGAAGATCAGGTTTCCCTTGCTCGTCCAGCACTCAGCAAGCCCAAAGGAGTTGACCCACTTCACCAGCACCTCATACGCCACGGCGTCCTGCCCGCGGAGATCGCTCGGTTGGAAGACATAGTCATTGGGCTTCTTGGCAAAATGGTCGGGTGCCCAGTGGAGGGGGAACTTGTAGAGTCTCTGCCTAATAAACCTCCCCTCCTCCTCGTGCAGCTCGTTCCTGTCCTCGTCAACTTCAATCTCCCAGACATATGTACTGTTCTAGGCAGCCTCGGACACGGGCTCAACGACATAATACCGTTCCTTGAATGTCTGGATTGACTCTGAAAATTGCTTGAACAGCTTGCGGGGCTGCTTCAAAGAAACCCAGCCGTACTTCTTCCCCGATAGCTGACGCTGAAGATGGAAGACAGTGAAGAACAAAGGAAGAGTAGCCCCTATAGCGAGATGCTCGCATACCAACTCGAACGCCCGGATGAAGGCCAGCGAGTTAGGATGCAACTGCGTGGGGCCAATTTTAAATGCACGAACACTGACTGCTGAAAATCAGTGAACGGCAGCCTCAAGCCAAGCTCCTTGAAAGCGTATTCATACATGGTAAAACGGTCCCCGAAGTGCGTACAGACACGATCGTCTAACAAAGGGAAGTGCACCTTCCACTCTCCCTCCGGTCCTACCTCTGTGAAAACGTCCACCAAAGACTTTGCGAAAGTGGACACATGCTCGGCAGGTTCGGCCACCTCCCACTCCTCCGCGGAGAACCCGTCGACATCCTCGTCCATGTCGTCTGTCTCTTCCTCCCCGACATTGCTGGAAGAACTCGAAGTCGCCGGACACGAGGCCGTCGAGCTGCTATTATCTTTGGAGCCCGTCTCCTCCTCGGATGTATCTATGATAACTTCTCTATCTGGCCCCATCGCCATTACAGTCACCTGAAAAGCAGAGAAGAAACTGAATTCGACAGCAAATCAAATCCACCCTTCCACTGCTAAGTCAAGTGAAAGGGCGCGCAAAGGACTAAGGACAACGTCCCTGGCCTAAGCCCTAATAACATAAGGAAAGCTGAAACCTCCCCGCGAGGAGACGCTCAAAACTAATCATCCCAGGGCGAGGAGCTTCCCCGCACCCACACCCAGTTTCAGTTTGAAGCTTCACCGGAAATCGCAAAGCTTCACCAGAATCTGGGAATGTCCTACCGGAAAACTCATCACCCACTCGGACGATGAACAGACACGGCGATCACACTTACATAGCTACCGCAACATCATCGTGAACCACCCTCCTCGCTGAAACATACTACTAACTCCGGCGACATGTTAGAGGTAGAAAAATGGCACAACCACCGTCCACCACCAACAATCGCCTGAGATTCACCCATTTCGTCCTCTAAAACTAGCCCTAACCACATGCAATCTACCACTAACAACACACAGAAGTGGAACAAGCAAAGGATCAGAAGACTTACTTGATTTAAATAGAAGAAAGAAGTTGCTTGAAGCTTGACGCGGTGGTCGGAGTAGGCGGAAGGCGGTTACGGGCAAGAGTACTGAAGAGAGAAGAGAAATCAGACTGAAAAGTTTCAAATGGAACGATTTTCCCCCTTTTATACAAAGGGGAATGTGCGAACATGTGCTCGTAGGACATGATGACTACCCACTAGCCATCATTGCCTATTTACTACTACACGGAGCTCTAGGCACACGTGGCGTCCCAACGTTTCCAATTATGTCTTACTCTTAATCTCCCCGAACGCCGGGCAACAAGGTCACAACCACGAACCTCATGGACACAGGGATCCACGAGCACTTTGAGACAATCCTCCTCGTCTCCAAACGACGACTCCACACTGGCTCCACGGAGCAACAAGCAGTCCTTAAGTCATCACTCCCGTGCTCGGGAGCAACAACTTGGGGGCTCCTGTTCTGGACTGGACCACTGGCTAGACATGGCCCAATCCGCCTCTGCTCCAGAGCGGCCCAAATTGCCTAAGTCCAATCCACAGAGGGGCAAAAGTTACCTTTCTTCCCCTCCAACCGGGCAAGGAATACAATGTTCCGCCCCAGAATTACTGCCCGTTACGCACGGCTTCACTGCTCCCCGAACAGCTATGGACAGGTGCCCAGAACCACGCCTATGCCCGACATAACGGATAGTTTTGGGCACCCTGCCCGACATAACGGCTAGTTTGGGTAGTTACCTATTCTTTGAGGAAAACGGTTATTTCGCCCCGACAATAGGACCGTTGGCCACGCGCTGGGGGCACTATATAAACCCTCTCACTCGAGAGGGTCAGGTATCCAATATTCACCCTAAGAATTCATACTTTGTACTTGCTCCTTTTCTCTGACCCTTTCTTACTTGAGCGTCGGAGTACCTTGCAGGTACACCCCCCTCCTCTCCATACGACCAGCATCCCTGACGCACTTGGCGGCCCAATTCTATAGGAACTGATCCAGCCTTCACGATCAATTACTAACAGTAATAACAATAGTAAAACATTCACCATGTCTAAACTTCAATTTTATTTAAGCAGCGGAAACATCAACATGAAATAATTATTGAAATTATAGTTATGAAAATATATAATTATAACAAAAATTCAACATATAAGATAACATAATTCTCTACCAACAGTAATAAACACACAAACGCCAATCCCCAGTGTTACATATCAGAGTAGACGCCGACTCAAAACATAAAGTGAAGGACTTCATCTTCACTAACCGCAACTCCACACTATTCTTGATTATCTGCATGTTACCCACGTGGAGGCAACATTCAAACAAATGGTGTGAGATTCTCAAATCAACAAAGGAAATGGATAATATAAATATAAGAGCATATAAACATTACACAATTCACCCTATCATCACAACATCAACACAAATTCAATTTCCACACAAGCAGACAATCATATAATGAACTACACAACATAACACAATGCAATGCAATGAGACTCAGAACTCGACTCAATGCATGTGGTACCAATTCGATCCCTTTTTCATGATCATAATTTTCGTCAGAATTTCCATATGAGTCACTCACACCCCACATGGGCACACGACATCCGTGATCGCTCACACTCCACATGGGCACACGAACACCCGTAATCGCTCACACCCCACATGGGCACATGATTACCTCAACAACAACAACCACAATACGATTCCATTTCAAAGAATCCGAATAAGGCGCTCACACCCCACATGGGCACACGACTTATAATACAACTTATGCAAACATGTTATGCATAAACGACAATATACAATGATGACCAATGCATATGACTATTATACAACCAATATATCACACCATAATTATCTAACACGCAGCATATATCTGTCAAAACATGCAACAATTGCAATCTACAACCACAACACACATTCACACAAACGAACTCAACATTTCAACATTCAACACATCACGATGCAGACGGAACCACAACTAATGCATTGAATAGTTGGAATTCTGGTATTGAAAATAGTTTTAACAGAAAGTATACGCAACCAGCTTTCCAACGATTCGAACGGCGACTGGAACGGACCTACAGATCAAAAGATATGAAGTTTTAAAGTTTTAGAAAATTATGTTCGTTCCAGTGGCAATCAACACTATTTTTGCTCGCCTGATGTTCGCCCAGCGAGACGCCAGCGAATTCCCCTTGGCCCGACAAAACTCCCCATTCGCCCGGCGAATATCCCTTTCGTCCAAGGCTCGCCCCGCGAAGCCGAAGCGAAAGTCCTCCCCTATACAAATTCCAGTAGCATCTAATTTCTACCCTTCGCTCGCCTCTCAATTTCGCCCGACGACCTCCATGCGAGGTCGCTTCGCCCGGAAGAATGGGTCCTTCGCCCTGCGAATTTCTGCAAACTTCAACTCTGCAGTTGCGTTCTCTGCATAACTCAGACCCCAAAACTCTTATAATTTCAACAACATACATTCCAGAATGCACATAATCACATGGTTATCACACAACAACAACACTTGCAATACAAAATCACAATTCAACCAATCAATTTATACAATTTACATATTATTAGAATCACCGACACGCAAAATCTCAACTTCACACCGAAACAACCAACACAACAAGAGAACACATAGATATGAACCTAATGATTTATCTACCCTTATACATACATTATTTATCCCCCAAGTGATCAAAGAACCCCACCCTTACCTTAGATGAAGATTCTTCCAATGTTCTCTAAGCCCTAGCTCTGCTCCTCTCTTGCGTTCCTCTTTTCTCCAGAATACGATCGTTCCCAAAGTGATTCTCTATTTTCCCAATTTTCTTATTTTCCTACTATAACCCTTAGACCCCTAATATCTTTTTTCTTCTTTACTCTTATTAATTCTCATGAATGGACCACCTTGCCCTGACTATTTCTCTACTCCTATTATCCAATTTTCAAATAAATAAAATAATTAAACTGATTATTTTAAATCTAAATAATTTCAACTAGTTTTTTAAAATTAATAATCATCTAATTATTATTTCCCATATAATATTATTCCAATAAATAATTACTAACTAACCACACCTCTCACCTCTACACAATTGGCCACACACCTCCAATACCTTATTCTCTATAATTCTAAGGTCACTACCCCATACTAAGGGAAATCCAAACGTAACCCAACACACATAATCACACACATATACACAACATCATATAACTTTAATTACGAAAAATAAATAAAATAAATCGGGGCGTTACAATTTTAGTGTAGATCTGTGGTTTGATATGAGTATGTCATATTTTGGGTTTTTCCTGTAGCTAACCAAAGAAGAAATTAGGGTTCTATGGTACCCACCTTTTTCCTCTTCTTCAGATCTTTGCTTATTCGATTTACACTGCGAAGTTAGGGTTTAATCTATTTATATTCATTTGCAAATACGTGAATCATGATCATGGGTTTCAACTCAGTCTATATATATTTGCAGGTTATAATTTCACATGTATTGCTTTTTAATTTCATTTTTATTTTCTACTAAATATGATTGTAGAACAAAAGACTAAACTTTAATCCCAATTTATGATATGCTGCTACATTGATATAATCCTAAATACATTAACAATAATAATTTGGAGGTTCTTTTCAATTCTCATTTTCTTTTTTGTTGAGATGTGGATTGTTGCATAATTTGGAGGTTCTCCCCCCCTCCCCCCCACACCACCATTTATGTTATTGCAGTAAATTCAGCTATTGTTAAGGAGAGTTCTATGGTTGTTTTCTTAAACTATATGTTGTTATTATCTCATGTCTATGTGTGATTCTTATTGTAGTGTCTTAAAGAAAGGTGCAATAACCTTTCACATGATTTTCAAGTTGCTCTAAAGCAAGTATGATGAGCATGTTTTGGCTTCATTTAAGTTGTCTGCCTCTCTCTAATTTTCTATCCTCCTTCTGTGTTTACAATTTTTGTTTTTCTTATTTGATATGATACCAGGCCTTGCAAAGGAAGACACAACTTAGCTTTTGGCAAAATTTGAGTCTTGATAGGTCTGTTCACTCTACTCAGCATGATCGTTCAGCAGGTATGATACTTATTTTTAATTTTATTCAAAACCATATTTTGCACAGTAAAGTGGTTTAGAGCAGGAAGTCCATTTCTGAGTCTTTGTGGGGGCATAAACACGTATAATCAGTTTTATGCATCATAAAACTCTGTTGACTGTTGAATGTTAGGTTTGTTGAATTTCATTGAAAAAAATTGTAGATCTAAAAATGTTTCAACTCATTTCCAAATGACAGTGATATGATATATGACAGTTACATGTTTTATGTTTCAAAAACTTCTAGCCAAACAAAATGGGTTTTCAGATCACTTTCTCCAAAAAATGTCTCACATGGGTCGTGTTGTTTGTTATCCATGGATCATTTCATTTTTCCGTGCATGCTTTGGATATTTGTTAGCCTCATTTACAAAATGTTTTAGGACTATTACTGAATAATTCATAGACCCTCTTAAGGTCTTCATTTGTTAATCTCACCGAATAATTCATAGACCCTCCTAAATAAATTTACTATTACTGTTTAGACATTTGTTTTTTATTTTAATACGGACCTATAGTTTGAGGAGGTAAATATACATCGCCTAGCTCAAGCAGAACTATTATCGAATTTCAAGAGAAACGAAGGGGGAAAAGAGAACGTAAAACCAGGATTATGGTTTGATTGATGAGGTTATTAATGACGGAAAATCAGGATTAGTTGCTCCATTTGCAGATGCAACACCACCTCCAAAAACTCTGATTAAGGATATATGGGAATTTAAAAGAAACACAAAAGGTAAAAAGAAATTGCCCTCAGAGGAAACACCAATTGTCGTATGAGTTAGGGGACAAACAAGGATAGCATTGCATTGCTTTCATATTTGGAAACAGATGTATAAACTGCAACAAGTATTAATGGGATTTTTCAATTTGTGAGAGTAGATACATGTCATGTAAAAATCAATACATATATTGGTATGGTTCAAGTGTTTCCAAATTTAGTTCTGTCATGGGATTAATTTAATACCACATTTTATGCTGATAATGAAAAAAAGTTAAATGACCTACATCTTCCACATTTCTTGGACAGCTTAGAATATAGGATTGAAGTTGTTCACAACTTTCCTTTAATTACACTCATTCTCAATCCAGTTTCTATATCTAATATGCAGGTTGCTACTTTTCTATATCACCAAGAGAAAATGAATTTAATTGTGGAACCTGATGTACATGATGTGTTTGTTAGAGTTCCAGGTTTTGGATTTGTGCAAACCTTCTGCAGCCATGATACGAGGTATTTGTTGGTGATTTTAGTATTATCAATGTATTTTAGTAGTAATGTGATTTACTATAGGCCGATGCAATTATGCGTTAAAGCTTGGAAACGAGTTAGGGTAGTGCGGAGTGCACGCTCGTCAAGCCAACGTATAATTGAATGCGAATAATTGAAACGGGGGTTCCAAGGGGCGAAGCCCCTGGCGGGGTACGGGGCAGCGCCCCGTTGGGGTTCCGAGGGGCGAAGCCCCTGGCGGGGTGCGGGGCAGCGCCCCGTGGGGTCCAAGGGGCAGAGCCCCTGGCTGGGGTGCGGGGCAGCGCCCCGTGGGGTCCAAGGGGCAGCGCCCCGAGCAAAATTTTTCGGTTTCTGTTTGAACCGTTGCACCCTTTCCAACCAACAAAACCGTTTCCAAACGAACATAACAGTTCAAACGAAAAGGTATGTCTTTTCGGTTTCTGTGGTTAATCCTATATATAAGGAATCATTGGCCTCGGTTTCAAAAACGAAATAACAATACTTCTTTCTACATTCTTAATCAGTATTCTTTTGCCAAGAAACAGATTGTTCTTCAAGAATTATCCCCACAAAGATTTCGTGAACCCAGGCAAGAATAGGGTCGAAATACTTTGTTCGGAAAGTGTACGAACACGATTCTTCGAAGCTATCCAGGATTATCATACCATATATCTAACAAACGAACAAAGTATAACTTCTGATAATCATGGCTGGAGGAAGCACCGTCAAGGAGATGACTAGAAATTTCGGAAAATTGGACAAGTTTCAAGGACAAGACTTCAGGCGTTGGCAGAAGAAG
This sequence comes from Lathyrus tuberosus, assembly GCA_022829125.1. Taxonomy (NCBI): domain Eukaryota; kingdom Viridiplantae; phylum Streptophyta; class Magnoliopsida; order Fabales; family Fabaceae; genus Lathyrus; species Lathyrus tuberosus. Next base: position 8,971,603 of record JALAZF010000236.1, on the reverse strand, counting down.
ATGCATTTCATGTTGACAACGTTGAAGGTGGTGCACGTCCTGTCTACACCGATTCCAGAAATTCTGGAGGATGACACAGTTGAAAATCTGAGACGCAGATCAAAGTGGGAGAACGACGACTACATATGCAGAGGGCACATTCTTAACGGTATGTCTGATCCCTTATTTGATATTTACCAAAACGTTGAATCTGCAAAAGAATTGTGGGATTGTCTCAAATCCAAGTACATGGCAGAGGACTCATCCAGTAAAAAGTTCCTGGTAACCGATTTCAACAATTACAAAATGGTTGAATCAAGGTCTGTCATGGAACAATTTAATGAACTCCTCCGAATCCTTGGACAATTCACACTACACGGATTGAAGATGGATGAAACAATATCTGTCTCAAGCATCATAGACAAATTGCCTCCTTCGTGGAAGGATTTCAAACACAATCTGAAACATGGAAAAGACGAACTGTCTTTGATCCAACTTGGAAGTCACTTGCGCATAGAAGAATCTCTAAGAGCGCAGGAGGATGACAAAGGAAAAGGAAAAGGCAAAGAAATTGCTGGACCCTCGGTCAATATGGTCGAAGAGGGTGGTAAGAACAATAACAACAAAAACAAAGGAAAGAAGCGTGCTTTCAATAACAAAAAGGCCAGTTTCGGTGCTAACAAGAAACCGAAACTAGAATGCTGGAAGTGCGGCAAAACTGGTCACTTCAAGAAGGATTGCCGTTTCGGAAAAAAGCACGACAACGCGAGTGCAAGTGGTTCAGGAAAGGGGTCTAAGGACCAATCCGAAAACCAAGGTCAGAAATCAATTCGTGATTTGAATAGTTTGATTAAACATTCGGTTTCACTAAATTCTGAAGCATTTTATGTGCAGGATGATGCTATCGCATGGTGGATTGATTCTGGCGCCACAACACATGTTTGCAAGGATCGTTTCTGGTTCAAGACTTTCGTTCCAGTGGAAGATGGTTTTGTCCTCTACATGGGAGATGATCACTTCGCTCCCGTTGAAGGCAAAGGAAACGTGGTGCTAGAATTCAGTTCTGGAAAGACTATTACTTTGTTTAATGTTTTGTATGTTCCTAAATTACGTAAGAATTTAATTTCTGGTCCTGTATTAAATAAGCTTGGATACAAGCAAGTGTGTGAATCCGATAAATATGTTTTATCGAAGTCTGGAGTGTTTGTAGGATTTGGATATTATAATAATGGTATGTTTATGATGAATTTGAATGGAGTTCCTAATGATTCTGGTTCTGTATTTATGTCTTCTTCGAATGTTATCAATTTTTCGTTATGGCATGCTCGTCTAGGACATGTACATTATAAAAGAATGCATGAAATGTCTAAAGATGATTTAATTCCTGTTTTTAATGAAAATGTAGAAAAATGTAACACTTGCATGTTAACAAAGATCACTAGGCAACCTTTTAAAAGTATAACAAGGAAATCTGTCATTCTTGAATTAATACATAGTGATTTATGTGATTTACATGCTACTCCATCATTAGGGCATAAAAAATATTTTATCACTTTCATAGATGATGCATCTAGATTCTGCTATGTCTTTTTGTTGCACGCTAAGGACGAAGCCTTAGATAAATTTAAAATTTATAAAACTGAAGTTGAAGTGCAACAGAATGTGTTGATTAAAACATTACGTACAGATAGAGGTGGTGAATACTATGATCCTATATTTTTCCAATCCGTAGGTATCATTCATGAGACTACGGCACCTTATACACCTCAACAAAATGGTGTGGCTGAAAGGAAAAATAGAGTTCTTAAAGAAATGGTGAATGCCATGTTATCTTACTCTGGTTTGAGTGAAGGGTTTTGGGGAGAAGCTATGTTAACGGCTTGCTATTTGTTAAATAGGGTTCCTAATAAAAGGAACAAGACTACCCCATATGAACTTTGGTATAAGAAACGACCCAACCTAACATTTCTACGTGTTTGGGGTTGTAGGGCCGTGGTTAGACTCCCGGACCCAAAAAGGAAAACTTTGGGTGAAAAGGGTGTAACTTGCATCTTTGTTGGATATGCTGAGCATTCCAAGGCCTATAGGTTTTATGTTATAGAACCTAATGACTCGATTTCTATTAACACGATTATAGAATCAAGAGATGCCATATTTGATGAGAATTGTTTCTCTTCTATACCTAGACCAAAGGTCTCTATACCTAATTCAGAAGAATCTCTAAGGGATGATCATCCAAATGATGTGCCAATTGAGACACTTGAACCCCGTAGGAGCAAAAGAGCTAGAAAATCTAGATCTTATGGATCTGATTTTCAACTATATTTAGTTGAGGGATCAAAGGATCAGATTGATACTCAATACTATTATTGTTATAGTATAGAGGAGGATCCAAGAACGTATGATGAAGCTGTGAAATCTCGAGACTCTGTTTTTTGGAAAGAAGCAATTGATGAAGAGATTGGCTCTATCATGGAAAATAATACTTGGGTATTATCTGATTTACCACCAGGTTGCAAACCATTGGGTTGCAAATGGATCTTCAAAAGGAAGATGAAAGTCGATGGTACAATTGACAAGTTTAAAGCTAGATTAGTTATCCAAGGCTTCAGACAAAAGGAAGGGATTGATTATTTCGATACCTATGCTCCAGTTGCCCGTATCACTACTATTAGATTGTTGATTGCCTTGGCGGCTATTCATAATCTAGTGATTCATCAAATGGATGTCAAAACAGCATTTCTGAATGGTGATTTGGAAGAAGAAGTGTATATGAAGCAACCTGAAGGTTTTGTAATGCCTGGTAATGAGCATAAAGTGTGTAAGCTAGTTAAATCGCTGTATGGGCTGAAACAAGCTCCGAAGCAATGGCATCAAAAGTTTGATGAGGTTGTTTTGTCTAATGGTTTCATTCTAAACCAAGCTGACAAATGTGTATATAGCAAATTTGATACATCCGGTAAAGGAGTTTTCATTTGTCTATATGTAGATGACATGTTGATCTTTGGCACCGACCAAAATCAAATCGATAAAACGAAGAATTTCTTGTCATCAAAGTTCTCCATGAAGGATATGGGAGAAGCGGACGTTATTCTTGGTATTAAGATTAAACGGGAGAATAAGGGGATTGTAATTACGCAATCTCATTACATTGAGAAAATACTCAAGAAGTTCAATTATGAAAGTTGTTCTCCAGTAAGTACTCCCATGGATCCGGGAGAAAAGCTTATGCCAAATACAGGTAAACCTGTGGATCAACTCGAATACTCAAGAGCTATAGGCTCTTTGATGTATGCTATGATTAGCACTAGACCGGATATTGCTTATGCGGTTGGAAAGTTGAGCAGATTTACTAGTAATCCTAGTAGACGTCATTGGCATGCGATAACTAGGGTATTCAAGTACTTGAAGGGTACTATGAATTATGGATTGTCATATATGGGATTTCCTTCGGTACTAGAGGGATATTCGGATGCTAGTTGGATAAATAATGCTGAAGATTCATCCTCTACAAGTGGATGGGTGTTCTTGCTTGGGGGAGGTGCCATCTCGTGGGCTTCCAAGAAGCAAACATGTATAACTAGTTCCACAATGGAATCTGAGTTTGTAGCATTAGCTGCTGCTGGTAAAGAAGCGGAATGGCTAAGGAACTTGGTATATGAGATTCCGATATGGCCTAAACCGATATCACCAATTTCTATCCGTTGTGATAGTACTGCTACACTGGCTAAAGCTTATAGTCAAATATACAATGGAAAGTCTAGACATTTGGGTGTTAGACATAGTATGATTAGGGAATTAATCATGAATGGAGTGATATCTATTGATTTTGTTCGGTCGCAACAAAACTTAGCTGACCACTTGACGAAGGGGTTAGCTAGAGACTTAGTGAAGAAGTCGGTAATTGGGATGGGATTAAAGTCCATTTAAATCTATTAGCTATGGTATACCCAATTCCCTTCTAATACAACGTTGGAAGCAGAATTCAATGTGGAAAGATCATAGTTAAAGATTGGAGCAATTATGTTTATCTTCCCAAGGTATGTGCTCAGACCTGCAAGTGATGGCTAGGTTGAAGTATATCTTCTTAATGGTTCTTTTGAAAAATTGCAAATGCAGGTGCAAGATTAAAAGAATCACCTATGTAAGCATGAAGTTTTGCCGCTTCAGGAAGCTTGGACTTGGCTTCCTATATGCTTATTAATGGATAAGGACACATGGCTTGTAAAGTGTCAAGTATGAATAGTAGAGCATTGTAAGAAACAAATGTGTACTATATCTTCAGATATTCAAATGGATTGACGGGTTCAATCAATATGACACCCCGATTTTCGAGTATTTGGAATGTGTATTTGTACTAAGATGAAAATTCAATCGCAAGACATTTTCGTCTATGCATTTGTTTGATCGTTATACCTGAGTGTTATACCCTTGTATATTATTGTATATACTGAGTAAATCAAGGATTACACTAAAATAGGGGGGATTTGTTGGTGATTTTAGTATTATCAATGTATTTTAGTAGTAATGTGATTTACTATAGGTCGATGCAATTATGCGTTAAAGCTTGGAAACGAGTTAGGGTAGTGCGGAGTGCACGCTCGTCAAGCCAACGTATAATTGAATGCGAATAATTGAAACGGGGTTCCAAGGGGCGAAGCCCCTGGCGGGGTACGGGGCAGAGCCCCGTTGGGGTTCCGAGGGGCGAAGCCCCTGGCGGGGTGCGGGGCAGCGCCCCGTGGGGTCCAAGGGGCAGCGCCCCGAGCAAAATTTTTCGGTTTCTGTTTGAACCGTTGCACCCTTTCCAACCAAAAAAACCGTTTCCAAACGAACATAACAGTTCAAACGAAAAGGTATGTCTTTTCGGTTTCTGTGGTTAATCCTATATATAAGGAATCATTGGCCTCGGTTTCAAAAACGAAATAACAATACTTCTTTCTACATTCTTAATCAGTATTCTTTTGCCAAGAAACGGATTGTTCTTCAAGAATTATCCCCACAAAGATTTCGTGAACCCAGGCAAGAATAGGGTCGAAATACTTTGTTCGGAAAGTGTACGAACACGATTCTTCGAAGCTATCCAGGATTATCATACCATATATCTAACAGTATTGGAATTTGAAATTGGCAAATATACTTGGTTGTTGTTGTGAATATGACGAGAGGTTGCTCGTGGCTGAATATATGCCCAATGAAACATCACAAAACACCTTTTCCACTGTAATAGCTTTTTCCCTTGGTTATCGGCTTTGACATAGATTTTAGTGGTCATGCTTCTTTAATGCATTATCTTGATTATATTGTTGACGTTTTATGTATGTCATCAGGGGACACACAACCAATGACATGGGAAATTCGACTCAGAGTTGTTCTGCATCTTGCAGAAGCTTTATAATACTGCACAAGCAACTGTATAGATTATGCTAAATTTGGTTGTAAGTTTCAAGCCTCAATTTACAGTCAAATCATTTTGATCTTTTTCGGCTTAATGGTATTTTTAATTTTGATCATTGTGACTTTGCTGATTATGGTTGTTTCGATTCTGGAAGTGCAGTGAAGTTCATAGGTATGGTTCTGAATGGAGATTGGACTATAATGCTTCAGTCAAAACAACTTTTATTGAGGGGAAACCAATGCCAGCATTGAGTGCTCAAGTATGCCATATTTGTGCTAAAAATGTTGGGAAGACTTTTGATGTTTACTACCACATTGTTTTCTGTTTTTACTTGACTTTATAGACGTCATCTCTTCTCCTGATTTGGCTTAGTTAGATGGTAATAGTATATATCGTGTTGTGACAGATTCATCTGACAGTGATGATAGTCATGAGAGTGATGACCTTATTGCATATCTTGGGGATAAACTAGATGATATTTCATCCAATTGATCATCAGATAATGAAGCTGAAATCTGAAATGAGTTAGACTATGCACAATCTTTTCCCATGTTTGTGAAATACGATTATGAATCTCATTCGACTCTCTCTCTAAATTACTGCAGTGCGGTCTGTAAATGGTGATGTATGTATATATCCAGGCTTATTTGGAGGCATATGTATAAGTCGTGAGCAGAAGTTGGATGGGGCATCTGGTTTGGCATTTGGGTTCATACACAAGGTACATATTGTTATTATATTTACAAATGTTATTATATTTATAATTTTCTGTCAAATGTTATTATATTTATATTTACATTACATTTCTTTTTAGAATGATTAAATGAAACTAATATGAATTTTGAGGTAACTTACATTACGATTCGAAGGTTCCTTATGCAAAACCAAAAAAGATCATTTGAGATTTCAATAATCATTCATATTTTAAACCTTCACCTCTGACTTATCCTAATGAGAAGGTTCCATACATAATTAATCCAAACTCGACACAAAATGAGTTTTTTTCCACATACCAATGCAAGTTGGAGAACAAGGACATTTGAAGATGACACTGCCATAGTAAAATGTGGACCTACAACTACAATAAAGAAAGGAAATACAATAACCGTATTCGGTTCTGGTACGATACATCCTAAGAACACAGAGACAGCTATGAAACTCACAAAGAATGACGATGACAACAACAAATCTAATACAAATTTGAACAGCCTAGTTGTGAATGGAACCGATAAATTTGCAGCTTCTGTTGTTAGAACACACCAACAAAATAAAGATTGTGAAATATCTCAATATCAAAACTTTTATTATTCTTACCGATTTATTAACAGTAACTTGCTTAACAATCTTTGTGTGAATTTGTAGACATAACCCAGTTGAGAAGAAGAGTTGGGCAGATATGGTAGAAGAAGAGCAAGAAACTAAAGGATATGAATTCTTCAACAATGGATATATAAACTTCGATGCTGAAATGTTTAGTAACAATAAAAAAGATCAAATTGTTTGTGTTTTATAATTTTCACAACTAGAGTTCCCATTCGTAGTTTCGTCTCTTGAACAAATTACTAATTGTGCTAAAGGGAAGAAAATAACATTGTTTCTTGATTATGATGGGACTATTTCACTGATTGTGGACAATGCAGACCATGCTTACATGTCCGACATGGTATGCTATATTTTGCAAAATGTTTCAAATGTGTTAAATAAAATGTGTTTTTCTACTCTTATTTTAATTTAGCTAATTATGATCATGTAACAAATGCAGATGCCACTTGAATATTGCTTACATGACTTGCAAGAATCCATGAAGTTTGATACACTCTTTAGCATGTCGTTGTTTCCACTAGCAGATGGTTCCTTTACATTAGTTGATAATAAGGGAGTTGGAGAAAGAGTTTATATTGCACGTGATGATGAATATGGCCTTCACAAAGAGTCTATTCCTCATCAACATATAACTATTGCTATTCTAGAAGAAGTTCATAAAAAACTTTGTTACATTGCCCAAACAAATAACACAAATATTTCTTTCTTGTCATGCCATTTTCTTGAGAAACTTCTTGTGAAATTACTTTGGTAACATGCTTCACAAGTAAGTTGGACTCCTGGTAGTCTGGCCAACCAAGTTTAGAATGCTTGCAACTGCTATGGAATTATCTCAAAACATATTGTGAGGATCTATTAATTTTTTCTAAGGTGCCTATATTGCATGTTGGTAATGATTGCTTGATGGAGTTAACACCAAATTCGATGTGATAAAAAAAGATGGTTGGAGTTAGAAAATGTCTTATTTATTGTTGAATTTTGGATGTTTATTCTTGAGGTAGGATCTGCAACTAGAGCACCCTGATTGCAAAGATCTTGACTACAAGTCAACTTTTGCAAGCTGCGACTGTTCAGTGCTTGAAACTTGATTTTTTTAATCAAATGAAGTGACTGGTTTTTCAGGAATGAAGACGTGGGAAGAGTAATACCATAAATGCTGACACAGAGACACATATATAATGATATCAACATTGATATTGATATCCAGTCTGGCATGATGGCGACAGAAACAGATTATTGTTTTTATCCGCACTTCAATATTACGATACTCATCAAATTAGATCTCTTTTCGCACCTATCAACAGTGGCTAATATTACTAAGTATGTCCATGGAAATATTAGTCAGGACCTTTTATTGGAAGGACATAAGTTGTAACATTTCTATGAAATCATCATTAACTTATTTTATTGGCAGAACCTTTTAACAATATGGGGCTGGAGATGTTATCCAACATGTTTGTTGGACTTGGAGCTGGTAGCTTAGCTGTTCAAAATAGATCAAATGGTTAACATTGTAGTTTTCTCTTTCTCTCTCTTAATATATTTCAGTTTATTCTAATATGTTGCTCCGGATACTATTTAGAAATTAGTCTATGTTTGTATATTTAGTTCATTATAGAACTGAATGGAACGAACAAGATGGTTTAGTGTGGAATAAAATAAAACAAAGTTACCATTTAATGTCTGGACATTTTAAGATGAAGCGGAATAAAATACATGTTTATCTCATATCTTCCAATAAAAATAGGAAGAAAAGTGATGTATTGGATGGAAGGAAATGTATGCGATGTTGTTTCACTCTAATTTTAACTGTACAAGAAGTGAGACATACATATTATGGCTTCATTCCATGAATATAAGTCTTAATTTTAATTTTTAAAAATAGCCCTTCAATTTTAAAAAATATCTAATCAGTTCTTCCATATGAAGAAATCATACAAGTGTCTAAAACTATGTTGAATTCAGGGAGCCTATTAGAACTTTTTAAACGGCAAGGACCATTAAAATTTGACAGTTCGATCCCAATTTTAAAAATATCATATTTGATCCTTTGCTTTAATAAAGTTTCATCCCATGAATATTTTTGAATCATGGTGACCCAATATATTGTTTGACGTCTTTTAATCGAGTTAGAATTTGCATTGATGATAATCTTTGACAATAAATAGTAAAAGTAAAGTTATAAGTATTTTAAATATTATTAATGGTAGAGTTATAATTTTGATTGCAACATAAATATTTATATTAAATAGTAAAATGTTAAGGTTTCAAAACTTTTAATATGCACTATTTATAGAGTTTGAAATTTAATTATATATAATTATTGACAGTAAGTAGCAAATAATGGTAATACGATTTCATATATATATATATATATATATATATATATATATATATATATATATATATATATATATATCCTATGAGAGATTTTAAAATAAATGGTAGAGATTATGTGTGATTTTTGTTTTTCTCTCTCTTCCATTATTAAAATAAATGATGGAGGAAAGAAAAAAACTGACACATAATCTCCACCATTTATTTTAAAATCTAATGGTTCAGATTTATTCTCATGTTCTCACATAAAAATGACATTCTCATATGATACGTTCTCATATATATATATATATATATGATCGGAGCGGATCAAACTGGATCGTCGTGGCCTTCACGTAGGACAGGTGATGATGCTTGTAGGGGAGGAAAAGAGGTGGAAGTACTTGCAAGGTACTCCGATGTCAAAGTAAGTGTTTGGTCAAAAAGAGAGAAAGCAAGTAAGAGATTTCAAGTATTGGATATTAGATACCTGCCCCTCTCAAGCGAGGGGGTATTTATAGGTGGATTCTTATTGAGCAAAGCGCCTGGTACGCCAATGAGGGATTGCCAAGTGGGGAGCAGGGCGCGTGGCCTTTTGACTCGGACTAACTGTTTCCGTGATATCCGGGGAGGCAGTTGGTCGCGTGAATTACTTTGCGCGTGGAGGGGACATGCCCAACAGCTAGTTTTTGCCCAACGGCTAGTTTCTGCCCAACGACTAGTTTCTGACTATTGGGCCTGTCCAAAGGCTGGACTGGATTGGGCCTTGCCCCTCTGGGGGCACAGCGCCTGCCCAATCCAGAACAGGAGCCCCCCAAGTCCTTGCTCTGGAGGAGAGTGAGGACTTAAGGTAGCCGTGTAAACAGTCATCTTTGGATGGTACTTCGGGGGAGAATCTCTTCCTCATCTACGCGAGCAGATGTTGTTGCCTGGAGGATATATTTTGAAGACGTATTTTCTGTCGAGCACGCTCTTGTGGAAGTGCCCGTTGCGGTGGTATTTTTCTTTTGTGTCGGGGACCCTTGGTGTTCGCGTCGTTGAGGGGGTGCGCTCGCGGAATATCAAAAGTCTGGTGCCTGTAATGTTCGTACTTGGGAATGTCAGACGCATGAACCATTTGACACGTGTTAAACATGAAGCCCCTTTGTCAGACCTAGAGCCGCCTAGGAAATGATGGCCTTTGCGATTCCCCACGAACAAATGCTTATAAAAGGAGGGAGGAGGGACTCATTTGTTCACTTCTCACAAATTTCCTCTCGCCTGTTTTTTTCTCTGCACTTTGTCCTCTCGCCGGAGCCGCCGTAGATCTTCATCGTCTCCATTCACACCTTCACCTCCAACTCCATATTCAAGTAAGTTGTTCATCTTTTCTGCATTTTTCTTAAATGTTCTTCGTTTTCTGCGCTCTCATGAATTTTCTGGTTAAAGATTCATGTGTTCTTTGATGAACACATGAATTTTTGGGATTCTCATGAAGAACGTGATGAACATGGAATGGACGTTGAGTTTTTGTGTAGATTCTCCTTTGTTTTGGTTAGGATTAGTTTTAGGTTTGTAGTCGGGCACTAGGCCTGTTCGACACAAAGCTCTGGCTTTTCACAATGAGCTTGCCTTGTTTTGAGCTCAAAGTATTGTAGTTAAGTCATGGAGATTAGTCCCCGTCCCATGGGGTAACGTCGTCGTCGTATTAGGTTGCGGTCAAAGTGGGCTCGAGGTTGTCCTCGACTTCTTCCTCGCCCTTTCACTTGACTAGTGGTGGAAGGGTGGATTTGAACTTAGTCGTCGAATTCACTTTTTCTTCCTCTGCTTTTCAGGTGAAAATCGCTGATCCTCGCGATGAAGTCGTAACCGACGCCCAGACCACGCAAGAGGAGGCGGAGCAGGCCATCGAGTATGCTAACGTTCAGGTCGCGAGGGGGGACCTTCAATAGATTGTGCATGAGCCGCTGTCGACCAAGTCGACGTTTACTGAGGAGGAGGTTCATGAGTTCCCTTATCTGGAGGATCGGGCCGAGGATGCGCCCGCGCAATGGTGGGCCATTCGTCCGACCGAAAATTACAGAATCTGTTCGATTTACCCGGGGATGCAGTTCCCCATGTATGAGTTTGCCTTTGTGGAAGCTAGGTTTCGGCTGCCTTTCACCGACTTCCAGGAGGCCCTTTTTCGTCACCTAGAATTGTGATCGGCCCAGCTTCATCCGAACGTGTTGGCCTTCATACGTGCCTTCGAGCTGGTGTGTCACTTTCTCCCTGTCGGGGCGACGGTGGACCTTTTCCTCTGCATCTTCTAGCTCCAGTGAAGTACTATTGGAATGAAGCAAAGTTAGGTGTCATTCAAACAGCAGAGCAGGCTCTTCTGGCCGTACTCCGAGTCTGTTCGTCATTTTAAGGATAGATTCCTAGTCATGAAGCCTGTTTCTGAGGCGGCCAAGAGATCCATCTCGACGATTGAAACGGTGACCGTCAATGGTAGGCAGGTTAGAAAGCCTGTGTCTAAGTTCCCTTTGGAATGGGTGTTCGCCCACTTCAAATACAGGACTGACCAGTTCCTGATAAATCACGATCAACTCTGTGAGGCCGACAAGGAATCCTATCGTGTGCTCCATGCCTACGTGGAGAGCTTTACGCCGACCTTCGTGGTGGACAGGGATGGTAAGGAATTGATCGGGAATGATGGGGTTCCCGTTAGAGCAGGCCGTTATATTAACATTAAGGCCCTCCTCGAGTGCGAAAACGACGACGTGGCCTTCCAGCTTCTTGGTATAACTTGTTCTTGTGTCCGCACTTGTTAAGTTTTTTCTGCCTGCTAACTTTTGTCTTTTTGCATTCGCAGAGAAAATGGCTGACATGAGGGAGCGTTTAATGAAGTCGCAAGTAGCAAAGTCCATAAGAAGGTGCCTTCGGTGCCCAAAGCCGGAGCGGCCAAGCAGCAAGCGATGATAGAGAAGTTTGTGTCCGACTCTGGTCCTACCCCGGGGATGACCTCTGTACCGCCAACTCCTGACTCATCCCACAAGAGGAAACAGGATGATATTAGGGCCTCTCCTGCGGGTTGCTCAGGTGGCTCTCCTGGAGGGAAGTTCGTACTTCCTACAGGCTATCAACAAGGGCAGATGTTTGACGAGGGGAGCTCCGTCGTCGTCCTGGATATGGATGTCTCGACAATTCTGTCCGCCGATCCACGGGTACGGAGGAAGCTCCTCTGCCAGGATGTCGCCGGGATGATCAGAATATTGGAAGCGGCTCCGGCCCTTGGAGATGTAAAGGTGGCTTATCGCTCCGACCTCAAAGAAGCCAAGACTATAATCAATGACTTGGAGTGGGAGAACGTGGGGATATACAATGAGCTGAAGAAGCTGCAAGGTCACCAGGAGGCCAAGGTACTGCTTCAAAAGGAGGTGACCCAAATGAAGGAGGAGGTGAAGAATGTTACTGATGAGAATGCCCGCCTGAAGGTGAGGATTGCGGAGCTGAAGGGGTCATCGGCAGCGGGTGAGGACGAGACTGATGACGAGAGGGCCTTGAAGACGAGGAAGGACCTGATTGAGAGGATCCGTGTCCTCGGGTATGACAACCTAGGGGCAGCTGAGTTTGGCTTTAATGCTGCTTTGGAGCAGGTGAAGGCCCTCAATTCTAACGTCCACCTGCTGACTGAGGGAATGGGTCTACTCAACATGGTCGTCAATGGTGAGGTGGTCCCCTCGGAGGGTGTCACTGAGGTCGTTTAGTTTGACTAAGACGTTTTTTGAATGTATATGTATTTTAGGGGCCTGCGTACCTTTTTTATGTAATATTTGTCAGGCACAACCCCTCTAAAGTATACCTGACTTATTCTGGATTTGTAGCCAATGTTATTAACTTTTTGTTATAGATTATTGTCGCATTTATTTATGCATGCTTGTTTGAATGAATGTTTGCTCGACTGGTTTTTATTATGCCCGACAGTTTGGAACTTGTTGGGGAGGGCAAAGGAGTTTTTCCGAGGATGAGACTAGGATCTCGGTTGAGGTACTAATCCCATAGCCTTGGACTTTTCCCATCGCGAGCTGGGTGTCTTGCCTTTTTGGTGAAGCAACGGCGGAGCTCGATTGAGGTGTCCCCGTAGGGCGCAGGGTCTGCTCGTCTCATGAGCAGAGGCTGGCCGGCGTTGTAAAGGAGGGTCATGCTTCACCAGGGCATGATCCTGTAGCCACGCCTCTCCCCGTTCGGGGAGATCTTGTCGGCAGTTAGTCTGGCCTTGTGGTTGGGCCTAACTGTAGTATTGTTTGAGCTTTTCAACATTCCATGGTCGAGCAAATGGTTCTCCGTCCAGAGCTTCTAAGTAGTAGGCTCTGGTGCCCGTTTTGGACTTAACCCTGTAGGGTCCTTCCCAGTTTGTGGCCAGCTTCCCCTCGCGCGAATCTTTCTGGTTTCTACGCAGGACCAGGCTGCCAACGGGGAAGTCGCGCTTTATGACCTTAGCGTTGTGGCGCAAGGTTATTTGTTGTTTCAGCGAGGCCTCGCAGAGAGCTGCTCCTAATCGTATTTCTTCGACCAGATAGAGCTCTTCTCTTAAGGCTTCGTCATTCATCTCCTCATCGAGGGGACCTTCCGTTCGTGTGGAGGGCTCTCTAATTTCTACCGGTATCACCGCCTCGGTTCCGTAGGCTAGTAGGAAAGGGGTTTCCCCGGTGGTCGACTGCGGTGTTGTCCTGTAAGCCCAGAGCACGCTATGTAGCTCCTCGACCCATCTCTTCTTGGATTCACCCAGCCTTCGTTTCAGACCACGCAGGATCACCCTGTTCGCCGCTTCTACTTGGCCGTTGGTCTGGGGATGCTCGACGGAAGTAAAGTGATGCTTCGTGCCTAATTTGGCGACGAAGTCTTGGAACTTTTGGTCCGTGAACTGGGTTCCGTTGTCGGTTACGAGGGCCTGGGGCACCCTAAACCGTGTGAGGATGTTTCTTTTGTAGAAACGAAGTATGTTGAAGGCTGTGATCTTGGCGAGGGCTTCGGCTTTGATCCACTTCGTAAAGTAGTCGACGGCCACGATTAGAAATTTGTTTTGATAAGACCCTGTTGTAAAGGGGCCGAGTATGTCCATTCCCCACCAGGCGAAGGGCCATGGTGAGGATAGAGTCTTCAACTCATTTAGGGGTGCCAAGTGCATGTCCCCGTGACGTTGGCACCGGTCGCACTTATGGACGTGTTCCTTGGTGTCGTGCTGCATGGTTGGCCAGTAATATCCTACTCGCAAGGCTTTTTGTGCCAGGGATCTTCCCCCCAAGTGTTGCGCGTTGATTCCCTCATGGATTTCTTGTAAAATCTCGGGGACCTTACTCTCCTCGATGCATTTCAAGAGGGGGATGGAGAATCCTCTTCGGTAGAGTTTGCCTTCAACCAGCACATACGAACAGGGTCGTCGTTTAGTTATGCTTGCTTTTTTATTGTCCTCGGGTAGCTCCCATTTGGTGAGGTAGTCGTATACTGGAGTCATCCAGCCATGCGTGTCCCCGATGATGTTGACGTCGAGCAGCTCAGATGGTTTCTCAATACTAGGCCGGGCCAGCACTTCTTGTACGACAGACTTATTTCCGCCTTTTCTGCCAGTGCTGGCTAGTTTGGACAGGATGTCTGCTCGCGTGTTTCGTTCGCGGGGGATGTGTTGGACTTCCCATACATCGAACTTTGCGATTCTTTCCTTCACTAGCGCCAGGTATTCGGCTAGCTGATCGTTCTTTGCTTGAAACTCTCCCCGTACTTGTGATGCTACAAGCTGGGAATCGGTGTAGATTTTTATTTCCTTGGCGCCCATGTCCTTGCCCAGGCGTAGTCCTGCGAGGAAGGCTTCGTATTCGGCTTGGTTGTTGAACGTAAGGAAGGACAGGACCAGCGATACTTCTATCAATATTCCTTCCTCATTTTCGAGGATGACACCTGCTCCGCTCCCTGAGGGACTGGATGCTCCATCTACATACACGGTCCATTTATGTGCTCCACATGACGGAGATGGTAGCGGGGTCATTTCTGCCAAGAAGTCGGCCAGCGCTTGCGCCTTGAGGGCCTTTCTACCCTCGTATTAAATGTTGAATACTGATAACTCCAGGGACCATTTAAGCATCATGCCCGCCATATCTAGTCGGCATAGCAATTGTCTGATGGGCTGGTCCGTGCGAACAACTACAGTGTGGGCCAGGAAGTAGTGTCTAAGCCTTCTCGCGGCGGTGATGAGAGCAAGGGCGACTTTCTCTATCTACGCGTACCTGACTTCTGGCCCTTGTAGGTCCTTCCTGGTGAAATAGATGGGCTTCTGGCCGTCTGCTGTTTCGCGGGCGAGGGCAGCGCTAATGGCTTTGCTGGCGATAGAGAGGTACAAATATAAGGTTTCCCCGCATTCTGGTCGGGAAAGCACAAGTGGCTCGAGCAAAGCCCGCTTAAGGTGGACCAGGGCTTGCTCGCATTCTTCTGTCCATTCGAAACTGGTCTCTTTTTTGAGCAGTTTAAAGAAGGGCATGGCGTGCTGAACGAATTTGGCCACGAATCGAGAAAGGGAGGCGAGCATCCCATTTAGGGATTGGATGGACTTCTTTGACCTGGGCGTGGGGAACTCCGCGAATGCTCGGCATTTATCTGGGTTTGCTTCTATTCCCCTTTCGGTGAGATAGAATCCGAGGAACTTCCCTACTCGCACGCCGAAGGTACACTTTTCAGGGTTAAATCGCATTTTACATTTCCTGGCCTGGTCGAATACCTTTTGCAGGTGAGTCGTGTGATCGGATTCCTCTTGGGACTTCACGATCATGTCGTCCATGTATACTTCAAGCATGTCCCTGATTTCTGATCGGAAGACTTTGTTCATCATGCGATGGTACGTGGCCCCAGCGTTTTTTAGACCGAAGGGCATTACGTTGTAGTAATAGTTCCTCGAGGAGGTCATGAATGCGATATACCTCTTGTCCTCTTCGGCCATAGGGATTTGATTGTATCCCGAATAGGCGTCCATGAAGGACAAGAGTTAGAAACCTGCAGAGTTATCTACGAGTTTATCTATGCTCGGTAAAGGGTAAGCATCTTTTGGGCAATGCCCGGTTGAGATCGGTGTAGTCAATGCACATGCGCCATTTTCCACTATGTTTTTTCACAAGTACAATGTTGGACAACCAGGTTGTATACCTGACCTCCGATATGAATTTTGCCTCTAAGAGGTCTTGTACAAGTTTTTCGGCAGCCTGTGCCTTCTCATCGGATTGTTTTCTTCTCTGTTGTGCGACGGTGTAGGCAGCTGGATCAATGGTCAAATGGTGGCACACGGTCTCGGGGTCTAACCCTGGGCATGTCTGCGGCGTTCCAGGCAAACATGTCAGCGTTGTCGTCCAGGCATTTCTTCAATTGTAGCTTAACCTCGTCGGGCAATCCTGTGCCTATCTTCACCCCTCTGTTGGGGTTATTGCTGAAGGTGATGACTCGAATTCCCCGTCTGGAACTGGTCGCATGAGAGTTGAAGTGGGGGAGCTGGTCGTCCCTGTTGGCACAACCTCACCATGATCTTTCTTGTAGTCTTCTGAAATTCTACTGTCAAGGTCGATGATGTGCACGAGAAGTGCAGGCTTCTTATCCGATTGGTCATCTTCGGTTGGACGATCTTTATCCCTTGGCCATTTGGCTGCTTTCAGTGCTTCTCCAATCTGGTTCTGTCCCCTGGTCGCTGCCTCGAAGCATCTGCGGGCAGCTTCTATGTCCCCATGTAAAGTTGCGACGTGACCTTTATCAGTGTAATACTTTAGCTTGAGGTGGACGGTTGAAGGAACAACGATCAGTTATGCGAGTGCTGGCCTACCCAAAATGCATTGATACAGTGACGGGCAATCGATCACCAAAAACTGGGTCTTGATCGACCTGGACGCTTCCTCCTCCTCGAATGTGACCGGCAGCTCCACGTATCCCCAAGGTCTGGCCGTGGCTCCGTTGAACCCCATCAGATCGGATCCCACATATGGCGAGAGGTTCTTCTGGTCTAGCTTTAAGGCGCGGAACAAGCCTGTGTACATAATGTCCACCAAACTGCCCTGGTCGACTAGGATCCTCCGGACGTCGATGTTTGCTAGTCTGGCCCTGATGAGTAGAGGAATGTGAGAATTCAGAGAGCCCCCGGGTAGCTCCTCACGGTAGAACGTGATCGGTTGGGAGCGTCCCTTGATTTTCTCTAGCGTAGACAACCGATCAAGACTGCAATCTATAAGCTGCTCGAACTTCCTCTTGACAGATCCTACTGTCAGCTCATTGTACCCCCCGCATGAGATAACCATGGCTGCAGGGAAAGCTTCTCAAGTGCTGTGAGCGAACGTCCAGGAAGGCTCTTCGAGGTAATCAGGAATGACAAAGTCCTCTGGTCGCGTAATGGACATGGCAACCTGTGGGGGAGGACTAGACTGAGACGATTTTGTCTCCTTCTTTGGGTCTGAAGCCTCTCGTCGGGAGGACTCACCTTTCTTTACGTATTGTTTCAAGTGACCCTCCTTGATGCGAATCTTTATTGCGTCTTTAAGGTGTACGCAATCCTTGGTTGTGTGGTCGTGGCTGCGGTGGAAGCGATAATACTTGCTCTTGTCGACGTTGCCTTTGGACGTCGTTGGTTTGGGGAACCTGACGCCCCCTGCTTGAATTCCGTATTGATGCATTCGGAGAGAATGCGTTCATGGGAAGCCGTAAGTAGGGTATATTCTGTGAAACGGCCAGCAGGCCCTTTACCTTCTCGAGGACGATCGTCTCATCGCCTTTCTTTTCCTTGCCGGGATGACTCCGGCTCGTCTTTTTTTGGTGCCCGGGTGCTATCTCAATCTCTCGTGTCCCGGGCATGATAGGCAGCCTCCTTCTCCTTGTATTGTATATACGCTTCAGCCTTCCGGAGAAGTTCTGTCAATGTTTGAGGATTTTCAATCCCGACGGCTTTGCGAAACTCACTTTTTGGTTTCAGGCCCTTTTCGAGGAGATACTTCTTCATATGGTCCGTCGTATGGACCTCCACGGCTTCTTTGTTGAACCGTTAGATGTATGCCCACAAGGATTCGTCCTTTCCTTGTATAATAGCTTCCAAGGTGGCCTCCGACTTGGGATGTCATCGGGAAGCTGTAAAGTGTCAGGCAAATTGAGTCTTCAAGTTTCTCCATGATGTGATCGACCCTCGAGGAAGGCGCTTGAACCAAGCCATTGCCCTCTTTCTCAGTGTGATCGGGAATAATCTGCACTTTATGGCCCCGGTCACATTGGGGTAATGGAGCATTGCTTCTATGTTCTCTATGTGTTCGCCGGGGTCGGTGGTCCCGTCGTAGGTTGCTAGAGTAGGGGGCTTTTCAAACCTGCGAGGAATTCTCGTGTCCATGATCTCCTGTGAAAAGGGGTCGTGGATGTCGTCGTCACTGCTTGAGCTTGGAGAGCGGGAGGAAGAACGGCTACGACCACGGCTTCTGCTGTGTCGCAGAGAATGTCTGCGCTTATGGCGGAGCTCATGCCTATCTGGCTGTCGGGGCATCTTGGACGCCGGGGAGCATTTTGACTTCCGCGGAGGAGATCTACGGTGTCTTAGGGCGAGATCGGATGCGGCTCTTCCGATCTTGATCGTCTTCTCTCCGGGGAGAGACTTCTGGACCTATCGTGTCTCCTTTCTGAGGGGGAGACCGGGGACATGGAGATGGACTGAGGTGTTTCTCCAAAGTAAGCCGCTCTTTGAGGACATGCTCGAGAGCGTTGATCTTCTCTCCTTGCTGGAAGATCAAAAGGTTTGATCTGTTAAGAGAGGCGGTGAGGGCAGCTGTACTTGGATCAGCGTTCTGCGGGACAGGAATGGGTTCAAAAACCCGTTCGGCAGCTGGTGCCCTAGGTTTCACTTCCTCGGGGGTCGGGGACGCAATTTTTCTGTCCCGTTGGTCGGTTTCTAGAAGCACGTGTCCGCCGAAGATGTGGTCGGCATTGTCAGTCACAACGACAGCAGCGGAGTCTTGGTGGGCATCATTCTTGGTGGAGGCCATAATGATCTTTAGAAGATGAAGCTTTGGTCTTTGAAGTGAAAAAGAGAGGATCTTGAAAAAAGACGGGGAAGTTAGTTTCCCACAGATGGCGCCACTGATCGGAGCGGATCAGACTGGATCGTCGTGGCCTTCACGTAGAACATGTGATGATGCTTGTAGGGGAGGAAAATGAGTGGAGGTACCTGCAAGGTACTCCGATGCCAAAGTAAGTGTTTGGTCAAAAAGAGAGAAAGCAAGTAAGAGATTTCAAGTATTGGATATTAGATACCTGCCCCTCTCAAGCGAGGGGGTATTTATAGGTGGATTCTTAGCGAGCAAAGCGCCTGGTCCGCCAATGAGGGATTTCCAAGTGGGGAGCAGGGCGCGTGGCCTTTTAACTCGGACTAACTATTTCCGTGATATCCGGGAAGGCAGTTGGTCGCGTGAACTACTTTGCGCGTGGAGGGGTATGCCCAACGGCTAGTCTTTGCCCAATGGCTAGTTTCTGCCCAACGACTAGTTTCTGGCTATTGGGCCTGTCCAAAGGCTGGACTGGATTGGGCCTTGCCCCTCTGGGGGCACAACGCTTGCCCAGTCCAGAACAATATATATATATATATATATATATATTGAGAAACTAAACTTTAAAACTTGAAATATGACACGTTGATAGAGTAAAAATTTAAATGTGTAGATAATCATTGACAATAAATAACGAGAAATTGAGTTTCAATTTTTTTTATATGACACTAATTGTATAGTTTCAATTTTTTCTAATAGGATACTAATTGTAAACATTGTTTCATGAAAATTGTTTTTTTTTTAATTTTATTTATCAACAAAATAAATTTGTCAATAAACATTTACATAGAAATATGAACATTTTCTTCAAACTTACTAAAAGTCAATCTTAACTTTAATGTTTATGACAATTTTTATCAAACTGGTCTAATATAATTTTAAAACAGTTACTACAACTACAAGGAAAACAGTAAAAACAAAAACATTTTTCCAAGATCTCAACAGGGTTTTTACATTGAGAATGAAACTCTTACATCATATGTTGGTTTTCTTCAGTCAAACAATCACATAGAAAGTTGCAAGTAAGATGGTTATCAACTTTGGTATGTACATAGAGGTTGACACATTAGGCGAAATAACAACATAAACTCAGCAGCGTAAACTTCAAAAGTTTAAAACAAAATGTTAATACCCAAATTCGTTGTTAAGGTTGTTTGGAGGAATTGTAAAAGAACATTTGTATATGATAAAAGTTGTAAGAATATTCAGAACATTCAAAACTCAATGCTTCAGATCCATACCTCAAGTTTCTTTTTTTACCAAGATCCACCACAAATCTACCACCGCGATACCATATATCACTGTAAAATCGCCGAAAATGTCATAGTCGCCGCCAACTTCCTCATTCCTGCAACACCAACAATCTTATATAAAAAAAAGAGCATAAACTCTGAAAAAATTCAATTTCTATATTTCTGTAAATCAGCCCACAACTCGGTTGCTTTGGTTCAACTAATGTTGAAGTTGATGAATATTGAGATGGATGAAGAAAATTTTGTTGGAGTGGGAGAGAGAGAGAGAGAGAGAGAGAGAGAGAGAGAGAGAGAAGATGAAATTAGAGGACTGAGTCACAAAGAGAAAATAAAAAGTAGGTAGACATGAGTGTGGGATTTCAGAAAAAGAAAAGTAAATTTATGGCTTGTCCTTTTCGATTTCAAAAGTTAGCATTGGGAAAAGAATTTGATACAAATTGGCAATTGATAAAGTTGGCTTCAAACTACTTGTTGGATACACATGTTTAATTGGAAATATAGTACAAGTGGATTTATAACATTGTCAACCATATATTTAGAATTGAAAGTTTGGTTGCAAAAAGTAAATTTTGGACACAAAATGCCCCTATTTTGATGAAGTGTCATTTTTAAGGGAAGGGCAAGGAAGAGATTTCCATAACGTATAATTTTCTTATTGTGATTCTTCTAGTGATGATAGCTCGACTTAAAGTGTTGAATCAACCAAGCTTTGTGATATGGAAAATAAAGGAAAGAAACAGATTGTAAGTCACTTTAAACTTCAAACTTCTCACGAATTAGCTTTTTCTCAATTACAAGAATCTTTTGAAAATCTACAAAGACAAGCAATAGATGTTTTCAAAAGATTAGCTTCAAACAAAAGAATAATTTCTCACTTAAAAGCTAAAACTTTGGAAAATGAAAAGAATATGGAAGCTCTAAGGATGTCTATGTTAGATATTCTAAATGATAAAAATGAGGATGGCAAACCTTCATGGGTTGGTTATGAGACTTGTCACATTTGGCAAAAAAGAGTCAAGAACTCTTCAAGCCAAGTTGGATAAGGCCTTGCAACCTAAGGTTACTTATGCTATAGATACTTCTAAATATGACTTGCCTTCTTATAATCTTTATAGAAGGTACAACTATGTTGAAAAGAAACCAAATATTAAAAGCTCATCTTCTCATAATTTGTATTGTCATTATTGTTGCAAAAAGGTCCATACCATTGCTAAGTGCAAGTTTAGGAAACTCTTTGTTCCTAAAGGTGCATTTCAATGGCTACCCAAATGAAACAAAGGTTTCATTAATCCCGAAGTACCCAATGAATATTGGGTACCTAGAACTATTTGTTAATCATACAGGAAAAATGTCTTGGCTCTATGAAGAGAGTATGTGATCTCGTTTATGGAAGCTCAAGGCATAATAAGGTGACATGTCCATATTGTGTTGACTTTGTGACAAGTAAGGCAGATTTTGTTACCAAGAAGGTTGACGTTTAGTGTTTCTTTAATTGGTAAAAGTGTGTTGATAATTACTAATGATTTTATCTTAGAAGTATCAGAAAGGTATTATGTTGAATGATGTAGATATATTTTCAACAAGACATACTCAAGTTCATCAAATTAGGATTGATCAACCTAAGATGATGAAACATGAGGAGAAGCAAGATAATCATCATGATTGAACAAGAATGAATGTGCAACAACAAGGATGATCATCAAGTCGATTGCCTCTTGGATACATTATTAATCTCACTTTCAAATACTTGTACAAGAAGAAAAGCGGTAAGAGCGTTTTGGTTTCATTTGTGTTGTGTGGCACGTTTTGCATTCATTTCAACTTCCATTTGAGAGTTCGTTGTGGAATGCAAGTGCATCCTCCTTCATTCGTACAGCGAGGTAATATAGTTTCAATCCTTTTCTTATTTTGTAAGTAAGTATTTCTTTTACCTGTTTATTTCTTAAAGGTATGTGATGTATTATGTGTATGATGTTTGTGATATATGTTCACTTCCAAAAATTTCAAATGTGGCCATTGTGTGTTGTATTTTATATGTTTATAGTGACTATGTTCTAAATGTCTTCATGTTGAATCCATATCTTTTACCATTTCATGCTTGCATTTGCATGTTTGCATGATTTTAGCAAACAAACCATGAAATAATGTCAATATCCATGTATCTTCCATCACCTAATCATCCATGACTCAAGGTGTGCTCTTCAAAGTCATTACATGTTCACAAGTGTCAAATGTTTGAGTTTTTGATCACTTTGTGTCAACACAAAAAGTCGTATAGGTCGACACATAAGTTAAATTTTTGAATTTATCAAAATTCCTACAGTATGTATCGACGCATGCTAAGGATAGGTCGGCCTATGTTTTAATTTTTTGAAATTATAGTTACATGCTACAGTATGTGCCGACCTGAGACCTTAATAGGTCGACACATGCGTACTTAAGTTGACTCATAAGTACAAAATTGTGTCATTTGTGTTTATTCTCTTCATTTTCTTGCATGCAACAAATAACCCAACCTCTTAAACATCTTCTTGCACCTTGAATATCATAAAATCTTCATTGCATCTCTACTACTCATCCATTTTACATCATTTGCATTGAATATTTTCAACTAATTCCTCTCATTTCCATCAAAATTCTTTTTTTTTTTAAAACCTCATTTCACCCAAACTCACCAAAATCCAAAATTGTCAATTTTGTTGTTGTTCATCTTCAATTATTTGTGTATTGTTATGATTATCCATATTGTTTGAGAGTGTGTGAATTCTAAAATCTCTCATACTCACTCATTCTTTGTTCAGGCCTTTTGTCAAACACTTGGCGTGCACACATCATTTCAATTTTTTTATGACTTCAAAGTCCAAGAGTAGTATCAAAGGTAAGAATAAGGCTATTACCTCAAC
The DNA here is from genome assembly GCA_022829125.1 of Lathyrus tuberosus. NCBI lineage: Eukaryota > Viridiplantae > Streptophyta > Magnoliopsida > Fabales > Fabaceae > Lathyrus > Lathyrus tuberosus. Next base: position 8,948,370 of record JALAZF010000236.1, on the reverse strand, counting down.
AATTGCTGCTGAGAATCCCTTCACCTTGGTTTCCAAAAATTATGCCAAAGATTTTGGTTTAAAGCGTCACACCCGTTTTGTGATGAAACAGTTTATATGGAAGCCGGTCACGGTTGGTGGCTTATATCTACCAAATATTGTTTAGTGTGTGGAGCATCAAAAGATTGACTACTTCCTACAACTTGCTCAGGATTACAATGAGGATCTAATTCGAGTTTTCTACTCAGAGCTTCATGACAATTAAGGCTCTTGCTTCAAGTTTTCGATAGATAATAAAACTTATCAATTCACTAATGAGTTATGGAGAACCTTATTTGGTATTAATGTGGGTGACGTCGATGAGGAGGTAGACGTTGATCCATTGGTAATCGATATTCATACTCATGTTAATTTTGATTAGGATCTTCATGCGAATGAGATACTCAAGGCTCCCAATCCAAAGGAATGTTATGATCCCATTTCGACATGCCAATTGAAAATGGTGCCTAGACTTCTGTTGTGGATCGTGTCTCATATCTTGCGCCCAAATAATGGTGAGTTTTCGAGAATTGATTTTGTGGAGATTTATTTGGTGTATATTTTGTTGCACAAGGTCAAAATAAATTGGCCTCATTATTTTGTGTCTCGTATGTTTTCCGTTAAGACATACAACCGGGGAACATCTTTCTGTTATACGCCGATGCTTGCTAAGATTTTAAACTATTTTGACATTGGTATGTCAAATATTATTTATAAATCTCCTGGCTTATCTTAAGAATCTTCACAACGTACTCTTACGAACATGAACTGTTTTTGGAATATCAAGCATCGGGCTTACTATCATCGTTTAGGAAAGCATGGCAGAAAGATCTATAACTTTGATGATCCTGCGGAATTTGGTGATAATGTAAGGGAGGACCACATGAATGATAAGCATCCTATGGATGCTCATGATATTGATGAGGAAGATGCTACTATGCAAGAGACTCGTCATGGATTTGATCATAGTGTTGGTCTTAGTGCTAGTTCTGCCAATACCTTATTTATTACGATAATGCTTCAGAAAATGCAAATGAAGCAAGACGAGAGGTATGCGGAGGAGTGCAAATGGAGGAAAACTTTTGAAGCTACACAAATGGAGCAATTTCGTCTGATGCAACAACATATGTTCACTCAAGACTCCAACTTTGAGACCTTTGCCTCATTTGTGACAGAAATTCTGGTATCATTGTGCACCAATATGAATGAAAATTATGTTGTAGTTATGGCTAGGATTAACTACATGATTGCGGCTCAAGAGGAGGATTTTGGCCATTATGGTTGGTTCTACCGTAAGATGTGTGATTTCTTGGACCCCCACGATTGGAATGATGGAGAAGGATGGTATGGGGGAGAAAGACCAATGCCTAGGGGACGTGGAAGACATTGAATGATTGTGTCGGTGTGATGTGTGTGTCATTGAGTCTTAAGTCTTGGTGTATTTTATCTCTTGAGTTCTGTTTTGAAGATTTCATGCATGTTCATTTCATTTGGTTTGTTGATTGCATTTGGTTATGTATGAACAATATGTCTAATATATTTGAATTATTGTACTATGTATGTGACTTTGATAACTATTATGAATGTTATTGTGTTTATTAAGCTTGTGTGTTAACATATATTGTATGTGAGTGCACCATTTATCTTTGCAAATTGCCTCTGTATAGTATATTGTATATGTGTAATGTTTATCTATGTGATACTTCTAATAGATTGCTTGTCTCTTTTTGATGTTGTCAAAGGGGGAAAATATTATGAAGGATATAAATGCACACATTCAGGAGGAGCTATTCATCAAGAAAAATGCATCGTCTCAAATATCAAGTTTTGCCATCATAAAAAATGGGGAGTATGTGAGTGCACCTTTCTATTTAGTTATGTTTTTAATAATGTCAAAACTAGGAAAAACTTTAGCATTTTGCACATTAGACGGTATCAACCAAATTTTAGATGTGCATTTATCATCTTAGCATTAGGGTGCATATAAATATGTTTGGAAATGATTGGAAATGTACTAAGCAAGGTCCATGGATTAAAAAGTGAATTTATAGTATGAAAATAACTACATAGATCGACACATACGTGTTTAGGTCGACCTATAGAAGCTTATGCTTCAGCGTAGGTCGACACATAAACCACTTAGGTCAACACCCAGGCTCCAATAATGAAGCTTGTAGCCACTTCCTATAGGTTGCCTCAAATAGGTCGACCTGAGACCTTCATAGGTCAACCTATGGACTAAAAATTTTGAAAAATTATTTTCATTTCAATTCCTCATGCACGCCATTTACTTCATATCACACACACACACACACACACACACACACACACGCACACACACACACACACACACAAACACGCACACACACACATACACACTTGGTAAATCTTGGGTTAGACAAGTGTGCGCTTAAGATTAATTTGACCATGTGAAAGCCTTGTGAAAAAGCGGTTCCTTGCAAGGAAGTATGAAGAACTGGTGAATTGAAGCAGAATTGTTAGTGACTTGATCAATCTTTGATCAAGGGTTTTGGAAGTGGTAGATTCAACAACAAAACATAGGATTTGTAGGGTTAAAGTTCTTCATCTCTTGTATATACTTTTTTTTGTAAAGTAAGGTTAATTGCAAGTATCTCAATTTGATTTCGAATTGAGGGTGGACGTACCCATAGCGAGGTCGATTAACGAACTGCCTAAACAAATCCTCCTCCTTCTCTCTCTCTCTCTCTCTCTCTCTCTCTCTATATATATATATATATATATATATATATATATATATATTAATTTTTGTGTATGCAATTTATTGAATTCATTGGTTGGTTGATCAATTCAATAGGGAATTATTTTTATCATATTTTTTAATTAGTTTTTGTTAATATAATCATAATCTGTTTGATTGTGAAATTTTATAAGATCAACAAAACAAAACAAATTTATAAACGATATCGATTAGCATTTGATTGTGTTGTGATTAATCGTTGTTGAAGAATTTGTGTTTGTTATCATCCAATTGTGTACCTTTACGCATATCCGAGTTTTTTGATAGTAGGTTCGGTTAACCGATTTGATTCAGGTTGTTTCCGCTGTGGCATAAAACTTTTGAAAATCATTTTTACAAAACTTTAAATTTTAAATTTGTGATCTATTCACCCTCTCTATATCGAAGTCTATCGTCTAACAAGTAGTATCGCGATTATTGTGCAAAATAAATTAATCATTGTAAGTGATGTATGTCAAAGTTTGTTACAAAGTCAATAGAAATATCAACCACACTTGTACTAGAAACGTCGGTACAATGTCAAATAACCACACACATAAAGCAAACATGTCTTATCCTCATTATTTCAATTAAACATAATTTAAAAAAATATTATTATGAATAAATACATTATTAATAATTTTGTGAAAAAATACACCTTTCTATTTATTGCTTGAGCAAGTTAAATGGACCTAATCTTAATCTTAAAATTAATGCGAGAATAATCTATGCATAACTGAAGATATTAATTTTTTAAATTCAGGAAAAGCACACTAAAAACAACTTTTTTTTTAATTAGCAATATTGCATATTCAAAATTGAATTCGAATTCAAACTTTTGATCAAAATTTGCTTTAAGAGTTTGAATCTGAAAGACAATATAGTTAAAATATAAAAAAAGAATTAAAGATTTAAAATAAAGTTTCAACAGAAACATAATAAAAAAATGATAATTAAAATATAAAATAATTAAAATTTTAAAATAAAAATTCAACTGAAACATAATAACGAAAATTTTCAGTAGCACCAACCAATCTCGCTTAGATGGACGATTTCAATGAGTTTAAACCATGTTAAAATATAAAACATGTTTTAGAAAGAAAAAATACATATATAGAATAAGAAGAGCATGTGAACAATAACTCGCACAGTACTGGTAACAACTTTAATTTTTAAATTGATTACTGAAACTTTAGTGGCTAGAGATGTTTTGAAAGACGAAGGTGAAAGGGACAGGCATTATTGGTTGGAAAGACATGTACATGATTTTTCTGTGGTCAATGCTTATCAGTTGCAACATGAAAACATTCATACACGTTTGGGCTTGGAGAGTTCTCGTCCGAACCCGACTTTCACGTGGGTTGTACCTTTGTGGGTCATAAATGGTGTGAAATTGAAAAGGTTTAACCACAACAGTATATTCTCGTTTTAAAAAAAGTTTAATAATAATATTAATCTAGTCAAGAATAATGATAAATGAGAAAAAGAATAAAAACAATCAAAATAAATAATATCTAGTAAAATTTAATTTGTCAAATGATGTAAACAAATCCACAACAAATAAGAAAAAGATAAAAAATGAACACATCAAAAATTTATTTATCCAATTTGATCAAATCGATTTATTTTAAGAGAGATAACAATTTTCTAAATCACTATACTTACAAGAAAATAGTCATTTAATTCTTAAAAATAAATTCTATTTTTCAAGTGTTTCTCAATATTTCAAACTCTATATATGAATCACACAAACTTAAAGTATTTAGAAGTGTTTCTAATCCACATAGAAGCAATCAAAGGTTTGGCAAATTCCAAGAACTCCAATAAATTTTTACTTTTGTCTATCTAAATTTCCCTTAGGTATCTCCATATGTTTGCCAAATTCTAAGAACTATGATGAACTTCCCATGTTGCTTTTTTAAGTTTTCTTTAGATATCTCAAAAAGTTTGTCAAATCTCAAGAATATAATTTTAGGAATTTTTACTTTTATCTCTTTAACTAGGATTACCACCTCTTCCATTTGTCTTTAATTATTCTAACAAAACTGATAGAGAATCATATTTATAATTTTAATGAAATCCTAATGGACCAAATATCCATACTCGATCGGCAAACCAACTCAAGTTAGCCATGGGTTAGCAGAATCGTTGATCAGCTAACACATTGATTGTTGACCATTGACTGAGTCAACAATTAACTCTTGACCAAGCCAAACCGTTGACCTTTGACATGTGAAACCATTGACCGTTCGCCTGACAATCTATTGACTAAGAGTTGATCGTTGATTAACAATCAACCAAGGCGGAAAAAGTTATCCCATTCTTTCATCAGATGAAGACTCTTCCAATGATTGCTCATTTATCATGATCATTCTTTCAAAAGACACCTCTGGTGTTAATCCTTCATTAATTTCTTTTCATGATGAAGATGATGAATCTTCTAGTGTTATTGAGTTCATTCCTTCATATTTCAAAATATGGATTACTTCGTTGAGTTTCTCAATGAACTCCTTCTTCCTAGATTTTTTTTCTGAAAGTCAGCAAACATACATCTATCTCTTGAATTAAGGATTATATCAGATTTCTGACCCAAGTTCTTGAATATGAGATATCTGTTAGATTTAAAGGTTTTGACCCAACTTTCAAGAATTCGAATGTGTAAACATCATCTATGAAGATGACCTTCATGCTAATTTGGTGTTTCATTTTCCTGGATATGCATGTTCATTCTCTCTTGTTCGATCTTAAGAAAATCTCCATAAATCATATAAAGAGTTTCCTATACTCTCTTGGCTAAAATACAATTGAATACAGAAAGGTATTATCGGGTGCTTAGAGCACTCATCATCCAGTACTTAGCTTTAAGACATAGTTTGACTTTTCTTTTATCTTCTTCAGTTCAAATAAAATCAGGTTTATTTACTAATTTATTATCGACACAATAAGCAGGAATAAACAGACCATATATAATAGACTCCCGAATTTCAAAATCATTAGCTTCAACAAAAATTTTCATTCTTGTTTTCCATGATCCAAACTTTTCATCATCAAACGGTAAAGGTGTATACATGAAAAAGACTTTGTTAAAAATAGAAGTGTTTGCAGTCATCATTTTACCTCATGAGACGATTAGTCTTATAATAAGGGTTAGACTCTAATACCACTTATTGGATAAGTGACTCAAAACACAAGAGATGGGAAATGTTAATTGTGTGGGTTTGAAAAATGATATTCAATTAAATATTCTTTGATAGAAGAAATAGTTTAAAACAATTTTGTAAGCAAAACAAAAAATAGGCACCTGAATAAGTAAAAAAAGGGAAATAAGAGTAAATGAAAGATGAAATACAAGAAAATAAATAAATAGAGGAAATATAAAAAGATAAGGCTTGAGAGAAATGCACTAGAGATTTATAGAGATTTTTCCTAACCACTTGGCCTATTCCTTTCCCCCAAGAATATCTTCTTGGGAGTTTCCACTGTAGATGTGAGATTTTTCACATATTATACCCACGAACCTTCTAACAATCAAATTGGAGTTTTACACTTCTTACCCTTCAAATCAAACATGAGATGTTACACTAAGTCAATCTCAGAACCATATAGAGCTTTTACACCATGATGATCTCACAAACCAAACAAGCTTTTGACATACAACCTCAAAAACCAAATGAGAAATTTTACAACAGGTCACACTCACGAACCAAATAGAGATTTTCACTTACACTTTGAAAAACCAAATGAGAGCTTTTACATCAGGCTAAGCTCACAAATAAAATAGAGATGTTCACTGACAATCCACAAACCAAACAAGACTTTTTACTAGTTTAACGCACAAACCAAACAACAACTTCTCACAAGAGATCAATCTTTATGGGTAAATTACAACACTAACCCCATCATCAGAATAAACAAAAAGCTTTACTTGATATTTTTCACTCTAAGGCAATTTAGTGAAAAAGAAAGAAATGAAATAGAGAGTGTTAGAAAGTGAGAAAGTATGTAGAAATACATTTTACGGTGTCTTTTGAAATTGAGGAGAAACCCGCTATTTATAGGAGAAAATTTGGATCAAAAAGAAAAAAAATTCATGGGCCTTTATATGACATTGCTAATTAAGCCATATGGTTAATTGATTATGAGCTTCAAAATACGACAACCCTAATTCCTAAAAAGGAGCCCTTACAATGGCTAATGTTTTAATCAATTATGATTGTTTTTAATCGATTAAGAAGTTTTAAGCCCTTGATCTTATTGATTGGTTAAGGGCCTTAATTGATTAATAAATGTATACAAGCTACCTAAATGTTTAGGAACATCTTTGATCAATTCCATAAGCACCTTGATGGTTCCTTTATAGATTTTAAGGTGTTTTAGTAAATTTAGAAAGTTTAAAACACTTTTAGGTGAGTATGCGCATCGCCTTAATAATTTAAGAATTATTCCAATATCTTTACAATACTATGATCACTCAGACACGGATCAGACATGCTTTCACACTTCCTCTCTTTTAAAACCTTTGAATCTTCAAGATTCCTTACTTGATTCATCATGAATTCAACACGTCATATGAGACTTGACTTTTTGCTCCATGAGACTTGACATAGCTTTTGTGATAGACAACATGATCAAATATTGTTGAGCAGGAGATCATCAAGGACTTCATTGAACGCTAATTGATCATAGGTGTTGTTCTTGGGAGAGATAAGATTTGACATCTTGATATCACAAGCAAAATCATCTTTACCATAACTTGATGAAGACTTCACATCATAGTGTTAGCATCATCAAAGTCATTGAGATCATCTAACTAATACAGATATTGTACCTACAAGCACATAGATTCACAAATTCTCCTTGTAATTCCTGATCAACATTATGTGTAATATTAACTTCATGTTCATTTTTATTCAAATTATCATTTTGGATATTTGTTTGCTTCCACGAATTATTCATTCCTTACTTTGGTGGATTAACCATTTTTCAATTTCTTAAACACATATAACTTCTAATTTTGACAAAAACTATCTATAACTTTGCTCCACTTAGTGTGTCAATTTATTGAAGGTAAAATATATAATTCTCAAAATAAATTCTACAAGAAATCTAGCATACAAGTTAAATCCTTTTGGATTTTGTGTTGACAAGTTAACTTCTCAAATTCTTAGAAATTGACTAGTAAATAAGATTATGGTGCAATAAACTTGAATAACTAAAGTCTAATGACATAATCATTTCAATAAAAACAGATTTGCAGCAGGAATTGAATCCTTTGCAGTCAAAAACCACATAGTCCCCTGCAGTTAGTGTGTTTTGTGTGTATTTTGTGGGTTATTTCTGTCATTACCTCTATTTATTTTTCCCACTTTATTCCCTCATCTAGTTTTTTACACTAAATGCAGGATTCTGCAGTCATAGTGACTGCAGGGAATCCATATCCTTTGCAGCATACCATGCCTCGACGACTTCAAATCCTAACACAGCGGATGTTTGTATTATCTTGGGCAATTATAATTAGAAGAAATAAATTCAATAATCTTGATTTTTATCTGAAATTCAAATCCTAACACCAACATGTCTGCATGGAATGGACGGGTAGGACAAAAAACAAAAACAATCTTTAAATCTGCTTCAAATAATGTGTTCTAAGATTAGAAAGCATATTTGGAGAACCAACAAGCTATCATGTTCTCTCTTATTCTATTTATAAAAGAAAAAATTAATTGAATATATATTATATGTAATATATATATATATATATATATATATGGGAAATGCTAACACACACCTAAAATTGGTGGACCCCACACAAAAATATACTACATCTATTTTCTTTCTATTTTTTTCCTTCATCTTTCTAATGTGGGTCCCACCCAAAATTGGTAGACCCCACACAAAAATACACTAAGGTGTTGTTGCTAATGCACACCTACATGGTGTTAACCCTTAATTTCGACGCTAGTCAAAATCAAAGCTATCTTATGTTAAAAAATTATTTTTAATATAAAAAAGGCTTCGACCTTGTTTGTGGAGAGGTTTGAGTCGAATAAAGGTGTAGGAACCTCAAAAAATGGCTAAGTGCTGAAAGGGTTTCGACCATGAGAATGCAGTAGTAAGCGCTGCAGTGGTTATATTAAGGTTGGAGAGAATTTCCTATATTTGAAATTTAAATAAGAGCAGTTGTGAACGTGGGAGCAGTTGAGATCAAGGAGAAGGCGCCAGAATCCCCACGTTCGAAGCAGTAACCACCACTTAGTAGTTATTTCCTAGCACTATAAATAGGAGTTAGTTCTTTGTAAATGGGGTGTTCATATTCTTGTACAAGTTACTCAAAAGAAACTCAAAGTACCCGCGTGTAGAGAAACGAGTTCGTGAGAACGTACGTAATGTAACACCATTTTCTTTGTCAATATAATTTATCTTCAGCATGTTTAAGATTCAGCCATTTACTTTCCATGCCTTTACAGTTTCTTGAACTTTATCTTCCATGCCAAATTTACCTTCAAAGCCATTTTAACTTTCTGCGTTTTACCTTCGACTACACCTTTACATTCAAACATTTAATCTTCAAGCATTTACTTTTCAAAGTCTTTTATTTTCAAGAACGTGGAGTTCTTCTTTAAATCCATTGCATTTATTTTCAAAGTCTTTTACGTTCCTGCACTTTACTTTCGACAGCACTTTTATTATCCCAGCCTTTACTTTCCAAGAACTTGGAGTTCGTTGCATTTTACTTTCAAGGCTTTTTACTCATTGTTATTTGCTTTGACGCCTTTAATTTCTGCACCCTTTACTTGCATTCCTTTAAATTTCAAGTCTTTACTTTACTTTATTGCACATAGTCGAACGTGGAGTTCAGTTAGATTTTATTTCAGCATTGGCGAACGTGGAGTTCAGTTTACATTTTCTTTAATTTACACTTGTCTCTCAAATTTAGCACATGTCTTAGGATTTGTGTGGTCGATCCTGCAAGTTAAATCAATTTGCATTTAGATTGATAGACCAGAGGTTGTTTACCAAAATTCACAGTAAACAAATTGGCACGCCCAGTGGGACCCAGTGCTAAGTTAAACCTTTTTGTCAACCTCATCTCTCTTGGTGAAGAAGTACTTTCGTTGTATGATATTGAGAAGTAGGAAGTTAGCCACAGCAAACGAAGGAATACCAAAGAGTAGACACACTAAGAAAATGGCAACCAATGCCAACCAACAAGTTGATCCTCAAGGGAGTATTTCAAACACTCAGTCAAGTAGCAGTATGGGGTCTCAAAGCACACCATCACCAGTGTCTTCGACAGGAGGACATGCGTCACTTCCATTAGTAGTATCTGAGCCAGGATCAACATATACAAAATCATATACCCAACCTGTGTTGGAATACATAGGACCACAAGGTTCTAATTCACCAACACCCCCAGGAGGAAATTCAATGTACAGGCACGTTTCTCCTCCAGGTTTTCCACATCCAGGGTCAAGGAGTCAACCCAATGGTATGCCTACATCAATGATGCAAAATCTGCAGAATGCTCCACCCGTATTTTCAGAAACTGTTGTGTCTTCGCCACTACAAGGGTCAGGATCAGGTGGGCGAAACAACCAGAATATAGGTGTTGGTTATTCTGTTCAAACACCTAGCCTTACAAATACATCCATAAATTGTTTGAGACAGCAGATGGATGAAAGTAACATGCAAATGGTACATACGTTGTCTCAGACAATGGGAGAAGTTTTTCAACCTTTGATTCAAAATACGACCCAAACTAACCAACAATTGGCTGCACAAGTGGCACGTATGGCTGATTTCATGGGAGTACCAGCGGTAGATCGAAGAGCAACTGTTGTCGAAGACATCCCCAGACGTCATCCACGTCAGATACCTGATGCTAACTTGGAGGATCAAGAGATGATTGATCATTTTAGAGTCGAACCACCAAGAAACCAGATGCCATACTAGATGGAGGAAGAACCAGTACTGATGGTGAACAGGAACCAAAACGCAGATCAACTGCTTAGACAGGTTGGACACCAAAATCAAGCAGAAGAAAATAATCTTGCAGCCATGGTCGAAAGGATAATGACTAGAAATGGTATGAATTTTGGCTTCACCAGACCAAATTATACTTCACCTATAGTGGATTACATTCTCCAAGCAGAACTACCCCCTAGGATGAAGGTTCCAAAGTTCAGCAAGTTTTCAGGAGATACTACTGAGTCTACTGTCGAACATGTGGCTAGATATTTGATCGAAGCAGGCGAGATTGCAGCTGACGAAAGCCTTAGGATCAAATACTTCCCAAGTTCCCTTACCAAGAATGCCTTCACATGGTTTACTACTTTGCCTCCAAATTCCATATACAATTGGACCCAACTAGAACGTTTGTTTCATGAACAGTTCTACATGGGGCAAACTAAGATTAGTTTGAAAGAATTGGCTAGCATCAAGCGCAAAGTTACTGAGCCAATTGATGATTACCTGAATAGGTTTCGACTTCTTAAAGCCAGGTGCTTTACACAAGTGCCAGAACATGAGTTGGTCGAAATGGCTGCTGGGGGTCTTGATTATTCCATTAGGAAGAAATTAGATACCCAATATCTTAGAGATATGGCCCAGTTGGCTGATAGGGTTCGACAGCTAGAAAGGCTAAAAGAAGAGAAGGCCAGATTCAGCAGGGGTAAAAAAGTAGCCTTTGTCGAATGCAAGGAAGATGTGGAGAATCTGTATGGTGAACCATCTTATTTCGACGAAAATGAGGTTGACGTTGCTGAGTTAAAGGAAGGTCCACCTTATGCTTGCAAATTATTAGCCCCTTCAGAAGGGAAAAATCCTGTCGAATCTAACGACAAATTTCCTAAGAAAACATATACTTTCGACGTCACTAAATGTGACGAAATTTTTGATTTGTTAGTTAAAGATGGGCAAATGATAGTGCCTGCTGGTGCTAAAATGCCACCTTTAGAACAAAGAAAGAAAAGAGGTTTTTGTAAGTACCATAATTTTTTGGGTCATAAAACTTCTCAATGTTTTCTTTTTTGGGATTTGGTGCAAAATGCTATCCAAGAAGGAAGGCTGAAGTTTGGTGACAAAGCCAAAGCCCAGATGAAGATTGACTCTGGCCCATTGCAAGTTGCAGAGGCTAACTATACAGAGCCTCACGAGGTTCAGATGGTGGAAGCCACAGAGGGGTTCGACGAGTCAGTCAACATGGTAGAGGTTACTGAAGACTTCGCCACCAGTTCTGTGATAATTGAAGGTTCTAGTAAGGCTGCAAGTGGCCTGAATGTTGATGGTGCCAATCTAATGTTGGTAACCAAAGAAACTGCTGATAAGTTTGTTGAAATGGATAATGCTGCTAAGGGTTTGGATATGACCGTGAGTGGGTGGAAGATAAATGTCAATGAAGGCATTAACATGGTCGAGTTGGCTGAAGAATCTGATTCTAGCTCAGATAGTATCGACACCAATGAGGCTATGGGCAGAAATGCCCCTAAAGTCCAAGTTGTTAAGGAATTGGAAGATGACATGCTCTTGGTAAGAGAGATGCTAGACATGGATGGCTGTCTGGGGGAAAATTGGATATGTATGGCTGCTGAAATTTTTTTCAAGACATCTCCTGATGTCGAGAGAGTCAATGCTGAGGAGATGGTTGAGGCTGAGAAGGCTGCTTGGCAAAAAGCTTCCCAAAGAGCTGCAAAAGCAGCAGTAGGTGGTGGCTGCTTGATAAAGACCACTGAAAGTCTGGAAGCCCGTTTCTCCAAGATGCACCTAAAGGACAGAATGGATGTCAACATGGTTGAAATTACGGATCAAAAAGCTGAACAACTGAGTCAGGTAGATAAGCAAGAGAAGCACAACAAGATGGCTTATCCTGAGCCAGAAGAGACAATCATGGACTTCTTGCATCATTGCTAGAAGAAAGGCTCTGGAGTAATGCTATGCCCCAGATGCAGCGCCATTTTTGATGAAAAAGCGGCCCACAAGCTGGAAGGTGCAAAGAAGGTTGGTGAAAGCTGGGGGTAGAAGGTGAATAAAGGGCACAGAGGTTTTGACCATAGGTGAATTTCGACAGGGCTAAAAAACCAAGCACCAGGAATTAGGCCAGGTACATTCAAACCGGCTGCGAATGTGCCAACAGGTAGTTGGATCAAGCCTGTCGAAGGGAGAGGACAGAAGAAAAAGTGGGAGAAGTTTGATGTGGAAAGAGGTTCGTCATTTTAGTACAGAAAAGAGAATCACACCACAAACAAATCAGCATACATTTCTCAGAACTACAAGGGTAAAAACCCCATGTCTAGATCGCAATGGCGAAGAGATCAGCGCAGGCGAAAAGCTGTCAGGGAGGCTCAGGTGCAAGAAGAGTCAAGCACCAATGTGGCTGGGGCAATGGAGAAGATGCCCATACGACGAAAATTGTTCACTGTCCAGCCAGAAAAGAAGGCCGAATAGGATGAGAATATGACTGATAACTTTGACAATGAGTCAGCAGCTTCCCTGGATATTCTGGTGAATGTAGTGTCAGTAATGCCAAGGGAATTTGGTCAAGTCTCAAAGGTTGAAGACTTAGACCAAACTGCTGAATTGGAAATGATGGCACATAAGCCTGTGTGCTATTACATCATGAACAATGGGTGCATCGAAGAACAGAATGCTTTTTTTGAACGTCCCACAGAGGCAATGAAGGGTCATTTGAAGCCTCTTTACATTACTGGAAAAGTAGAGAACGTCCCTGTCAACAAAATTTTGGTAGACTGTGGTGCAACGGTTAATTTGATGCCAAAATTTTTGCTAAGCAAGATTGGAAAATTTGAGACCGATACTAAACCCCACAACATGGTTCTGTCGAACTATGAAGGAAAAGTTGGTTCCACTCTGGGAGTGATTCAGGTGGATCTCACTGTGGGAACTATTACCAGACCAACAGTGTTTATGGTCGTCGAAACAAAGGCTAACTACAATCTACTCTTGGGTAGGGAGTGGATTCATGGGATAGGAGCTGTACCCTCATCTATGCATCAAAGAATCATCATTTGGAGACCAGATGGGATAGTGGAAAACATTGAAACTAATCAAAGGTATTTCAAGGTGCCTGTTAATCATGTAGATAGTAGGCAATTTGAGAAACATCTGGCGAACATTGCTTCATGTCCTCCAGCTGATTTTGAGTTTACACCTGACGAGGAGACGTTTTATTCGTTGTACTTACACCTTGTTGAAGGTTTCAGATGGGACAGGGAGGTACCAGGAGGAAGATTGCCATGCTTAGGCACACCTCCAATAGAGCCCACATGGTGGGGAGATGAATTCAGTGATCATGACTGAGTTCGACGCTTTGAAAAGAATTTCGGCCTATGTGGCCGAAACAAAACTACAAGCGGCTTTGGAAGCCGTCAATGATTATATGGCTTGTGAAACCATTTCTGAAGTATATCAAGAAGGTCCTGGTAAGGACTTCGACCCAAAACCTCCAGATAAGGTTGAAACTGGAGAGCAAAGCCAGAGGCTCGACGCCATCTATGAAGATGAGCCTTTGGGATTTGAGAAGGATCCGTTGGCAAATAATATAAAAATGCTAGCACAAGATCCTTTAGAAGAAGTGGACCTCAGTGAGGGGACAACCAAAAGGCCTACCTACATCAGTGCCAATCTTGATCCCCAGTTGAAGGTTGAAGTAGTTCAGCTGTTGAAAGAATTCAAAGACTGCTTCGCCTGGGATTATGATGAGATGCCTGGTTTGAGCAGGGAGTTGGTCGAACACAGGTTGCCTATAACGCCTGGGAAAAAACCAGTCAAGCAAAATCCAAGACGGTTTGCACCAGAGATACTGTCAAAGATCAAAGAGGAAGTCGGAAGACTGCTTCGTTGCAAATTCATTCGCACTGCAAGGTATGTCGAATGGTTGGCTAATATAGTACCTGTTATTAAAAAGAATGGGTCTTTGAGAGTTTGCATTGATTTTAGAGATTTAAACTCTGCAACTCCCAAAGATGAATATTCAATTCCAGTAGCAGAAATGTTAATAGATTCTGCAGCAGGACATGAATATCTTAGTATGCTGGATGGATATTCTGGCTACAGCCAAATATTCATTGCTGAGGAAGATGTTCATAAAACTGCTTCTAGATGCCCTGGAGCCTTAGGCACCTATGAATGGGTAGTGATGCCTTTTGGTCTCAAGAATGCTGGTGCCACTTATCAAAGGGAAATGAATTCAATTTTCCACGATTTTATAGACACATTCATGCAAATTTATATTGATGATATTGTTATAAAATCTATTTCTGGGAAAAGTCACATTGACCATCTTCGACAGTCCTTTGAAAGGATGAGAAAATATGGTCTTAAAATGAATCCTCTAAAATGTGCTTTTTGTGTGCAGGCAGGGGATTTCTTAGGCTTTGTGGTCCACAAGAAAGGGATTGAAATAAATCAGAATAAAACCAAAGCCATAATGGAGGCGAAAGCGCCATCAACTAAAAAGGAGTTACAGTCGTTGTTGGGCAAAATCAACTTCCTAAGAAGGTTTATATCCAACCTGAGTGGCAAAACACAAGCTTTTTCGCCATTGCTTCGTTTTAACAAAGATGGTTTTGAGTGGGGGCAATAACAGCAGGAAGCCTTCGACAAGATCAAGGAGTACCTAAGCCACCCTCCAATTCTTTCAACACCTTGTAGAAACAAGAGTATGAGATTGTATATAGCTGCATCAGATAAAACTATAGGGAGCATGTTAGCTCAGGAGGGTGAAAATGGAGTCGAAAGAGCCATTTATTACCTTAGTCGAGTTTTAAATGATGCAGAAACTAGGTATAGCATGATTGAAAAGTTATGTTTATGCTTGTATTTCTCTTGTACTAAACTGAAGCAATATATAAAACCCGTTGATGTGTATGTTTCGTCCCACTTTGATGTTGTAAAACATATGTTATCTAAACCTATTTTGCATAGTCGAATTGGCAAATGGGCATTAGCATTAACAGAATTTTCCTTAACATATCAACCTTTAAAAGCTGTGAAAGGGCAAATAGTTGCAGACTTTATAGTTGATCACTCCATAAATGAAAATGATTTGAATTACGTCGAATTAAAATCCTGGAAGTTATACTTTGATGGATCAAGTCATAAAAATGGAACAGGAGTAGGAATACACATTATTTCTCCTGAAAAAATTCCAACAAAATTCAAGTACAAGGTCGAAGGACCTTGCTCTAACAATGAGGCTGAATACGAAGCATTAATTGTTGGCCTTGAAATTTTGTTAGAATTGGGGGCAACTAGAGTTGAAATAATGGGAGATTCAGAATTGGTTATAAAACAAATCACAAAGGAGTATAAATGTGTTAAAGAAAATCTCATTATGTACTTTGTGATAGCCAATAGATTATTAAAGAAATTTGAGGTAGTGGCCATCCAACACATACCTAGAATAGAGAATCAAGTTGCTAACGACTTGGCCCAAATTGCCTCTGGATACAAGGTGTCGAAATAAAACCTTCAAGAAGTAATTGAGGCAAGAGGTAAGGTGGTGTCTGTTGGATTATGTCCATCAGACTTAGAAACAACTAAGCTTGGGTGTATAGATGGCGAAAATTTTGAAATTTTTGCCATAGATAATTTAACAGACGAAGATTGGAGGAAGCCCATAGTTGAGTATTTGCAAAACCCAACGGCTTCGACAGAGGGGAAAATCAGATATCAAGCTTTGAGCTATGTACTGGTGGGTAATGAATTGTTTAAAAAGACCCCTGAGGGAGTCTTATTGAAATGCCTTAGTGAAGCAGAGGCATATTTGGCCCTTTCGATAGTACATAGTGGGGCATGTGGAGCACACCAAGTTGGCCAGAAGATGAAATGGCTGTTGTTTCGACAAGGCATGTATTGGCCCACTATGCTGAAGGATTGCATAGAATTTTCTAAAGGGTGCCAAGAATGTCAAATTCATGCTGGCATACAGCACATCCCTACAAGTGAGTTACATTCCATAGTGAAACCATGGCCTTTCAGAGGATGGGCTTTGGATATAGTGGGAGAGATTCGACCAGCATCTTCAAAGAACCAGAGATATATTTTGGTGGGAATTGATTATTTCACCAAGTGGATTGAGGCAATACCACTGGTGAATATAGGTCAGGAAGATGTTATTGAATTCATTCAAAATCACATTATTTATAGATTTGGTATTCCTGAAACAATTACTACAGATCAGGGATCAGTGTTCACTGGTCGAAAGATACAGGAATTTGCCAAGGAAATAGGTTTTAAGTTATTAACTTCTACACCTTATTATGCTCAGGCCAATGGGCAAGTCGAAGCTGCCAATAAGGTAGTAATTGGACTAATTAAGAAGCATGTGGGAAAAAGTCCTAGAAGTTGGCACAAGACGTTAGACCAAGTTCTTTGGGCGTGTCGAACACCCCCTAAAGAGGCTACCAACACTACCCCATTTCGACTCACTTTTGGTCATGATGCAGTGTTGCCTGTTGAGATTTATCTACAGTCTGTAAGAGTTCAAAGACATCATGAAATTCCCTCTGAAAATTATTGGGAAATGATGATGAATGAATTAGTGGATTTGGATGAAGAAAGGCTCAGAGCCTTGGAGTTGCTAAGGAGACAAAAGAAGAGGGTCGACGAATCCTACAACAAAAAGGTTAAATCTAAATCTTTTGCATATGGGGAATTGGTTTGGAATGTGATTTTGCCCATGGATCGAAAAGATAGAACATTGGGCAAGTGGTCCCCTAAGTGGGAAGGTCCATTCCAAGTCATACAAGTTTTCTCTAATGGAGCTTATGAAGTGGAAGAGTTAGACAAAGATAAAAGGGTCTTGAAAGTAAATGGCAAGTATTTGAAAAAATATAAGCCTATGCTGCAAGAGATTCATATTAAAACGTAAGCTTTATTCAATAAAAGAAAGCCAAAATAGGCCAAGTCAGGCTAATATGGCATACAAAGCAAAGAGAAACTAGTACAACAATTTTTAATCAAGGAGAGGCTATTCATAATCTCTCCAATCTATGGATTTGAGGAAGTCCATATAATCTGCATCTGGCTCATCATCAGAATCTTGGGTGCTGGAGCGTCCTTTCTTAGAGATCTTCATTTTGGTTTCTCTCTTCTTGGCTAGAGAGGTTGCTCCAATGGAGGCTTTAGGTTGCTGGGGCGCCTTCACCTTTTTTGTTTCCTCAATTGCCTTGGCCTTTCCAGCCATCTTCTTGGTTGAGGATTTCTCTGAATTATTCATGTTTGCTTCTACGCAAAACGTGGCCAGGTGGAAGAAATTTATAGAGGCTAATGGCTGATTGGATTGGCCAGCCAAACGGTGGTAACAAATAAGTTTTATCAGACATAACTAGGGGAATCATTACCTGAGATTGGTAGATGGCTCTTGATTCTGTAGAGGCAGGTTTCGGCATACAACGACGATTATCTACCAGTTGAGGGCCTGGGATGTTAGCGAACGGAGGGATGGTTTGCTTAAATGGAGTGGCTTTGCCCTTTTGAGTCTTCTTTGCTTGAGGATTAATTTGGGAAGAGGTCATTGTGGAAGAAGATGAAAAGATGGTGTCTTTGCTGGGTTTGCGTGAGAAAACTGAAGAGAAGAAGAGTTTGCTTGAGAATACGAAAAGTGTGGAAAGATCATAAAGTGGCAGAAATGGGTATATATAGATATTTGAAAATCTCAAGGGACTTGGATCCACCGTTGAAGCTGAGGGGTTAGTGGGACGCGTGTCTTTCTCTTGAAGGCGTGATGAAAAGTAGCAGTTATGTGCAGACTATTAACATCTGTTTTCAAGAAAGATGTTATGATGAATACGGCTGAAAGGACGTTTTAAGGATTTGTCATGATGGTATGACGTCAGAGGCGTGGGTTAAAGAAACTGAACAGTTCAGCCATTAAGTAATTCGTGGGATGTTCAGTTAAGGCCATGCAAATAGGTGTCGAAATGGTTATTATAATAAGAAATGGCCTTCCTACCAATACTCGCGAAAGGACATTCCTTGGGGGCAATTTGTTAACCCTCAATTTCGACGCTAGTCAAAATCAAAGTTATCTTATGTTAAAAAATTATTTTTAATATAAAAAAGGCTTCGACCTTGTTTGTGGAGAGGCCTGAGTCGAATAGAGGTGTAGAAACCTCAAAAAATGGCTAAGTGCTGAAAGGGTTTCGACCATGAGAATCCAGTAGTAAGCGCTGTAGTGGTTATATTAAGGTTGGAGGGAATTTCCTATATTTGAAATTTAAATAAGAGCAGTTGTGAACGTGGGATCAGTTGAGATAAAGGAGAAGGCGCCAGAATCCCCACGTTCGAAGCAGTAACCACCACTTAGTAGTTATTTCCTAGCACTATAAATAAGAGTTAGTTCTATGTAAATGGGGTGTTCATATTCTTGTACAAGTTACTCAAAAGAAACTCAAAGTACCCGCGTGTAGAGAAACGAGTTCGTGAGAATGTACGTAATGTAACACCATTTTCTTTATCAATATAATTTATCTTCAGCATGTTTAAGATTCAGCCATTTACTTTCCATGCCTTTACAGTTTCTTGAACTTTATCTTCCATGCCAAATTTACCTTCAAAGCCATTTTAACTTTCTGCGTTTTACCTTCGACTGCACCTTTACGTTCAAACATTTAATCTTTAAGCCTTTACTTTTCAAAGTCTTTTATTTTCAAGAACGTGGAGTTCTTCTTTAAATCCATTGCATTTATTTTCAAAGTCTTTTACGTTCCTGCACTTTACTTTCGACAGCACTTTTATTATCCCAGCCTTTACTTTCCAAGAACGTGGAGTTCGTTGCATTTTACTTTCAAGGCTTTTTACTCATTGTTATTTGCTTCGACGCCTTTAATTTCTGCACCCTTTACTTGCATTCCTTTAAATTTCAAGTCTTTACTTTACTTTATTGCACATAGTCGAACGTGGAGTTCAGTTAGATTTTATTTCAGCATTGGCGAACGTGGAGTTCAGTTTACATTTTCTTTAATTTACACTTGTCTCTCAAATTTAGCACATGTCCTAGGATTTGTGTGGTCGATCCTGCAAGTTAAATCAATTTGCGTTTAGATTGATAGACCAGAGGTTGTTTACCAAAATTCACAGTAAACACATGGGTGTGTATTAGCATAACCCTATATATATATATATATATATATATATATATATATATATATATATATATATATATATATTGTTCTGGATTGGGCAGCCGCCTGGCCCATATTAGGGCAAGGCCCAATCCAGTTCTGCTCATGGCCAGGCCCAATAGCCAAAAATTAGTCGTTGGGCAGAAACTAGCCGTTGGGCATGTCCCCCTCACTCGCTTGGCAGTTCACGCGACCACCTGCTTCCCCGGATCTCACTGAAAAGGTTGGACCAGGTCAAAGGGTCACGCGTCTGACCCTTCACCTGGCAGTCTCTCCACCTGGCAGTCTCCCATTGGTCGACCAGACATTTCGGCCACATGGGAGACCTTGGCCCCGCGCTGGGGGTTACTTCTATAAATACCCTCTCATGTGAGAGGGGCAAGTTTGATCACTATTAAATACTTGAAATCTTACCTTTGTACTTCCTTTGTCTTTTTGTCCAATCACTTACTTTGGCATCGGAGTACCTTCCAGGTACAACCCCCTTTTTCTCCTACAAGCATCCTCATCTGCCTTACACGAAGGCCACGACGATCCAGACTGATCACCTCCGATCAGTGGCGCCGTCTGTGGGAAACTAGCTTCCTCGTCTTTTTTATTCAAGATCCCCTCTTTTTCACCTAAAAGACCAAAGCTCTCTCTCCAAACTCCATTTGATCATCATGGCCTCCAACAGGAACGATGATGCCCGTCAAGAGCCCGCCATCGCCGTTACCGCTGATAACGTCGATCACCTCGTCTCCGGAGCTGCCTTCCCAGAGACAGATCATCGGGATGGAAAGACCGCCTCTCCTACTCCCGATAACGTAAATCCACACGCGTAAGCTGCTGGTCCCGTTTTTGAGCCTATACCTGTCCCTCAAAACGCGGACCCAAGCACTGCCGCCCTAATTGCCTCCCTCAACAGATCCAACTTTCTGATCTTCCAGTAGGACAAAAAGATCAGCATGCTCGAACACGCCCTCCCGGAGCAGCGTCCCTCGCAGAAGCCCAACAGTCCTTCTTCGCGGCCACAATCTCCTCCTCCTCAGAAGCACAGGCGAGACAGGTCCAGAAGTCTTTCTCCCGAACGGAGACGTTCAAGATCGGAGGAACCTGGCTCTGCACTCGCCAGACGATGACCCTGGTCTCCCCTGCGGAGATCTAGACGCTCTCCAACTCTAAAGAGGAACAGACCTTCGAGGAATCATCACGAGCATTACAGGTCACGCTGACATTCTCCCCGCCGCAGCATGAGCCGCAGGCGAGCGACTCCCTCTGTTGGTCCTCTAGCACAAGCGATGACGATGATGTCCAAGGCCCCTTATCCCGGAGATCATGGACATGCGCATTCCTTGTGAATTGGAGAAGCCACCTCCCCGGTCACTTACGACGGGACCATTGACCCAGGCGAGCATATAGAAAACATCGAGGCCATGCTCTACTATCATAACGTAAGCGGGGCTATCAAATGCAGGTTGTTCCCCATCACTCTTAGGAAGGGGGCCATGGCCTGGTTCAAGTGGCTTCCCCGGGGTTCGGTCACGTCCTGGAATGATCTAAAGAATCAGTTTGCCAGCCATTTTACCGCCTCCCAGTGACACCCCAAGTCGGAGGCCACATTGGAAGCCATTATGCAGGGCAAGGATAAGCCCCTGGGTGCATATATCGAGCGGTTCAACAAGGAGGTTGTTGAGGTCCGCACGACGGACTATATGAAGAAGTACCTCCTCAAAAAAGGGTTGAGACCAAAGAGTGAATTCCACAAGGCGGTGGGCATAGAACTTCCTCGCAACCTGGCCGAGTTACTCCGTAAAGCTCAATCGTATATACAATATGAGGAGAAAGAGGCAGCCTACAAAGCTCGGGATACTAAGGACCAAGAGAGTTCCCGGGCGACAAAAAAAGAGGAATCAGAGCCCCTCAAACGCGATAGAGAGAGATGACGAGACAATCGTCCTCGGGAAGGCAAGGGACCCGCTAGTCATTTTACAGAGTGTACCCTGCTGACGGCTCCCCGTGAACGCATTCTCTCCGAATGCATCAACGCGGAGTTTAACCAGGGAGGTGTTCGGTTCCCCAAACCAACGTCGTCCAAGGGCAACACGGACAAGAGTTAATACTTTCGTTTCCACCGCAGCCACGACCACGTGACCGAAGACTGCGTGCACCTGAAAGACGCCATTGAAATCCTCATCAAGGAGGGTCACTTAAAGCAATATATGAAGAAGGGTGAATCCTCTCAACGAGAGACTTCGGAGACCAAAAAGGAAGTAGAGTCTTTGCCGTCCAGTCCTCCTCCTCAGGTCGCTATGTCCATCACACGGCCAGAGGACTTCATCATCCCTGACCATATTGAGGAACCTCCTTAGATCTCCGCACACAGCACTTGGGAGACCTTCCCAACGGCCATGGTTATCTCGTGTGAGGGATACAGCAAACTCACAGTGGGGTCAGTCAAGAGAAAGTTCGACCAACTCATCGACTGCAGTCCTGACCACCTGTCCACACTCGAGAAGGTTTGGGGGCGGTCCCAGCCAATCACTTTCTACCGGGAGGAGCTTCCCGGGGTCTCCCTGAACTCGTACATCCCTTTTATCATCAAAGCAAGACTTGCCAACACCGATGTCCGACGGATCCTGATCGACCAGGGCAGCTCCGTGGACATCATGTACATTGGTCTCTTCAGAGCCTTGAAGCTAGATCAGAAGAACCTGTCACTGTACGTAGGGTCTGACCTGCAAGGGTTCAATGGTGCGATAGCCAAACCCTGGGGGTACGTGGAGCTCCCGGTCACCTTCGGGGAAGAGGAGGCGTCGAAGTCGATCAAGACTCAGTTTCTGGTAATTGATTGCCCTTCGTTGTACCAATGCATCCTTGGCAGACCAACCTTGGCGGAGCTGATCGTTGTTCCTTCGACCGTTCATCTCAAGATGAAATACTATACGTATAAGGGTCACGTCGCAACATTGCATGGGGATATAGAAGCTGCAAGGAGGTGCTTTGAAGCAGCTACTCGAGGCCAAAGCTCGATCAGTACAGCACCCAAGGCCGCCAAGCGGGCAAGGGAGGAAGACCAGCCCGGCGAAGAAAGCCAGCCTGACAAGAAGCCGAATCTCCCGGTACACATCATCGACCTCGACAGCCGGATTTCTGAAGAGGGCGAGGAATGTGGTGAGGGCACGTCGGTGGGGACAGGCAGTTCCTCTGCAACCATCCTCATGCGCCATGTCCCAGATGGGGAGTTCGAGGTTATCACCTTCGGAGCTAACCCGAGCAGAGGAGTGAAGATAGGCGCAGGGCTGCCCGACGAGATAAAGCAGCAGCTGAAGACATGTCTCAAGGACAACGCCGATTTGTTTGCGTGGAGTTTCGCAGACATGCCCGGCCTGGACTTTGAGACCACATGCCATCAACTGACCATTGACCCAGCTGCTCAAGTCGTCGCACAATGCAAGCGCAAGCAATCCGATTAGAAGGCACAGGCTGCCGAAAAACTTGTACAAGACCTCTTAGAGGAAAAATTTATCTCGGAGGCCAGGTATACAACCTGGTTGTCCAATATTGTACTTGTCAAGAAACATAGTGGAAAATGGCACATGTGCATTGATTATACTGATCTCAACCGGACTTTCCCAAAGGATGCTTATCCTCTACCCAACATAGATAAACTCGTAGACAATTCTGCAGGTTTCAAGATCTTGTCCTTCATGGACGCCTATTCGGGATACAATCAAATCCATATGGCCGAAAAGGACAAGAAGTACACCGGGTTCATGACCTCGTCGGGGAACTATTACTACAATGTAATGCCTTTTGGTCTGAAAAATGCTGGGGCCACATACAAGTGCATGATGAATAAACTCTTCTGGTCAGAAATTGGAGACATGCTCGAAGTTTACATGTACGATATGATCATGAAGTCCCAAGAGGAATCCGATCACACGGCCCATTTGCAAAAGGTTTTCGACCAGGCAAGAAAATGCAAAATGTGTTTTAACCCAGAAAAATGCACCTTTGGCGTGCGGGCAGGGAAGTTCCTCGGGTTCTACCTCACCGATATGGGGATAGAGGCGAATCCTGACAAATTTCGAGCGTTCACGGAATTTCCCACACCCAGGTCGAAGAAGTCCATACAGTCCCTCAACGGGATGCTCGATTCACTTTCTCGCTTCGTGGCCAAGTCTGCGCAGCACGCCTTGTCATTCTTTAAACTCCTCAAAAAGGAGGCCACATTCGAATGGAAGGAGGAATGCGAGCAGGCTCTGAACCACCTTAAGCGAGCCTTGTCCGAACCCCCCGTGCTTTTACGACCAGAGTGCAGGGAGATCTTGTACATGTATCTCTCCGTCACCAGCGAAGCCATTAGCGCTGCACTTATTCGCGAAACAACGAACAGGCAAAAGCCCATCTATTTCACGAGCAAGGCCTTACAAGGGCCAGAAATCATATACGCGCAAATAGAGAAGGTCGATCTCGCCCTCGTCAATGCCACAAGAAGGCACATGCATTACTTCCTGGCCCACACCATAGTAGTGCGTACTGACCAGCCCATAAGACAACTGCTTTGTCGACCATACATGGCCGGCAAAATGCTTAAATGGTCCCTGGAGCTATCAGATTTTGAAATCTACTACGAGGGTAGGAAGGCCCTCAAGGCACAAGTCCTGACCGACTTCGTGGCGGAGATGACGCCACCTTCATCCCCACCAAGCAGAACGCATAGATGGACCATTTACGTGGATGGGGCATCCAGTTCCACGGGTAGTGGCGTAGGCATCATCCTCGAGAACGAGGAGGGAATCTTAATCGAAGTTTCTTTAGTCTTATCTTTCCCTATGTCTAACAACCAAGCCGAGTACGAAGCCTTCCTCGCAGGGTTACGGATGGCGGAAGACTTGGGCGCCAAGGAGGTAAAGATTTTCACCGATTCCTAGCTCATAGAGTCTTAAGTAAGAGGAGAGTATTAGACAAAAATGATCAGCTGGTCCAATATCTGACACTGGTGATGGAGAGAATTACTTAGTGTGACGCGTGGGAAGTCCAGCACATTCCTCGCGAACGAAACACGCGGGCAGATGTCTTGTCAAAACTGGCCAGCACCAGAAAGAAAGGCGGTAACAAATCCATCGTACAAGAGATACTCGCTCGACCAAGCATTGAGAAGCCGCAAGAGCTTCTCGACGTTAACGCCATTAGAGATAGCCACTGCTGGATGACCCCAGTTGTCATACCCCAAATTTTGACCACTAAGATTTCCTATCATTGTGTAAATCATCATCATAATATGGGTGTATCATTATGCCTCATTAGTCTCCCCAAAGATGGGTGAGCATCCACTACAATCAAAATTAGGGTTTCAAGCATCTCAGAGCTCTTAGACAAATGATCAATCAAGGAATGACATGATCTTCAACTTGTCTAGCCTCTCAAACATCCCCAATGGATCAAGAGGACTCCCACATCAAGGATTAAGCACAAGGCTGCAACATTCCAAGTGGATTAAGCCTCAAGACCGCCAGTGTCGCCAAATTAGGGTTTTGGTCGACCAGGGCCTCCAGATGGAAATTGTCCTCTGGGCATGAGCCAATGCTTCAAAGCATAACCTAAGATGCTCCAAGGGACATCATGAACCCAATCATCAAGTCAATTTTGCCTCAGGGGATGCATTCACCAAAAATCAGGAATTAGGGTTTCTTGACCTAATTCACCCCTAAGTTGACTTTTGAGCCAAAACATGAGCTAAGACCTCAAGAGAGGATTTGAGGGTCTGTAACACACTACATTGATTCATTTGCAACAAAGGATTGATCCAAGAAGCTTGATCAACAAGTTTCAAATTCATCAGAACCACAATTAGGATTTCGCAAGAAAAGTCAACTGTGCCTTTGACTTTTGACCCAGGCATGCTCCCAAACCTTGGGACATGATTCAATACACCCTATAACACCTATGGAATCAATCCATCAAGTTTGATTTAGGTCAAGGACTTGATTTCATAGAGGATCGCGCTGTTTGGAGTTCATCTGACAAAAAGTCAACTGTGCACAAAAGTCAACTTTGACTTTTTGAGATTTTTCACAATTATGGTTCTTTGACCCTAAAATGATGTTAATGTGTGATTGGGATCATCATTCATCAAGAAAAATCAAGAAATGTGGGATAACTTGTAAAAGGGGTAACCATAAAAACTTAGAAATTTTCTAAGTTATGGAACAAAGTGGCTAGGGTACCAACTTTGGAGGATCATATCTCCTAAACCACAAGGCCATTTTCCCCATTCAAAGCTGGATTTGTAGCTCTCATGACCCTCTACAAAAGCTTCAACTACACCTCATTCTAATTCATCATGGATTTTGAGTTATGATTGGGTCAAAATGGCTGAAAACATGAAATGTCATTTTTTCCAACACTTAGTGAAATTTTCACTAAGTCAGAATCTGCCTTCACTTTTTTCCAAAAGTAGGGGGGATTTTTCACTTGGATCCAAAAGGTATCAAAACAAACTATGATCACACATATGTTGTATCATATAAGGGCTTTCCAAAATGACCAAGAACTTCACCAAACTCAATCTGAGCAAGAAGTTATGACAGTGGCAATATGCCTTGCTGCAACTGTCATAACAAGGCGGATTTGGGTGTTTTGCTCGATTTGCTCAAAATTTGCAAAGGGCAAGCAAGTCTATCCATCTGAACACCTTAAGAGGGGACCAAGGAGGGACAAACACTGATCCATAAGCCTCCCAAGTCTTTGGAACCAAAAGTAGCATGTCAAACCTAGAAATGCCTAAAAGAGGAACAAGACTCCAATTTTGTTTTAGAGCATTGAATGGATGCACCATGGTGGCATGTACCGAGCCTCTTCCAACTGAATTCAGTCAAGACATATCCAAGACCAGGGGAACCAACAGCCTGTGCCCTAACCTCTAGTCAATGGCTAGAGGAGACTTGGATTCCCATTGATCAACATTGGCCAAACCTCTGCAGCAGTTGCCATTCACTATTGCTTGCAAAATAAACTTGCCCTACTATAAATAGAGCTCATTTGTGATCAGTTTGAGTACACAAAAGCCATCAAACAGATGCTTTCCTCAAAATCTCCTTCTCACTTCCAATTTTGCCTTCCAAGGCAAGTCACTATCGGGTTTTGAGTTTGAGAGTTATTCCAACCAAACCAATCACACACACACCTCATAAACATCATATAGAGGTGATCCAAACACTCACAAGTGACCTGTAACACCAAAATCTCAAAGTCACCTCTCAAAACCTCAAAATTGGACTTTTGTACATTTTTCAAGCCATGTCTTGATTTAGTCACTTTCCAAACCAGATAAAACCTCAAACACACTCCAAATATCATCCTTGAACTGTCCCAAATGGTTCCCAACATCTGGAACACCATTTGAGAGATTTGCTATTTTGGCTACTTTTGCCCCTTTTGCAAGAAAGAGCTCAAACTTGTTCCTGAGGTTTCCAGCTGATTCCAACCATCCTAAAAGCTTCTAAGAGATCATTTGAGGGTGTCCAGAGCATCAAATCATTTCTGGAACAAAGTACTTGGCAGATTGCACAAAAGCTCCAAAAAGAGGTAAGCATCACAACTTGAATTCTTTGAATCATGCTTTCCTTTGATGTCCACTGATCATGCATCTCTTATACATGTTATATGTGTTGTGTTTGCACCAATTTATCATGCAATTCATACCTGTATCAAGAGATAGCACAGAAAATGTAAATCATGGCCTATTTCAAAACCACTATCGGGTTTTTCAATAGGAGCATGATCTAAAAAAAAAACACCACCACCATTGGATTCCTTGTGAAATTCTAGGCAGGATAGACCTAAATCTTGCCTTGCCTTGCCTTGGGCCAGGCCAAAAACAAGGCAAGCCTTCTATATTTGTGGTTGTGTTTCAATCAACAGATGTATCACCACCCCAGTGGTAAGGCGCGCGCCCTGTACACAAGAGGTCTGGGGTTCGAATCCCCCTCGCCCCAGATCCTCTTTTTTACCACTTTTTCATTTTTTTTTTCATATTTTACTATTTTTCATATTATTTTTAATGATTTGAAAAATTAATAACTCCCTCAATTTTAATTATTTTTTATTGGTTCTTTCTGCAAAAAAATCACAAAAATGTTTAAATATTTTATCCCACAAAAAAAATCAAATTTATATTATGTATTTAATATAATTAGTATTTTTGTGAATAAATTCATTTTTAATTGTTTTTAAACATTTAAAAGTGAATATTTACCTTGAAAATCAAAACCAAATGAGTTTTAATTTTTCTTGTAATTAAAACCTCATTTTTCAAACCTTAAACAAAAATCACAAGTGGTTTATTCAAACTTATTTGGTATTTTTATCATTTTATTGATTTTCTTTAAATATTTACTTTTAAAGGAAAACAAATTTAGGGTTCCTTTGATTTTCACCCTCACAAAAACTTTGGGCCTCTAATAGAGTGTAAGACCCATCCCTTGTAAATGAAAACCTGTTTGGACCTCAATACATTGTATAAGTCCCAATACGTTAAAGAAATCTCTGCGCGATCGTCATTTTTCAAACAAAACCCTTGGGTCTCAGTGTATTGTATAAGTCCCGATCCATTCAAAAAGTTCGGCGCGATCGTCGCCTTTTTAACAAAAAACCCTTGGGCCTCTCCTTGAGTTGTAAGCTCCGTCTCTTGTACAAAAATAAACTTTGGGCCTCTAATAGAGTGTAAGACCCAACCCCCTTTTAACCTAAACTTTTTGGGCCTCAGACATTGTATAAGTCCCTCGGCGTTAAAAGAAAAATCTCGGCGCGATCGCCAGTTCAAAATCTAGTCATCTGGGCCTACCCCGTGTTATAAGCCCTATTCCTTTTCTTTAAACACCTTTGGGCCTCTTGAGAGAGTGTAAGACCCATCCCTTTGTACAGAAAATCTTTTTGAGCCTCAGTCACTTGTATAAGTCCCCGTACAATTTCAAAACAACAGTGCAATCACTGATAAAACCTTGGGCCTCTCCTTGAGCTGTAAGCCCCAACAATCTTTTCAAAGTACTTTCTCCTTTGATTTAGAATATAATATTGTTATCAAAGCTTTCTTTGTTGAACAACTAACAAAACAGCATGGAAGCTCTACAACCGAGTAAGTGTTTACCCGCTTTCTTTATCCGCTTTCATATATATATATATATATATATATATATATATATAACTGTATTGTGGGGCTGCTCACTGTAAGTCTTCTTTCACATCCTTTTATATACTTGTCAAATATCAACTGTGTAATACTAGTATAGTTATTTAGAGTTTTCCCTGGCAACTACGTCTAGCACTAGGTAAAGCCCTGTTGGTCACTCTTAAATACAGTCAAAACTAGATCCCCCATAGGATTACCAGATACAGTCTTCCCTTCTCTTGGGGTTAAACAATATGGAAACGTAAAAGGCAGCATTCTCGGTGAACCCTTTCTCAGACTGACACTCTTAGAAATTGTCAAAGAAACTCTAACTCCCCAGAGATGATCTTTTCTCCGTGAATAACATCTCTTGAGTTTCTTCCAAATCCTGGAACTTTCCTGGTTTGATCTATTCTCGGTGAATAGCATGTCTTGAACTTCTCTTTGTTTGGGGACCCACAGGCTTCCTAAAAGCATCCCCGCATCCTCTTGGGCATTGTACAAGGACCCTTCGGCTTCTTAAAAGTTCTCATGCCTTCTCTTGGGCTTAGTACAAGGACCCAGAGACCTCTACAGGTATACAAACAGAACCTAGTCATCAATTTGCTAGAGCTGTCTTTCTGAGTCAAGTGTCAAACCAGTTAATGGGTTGACCTTTATCCCTTAACATACCAGCCTTCTCTTGGGCATCATTCAAAGATCATTCACTATCTGAGAATCGATTTCTCAAAACACCAGTAGACTTGGACAGTCTCAATACCCTTTGGATTTCCCATTTCCTTAAAGAACAGGAAATAACCCTGATCCTCTGATCAGTACTAAAGCACAACCTTACCTTTAATCTTTCCCAGCATGGGTCAATTACTGTAAACTCACAAAAATTCTCACCAGAGAAAAGAACTCAACTATCATAATACAGTAAAAATTCTAACTCAGACCATTTTTACTGTCATCAACCAATCAGAGCCTCATGGTATCTGACATCCTTCATAAGAACTGATTTTCTCTTTTATCCAACATACTGGACCTGTCACTAAAGTGAAACAGTCACCAGCATATTTAGCCTCCTCTTGGGCTTTGTACAATGATTCTCCCCAGTGGAGCTAACCTTTTCAGACTCTCTTGTTGAGTCACCCTTTTATCCTCCATCTCGGGCTTCATACGAGACACTAAAGCACTCTCTTGTTGAGTATAAAAGACTCTCTTGTTGAGTCAAACCCCTCTTTAGCCTCCGTCTTAGGCTTCATATAAGACAGATAAAAATCACTCTCTTGTTGAGTATAAAAGACTCTCTTGTTGAGTCAACCACTTTTAGCCTCCATCTCGGGCTTCGTACGAGATAGAAAATCACTCTCTTGTTGAGTATAAAAGACTCCCTCATTGAGTCAAACAACCTCCAGACTCTCTTATTGAGTCAATCACCTGTTCAAGACTCTCTTGTTGAGTCAAACCTCTTTAGCCTCCGTCTTGGGCTTCATACAAGACATATAAAAACACCCTCTTGTTGGGTCACTAGCCTCCTCTTAGGCTTTGTATAAAGAAAACCCTAGTTGACTCAATCAACCTTTTAGCATCAAAGTCAGGCCTTGCTCACAACATACAAACATCGACAACTCCTCCTTAGAGATGACAAATTCTCTCTCATCCAACCCTTCAACTTCATATCTTGGGCTTTGAACAAGATACAAACCACCTTTAGCTTCATGTCTTGGGCTTTGAACAAGACACCAAAACACATTTTTCCTCTCATAGAGTAGGAGGAACTATGATCGCTCTGATTTCCCTGTTTCATTAAACGGGAATACGTAGGCATAAGATTGAAAAAATCTTAGCGAGCATACTAATCCAAACCCCAAAATCTAGTATCTCCACCAAATCAACCCAAAAGCATCAAATCTAAACACATTACCAAAAACCTCACAAATAATCCAGACACTGTGTTCTTAACAAAATAAATCGAAGATTGGGCCCCACATCCACATAGCATATGTAACCTAATAGTCTGCTGTTCAAACTCAGTATGCAAGCAGGGTTAATTGGAGACATCTATTTCCCTTCCTTAATCAGCTTAATAGGATAAAAAATGAATCGAACTGTAGTACCCAAGCGATCGTGACTCAGGACCACAAAAATCGCGCTACTGAAAAAATGGCGCCCACCGTGGGGCTCTTTTCTCTTTCTTACAATCTTCGGTGGAAACCTTAAGTTCTCGAAGTATCACAGAAATGGCGACTTTGCTGAGGAGTCATTGTCTGTATAGGATCGTAAGACTAGAGGTCTAGGATGATTAAGACAAATATATATACTGCTTTTCCTAATTGATATCTGTGTTTATTTTTCTGCTAATGGGAATGCGTGTGATGCCGCATGTGGAAAGATTGAGTATACACCTAAGATAGGTGATGCCAATACGGGTAATCTTACTGGGAGTGAATTCCAGCTAAGAGCCCGGTCGACCATCAAACTCATTGGAGACTCCCTTTGTAGATACATTGCCTATACGACTTCGGTTGTTGAAAGTAGTGTGGTCGACTGGGTTATCTGAGAAGCTGAGGTTTTTAGTAGACTAAAACCATTTTGTAGTGCGGAAGCTATCGAAAATGGTTGTCACGTGATACTACCCTCATCTGAGATCACTCTAAGATGCATCAGCTCGCTGGCGATCCGCTTGCTGTTGTTATCCCAAGAGGGGTCAATGATTTTGCGGACAGGTACAAAAAATCACCAGTATAAACCTTTTGGGGGGGGGGGTAGAGCCTTGAATTCATGACACCGACCCTTTGACCCCATGTTTTTTCTATGTTTTTGTGTGCTGCATCCATACATTCATTTAAAAAACATTAAAACAAAAAAAAAATCTTCTCTTCTAATCTCTCTTTTTCAAATTAAACTAAGACAATGATTGTAAATGTCAGAGAAAGGAGATTGTGCTAATGGATTTCGGTAGAAGGAAGACTCATAAGTACACCTTCAAGGTTCCAAAGTTAGAGGATTTGAGAGGTTTGGCGAGAATGATCACTAATCACGAGGCTTTCAGAGCTAAGTATAGAGGACTGCTGTCTCTATTAAGGGTCCATGTAATCGAGGGAATCCTGTCCACACTAATCCAGTTCTACGATCCGGTCTATCACTGTTTCACATTCCTGGATTATCAACTAGCACCAATGCTGGAGGAGTATTCTCACCTGATTGATCTGCATATCACTGATCAAGCTCCCTTTTCTGGACTGGAAGAAATTCCAAAGGATCAAACCATTGCAAGAGCAATTTATTTAGACGAGTCAGAAGTCAGGACTCACATAACCACTAAGGGTGGCATCCAAGGTTTGCCAGCCCAGTTCTTGACAAAGAATGCTCTATGTACTTTGCTAGTATAGGGAATGTGGCCGCTTTCGAGTGCATATTCGTTTTACTCACCTACGGGTTATTTTTGTTTCCCAACATTGATAACTTCGTAGATGTCAACGCCATTAAGATTTTTCTGATTGGAAACCCTGTACCGACCTTACTCACAGATGTGTATCATTCGGTACACTTAAGGAATTTATACAGCGAAGGAATGATCACGTGATGTGTACCCTTGCTTTACAAATGGTTCACTTCCCATTTGCCCAAGTCTGCTGCATTTTGGGATTAAAAGAATACTTTACGTTGTTTGAAGAGAACCATGTCTCTTACCAACTCTGACATCGATTGGTACAATCGAATCTACGGAGGGATCAGGATCATTGACCGTTGTGAAAATTTCCCAAATGTACCCTTTATAGGAACTAAGGGGGGAATCAACTATCATCCGGTGTTAGTTCGTCGTCAATTTGGATACCCAATGAGGCATGTCACGCGTAATGCTCATCTGGAAGGCCTTTTCTTCGAGGAAGGAGAAAATGACAGGGCACTAAAGACAGAAATAGTGCATGCCTGGAAACACATTCATAGGAAAGGACGAGAGTCTCTAGGAAAACCAGACAGTGTCTCGACAGAGCCTTATCTCCACTAGGTACAAACTAGAGCTCTCAAACTGAGGATGCCGTACCCTCGTTAGGATGTTCTTCCGTTAAGGGACTCTGTCCTTTATTTCATGTCAGACACGGAAAAACTTCAGGTTACTCTCAACAAAGTTCAGCAGGAGAGGAGGTCTTGGAGGAACAAGTACCGTATTCTCAATGTGGAGTGCAAGAAAATACAGCAGCTATTAAAAGAAAAAGATGCTCTGATTGAGATTTTAGAGCAACATGCTGTAGAAAATCAGGATGACCAAAGGAATTTGCTCGCTCCTTTCACTTGGCAAAGGAATGACAACCCGACAACGGCTCAAGAGCCCCGGTCAAAGAAAAGGAAAATACTAGAACCAGCACTTGAGCTCTCCTCAGAGAGGACTCAGGATCCATTAGTTTAGATTTCCTTTTACAGCACTTTGTAAATTACTGTATTTCCATTTTCGCAATCTTTGAATTCAATAAAACGGGGTGTCCCCACTATTTGATATTTACAATCCAATTGTCGAAGTTTACTTTGATTAAACAAAAAACATATAATTAATATAATCATTGTATATCATTCATCATTCTCACGTAACGCATTCTTCTTCCCTACGAATCTCACGTTTGTGTCTCGATTCTAGAGTCAAATTGTCTCATTCGTACAATACTCGGGCCAATCGCCAGAAAAAGATGGATGATCTCGAGGAAGAGAACAGAGAGTTGAGAGAAGAGATCGACACTCTGAAAGAGGATTTGAGAAAGCTTCATAATGACATGCAAGCTCTAGCAGAAGCTCAAATGCAACAACAAAGGACTGTGATCTCAGAGACCACATCAATGCCCATAGTGGAAAAGTATAATTCTAGGTACAGAATGTCGAAAGATCATCCCTGGGGCATGCCACTTAACTATATCTCGGAAGGATATGTTCCGCCGATCGCTGAGGATCAAGGAACCGCTGGGTCTGAAGGTTACAAACTTTGGGAAAGCGAAGATGCCAGGGGCATGATAGCAACTACTGAAGGTTACAAACTTTGGGAGGCACCGAGAGTCTCGGCCATAATGACTATACCATCGCCCATGGTACACACTATCCCGGAAGGACAGATCCCACAGATAACTTCTAGTGGAAACGACAGCATGTTCGACAGAATGAATGAATTCCAGGAACAATTCCTGGAGATGCAGAAAGAACTACAAGCCCTTCGTGGTCAGGATTTATTTGGAAAGGACGTCGTGGACCTTTGTTTGGTCCCCAATGTGAAAGTTCCGCACAAGTTTAAAGTTCCCGACTTTGAAAAGTACAAGGGTAACTCTTGCCCTCAAAGCCATTTGGTGATGTACGCTCGACGAATGTCAGCTCAGACAAAGAACTAGGAGCTACTAATTCACTACTTTCAGGATAGTTTAACCGGTGCCGCATTAAAATGGTACATGGGTTTAAACCACGCTACGATCAGCACGTTCAAAGATCTTGGCGCTGCTTTCGTTCAACAATATAAATACAATTTGGACATGGCACCGGACAGAGATCAGCTCAGATCGATGTCACAAAAGGACAAGGAAACCTTTAAAGAATATGCTCAGAGATGGCGTGAAATTGCCGCTCAGATTTCTCCACCTCTGGATGAAAAATAGATGACAAAGATCTTCTTAAAAATCTTGAGCTCATTTTACTACGATAGAATGGTTGCCAGTGCGCCCAGCGACTTCACCGAAATGGTGGGCATGGGAGTACGTCTCGAGGAAGTAGTCCGAGAAGGACGTTTAGTTAGAGACGTTGGATCTTCAAGTAGTACAAAATGATACGGTAGTGCTCTCCCTAAGAAAAAAGAGCAGGATATTGGGAATATATCTCTCGGAAAGCAAAGGCGACGATTCCAACCAGTAGCAGTTGTAAGTCCTGCTATCAATCATGCACCTGTTCCAACGTATCAACCTCAAGTTGCGCAGAGCCAATCGAATCAACAGCAATATCAACAAAGGACACAACAGCCTCTTCCGCAGGCTCGTCCCCCGTACAACAACAACGTACAACGCGGACACCAGGGTTCGACCTTATACCAATGTTGCACGCAGAACTATTCCCATTACTACTGGTCAAGGGGCATGTCCAAACTAAGTCTCCCCTTACAGTACCAGAAAATCCACCTTTCTGGTTCAAAGCAGATCAGACTTGTACTTACCATCAAGGAGGACCAGGGCATAACATAGAAAACTGTCCCAGTTTCAAATCCGATGTGAAAAAGCTTGTTAGGAGCGGGGTCTTATCTTTCAAAGATACGAATCCGAATGTTCTCACGAACCCGCTGCCTCAACACGAGAAAGCTGCGGTAAATTTGATAGAGGGAGAGTCTAACAACATCTATCAAATTCATGATGTACTCTTATTAAGGGCCAACTTGGTCAAGATGCATTGTAGACAGAGTGGGTACGACCATGTGCCACCTCATAATTATCACCAGTGTGATATCTGCTCTAAAAACAGTCAAGGATGTTCTGTGGTGCAATCAGCTCTACAGGAACAATTGGATCTCGGGTGGATCTAAGAGCATCGAGTTCGTGGATTCAACATGACCTATACGAATTCCAACATTATTCAGAACCACAACATCCGTGCAATGAATGTCAACTTGGTGGCGATGCACTCAAGGCAAATCCAGTATCATAATCTGCCACGACACGATTACAATTCCTGTCTGACTTGCTCGGTAAACAAACAGGGATGCTCTTTTGTACAAGAGGCCCTCTAGCGTCAGATGGATCTTGGGTGGATCCAGGACCACCATGATAGAAATCCTTATCAGATCAACATGATTCAAATCTTTGATATTCGTTTGATGAATACCAGCTTGGTGGAATTACACGCTAAGCAAGTCCAACTCGGTTTTCTCACTTCGCATAATTATCAGAACTGTAAAGTATGTTATGAGAGTAACCAAGGGTGTGCTCTCGTTCAAAGAACTTTACAACACTTGTTAAACCACTGGTGGCTTCCGATCTATCTGGATGAAGACACGGAATAAATCAGTGTGCTTAATAGGAACCCTACTAGACGTCAAAGTCAGGATGTCCGATCTATGGAAACTGACCTGGTAAGGTTGCACTGTATTCAAAGCAGACGTGACCAAGTGCCACCACACAACTATGAACGCTGTAGAGTCTGCTCGAAGAATAACCAAGGATGCTACCTGGTGCGGGCAGCTCTTCAAGGTCAGTTGGATCGTAAAGAGATTTACCCATGTTCAAGTTCCGAGCCAATCAACTGGATGCCAGACTACTTCGCTGATCAAATCAAAGACGTTGTCATAATTTCTGATCATCAACAAAACAAGGATGTTTGTACCATCATCCCTCTACTGGACGAATCAAAGGTTCCTAGCCAGGAACTGATTGTAGTTACCTACGACAGTCAGAAAAATCAGAAGGCTCCTGTAGTTATCTATTTGCCGGGACCATTACCGTATGAATCAGCTAAGGTGATCCCTTACAAATATGGTGCAACAATAATTGAGAATGGAAAGGAAATTCCATTACCCTCCGTTGTGAATATTGCAGACATCAGTCGAGTAACACGGAGCGGTCGAATCTTCAACCGAGGAGTTGGAGAACCTAACAAAGAAAAGGAACTTTAGACAGAAGCTCCTGATCCACCAGTCGGTCAATCCAGTAATCCCGACCTTTCGAAAACAATGATGAGATGCTGAAGCTCATCCAAAGGAGTGAATACAACATTGTTGATCAGCTGTTACAAACTCCTTCGAAGATCTCTGTGCTATCACTTTTACTCAGTTCCGAAGCCCACGGAGACGCTCTACAGAAAGTCTTAGAGCAGGTCTTTGTGGAACAGGATGTGTCAATACGACAGTTCGATAGCATCATCTCTAACATCACTTTCTGTAACAACTTAGGATTCAGTGATAAGGATTTGCCAGAGGAGGGCAAAAGTCACAACATGGCGCTCAATATCACAATCAACTGCCAGGAAGATGCTTTAGCCAGCGTACTGGTAGACACAGGATCAGCCATCAATGTTATACCGAAGTCCACTTTAATGCGACTATCATTCAAAGGACCCCTGATAAGGGGCAGTGAGGTTATTGTCAAAGCCTTTGATGGATCTCAGAAAGCAGTTATCAGCGAAGTTAACCTTCCCATAACTATCGGTCCTCACACTTTCCTAATCACTTTCCAGGTCATGGACGTCCAGGCAGCGTACATCTGTTTATTAGGAAGACCTTGGATACACCAGGCTGGGGCAGTCACTTCGACACTGCACCAGAAACTGAAGTTCTTCAAGAACGATCAACTCGTCACAGTCTTTGGAGAACAAGCCTTGATCGTGAGTAACCTATCATTATCTACTTGTATAGAACCCGAGGAGGTTGTTGGGACTCAGTTCCAAGCACTTTCGGTGAGCAATGAGAATCAATCAGAGAAAGGAACCTCTATTTTCTTATACAAAGATGCTCTCGAGGCAATTGAAAGTAACAATACGAAGGATGGGGACAACTTGTCATTCCTATTGATAATAAAACAAAGAAGGGTCTTGGTTTTTCTGTGACCTGCACCCAGACAGCTGCTAACGATGAAAGTCTTTATCCCGTTCAGAACTTCTTCCACAGTGGAGGTTTCCTTCACCCAGTACCTCAAGCAGTACATAGCATCAACGAGGGAGATTCCTCCGATAGAGATGAGGAGTGGAAGTCCTATCTTAACAAGGACGGTTATATGGCTCAGGAAGAAGTGCCTACGCCATTTTGCTATGCCGCACAGAGTCCGAGACTTATACCAAGGTCAGAAGTCAGAACGATATACGGAGATTGTGATCCGGAAGGATGACGTGCTCCGCCAAACTCATTAGAGGAGGACGCTCTAATGAAAAGCAACTTTGACCACGGCTATTATGGCCCAATGGATGGCCTGCCTATCTGGCAGCCGTACCCAGGAGACTTGGGGCAAGAAAATCAGCCGAACAATGAAAATCAGCTGAGCATCATTGAACAAAATACCTGCGTCCCCACCATGTCACTGGATCATTACTCAGAGCATTCAGAAAATATCCAGTATGACGATGAATTGGCAAAGCTTGCCGGACTAGAATTCATCAAGTATGCTTTTCCTGAGGTCAACGTCATCGAAAGAGATTACTCCTCCAGTTCCAAAAAAGTGTGGGACACCTTAGGAGAACCAAGTGGAAAATACAACTATATGGTCAAGTACACCGCTCCTGAGAGCTCTCGTATCAGGCTCGAAGACATCCAGCCAACTGGATGGGGAGATTTGCCTGAGAGCACAAATAATATGCAAAATACAACTGAGGAATCCTCTTACGACAACTCTACCTGGGAGATAGATTCCAATGATCCTGCTCCATCAGAAATCAGCGTTATTTCTGAAGACAAATCAAGGAAGGTACCAGACTTTGTGATTCACCGAGGAGTTCGCCGCCAATGGGTTACTGTCGATGTTCTGAAGATCGTTCATAAGTCAAAGTAATTGTCGTCTTTATCTTAACCTTTCACCCTGCCCAGGTGAAACGGATGTTTTGATAGGGCTCACTTTCTGTAAATATCCCTCTTCGCTTTGCCCAAAGCGACAGAGTTTTGTTTTATAGGGCTGTAGTTTCAAGAATCGACTTGTTCATAAATAAAATAACGTCGTTCTATAATCTCCGCATTAATTGTTGTTTTCTCTTTTCGCTTTTCTTAGAAAATGGTATTCCTAAAAAACAATTCAAAATAAACAAGCAGTTTTTCAAAAAAAAAATACACTGCACGCACTCTTACATTTTCTCTATCTCTTTTGAACACGAATCATCACGTTATGCAGATTGCTTGTTTTAAACCCCATTGAAACATACAATCCGATGCCTTCTCCCAACTTTGAATTCCCGGTATTTGGGGCTGAAGAAGAAGTTGATGACGAAATTCCAGAAGAGATCTCCCGACTACTCAAACAGGAGGAAAGGTCCATCGAACCTCACAAATAGCCGTTGGAAACAGCCAACTTGGGTTCAAAAGAGGAAAGAAAAGAAGTCAAGATTGGGGCACTGCTCAGTCTAACTGCCAAAGAAAATTTGATAAAGCTTCTCAAAGAGTTTCCCGATGTATTCGCTTGGTCCTATCAGGACATGCCAGGGTTGGATACCAACATCGTGGAACATCATCTACCGTTAAGGTCAGAATATCCGCCAGTGAAACAGAGGTTGAGACGGACTCACCCGGACATGGCCATCAAAATCAAGGAGGAGCTACAGAAACAGATTGGCGCGGGTTTCCTCGCCACGTCAGAATATCCTCAATGGTTAGCCAATATAGTACCAGTTTTGAAAAAGGACGGAAAGGTCAGAATGTGTGTCGATTACAGAGATCTGAAGAAGGCTAGTCCAAAGGATGACTTTCCTTTACCACACATTGACATACTGGTAGACAATACAGCAAAGTTCAAAATCTTCTCCTTTATGGATGGATTCTCGGGCTATAATCAAATCAAAATGGCACCGAAAGACATGGAGAAAACTTCATTCATTACCCCATGGGGTACCTTTTGTTACAAGGTAATGTCGTTCGGCTTGAAGAACGCCGGGGTAACCTATCAAAGGTCCATGTCTACTCTGTTTCATGACATGATACACAAGGAAATTGAGGTATATGTCGATGATATGATTGCAAAATCTAAGACAGAAGAGAAGCATGTGACCCACCTGTCAAAACTATTCAAGCGGTTGAGAAAGTACAAACTCCGCTTGAATCCCAATAAGTGCACCTTCGTTGTCCATTCAGGGAAACTCTTAGGGTTCATTGTCAGCCAGAAAGGAATTGAGATTGATCCTGACAAGGTCAAGGCCATTCAAGAAATGCCTTCTCCAAAAACTGAAAAACAAGTCAGAGGATTCCTGGGATGTTTGAACTACATCTCCAGATTCATATTCCTCATGACCGCGACATGTGCGCCGATTTTCAAATTACTCAAAAAGAACCAGGACTGCGTTTGGACAGAAGACTGTCAAACCACCTTCGACAGTGTCAAGGAATACCTGTTAAATCCGCCGATTCTATCACCTCCAGTGGAAGGAAGACCATTGATCATTTACTTAACAGTCTTGGAAGACTCCATGGGTTGTGTACTTGGCCAACAAGACGAAACGAAACGAAAAGAGGCTGCCATATACTATTTGAGCAAGAAGTTCACCGACTGCGAGACTCGGTACACTATGCTTGAGAAAACTTGCTGCGCTCTGGTTTGGGCAGCCAAACGTCTTCGCCAGTATATGATTCGTCACACTACTTGGCTAATATCCGAAATGGATCCAATCAAGTATGTTTTCAAAAAGCCTTCTCTTACGGGAAGGATTGCCCGTTGGCAGATGTTGTTATCAGAATATGACATAGAATACCACGTTCAGAAATCCGTTAAAGGAAGTGTTTTAGCTTATCATTTAGCTCATCAATCGATTGACGATCAAGAACCAATCGGGTTTGACTTCCCAGACGAAGATGTCATGTACTTAAAAATGAAAGATTGCGATGAACCGCTACCCGGTGAAGGGCCAGAACCAGGTTCCCAATGGGGACTAATCTTTGACGGAGCTGTCAATCATTTCAAAAACGGAATTGGGGCAATCATCATAACACCTCAGAGTACCCATATTACTTTCACTGCCCGACTAACATTCAAGTGTACAAACAACGAGGCCGAATACGAAGCTTGTATCATGGGTCTCGAAGAAGCGATTGATTTAAGGATCAAAAACTTGGATGTATATGGTGACTCAGCCCTGGTTATCAATCCGATCAAAGGAGATTGGAACACATACCAATTCAGATTGATTCCTTACAAAGATTATGCGAGAAGGTTGTTACCATTCTTCAACCGAGTCGAGTTTCACCATATCCCTCGTGAGGAGAATCATATGGCTGATGCATTAGCCACTCTCTCTTCCATGATTAGTGTAGGTCAATGGAACGACCTACCTAAGATCGACATAATGCGCCTAGAAAGGCCCGCTTACATCTTCGCGATTGAATCAGTCATAGACGATAAACCTTGGTATCATGATATTAAATGCTTCCTTCAGAAATGAGAGTACCCACCTAGGGCATCCAGGAAAGACAGAAAAACCATCAGAAGGTTAGCAGGCAGCTTCTTCCTGAGCAGTGATACACTCTATAAGAGAAATTTTGACATGGTCTTGCTCCGATGCGTAGACAGACCAGAAGCAGACATGCTGATAAAAGAAATTCACGAAGGATCCTTTGGCACTCATGCCAACGGACACACAATGGCGAGAAAAATTCTAAGAGTAGGGTACTATTGGTTGACCATGGAATCCGACTGCTACAAGTACATTAGGAGGTGTCACAAGTGTCAGATATACTCCGACAAAATCCATGTACCGCCAACGCATCTCAAAGTTCTCTCTTCCCCATGGTCTTTTTCCATATGGGGAATCGACATGATTGGGATGATCGAACCTAAAGCTTCAAACGGACATCGGTTCATCCTGGTAGCCATTGATTACTTCACCAAATGGGTCGAAGCAGCGTCATATGCCAATGTAACCCGACAAGTGGTGGTCCGATTTATCAAGAACAATATCATTTGTCGTTATGGTGTTCCAAGCCAGATCATTACTGATAATGGATCTAACTTGAACAATAAGATGATGAAAGAGTTGTGCGTTGAGTTCAAGATCGAACACCATAACTCATCTCCCTACCGACCCAAGATGAACGGAGCGGTAGAAGCGGCTAACAAGAACATCAAGAAGATCGTTCAAAAGATTGTCGTAACCTACAAAGACTGGCACGAGATGCTACCCTTTGCTCTTCACGGTTATCGCACATCTGTCCGCACTTCAACAGGGGCAACCCCTTTCTCTCTAGTATATGGCATGGAAGCAGTGCTCCCCATAGAGGTAGAGATCCCATCAATCCAGGTATTGATGGCCGCTAAGCTAACAGAAGCTGAATGGTGTCAAAGTCGGCACGACAAACTGAATCTGATCGAAGAAAAGAGAATAACGACACTATGCCACAGTCAGTTGTATCAGCAAAGAATGAAGAGGGCGTTTGACAAAAAGGTCCGACCTCGCATCTTCAGAAAA
This sequence comes from Lathyrus tuberosus, assembly GCA_022829125.1. NCBI lineage: Eukaryota > Viridiplantae > Streptophyta > Magnoliopsida > Fabales > Fabaceae > Lathyrus > Lathyrus tuberosus. The sequence goes on along the minus strand of JALAZF010000236.1, from coordinate 8,906,207 downwards.
GGAGATCTCGTGCTCAAAAAGATACAATCATTTCTCACTGATACTCGGGGCAAGTGGACTCCGACTTATGACGGCCCCTATGTGGTCAAGAAAGCTTTCTCAGGCGGTGCCTTGAGACTTGCAACCATGGAAGGAGAGGAATTTGCCTACCCCACGAATGTTGACGTAGTCAAGAAATACTTCGCCTAAATTAAAAAAAAATGTCTCGGTGGATTGAAAACCCGAAAGGACGGTCCAGGCAAAAATTAAAGACATGATCAAAAATCATCCAGGTGGATTGGAAATCTCAAACTACAATCCAGGCAAAAGTTAGGGATAATGGCAAGTAACTATGTCCAACAGAGGCAAGTCCCTCAGCAGCAGTTACATCATACATCGAAAGAAATCTCGATCAAGGTCATCTTCGACAGAAGCTCAGGATGTCCAGAATTCAAAGTTGGTAGAAGGATAGTGGTCGTTATATTTCGATTTAGCCCTTTCCCCTTAAATTACCATTTTCTAAACTTTGTAAATACTCTATGGAATCACACGTTTGGCTGATTTCCATCTTATCAATAAAATTTGAGCCCTAGTGCTTTTGCTTGCAATTCTTATTTGTTTTAGCTTTACATAACGACATTTTAATATGGTTAACGATTCTTGAAACGAAACAAAAATGAATTTACTTGTCAAACTTTTCTGATTTTAAACTAAAGATGGCAATTTCTTTTGATTGTTGAACATTGAAAGAACATCGATCGCTTCTCCAGAAGTAATCGAACCTCAAAGTGCAGAATCAAAGTACTCCTTCTAAACCAGTGCGTCTGAACGAAGGATCAACTATGTAAGAGACCGTGTTTCATCTGAAACCCACCGGCAGAGTTCTTACCTCCTAAGCCCGACCAACGGTTGTTCCCCACAGGGACTATCTCTCCTAAGCAAGGCAGAATTGCTATCGTGAACCAGTGATACTTTACATCTCCCACCGTGGCCGAGTATCCAGTCGTGTTCATCCGTCAGTTTCTATGTCGTGTCAGTTTTGTCAGTATATACATACATACATCAGGCATTATTGATTTGCATTCACATTCATATTGCATCACTATCACTCTGGTCAGTCTTATCCCCAAGTGATAACGGTCCTCTCAATCGAGTTGTCAGCTCTTTCCTCGTCAGGAAGGGAGCTATCTAAACTATCTCTCCTCCAGTTTATTTCTGGATTAGAATTGGCCCTTTACCACTTTGATAACTTGAACCTCTGAAGAACCAGAGAACCCTCGACAAATGTCACTCTTCGCCATTGAAGATGGTATTTTCGCTTTCTCGGATTAAGGAAAATTCCCCATAGAAAGCCTCTTAATCAAAGATTCGGCAGTACAGCAGTTTTTCTCCAGAAAATTCGCTGACGAAAAGGTCATCAGCACCTCAAAATTGGATTACATCACATGGCATTTCCTCTGAGAAGATCTCGGGGAAAAGTATGATGTAACATCCCCAACAGGAAACAGTCTCTCGAGAGACTCGTTTTCCTTGATAGAATCTACAAATGGCATCTCCAACAAAGAAGTTTGTGTACCTCTACAACTCAGACGAATGGGTCTCCCCAGTAAGTCTGACATCAAAAGTTTTTCCATCAAATGGCATCTCCCCAAGAAAATTTGGCGAGAAGTTTGAGGAAAACCGCTACGAACAGCTTTCCTTGTCAAGAAAGTTTATTGATAAAGGAAACTTAGACCAGTTCCTTGGTAGGTAACCAGGATCGAGGGGAAGTTTACTTCAGAAACTAAGACCAGTTCCTTGGTAGGAAACCAGGATCGAGGGGAAGTTTGAATCAGAAACTTAGACCAGTTCCTTGGTAGGAAACCAGGATCGAGAGGAAGTTTGAATCAGAAACTTAGACCAGTTCCTTGGTAGGAAACCAGGATCGAGGGGAAGTTTATTTCAGAAACTTAGACCAGTTCCTTGGTAGGAAACCAGGATCGAGGGGAAGTTTGAATCAAAAACTTAGACCAGTTCCTTGGTAGGAAACCAGGATCGAGGGGAAGTTTACATCAGAAACTTAGACCAGTTCCTTGGTAGGAAACCAGGATCGAGGGGAAGTTTATTTCAAAAATAAAACTAAGACCAGTTCCTTGGCTGAAGACCATGATCGAGGGGAAGTTTTATCTTTTCTAAGTACCAATGCTTAGCAAAAGAAGAAAGATGCGTGAACTTCCATTCTTAACCACCATCAAAATTTTAGGAATTCCGATATTTAATCCTCTTGCACCCCGAATGCCCGAATACCTTCGCCATTCACACCTTCGTGTCCAAGAAGATTAAATAGGGGCATCTGTCATACCCCAAATTTTGACCACTAAGATTTCCCATCATTGTGTAAATCATCATCACAATATGGGTGTATCATTATGCCTCATTAGTCTCCCCAAAGATGGGTGAGCATCCACTACAATCAAACTTAGGGTTTCAAGCCCTCTCAGAGCTCTTAGACAAAGGATCAATCAAGGAATGACATGATCTTCAACTTTTCTAGCCTCTCAAACATCCCCAATGGATCAAGAGGACTCCCACCTCAAGCATTAAGCTCAAGGCTGCAACATTCCAAGTGGATTAAGCCTCAAGATCGCCAATGTCGCCAAATTAGGGTTTTGGTCGACCAGGGCCTCCGGATGGAAATTTTCCTCTGGGCATGAGCCAATGCTTCAAAGCATAACCTAAGATGCTCCAAGGAACATCATGAACCCAATCATCAAGTCAATTTTGCCTCAGGGGATGCATTCACCAAAAATCAGGAATTAGGGTTTCTTGACCTAATTCACCCCTAAGTTGACTTTTGGGCCAAAACATGAGCTAAGACCTCAAGAGAGGATTTGAGGGTCTCTAACACACTACATTGATCCATTTGCAATAATGGATTGATCCAAGAAGCTTGATCAACAAGTTTCAAATTCATCAGAACCACAAATAGGGTTTCGCGGGAAAAGTCAACTGTGCCTTTGACTTTTGACCCAGGCATGCTCCCAAAACTTGAGACATGATTCAATACACCCTATAACACCTATGGAATCAATCATCAAGTTTGATTTAGGTCAAGGACTTGATTTCATAGAGGATCGCGTAGTTTGGAGTTCATCTGACAAAAAGTCAACTGTGCACAAAAGTCAACTTTGACTTTTTGAGATTTTTCACAATTATGGTTCTTTGACCCTAAAATGATGTTAATGTGTGATTGGGATCATAATTCATCAAGAAAAATCAAGAAAAGTGGGATAACTTGTAAAAGGGGTAACCATAAAAACTTAGAAATTTTCTAAGTTATGGAACAAAGTGGCTAGGGTACCAACTTTGGAGGATCATATCTCCTAAACCACAAGGCCATTTTTCCCCATTCAAAGCTGGATTTGTAGCTCTCATGGCCCCCTACAAAAGCTTCAACTACACCTCATTCCAATTCATCATGGATTTTGAGTTATGATTGGGTCAAAATGGCTGAAAACATGAAATGTCAAGACATATCCAAGACCAAGGGAACCAGTAGCCTGTGCCTTAACCTTTAGTCAATGGCTAGAGGAGACTTGGATTCTTATTGATCAACATTGGCCAAACCTCTTCAGCAGTTGTCATTCACTATTGCTTGCAAAACAACCTTGCTCTACTATAAATAGAGCTCATTTGTGATCAGTTTGAGTACACAAAAGCCATCAAACAAATGCTTTTCTCAAAATCTCCTTCTCACTTCCAATTTCGCCTTCCAAGGAAAGTCACTATCGGGTTTTGAGTTTAGGAGTTATTCCAACCAAACCAATCACACACACACCTCATAAACATCATATAAAGGTGATCCAAACACTCACAAGTGACCTGTAACACCAAAATCTCAAAGTCACCTCTCAAAACCTCAAAATTGGACTTTTGTGCATTTTTCAAACCATGTCTTGATTCAGTCACTTTCCAAACTAGATAAAACCTCAAACACACTCCAAATATCATCCTTGAACTGTCCCAAATGGTTCCCAACATCTGGAACACCATTTGAGAGAGTTGCTATTTTGGCCACTTTTGCCCCTTTTGCAACAAAGAGCTCAAACTTGTTCCTGAGGTTTCCAGTTGATTCCAACCATCCTAAAAGCTTCTAAGAGATCATTTGAGGGTGTCCAAAGCATCAAATCATTTCTGGAACAAAGTACTTGGCAGATTGCACAAAAGCTCCAAAAAGAGGTAAGCATCACAACTTGAATTCTTTGAATCATGCTTTCCTTTGATGTCCACTGATCATGCATCTCTTATACATGTTATATGTGTTGTGTTTGCACCAATTTATCATGTAATTCATACCTATACCAAGAGATAGCACAGAAAATGCAAATCATGGCCTATTTCAAAACCACTATTGGGTTTTTCAATAGGAGCATGATCTGAAAAAAAACACCACCACCATTGGATTCCTTGTGAAATTCTAGGTAGGATAGACCGAAATTTTGTCCCAATCCACGGAGAAATGAGAAAGTTATGGCCTTCACGTTTCCAACCAAAATCTTGCCTTGCCTTGCCTTGGGCCAGGCCAAAAACAAGGCAAGCCTTGTATATTTGTGGTTGTATTTCAATCAACGGATGTATCACCACTCTAGTGGTAAGGCGCGCGCCCTGTACACAAGAGGTCTGGGGTTTGAATCCCCCTCGCCCCAGATCCTCTTTTTTACCACTTTTTCATGTTTTTTTTTTTTGATATTTTACTATTTTTCATATTATTTTTAATGATTTGAAAAATTAATAACTCCCTCAATTTTAATTATTTTTTATTGGTTCTTTTTGTAAAAAAATCACAAAAATGTTGAAATATTTTATCCCACAAAAAAATAAAATTTATATTATTTTTTTAATATAATTAATATTTTTGTGAATAAATTCATTTTTAATTATTTTTAAAAATTTAAAAGTGAATATTTACCTTGAAAATTAAAACCAAATGAGTTTTAATTCATCTTGTGATTAAAACCTCATTTTTCAAACCTTACACAAAAATCACAAGTGGTTTATTCAAACTTATTTGGTATTTTTTTATCATTTTATTGATTTTCTTTAAATATTTACTTTTAAAGGAAAACAAATTTAGGGTTCCTTTGATTTTCACCCTCACAAAAACTTTAGGCCTCTAATAGAGTGTAAGACCCATCCCTTGTAAACAAAAACCTTTTTGGGCCTCAATGCATTGTATTAGTCCCAATACATTAAAGAAATCTCGGCGCGATCGTCATTTTTCAAACAAAACCCTTGGGCCTCTCCTTGAGTTGTAAGCCCCATCTTTTCTTTTAAATCCCATTGGGCCTCTAGTAGAGTGTAAGACCCGACCCTTTTTTAAAACCAAAATGATTTGGGCCTCAGTGTATTGTATAAGTCCTGATCCCATCAAAAAGTTCGGCGCGATCGTCGCCTTTTTAACAAAAACCCTTGGGCCTTTCCTTGAGTTGTAAGCCCCATCTCTTGTACAAAAATAAACTTTGGGCCTCTAATAGAGTGTAAGACCCAGCCCCCTTTTAACCTAAACTTTTTGGGCCTCAGACATTGTATAAGTCCCTCAGCGTTAAAAGAAAAATATCGGGACGATCGCCAGTTCAAAATCTAGTCATCTGGGCCTACCCTCGTGTTATAAGCCCCATTCCTTTTCTTTAAACACCTTTGGGCCTCTTGAGAGAGTGTAAGACCCATCCATTTGTACATAAAATATTTTTGGGCCTTAGTCACTTGTATAAGTCCTCGTACAATTTCAAAACAACAGTGCAATCACTGATAAAACCTTGGGCCTCTCCTTGAGCTGTAAGCCCCAACAATCTTTTCAAAGTACTTTCTCCTTTGATTTAGAATATAATATTTTTATCAAAGCTTTCTTTGTTGAACAACTAACAAAACAGCATGGAAGCTCTACAACCGAGTAAGTGTCTACCTGCTTTCTTTATCCGCTTTCATATATATATATATATATATAACTGTATTGTGGGGTTGCTCACTGTAAGTCTTCTTTCACATCCTTTTATATACTTGTCAAATATCAACTGTGTAATACTAGTATAGTTATTTAGAGTTTTCCCCAGAAACTACGTCTAGCACTAGGTAAAGCCCTGTTGGTCACTCTTAAATACAGTTAAAACTAGATCCCCCATAGGATTACCAGATACAGTCTTCCCTCCTCTTGGGGTTAAACAATATGGAAACGTAAAAGGCAGCATTCTCGGTGAACCCTTTCTCAGACTGTCACTCTTAGAAATTGTCAAAGAAACTCTAACTCCCCAGAGATGATCTTTTCTCCGTGAATGGCATCTCTTGAGTTTCTTCCATATCCTGGAACTTTCCTGGCTTGATCTATTCTCGGTGAACAGCATGTCTTGAACTTCTCTTGGTTTGGGGACCCACAGGCTTCCTAAAAGCATCCCCGCCTCCTCTTGGGCGTTGTACAAGGACCCTTCGGCTTCTTAAAAATTCTCATGCCTTCTCTTGGGCTTAGTACAAGGACCCAGAGACCTCTACAGGTATAGGAACAGAACCTAGTCATCAATTTGCTAGAGCTGTCTTTCTGATTCAAGTGTCAAACCAGTTAATGGGTTGACCTTCATCCCTTAACATACCAGCCTTCTCTTGGGCATTATTCAAAGATCATTCACTATCTGAGAATCGATTTCTCAAAACACCAGTAGACTTGGACAGTCTCAATACCCTTTGGATTTCCCATTTCCTTAAAGAACAGGAAATAACCCTGATCCTCTGATCAGTACCAAAGCACAACCTTACCTTTAATCTTTCCCAGCATGGGTCAATTACTGTAAACTCACAGAAATTCTCACCAGAGAAAAGAACTCAACTGTCATAATATAGTAAAAATTCCAACTCAGACCATTTTTACTGTCATTAACCAATCAGAGCCTCATGGTATCTGACATCCTTCACAAGAACTGATTTTCTCTTTTATCCAACATACTAGACCTGTCACTAAACTGAAATAGTCACCAGCATATTTAGCCTCCTCTTGGGCTTTGTACAATGATTCTCCCCAGTGGAGCTAACCTTTTCAGACTCTCTTGTTGAGTCACCCTTTTAGCCTCCATCTCGGGCTTCATACGAGACACTAAAACACTCTCTTGTTGAGTATAAAAGACTCTCTTGTTGAGTCAAACCCCTATTTAGCCTCCGTCTTAGGCTTCGTATAAGACAGATAAAAATACTCTCTTGTTGAGTATAAAAGACTCTCTTGTTGAGTCAACCACTTTTAGCCTTCATCTCGGGCTTCGTACGAGATAGAAAATCACTCTCATGTTGAGTATAAAAGACTCCCTCATTGAGTCAAACAACCTCCAGACTCTCTTGTTGAGTCAATCACCTGTTCAAGACTCTCTTGTTGAGTCAAACCTCTTTAGCCTCCGTCTTGGGCTTCGTACAAGACATATAAAAACACCCTCTTGTTGGGTCACTAGCCTCTTCTTAGGATTTGTATAAAGAAAACCCCAGTTGAGTCAATCAACCTTTTAGCATCAAAGTCAGGCCTTGCTCATAGCATACAAACATCGACATCTCCTCCATAGAGATGACAAATTCTCTCTCATCCAACCCTTCAGCTTCACATCTTGGGCTTTGAACAAGATACAAACCACCTTTAGCTTCATGTCTTGGGCTTTTAACAAGACACCAAAACACCTTTTTCCTCCCATAGAATAGGAGGAACTATAATCACTCTGATTTCCCTGTTTCATTAAACGGGAATATGTAGGCATCAGATTGAAAAAATCTTAGCGAGCATACTAATCAAAAACCCAAAATCTAGTATCTCCACCAAATCAACCCAAAAGCATCAAAACTAAACACATTACCAAAAACCTCACAAATAATCCAGACACTGTGTTCTGAACAAAATAAATCGAAGATTGGGTCCCACATCCACATAGCATCTGTAACCTAACAGACCGCTGTTCAAACTCAGTATGCAAGCAGGGTTAATTGGAGACATCTATTTCTCTTCCTTAATCAGCTCAATAGGATAAAAAATGAATCGAACTGTAGTACCCAAGCGATCGTGACTCAGGACCACAAAAATCGTGCTACACCAGTGTACAATTACCTCACCACGGGGGAACTGCCCGAGGACAGCAAGGAGGCCGGCGTGACTAAACGAAGAGCCTGCTCGTACGTGCTGATCGAAGACAAACTCTATCGATGAGGATTCTTCATTCCCCTAATGAATTGCGTTGAGGAGGAGAAGGTCCCCGAAATCCTCTAAGAGATTCATGAGGGCATCAACGCGCAGCACTTGGGAGGAAGATCACTGGCACGAAAGGCCCTGCGAGCAGGATACTATTGGCCGACCATGCAACACGATGCTAAGGAGCATGTCCAAAAATGTGATCGATGCCTGCGTCACGGAGACATGCACTTGGCGCCTTCTAACGAGTTGAAGTCTCTATCCTCGCCTTGGCCCTTCGCCTGGTGGGGGATGGATATACTCGGCTCCTTCATAATGGAGTCTTATCAAAACAAATTTCTGATTGTTGCCATCGACTACTTTATGAAATGGGTCGAAGCAGAAGCTCTTGCCAAGATCACAACCTTCAACATACTTCGTTTCTACAAAAGGAACGTCCTCGCACAATTCGGAGAACCCCAGGCCCTCGTGACCGACAATGGAATCCAGTTAACAGATAGGAAGTTCTAGGACTTCGCACCAAACTAGGCATGAAGTAATACTTCACTTCCGTCGAGCACCCCCAGACTAACGGACAAGCAGAGGCTGCGAACAGGGTAGTCCTTCAGGGTCTAAAACGAAGGCTAGGCGAAGCCAAGAAGAGGTGGGTCGAGGAGTTACACAGCGTGCTCTGGGCTAACCGAACAACCCCGTACTCCACCACTAGGGAAACCCTTTCCGACTATCTTACGGAACCGAGGCGATGATACCGGTGGAGATCAGAGAACCTTCCAGGAGAATGGAAGCTCCTCTCAATAAGGAGATGAACGAAGAAGCTTTAAGGGAAGATATTGACCTGGTCAAAGAGATACGGTCAGGAGCAGCTCTCCGTGAGGCTTCGCTAAAACAAAAAATAACCTTGCGCCATGACGCTAAGGTCATAAAGCGTGATTTCCCCGTTGGCAGCTTGGTCCTACGCAAAAACCAGTAGGATTCGCGCGAAGGCAAGCTGGCCGCGAACTGGGAAGGACCCTATAGGGTCAAGTCAAAAATAGGCACTGAAGCCTACTACCTAGAAACTCTGGACGGAGAACCATTTGCTCGACCATGGAATGCTGAAAAGCTCAAACAGTATTACAGTTAGGACCAACCACGAGGTCGAACCAACTGCCGACGAGATCGCCCCTAACGGGGAGACGGCTCGGCCACAGGACCATGCCCCGGTGCAAGCACGATCCCTCATTTTACAACGTCGGCCAGTTTCTTCTTATGGGACGAGCAGACTCTGCGCACAACAGGGATACCTCAACCGAGCTCCTCCAATGCCGCACCAACAAGGTAGGACACCCAACTCGCGATGGGAATAGTCCAAGCCTATGGGATTAGTACCTCAACCGAGATCCTAGTCTCATCACCAGCGAAACTGCTTTGCCTCGTCGACAAGTCTCCCAAACTATCGAGCATAACGAGAACAAGTAGAGCAAAACGTCCATACTCAGCATTCAAACAATAAAAGCATGCACAAATAAATGCAACAAGACAATGCCAAACAAAAATATATTTATATAACTTCGGCCACAAGGCCGGAATAAGTCAGCAGTACATAAAGAGGGATGTGCCCGACAAAATATTACATATCAAAAGGCACGCAGGCCCACAAAATACAAGTACAAACTTCAAAAACAAAACTAAACTTCCTCGCCGGGAACCTTCGGGGGATCCACCTCACCGTTGACGACCACGTTGAGAACGCCCATTCCCTCGGTTAGCAGCTGGACGTCGGAATTGAGGGCCTTCAACTGCTCCAAAGCAGCATTGAAACCAAACTTAGCTGCCCCCAGATTATCTTGCTCGAGAAGACGAATCCTCTAGATCAGGTCCTTCCGCGTCTTCAGAGCCTTCTCGTCGTCGGTCTCATCCAGACCAACCGCCGACGAACCCTCCAGCTCGGCAATCCTTGCCTTCAGATGGGCATTCTCCTCGTTAACCTTGGTCACCTCCCCCTGCATCTTAGTAACCTCCTACTGAAGCTCTATCTTGGCCTCCAGATTGCCTTGGAGCTTCTTCAGGTCATTATAAATCTCTGCGTTCTCTAACTACAAGTCGTTGATCTTGACTTTTACCTTCTTGAGGTCGGAAAGTGGAACCATCTATGCATCCCCAAGGGCCAGCGCCACCTCCAATACCCTGATCATAGCGGCCGCATCCTGGCAGAGAAGCTTCCTCCGCACCTGAGGGTCGGCTGACAAGATAGCTGAGGCATCGAGCTCTGGGACGACGATGGAACTCTCCCCGTCAAACATTTTCCCTTGAAGATAACACGAGGATAACACAAATTTCCCTCTGGCAAAACCACCCGAGCAGCCCGCCAGTGAAGAGCCAACTTCATCCCGCTTCCTCTTATGGAATGTGTCCGGAGTAGGGGGTGTAGAGGTTGTCCCTGGAGTGGCACTAGCGCCAGCCACGAACTTTTCCAGCGTCGCTTGCTGTTTGGCTGCGCCAGCTTTTGGCATTGGAGGCACCTTCTTCAGGTTTTTGGCCGCCTGGGACCTCATCAGGCTCTCCCTCATATCTGCCATTTTCCCTGCGAACATAAAGAAATAGAGGTCAGCACAATTAGACAAGAATTAACAAACACGGGCAAAGGAACACATTATACCGAGGAGATGGAACGCAACATCGTCGGTTTCTCACTCAAGGAGAGCCCTAGTGTTAATATAACGAGCCGCCCGGGCAGGCTCTCCATCCTCCCCATAGCAACTCGTTTCCGTCCCTATATACCACAAAGGCATGACTGAAGGTCTCCATGTATGCATGCAAAACTCAATAGGACTCCTTGTCCCCGTCACAAAGCTGCTCGTGTTTGACGAGGAACTGGTCGGTCCTATATCTGAAATAGGCATACACCCACTCCAAAGGGAACTTAGACACAACCTTCTAAACTTGCTGACCGTCGACCTCCACAGTCTCAAGCTGCTCGTGTTTTGACTGTATTTAAAGAGTCACCAACATGGCTTTACCTAGTTCTAGACCTAGTTGCCGGGGAAAACTCTAAATAACTATACTAGTATATATACAATTGATATATGACAAGTATTTAAAAGGGTATGAAAGAAGACTAACCATGCGCAGCTTCCCATAATACAGTTATATATATTTGACATGTATTTAAAAGAATGAAAGAAGACTCACAGTGTGCAGTTTCCCACAATACAGTTATATATATATATATATATATATATATATATATATATATATATATATATATATATATATATATATATAAGCGAGTAAATCAAAGCTGATAAAACTTACAGGTGAGCAAGCTTCCATGCGGTATTGTTAGTTGTTCAAAGAAATTAAATAAATTTTTTATAACAACTGTATATTTGAACCTAAATCAAAAGGGAAGTTGTTTTGATAAGATTGTACTAGGACTTATGTAATGACTGAGGCCCAAAAGGTTTTCTGTACAAAGGTATGGGCCTTAAAACTCAAGGAGAGGCCCAAAGAGTTTGAAAAATGAATAAAGATGGGTCTTATAGCTCAAGGAGAAGCCCAGATGATTTTTTTAAAAAGGCGACGACCGCGTCGTTGTTTTGAAAACGTACAGAGGGACTTATACAATAAGTGAGGCCCACAATGGTTTATTTACACAGGGATTGGGTCTTACACTCTATTAGAGGCCCAAGGATGTTTTGAAAAAAAAATGGGACTTACAACACGAGGGGATGCCCTGGTTATTTGATTTTCGAACTGGCGATCGCGTCGAGGTTTTTGAAAATGTGTTGGGACTTATACAATACATGAGGCCCAAATTATTTTGGTTTTCAAAAGGGGTTGGATCTTACACTCTATTAGAGGCCCATGAGTGTTTGAAAAAGATTTGTTAGGGTGAAAATCAAAGAAACCCTAATTTCATCATTTTTAAAAGTAATTTCTTAAAGAAAATCAACAAAAAATGATAAAACACCAAATAAGTTTGTATAAACAACTTTTGATTTTTGGTTGAGATTTGAAAAATGATTATTTACTCACAAGATGAATTAAAACTCATTTGGTTTTGATTTTCAAGATAAAAATTCACTTTAAAAATGTTTTAAAAATAATAAAAAAAATGAATTTATTTACAAAAATACCAACTATATTAAATAAATAACACAAGTTTGATTTTTTTGTGGAATAAAATATTTTTACATTTTTGTGATTTTTTGCAAAAAGAACCAACAAAAAATAATTAAAATTGAGAGAGAAATTAATTTTCCAAATCATTTAAAATAATATGACAAATATTAAAAAAGTGGAAAAATGGTAAAAAAAAAGAGGGTCTGGGGCGAGGGGGATTCGAACCCCAGACCTCCTGGTTGCAGTGTGCGCCTTCTACCACTGGGGTGGTCATACATCTGTGTATCAAAACCACCCCATGAATATATGAGGCATACCTTGTTTTAGGCCTGGCCAAGGCAAAGCAAGGCAAGGTTTTGGTCCAAAAACGTAAAGGTTGTAACTTTCTCATTTCTCCATGGATTAGGACAAAATTTAGGTCTATCCTGCCTAGAATTTCACAAGGAATCCAATGGTGGTCTTGGTTTTTTTAGATGAGGCTCCCATTGAAAAACCCGATAGTGTTTTTTGAAATAGGCCTCTAATTGCATTTTCTATACTAAGACATGGTACAAGCAAGAATTACATGGAAAATTGGTTCAAACACAACATATATAACATGTATGAGATGTTTATGATCAGTGGACTTCAAAGCAATGCATATTTCAAAAAGTTCAAGTGATGATGCACTTACCTCTTGAAGCTCCTTGTGCTATCTGCCAAGTTTCTTGTGCCAGAAGTAATTTGATGCTTTGGACACTCTCAATTGAACCCTTAGAAGCTTTTAGAATGATCACAACCAGCTGGAATCCTCAGGAGCAAGTTTGAGCTCTTTCTTGCAAAAGGGGCAAAAGTGACCAATATGGCAACTCTCTCAAATGGTGTTCCAGATGTAGGGAACCATTTGGGACAGTTCAAGGATGATATTTGAAGTGTGTTTGAGGTCTTATCTAGTTTTGAAAGTGACTGAATCAAGACATGGCTTGAAAAATGCAAACAAGTCCAATTTTGAGGTTTTGAGAGGTGACTTTGTGATTTTGGTGTTACAGGTCACATATGAGAGTTTGGACACCTTAGATATGACATATTGGATGTGTTTGGATCATGAGCTGTGATGGAAATGATCTCTAACTCAAAAACTCATAGATACCTTGCAAAATAAGGAATTTTGGCCTAAAGAGAGGGATTTTGAGGAAAGCATTAGTTTGGGTGCTTTGGTGTACTCAAACTAATCACAAATGAGCTCGATTTATAGTAGAGCAAGTTTTTTTTGGCATCAATAGGGATTGGCAACTGCAGCAGGCCTTTGGCCAATGTGGATCAAATGGAATCTCAAGTCTCCTCTAGCCATTGACTTGAGGTTAGACCTCAGGCCTATGATTCTTTGATTCAAAGATAAACTTGGACTGAATTCAGTTGGAATAGGCTCAGTTCATGCCACCTTGGTGTATGCATTGAATGCTTGGAAACAAAATTGGATATCTGGCATCTTTGTAGCTCTTTAGGTTTGGCATGCTACTTGTGGAATCTTGGACTTGGGAGGCTGATAGATCAGTGCTTGTCCCTTGTTTGTTCCCCCTTGAGGTGTGCAGATGGATAACCATTTATGCATAAATCTGACTTGCCAAGACAATTTGCAGCAAGGCATGTTGCAGCTGTTATAACTCCTAGCTCAGGTGGAGTTTGATGGAGTTCTTGGGCATTTTGGAAAGCCCTCATATGACACAACACATGTGTGATCATAGTTTATCTTAAAACTTTTTGGATCCAAGTGAAAAATGCCCCTACATTTTGAAAAAATCAAGACAGATTCTGACTTAGTGAAAATTTCACTAAGTGTTGGAAAAAGTGGCACTTCATGTTTTCAGCCATTTTGATCACTCCTCCATGAGGAATTGGAATGAGATGTAGTTGACACTTTTAAAGTATGCCATGAGGGCTACAAATCCATCTTTGGATCATCCCAAATGGTTGCTTGGATCTCAAGTTATGATCCTTGGAAGTTGGTACCCTAACCACTTTGTTTCATAACTTAGAAAAATTCTAAGTTTTTTATGGTTACCCCTTTTACAAGTTAACTCACTTTTCTTGATTTTTATTGATGAATGATGATTCCAATCATACATTAACATTGTTTTAGGGTTAAGGAACCTTGGTTGACCAAAAAATCAAAAAGTCAAACATTAACTTTTTGTACAGTTGACTTTTTATCAGATGAAATCCAAACTGTGCGATCCTTTGTGAAATCAAGTCCTTGACCTAAATCAAACCTAATGGATGGACTCCATAGGTGATATAGGGTGTATTGAATCATGTCCCAAGGTTTGGGAGCATGTCTTGGTCAAAAGTCAAAGGTACAGTTGACTTTTTTCTCAAAACCCTAATTGTGGTCCAGATGAAAATGAAACTTGTGAATCTAGTTTCCTGGGTTTATTAATTGTTGAAAATGGATCAATATAGTGTATGAGAGACCCCCAAATCATGTCTTGAGGTCTTGGCTCATGTTTTGTCCCAAAAGTCAACTTAGGGGTGAATTAGGTCAAGAAACCCTAATTCCTGATTTTTGGTAAATGCATCCCCTGAGGTTAAATTGACTTGATGATTGGGTCCATGAGGTCCCTTGGAGTATCATAGGTTGTGTTTTAAAGCATTGGCTCATGCCCAGATTAAAATTTCCATCTGAAGGCCTTGGTCGACCAAAACCCTAATTTGGTGAAACTGTCGATCTTGAGGCTTGATCCACTTGGAATGTAGCAACTTTGTGCTTGGTTCTTGATGTGGGGGTCCTCTTGATCCTTTATGGGTGTTGGAGAGTTTAGACAAGGTTAAGATCATGTCAATTCTTGATTGATCCTTTGTCTAAGTACTCTGATAGGGCTCAAAACCCTAATTTTTTGTTGTGGTGAATGCTCACCCCTCTTTGAGGAGATTAGTGAGGCATGAAGGTTCATCTATATTGTGATGATGATCCTCACAATGATGGGAAATATTGGTGGTCAAAATTTGGGGTATGACATATGCCCCTATTTAATCTTCTTGGATCCGAAGGTACGAATGGCGAAGGTATTCGGGCATTCGGGGTGCATGAGGATTAAATATCGGAATATCCGAAATTTTGATGGTGGTTATGAATGGTAATTTGCTCATCCATCTTCTTTCGCTAAGCAATGATGCTTAGAAAAGGTAAACTTCCCCTCGATCCTTGTCTTCAGCCAAGGAACTGGTCTCAGTTTTCTTTTGAAATAAACTTCCCCTCGATCCTGGTTTCCTACCAAGGAACTGGTCTCAGTTTCTGATATAAACTTCCCCTCGATCCTGGTTTCCTACCAAGGAACTGGTCTAAGTTTCTGAAATAAAATTCCCCTCGATCCTGGTTTCCTACCAAGGAACTGGTCTAAGTTTCTGAAATAAACTTCTCCTCGATCTTGGTTTCCTACCAAGGAACTGGTCTCAGTTTCTGAAATAAACTTCCCCTCGATCCTGGTTTCCTACCAAGGAACTAGTCTTAGTTTCTTTTGTCAATAAACTTTCTTGACAAGGGACGCTATTCGTAGCGGTTTTCCTCAAACTTCTCGCCGAATTTTCCTAGGGAGATGCCATTTGATGTGAAAAACTTTTGATGTCAGCATCGCTGGGGAACCCATCTGTCTGAGCTGTAGAGGTGTACAAACTTCTCTATTTGGAGACGCCATTTGTCGACTCTACTGGGGAAAACGAGTCTCTTGAGAGACTGCTTTCCGCTTGGGGATATTACATCATACTTTTCTTCGAGATCTTTTCGGAGAAATGCCATGTGATGTAATCCAATTTTGAGGTGCTGATGACCTCTTTGTCAGTGAATCTTTCGGAGAAAAACTGCTATACTGCTGTTTACCGTGAAAATTGGTAAACAACCGCTGATCTTCCAAATCTAACTTTGGTGACTCATAGGATCGATCAGATTGATCCTAGGACATGTGCTAACAATTAGTTTAAAGAGAATTCTAAAAACTAAACACTTCGAGAGTGTTCATGAAGCAAGGTTTGTTGAAAATCTAATGTAAGAGACGTTTAAAAATGTTAAGTTAAAAGGCTGAAAATGTAAAGGAAAAGGTCGAAATATACAGTAAAGGTCGAAAGTATGAAAAATAAGACAAAGTGCAGAAACATAACATGCGTTAAATAAAGGATAAGTTCTTAAATGAAAGATTGAAGTAAATTGCATTGAAAAGATAAATGGTGTTTACATCACGTACATTCTCACAAGACTCTTTTCTCTACACGCGGATACTTTGACTAACTTTGAGTAACTTGTACAAAGTGAACACAACACCCCGAATCCTATTGCTAGAACTCCTATTTATAATACTAAAACTAACTGCTGTTAACTTCCTAAAACAATCAACATATGACAAGTGTCGCGCTGCATGCTTCTGTCCCTTGGATATGCGCCACTTGTCTTTTCAGGAGCGAACAAGAATAACTACTCCCTCCTTTATTTGAATTTGAATTCCTTAGCGTCGTACACCATCAGTAACTTCGGTCGAAGGTGATTTCCAAATTCTTGGAAATATTTCTAAGTCCCCAGTATATCCTTTATACAAGCATCTTCGACTTAAGTTCTTCTTGAAGTTCCAGTCGAACACTCTTTTGGACCTATTCCAAGAATTTTGCGATCAATCAATTCCTCCAGCTTAATACAGGCGTCGAATTTATGATCCAACAAATTTTTGTTTACCGTGAAAATTGGTAACCAACCGCTGATCTTCCAAATCTAACTTTGGTGACTCACAGGATCGATCAGATTGATCCTAGGACATGTGCTAACAATTTGTTTAAAGAAAATTCTAAGAAACTAAACACTTCGACAGTGTTCATGAAGCAAGGTTTGTTTAAAATCTAATGTAAAAGAGGTTTAAAAATGTTAAATTAAAAGGCTGAAAATGTAAAGGAAAGGGTCGAAGTATACAGTAAAGGTCGAAAGTGTGAAAATAAGACAAAGTGTAGAAACATAACTTGCGTTAAATAAAGGATAAGTTCTGAAATGAAAGATTGAAGTAAATTGCATTGAAA
Source organism: Lathyrus tuberosus (assembly GCA_022829125.1). Classification (NCBI taxonomy): domain Eukaryota; kingdom Viridiplantae; phylum Streptophyta; class Magnoliopsida; order Fabales; family Fabaceae; genus Lathyrus; species Lathyrus tuberosus. Next base: position 8,888,908 of record JALAZF010000236.1, on the reverse strand, counting down.
AGATAAATGGTGTTTACATCACGCACATTCTCACAAGACTCTTTTCTCTACACGCGGACACTTTGGGTAACTTTGGTGTGCCAATTTGTTTACCGTGAAAATTGGTAAACAACCGCTGATCTTCCAAATCTAACTTTAGTGACTCACATGATCGTTCAGATTGATCCTAGGACATGTGCTAACAAATGGTTTAAAAAAAAATCTAAGAAACTAAACACTTCGACAGTGTTCATGAAGCAAGGTTTGTTGAAAATCTAATGTAAAAGACGTTTAAAAATGTTAAGTTAAAAGGCTGAAAATGTAAAGGAAAGGGTCGAAGTATACAGTAAAGGTCGAAAGTGTGAAAATAAGACAAAGTGCAGAAACATAACTTGCGTTAAATAATGGATAAGTTCTTAAATGAAAGATTGAAGTAAATTGCATTGAAACGATAAATGGTGTTTACATCACGTACATTCTCACAAGACTCTTTTCTCTACACGCGGATATTTTGAGTAACTTTGGAGTAACTTGTACAAAGTGAACACAACACCCCGAATCCTATTGCTAGAACTCCTATTTATAATACTAAAACTAACTGCTGTTAACTTCCTAAAACAATCAACACATGACAAGTGTCGCGCTGCATGCTTCTGTCCCTTGGATATGCGTCACTTGTCTTTTCAGGAGCGAACAAGAATAACTACTCCCTCCTTTATTTGAATTTGAATTCCTTAGCGTCGGACACCATCAGTAACTTCGGTCGAAGGTGATTTCCAAATTCTTGGAAATATATCTAAGTCCCCAGCATATCCTTTATACAAGCATCTTCGACTTAAGTTCTTCTTGAAGTACCAGTCGAACACTCCTTTGGACCTATTCCAAGAAATTTACGATCAATCAATTCCTCTAGCTTAATACAGGCATCGAATTTATGAGCCAACAAATCGAGCCGAAATAACGGGAGACTCGGAGTTGGTCATAAAACAAATTACAAAGGAGTACAAATGTGTTAAGGAAAATCTTATCATGTACTTCGTAATAGCCAACAGACTACTAAAGAAATTCGAAGTGGTAAGCATTCGACACATACCTCGACTAGAGAATCAATTGGCCAACGACTTGGCCCAGATTACTTCTGGGTATAGGGTTTCGAAGGAAAATCTACAAGAGGCAATCGAAGCTAGAGGTAAAGTCGTGTCTGTTGGATTATGCCCATTAGATCTAGAAGTGATGAAGCTTGGATATGCTGATGAAGAAAATTTTGAGATTTTTGTAATAGACAGCTTGACGGATAAAGACTAGAGGAAGCCTATAGTCGAATACTTGCAGAATCCAACAGCGTCCACAGACCGAAAGGTCAGGTATCAAGCTCTAAGTTATGTTCTTCTAGGTAATGAGTTATTTAAAAAGACCCCTGAGGGAGTCTTACTTAAATGCCTTAGTGAATCAGATGCGTATCTTGCCCTTTCGACTGTCCATAGTGGGGCATGTGGGGCATATCAGGTAGGCCATAAGATGAAGTGGCTATTGTTTCGACAAGGCATGTATTGGCCTACTATGCTAAAAGATTGCATTGAATTCGCTAAGGGCTGCCAGGAATGCCAAGTTCATGCTGGCATACAGTATATCCCTGCAAGTGAGCTGCATTCTATAGTTAAACCATGGCCTTTTAGAGGTTGGGGTTTGGATTTAATTGGAGAGATTCGACCAGCATCCTCCAAGAATCAGAGATACATTTTGGTAGAAATTGACTACTTTACAAAGTGGATCGAAGCGATACCTTTACCAAATGTGGATCAAGAAGATGTGATTGAATTCATTCAAAAATACATCATTTATAGGTTTGGAATCCCAGAAACGATCACAACAGATCAAGGATCGGTCTTTACTGGTCGAAAGATGCAGGAGTTTGCTAAGGAGATGGGTTTCAAACTCTTAACCTCTACACCTTATTATGCTCAGGCTAATGGTCAGGTCGAAGCATCTAATAAAGTGGTGATTAGGTTGATCAAAAAACATGTGGGAAAGAAGCCTAGGAATTGGCATAAGACATTGGACCAGATCCTCTGGGCATGTCGAACCTCTCCTAAAGTGGCGACTAATACTACTCCATTTCGACTGACTTTTGGTCATGATGCAGTATTACGTGTTGAAATCTATCTTCAGTCGACAAGGATTCAGAGACATCATGAAATTCCTTCTGAGTTTTATTGGAATATGATGCTAGATGAATTGGTAGATTTGGACGAAGAAAGACTTAAAGCTTTAGAACTTTTGAAGAGACAAAAGAAAAGAGTAAAGAAGTCTTATAATAAAAAGGTTAAGATTAAGACCTTTTCGCCTGGAGATTTAGTGTGGAAGGTAATCCTGCCTATGGATCGAAAGTTCAGAGCCTTGGGCAAATGGTCCCCAAAATGGGAAGGCCCATTTCAAATTACACAAGTATTTTCTAATGGAGCCTATGAAGTTGAAGAATTAGACGAAGATAAAAGAATCTTGAAAGTAAATGGCAAGTATTTGAAAAAATATAAACCAGCACTTCAAGAAATTAGAATTGCTAAAGAGTAATTCAACGTAAAAAAGGCAAGGCCAACAATGGTATTCATGAGTGCCAAAATGGCTTAAAAGTCATTACATATAAAAGCCTCAAAGGGCTATGGAGCATTATACTAAAAAGGGAAAATTACAAAGAAATTAATAAGCTAAAAAGGGAGATTCCATTTCATCTTCAAGTACTTTGACTTCTGGAGTTCAAGGCGCCTTTCACACAAGGCCTTGTCAGATGTTAGACGTTCAACTTCTTTCTCCAGTTGTCGAGCTTCCTCAACGAAGGTTATTGCATTGTCAAGCTCTTTCGACATGACAGAGTCATCGAAGGCGGATAATTCAGTGTTGCGCTTTTTGGCCTTTGAGATCTTGGTTCGAAGCTTCTTGATCTTTCGCTCCCAAGAGGAAATGTTTTGTTCATTAGAGGTGATTTCCTGCTTGTTCTTTTCTTTGGTTTCCTCCAGTTCAGCTACCCTATTTTCAGAGTTAGTGGCAGTAGCCCAAACGGAAGCCTCGCTTCCAGATTTGGTTGGAATTGCCTTCTCAATTTGAGGCAGGCGCTTGAGGTCACCATCAACTTGGTCAATCATAGTGCCAAGCTCTAAAATGATGTTGGCAGATTCTGGAGAAATAGTATGGATGTCGACTTGTTGGAGGTGATTTTTCAGAGAGATGTGAGTGACTTGATCCATCTATAAGAGTGTGAAAAGGTCACCTTTAAAGATCTTCTCTTTGATCTTCAGCAGGATATTGTCCTCAGGCTTGCTTGAAGACTAATCTCCAGAGGCAGTCGAAGCACTAAGAGTTTTGTCAGAGGAGCTTCCTCGACTGCCAAGAAGGATCTTTATGTATTGTCGAGGGTTACTGACCTTCAAGGCATCGAGTTCCTTTTTAGAAAGGCCTGCTCCATACACAGTGGAGGTTACCTTGCCTTCAGCAGCAGCAGTTGCTGGGGTAGTAGTGGCTTCGACAGGGGTCGGCTCTTTAATGGGTCCTTTGTCAGCCTTCTTCTCCTCACTTTTGTCCTCTTCTTCATCTTCATCCATTTTATCATCAGCATTGTCATCACTGTGGCCATCAAGTTCAGACTGGTGCATTGTCTTATTTTCATACTTTTGACCTTTACTGTATACTTCGACCCTTTCCTTTATATTTTCAGCCTTTTAATTTAACATTTTTAAACGTCTTTTACATTAGATTTTCAACAAACCTTGCTTCATGAACACTGTCGAAGTGTTTAGTTTCTTAGAATTTTCTTTAAACCAATTTTTAGCATATGTCCTAGGATCAATCTGATCGATCATGTGAGTCACCAAAGTTAGATTTGGAAGATCAGCGGTTGTTTACCAATTTTCACGGTAAACAAATTGGCACGCCCGGTGGGACAATGCTAAATTTTATAGAGATTTTTCTAAGTTTTGAAAATGTGTATTTATTAGTCTTTTCTTTGAGAAAACTTTGTTGCATGTTATTGAGAAGTGGAAAAGTAGCCACTACAAACGAAGAGAGACCAAGGAGAAGATATACTAGGAAAATGGCTACGAACACTAGTCAGCCAAACAATCCAAACCCTTGAGGGAGTGGTTCTAATCCTCAATCAAGTAATTCAAATACTCTGCCTAGAGACACTAACCCTCAAAATGTGTCTAGGAACGATGTGGTACCACCCCCAGTCCCTTCGACAGGAGAGCCAATACCACCCCCTGTTATGTCTGAACCAATGCCATCAATGGCAGGTTCAGGGTTGACATATATAAGGGCTTACACTCAAACCATTTTGGAATACATTGGGCCACAGGCATCTAATCCCCAAACTCCACCAGGAGGAACTTCGATGTTTAGCCAGTTTTCCCCTCCAGGATTTTCACAACCATTACCAAGGAATCCACCTTATGGAATGCCGACGTCAATAATGCAAAGCCTCCAACATGCACCCCAGTATTCTCAGAAAATGTAATGTCTTCGCCATTACAAGGGTCAGGATCTGGGATAAATGTGGGTCGAAACAACCAAAGTGTAGGTGTGGGGTATTCCACTCAAGGCCCTAATTTAACCAATACCTATATAGAATGTTTAAGACAGCAGATGGATGAGAATAACCTACAAATGGTACAAACCTTGTCCCAAACTAGGGGGGAGATTTTCCAGCCTTTGATCCAGAACACTACCTAAACCAACCAATAATTAGCAGCATAACTGGCATACATGGCATAATTTATGGGTGTACCAGCCCCTGTACGAGGTGCAACTGTTGTGGAGAACATTCCACGATGGAACCTAGGGGACATGCCTGAAGCGAATCTAGAAAACTAGGGGATAGTCGAACCTCCTAGAGTCGAACCTCCTAGAGTTGAGCCGCCTAAGAACCAAGTGCCAATTCCTGTAGAGAGGGAACAAGAGGTAGTTATAGTAAATAGAAACCAAGATGCTTACCGTGTAGTACAACAGGCTCGACGTAATAACATAGCAGATAACAACCTAGCAGCCATGGTCGAAATGATAATGGCTCGAAATGGGGTAAATTTTGGTTTTACTAGGCCAAACTATACATCACCAATAGTCGATTACATTCTCCAGTCATAATTACCTCCTAGGACGAAGGTCCCAAAGTTTACCAAATTCTCAGGAGATACCACTGAATCTACTGTCGAACACGTAGCTCGGTATATGATCGAGGATGGAGAGATTGCAAATGACGAAAGTCTTAGGATAAAATATTTTCCAAGTTCTCTCACCAAAAATGCTTTTACTTGGTTTACAACCCTACCTCCTAACTCAATCTGTAATTGGACCCAGTTGGAACGTTTATTCCATGAACAATTCTACATGGGACAAACCAAGATTAGTTTGAAGGAATTGGCTAGCATAAAACGAAAGTTTGCTGAGCCAATAGACGATTACCTAAATAGGTTTCGATTACTTAAGGCTAGATGTTTTACTCAAGTGCCAGAACATGAATTGGTCTAAATGGCCGCTGGCAGCCTTGATTACTCTATTAGAAAGAAGTTGGATACCCAGTATCTGAGAGATATGGCCCAACTGGCTGATAGGGTTCGACAGTTAGAACGTCTGAAAGATGAAAAGGCTAAGTTTAATAAGAGTAAAAAGGTAGCCTATGTTGAATATAATGAGGATGTTGAAGGTTTACATGAGGAACCATTGTATTTCGATGAAAATGAGATAGATGTTGTTGAATTAAAGCAAGGTCCTCCGTATGCTTGTAAAATGTTAGCTCCTTCGAATGGAAAAAATTCTGTCGAATCTGAAAATAATGATAAGGTTCCAAAGAAAACATATACTTTCGATATCACTAAATGTGACAAAATTTTTTATTTGTTGGTTAAAGATGGACAAATGATAGTGCCTCTTGGCGCTAAAATGCCACCTTTAGAACAAAGAAAAAAGAGAGGATTTTGTAAGTACCATAATTTTCTGGGTCATAAAACTTCTCAGTGTTTTCTTTTCAGGGATTTGGTGCAAAACGCTATTCAGGAGGGCATGCTGAAGTTCAGAGAAAAGAGCAAAGGTCAAATGAAAATTGACTCCGACCCGTTGCAAATAGTGGATGCCCATTATGCTGAGCCCACAGAGGTACATATGGTTGAAGTTGCTGATGACTTCGACTGTTCAATCAACATGGTGGAAATTACTGAAGATTTCGCCAATGATGCTATTTTAGCCAAGGTTACTGAAGACCTTGACATTACTACCATGGAGGAACTCATGAGCAAGGCCGTTGACGGCTTCGACAAAGATATTGACAGCTTAGACGACGGGATCACTGAAGATTCCAACATGATGTTGGTTACTAAAGAAACTGCTGAGAGTTTCATTAAGATGGACAAGGCTGCTGAAGGCCTTGATGTAGACTTCTGCAATCTGAATCTTAGTGCTGATGTCGACATGGACATAAATATGGTCGAGATTACACAACATAAGACCATGGAGGTTGATGAAACGAGCTGCCAAGAAGAGCGTAACAAATTGGCGTATCCAAGACAGGAAGAGACCATCATTGAATTCCTTCACTGTTGCCAAAAGAAGGGATCAGGTGTCATGCTATGCCCCAGATGCAGTGCAATCTTCGACCAGAAAGTTGCCCATAATCTGGAGGGGGTTAGGAAGGCTAAAGAAATAAAGGAGCAAAGAACGTCTCAGGGTCAAAGGAGTTTCGATCCTAGAAGGTCTTCTTCAAAGCAAGTGGGTGGAAAAACACAGTTCCCAGGGGCCAGACCCAACACCTTCAAACCAACAAGTAATGCGCCAGTAGGAAGTTGGATGAAACCTGGCGAAGGAAAGGAAAAAGGTCAGTAAAAATGGCAAAAGTTTGATGTGAATAGGGGCTCTTCAATAGAGTATCGAAAAGAGTTTCAGACTTCCAATAGGTCGGCTTATGTCTCTGAAAACTATAAAGGGAAGAACCTGATGTCGTGATCTCAATGGAGGAGAGAGTAACGTAGAAGAAAGGCTCTCAGGGAGGCTCAGTCGAAGGACTAAGGAGAATCCAGTACTAATGTCCCTACTGATAATAATGGAGGGAATCAAATAAAGATTGCTGAGAAAGTGCCCGTGGGGAAAAAATTATTTTCCTCTCAGGTGGACAAACATGAAAAGACTGTCGAAGATGATGAAGAAATGACAGACAACTTCGACTCTGAGTCTGATACTTCTCTCGACATCATAGTTAATGTAGTGTCTGTAATGCCAAGGGAGTTCGACCAAATTACAGAGGTCGAAGATCTAGATGCTTGCACTGAAGCAGAGATGGCGGCACATAAGCCTGTGTGCTACTATATTATGAATAATGGGTGCGTTGAAGAGCAGAACGCCTTCTTCGAGTGACCCACAAAGGCGATGAAGGGTCACTTAAAGCCTCTCTACATCACTGGGAAGGTGGAGAATGTACCAGTAAACAAGATATTAGTGGATTGTGGCGTAACAGTAAATCTGATGCCACATTTCTTATTGAACAAGATTGGCAAGTATGGCACTGATACTAAGCCACATAATATGGTTCTATCAAACTACGAAGGAAAAGTTGGCTCTACACTGGGTGTGATACAAGTAGACTTGACAGTTGGGACAATCACTAGGCCTATTGTCTTCATGGTAGTGGAAACTAAAGCCAACTACAATCTGCTCTTAGGACGAGAGTGGATACATGGCATTGGTACAGTGCCATCTTCGATGCATCAACGAATCACCATCTGGAGGCCAGACGGCATAGTCGAGAACATTGAAGTTGATCAGGGGTATTTTAAGGTACCAATAAATCATGTCGACAGAAGACAGTTCGACAAGCACCTGGCTCATATTGCCCCTTTGTGGCCCAGCAAATTTTGAGTTTGTTCCAGATGATGAAACATGTTGCTCATTGTACTTATATCCCATAGATGGTTTCCGTTGGGATAAGGAGGTGCCAAGGGAAAGGCTTACATACCTTGACGAGCCTGCAGTAGACCCCACAGGGTGGGGGAGTGAATTCAGTGACAATGACTGAGTTCGAAGCATTGAGAAGAATTTCGGCCTATGTGGCTGAAACCAAATTACAAGCGGCTTTGGAAGCTGCTAATGAATACATGGCTGGCGAAGCCAATTCTGGATTCCACCAAGAAGGTCTTGGTAAGGACTTCGACCCAGAGCCACTTGATAAGGTTCAGGATGTAGAACAAGGCCAGAGGCTTGATGCCATCTATGATGATGAGCCTTTGGGGTTTGAAAAGGATCCGCTGGCAAATAATATTAAGATGCTAGCGCAGGATCCGTTGGAAGAAATTGACCTAGGAGAAGGGCCAACTAGAAGGCCAGTATATGTCAGCGCCAATCTTGACCCACAACTTAAGGTCGAAGTTACCCAGTTGCTGCAGGAGTTTAAAGGCTGTTTCGCCTGGGACTATGATGAGATGCCTGGATTGAGTAGAGAGTTGGTCGAACATAAGTTGCCGATCAAACCTGGGAAGAAGCCAGTCAAACAGAATCCGAGATGGTTTGCCCTAGAAATTCTCTCAAAAATAAAGGAGGAAGTCGAAAGACTGCTTTGATGCAAATTCATCCGCACTTCCAGGTATGTCGAATGGTTAGCTAACATTGTACCAATTATTAAAAAGAATGGTTCTTTAAGAATTTGCATAGACTTTAGAGATCTAAATTCTGCAACTCCAAAGGATGAATATTCCATGCCTGTGGCAGAAATGCTAGTCGATTCCGCCGCAGGACATGAGTATCTTAGTATGTTGGATGGATACTCTGGTTATAACCAAATATTCATTGCTGAAGAGGATGTCCCCAAGACAACTTTTCGTTGTCCTGGAGCCTTAGGCCCCTACGAGTGGGTAGTAATGCCTTTTGGCCTCAAAAATGCTGGGGCAACATATCAACGAGCAATGAACTCAATCTTCCATGATTATATAGAGATTTTCATGCAAATATATATTGATGATATTGTGGTTAAGTCTGTTTTAGGGAGAAGTCACTTAGACCATCTTCGACAGTCCTTTGAAAGGATGAGAATACATGGTCTTAAAATGAATCCTCTTAAATGTGTGTTTTTTGTGCAGGCAGGGGAATCCTCTTAAATGTACGTTTTATGTTCGGCACCGGTTAAGCTGTCTTGGAAGTAATGGATCAGTAGCTATTGATTCTCTGTCTGAGTTGACATCTTCTAAGCGTACATCACCAAATGACTCTGAGGGCAAGAGTTACCCTTGTACTTTTCAAATTCGGGCACCTTGAATTTGTGCGGAACTTTTACATTGGGGACCAAACAAAGGTATGCAGTGTCCTTTCCAAATAGATCTTGACCGCGAATGGCTTGCAGTTCCTTCTGCGTCTCCAGGAACTGTTCCTGGAATTCCTTCATTTTGTCGTTCATACTTTCATTTCCACCAGAAGGTATCTGTGGAATCTGTCCTTCCGGGACAGTGTGTACCACGAGTGGTGGTATAGTCATTACGACAGTGACTCTTGGTGCTTCCCTCTCCCAAAGTTTGTAACCTTCAGGAGTTACTGTCATGCCCATTGCATCTTCACTTTCCCAAAGTTTATAACCTTCAGGCCCAGTGGCTCCTGCTGCAGTTTCTGGATCTTCCACTATCGGCGGAATATATCCTTCCGGGATATAGTTGGGTGGCATGCCCCAGGAGCGATCTTTGGGCATGTTATACCGAGGATCATACTTTTCCACTATGGGCGTCGATGTGATCTCTAAGATCACAGTCCTTTGTTGTTGCATCTGGGATGCTTCCAGAGATTGCATGTCATTGTGAAGTTTCCTCAAATCTTCTTTCAGAACGTCGAGTTCTTCTCTAAACTCTCTATTCTCTTCCTCGAGATCATCCATTTTCTTTTGTCGATTGACCCGAGTATTGTACGAATGAGACAGTTTGACTCTCTCTAGAATCGAGACACAAACGTGAGATTCGTAGGGAAGAAGAATGTGTTAGGTGAGAATGATGAATGATATGCAATGATTATATTTATAATTTTTTATTATTTAATCAAAAGAAACTTTGACAATTGGATTGCAAATATCATACAGTGGGGGAAACCTCATTTTATTGAATTCAAAGATTACGGAAATGGAAATACAGTAATTTACAAAGTGCTGTAAAAGGAAATGTCTAAATTATGGATTCTGAGTCCTCTCTTAGGAGAGCTCAGGTGCTGGTTCTGGTATTTTTCTTTTCTTTGATCGGGGCTCTTGAGCCATTGTCGGGTTGTCATTCCTTTGCCAAGTGAAAGGAGCGAGCAAATTCCTTTGGTCTTCTTGATTTTCTACAGCATGTTGCTCTAAAATCTCGATCAGAGCATTTTTTTCTTTTAACAGTTGCTGTATTTTATTACACTCCACATTGAGAATGCGGTACTTGTTCTTCCAAGACTTCTTCTCCTATTGAACTTTGTTGAGAGTAACCTGAAGTTTTTCGTGTCAGGCATAAAATAAAGGATAGATTCCTTTAACTGAAGAACTTCTTGACGAGGGAAGGCATCCTCATCCTGAGAGCTCTAGTTTGTACCCAATGGAGATAAGGCTCCACAGAGATACAGTCTGGTTTTCCTAGAGACTCTCTTCCTTTCCTGTGAACATGTTTCCAGGCGTGCACTATTTCTGTCTTTAGTGCTCTGTCATTTTCCCCTTCCTTGAAGAAAAGACCTTCCAGATGAACATTATGTGGGATATGTCTCATCGAGTATCCGAATTGACGACGAACTAAAACTGGATGATAATTGATTCCTCCTTTAATTCCTATGAGGGGTACATTAGGGAAGTTTCCACAACGGTCAATGATTCTGATCCCGTCATAGATTTGATTGTACCAATCTATGTTAGAGTTGGTAAGAGACATGATTCTCTGCGACCAACGCAAAGTACTTTTGTGATCCCAGAAAGCAGCAGACTTGGGCAAATGAGAAGTGAACCATTTGTATAGCAGGGGTACACAACATGTGATCATTCCTTCGTTGTATAAATTTCTTAAGTGTACAGAATGATAAGCATCTGCGAGCAAGGTTAGTACGGGGTTTCCAATCAAAAAAATCTTAATGGCATTGATATCAACAAAGCTATCAATGTTAGGGAACAAAAATAACCCGTAAGTGAGTAATACAAAGATGCTCTCGAAAGCAGTCACGTTCCCTATACTAGCAAAGTACAGAGCCTTCTTTATCAAGAACTGGGCTGGCAAACCTTGGATTCCACCCTTAATGGTCATGTGAGTCATGACTTCTGACTCATCCAACTAGATTGCTCTTGCAATGGTTTGATCTTTTGGAATTTCTTCCAGTCCAGAAAAGGGAGCTTGGTCAGTAATGGGTAAATCAGTCAGGTAAGAGTACTCCTCCAGTGTTGGTGTTAGTTGATAATCCGGGAATGTGAAACAATGATAAACCGGATCATAAAACTGAACGAGTGTGGCCGAGATTCCTTCAATTATATGGACCCTTAACAGAGACAGCAGTCCTCCATACTTAGCTCTGAAAGCATCAGGGTTGGTGATCATCCTTGCCAATCCTCTTAAATCCTCTAATTTTGGAACCTTGAACTCATTGTCTCAGTTTAATTTGAAAAAGAGAAACTAGAAGAGAAAAATTTTCTTCGTTTTTAAGTTTTTTAATGAAATGAATGTATGAATGCAGCACACAAAAACATAGAAAAAACATGGGGTCAAAGGTTCGGTGTCATGAAGTCATGGCTCTACCCATCCCCAAAGGTTATACTGGTGATTTTTTGTACATGTCCTCAAAATCATTGACCCCTCTTGGGATAACAACAGCAGGCTGGTTCACCCGAGTGAGCTGCAGTATCTTAGAGTGATCTCAAATGAGGGTAGTATCGCGTGACAACTATTTCCGATAGCTTCCACACTACAAAATAGTAACATGGTCTCAGCATACTAAATCCTCAGTTTCATGGACAACCACAATCGAACAATCTACTTTCAACAACCGAAGTCGTATAGGCATTGAATCTGCAAAGGGTGTCTCCACTGATTCGATGGTCGACCGGGGTCTCTTATTTGGGAGTCACTCCCTGTAAGATTACCCGTCTAGTGCCATCACTTATCTTAGGTGTCACTCAAACTTTCCAGATGCGGCATCACCAGCAGTCCCATTAGCAGAAAAATAAACACGAATATCAATTAGGAAAAGCGATATATATATATATATATATATATATATATATATATATATATATATATATATTTATCCTAAAACTAACATCCTAGACCTCTTAAGAACTAGTCTATAAACTTAACAGACAAAATAACGTCCCCAGCAGAGTCGCCATTTTTCTGTAGCGAGCGATTTTTGTCGGTGACGCGACCACCTTATCGCTGGGTTTTCCTCACCGCAATGGTAGGAGGGGTGCTACTTTCTGATTTCTTATTTATCCCGTGAAGCTGGAAGGGAAAGGGAAGCTATCTAAAACTAACCTTGCACGCGAATGTTTAACTGAACAAATGCTTAAAGAGATTCAGGGAGTTCAGGGTAAGGTTATACAATGGGTAGTTGTCAATTACCCATCCTATATGTGGTTATCCACAGGATATTAGCTTTAGGTTTCGCTTTATACTTGATGGTGTCTATCTGTTAATGGGTTGGGAAAGTTTCTTGGGAAATATGATAGAGTGGGATTGAGTTTTGTGATGTTTTTGGTAAGGTACTGGACCTAAGGATTGATTGGTATGAAGGTACTAGACCTAGGGTTTTTAATTAGTATGCTCGCTAAAATTTTGCAATCTTATGCCTACGTATTCCCGTTTAAACGAAACAGGGAAATCAGAGTAATCGTAGTTCCTCCTATTCTAAGGGAGGAAAGAGATGTTTTGGTGTCTTGTTCAAAGCCTAAGATTAAAGCTAAAAGTTTTGACTGAGAGAGAACTTGTCATCTCTAAAGAGGTATTGTTGATTTTTGTGTGCCTTAATCAAAGCCCAAGGTTGAAGCTAAGAGGTTGATTGACTCCACTGGGGAAGTCCTTATACAAAGCCTAAAAGGAGGCTGGGAATGACTGACTCAACAAGAGAGTGTTTATATATGTCTTGTACAACGCCCAAGATTGAGGCTAAAAAAGACTGACTCTTTTGGGAATATCATTATACAAAGCCTAAGAGGAGGCTAAGAAAGGTTTTGACTCCATTAGGAAGGTTTGTATGTATCTTGTACAAAGCCCAAGATAGAAGCTGAAAAGAAGACTGGCGCTACGGGGAAGAAATCTTTATCTGTCTTGTACAAAGCCCAAGATTGAGGTTGAAAGAGACTTTACTGACTCGGCTAAGGATATTTTAGGTATTTCATACAAAGCCCAAGATAGAGGCTGAAGCGATTTTGACTCTGCTTGGGAAATCATTCCTCGAAGCCTAACATAAGGCTGGGAGGAATTGACTCTGCTGGGGAAGTTATTTGTCTCGAGCTTAAGAGAAGGTTATGACGATTTATGTCTTGTACAAAGCCCAAGATTGAGGCTAAAAGGGTTTGACTCAACAAGAGAGTGCTTTTATCTGTCCTGTACAAAGCCCAGGATTGTGGCTGAACAAGCTGGAGAAATCATTATACAAAGCCTAAGAGGAGGCTGACTTGTGCTAGGGGAAATCTTTTTACCAAGCCAAAGGGAGGCTGGAAAAGATTGACTCAACAAGAGAGTATTTTTATCTATCTTGTACAAAGCCCAAGATTGAGGCTAAAAGGGTTGACTCAACAAGAGAGTCTAGAACGTGATTGACTCAACAAGAGAGTCTGAAAAGTGGTTGACTCAACAAGAGAGTCTGAAAAGGTGATTGACTCAACAAGAGAGTCTGAAAAGTGGTTGACTCAACAAGAGAGTCTGAAAAGGTTAGCTCCGTTGGGGAGAATCATTGTACGAAGCCCAAGAGGAGGCTGACTATGCTGAGGAAAGATCATTATACAAAGCCTAAGAGGAGGCTAACTTCTGCTGGGAATTATTGAGATCCCGAGGCAGGTCCAAGTGGGGAATCAACTCATGCTGAGGGTTCCAGAAGAGTTGAGGTATCAGATGCCTTGAGATTCTGATTTGAGATAGGGTTATACTAGTGATAGACTGACCCTGGCTGGGGGATTTTAGGAGAGAGACTGGATTTTAGCTCTGTTGGAGATTTATCCAGAATGATCGGGGTTTCTTCCTATGTTTGTAGGGAACTTGAGAATGTCTTTGAGACTTAAGAGGGGATTTAGACTGTCCAAGTCTACCGATGTGGAAGAGTTTTATCTTTTGTATGATGCCCAAGAGGAGGCCGACTCTTTTAAGGGATGAGTATCAACCCTAGAATTAGTCTGAGGTTTTGACCTTTTTTTTAGAAAGACAGCTCTAACGAAGGATGACTAAGTTCTGTCCTATACCTTTAAGACGTCTTCAGGGTCTTTGTATTAAGCCCAAGAGAAGGCATGAGAACTTCTAAGAAGCCGGAGGGTCCTTGTACAAAGCCCAAGAGGAGGCGGGGATGCTTTTAGGAAGCCTGTGGGTCCCAAACCAAGAAAAGTTCAAGAAATGCTATTCACCGAGAATAGATCATTTAGTGAAAGTTCTGAGGTTTGAAGAAACTCAAGAGATGCTATTCACCGAGAATAGATCAACTCCGGGGAGTAGAATTTCTTTGACAATTTCTAGGGGTGACAGTCAGAGAAAAGGTTCACGAGGAATACTGCCTTTCTCTTTGTTCCATATTGTTTAAGCCCAAGAGAAGGAAAGACTATATCTGGAAATCCTATGGGGATCTAGTTTTGACTGTATTTAAAGAGTGACCAACATGGCTTTACCTAGTTCTAGACCTAGTTGCCGGGGAAAACTCTAAATAACTATACTAGTATATATACAGTTGATATATGACAAGTATTTAAAATGGTATGAAAGAAGACTAACCATGCGCAGCTTCCCACAATATTTGACATGTATTTAAAAGAATGAAAGAAAACTCACAGTGTGCAGCTTCCCACAATATAGTTATATATATATATATATATATATATATATATATATATATATATATATATATATATATATATATATATATATATATATAAGTGAGTAAATGAAAGCTGATAAAACTTACAGGTGAGCAAGCTTCCATGCTGTATAATTAGTTGTTCAAAGAAACTAAAGAAATTTTTTATAACAACTGTATATTTGAACCTAAATCAAAAGGGAAGTTGTTTTGATAAGATTGTACTGGGACTTATGTAATGACTGAGGCCCAAAAGGTTTTTTGTACAAAGGTATGGGTCTTACAACTCAAGGAGAGGTCCAAAGAGTTTGAAAAATGAATAAAGATGGGTCTTATAGCTCAAGGAGAAGCCCATATAATTTTGTTAAAAAGGCGACGATCGCGCCGTTATTTTGAAAATGTACAGAAGGACTTATACAATAAGTGAGGCCCACAATGGTTTATTTACACAGGGATTGGGTCTTACACTCTATTAGAGGCCCAAGGATGTTTTAAAAAAAGATGGGACTTACAACACGAGGGGAGGCCCTGGTTATTTGATTTTTGAACTGGCGATCGCGCCGATGTTTTTGAAATTGTGTTGGGACTTATACAATACTTGAGGCCCAAATTAGTTTGGTTTTCAAAAGGGGTTGTGTAACACCCCTAATCTATACCCCCAACAAGTAAAGCGGTAACAAAAATTCAAATTTTCATCAGAGTATATTTAAAACATTCACGGCATAGACCGAGGGGTCACATCAATTGAAACAAATACACATAAACCTGCTCATAAAGATATGCAACATTCTCAGGTAGCAAATAACAAAGGAACTTAGTTCCTTACACCCACAAATTCAGGTACAGAATAAAAGCGGAAAATATGTACTGAATCTCATATATATATATATATATATATATATATATATATATATATATATATATATATATATATATATATATATATATATATATATATATATATATATCACGTAAAGAGTAAGTCCGTCATACATCAATTCATACATGTACAATCCAAACTATACATATACATAATACAAAATAATCACACTCGATCTCCCCGACTACCCGGTGCTACATATCAGAGTCGACTAACAAAAGAATGAAGACCTAAGCTTCACAAAAAGACCTCCATCGTGTAATCTGCAATGCCTCATAGAGCATCAAAAACAGCAGAAGGGTGAGAAACACAATCAAAATATAATTGCGTATAATTATATAATAACACGAAAATACTCACGTAAAATATTCTCACCACAACTTACACCAGAATTCAAATACAAAACAACATAATGCATATTTCATATATCCCTCATCAATGCATATCAATCATGCACAATACAATTATCACCAACACAAATATATATATATATATATATATATATATATATATCTCAACTCATCAATTCCAATCACAATTCCACACAAAATTAATCCATTCATGATTTATTCAAATGCACTGAGACCGACACAACGACTCTATGCAATACATATGCGGTACCATCCATCCATCATTCTCAACACTAGTTCACTCAGGAACTATTAGAACCATCGCTTGTTACTTAATGTAACTCCCCATCGGGAAAACGACGTTCCTCGTCGCTCACACCTCTTTGTATAAGGCACACGACATTTATGGATCGCTCACACCTCTTTGTATAAGGCACACGACCCGATCGCTCACACCTCTTTGTATAAGGCACATGATCGTCTATAATCATCGCTCACACCTCTTTGTATAAGACACACGATGTTATGGCGGATTCCCTCTGGAATCGATTCGTCGCTCACACCCCACAAGGGCACACGACATCACTAACATGCACATCATGATGCTTGGCATACAATGACTCCTGACATTCAAATGCACACATATACACATCCATAATCATGCATATATCATCAAATACCACACATAGCATTTTCTTGCCCTTAGGCCACAAATCATCATCCCAACATGTATCACATGCATTCTCATCACACCACAGCACACAAGTCATACAACATTCATATCAACAGCACATTGCATGATACACATCAAATTCACACAATTAAAATTACAAAAGTCGGTAAAATGACACTATTCTCAATTCCCGGCATAATTAAATCGACCAACAATCTCAAAACCCATTTTTATAAGAAAGAACATTTCATAAGCTTTCCAATGGTACAAAGAACGTCCCGATCCGAGTTACGGATCAAAAGTTACGGAATTTAGAAAACAGATAAAATTTTTGAAGTCCCAGACCGCGCTGAGCGGGCTCCTCTCTGACCGTGAGATTGCATTTTTTTCAGAAGCGCGCTGAGCGGGCATCTGCGCGCTGAGCGGGCTCTGCGATTTTCAAAAAAATCCCTCTTCTAAAATCCAACCCAAAAATCCTATTTTTCACCCAAACTCAATTCCAACAGCAAAACAAACATCAACGATTGTTCATACACACAGTGTGATCATACAATACAGTTTATATCGATTTCCGACCGTGAAAACATCGATTTCTACTCGTTTATCTCATTTCGACCTATATTTGAAAAACCAATAAAACTTCCACACAAACATACATAATCATACACAATCATAATATAATCGAGTTTCGCACCCTTACCCGATTAAATCGCGTTTGAAAAGTCAGTTGAATCGGTTCCTAAATCCACAAGTTTCCTCTTTTTCTTCTTTTTCCTCTTCTCTTTCTCTTCTCCTTTTTCTTCTTCTCTTTTCTCTCTATTTTTCTCTCTTTTCTTTCTATTTCTATGAAAAATATAATATCTACCAGACAAAAGACCAAAATACCCCTACACTCAAATATCTCGCAACCGTTCCCAAAACGCGACAAAATATAATCACGATGAAAAATAACATATTATCTAATAAAAGTCAGAAATAAAATAATATAATAATAAAATAATCGAAACGACTCGATTAAATAAAAATAACTAAAACTGGGGCGTTACAACTCTCCCCCACTTAGAAATTTTCGTCCTCGAAAATATTACCTGAGACGAACAACTCCGGATACGACTCCCGCATCCGACTCTCCAACTCCCAAGTCAAATTGCCCTCAGCAGCGCCTCCCCACGCTACTTTCACAAGTGCAATATCCTTGCCTCTTAACCGCTTCAATTCGCGATTCAAAATCCTCACTGGTAATGCCTCAACCGTAAGGTTCTCCCTTACCTCAACTTCGTCTATCGGAATCACATGCGACGGATCCAGAACATACTTCTGAAGCTGTGAAACATGGAACACATCATGCAAATTCGAAAGACTCGGCGGCAACGCCACCCTATAAGCCACAACACCCACTCTCGCGGATATCTGGTAAGGACCAATAAACCGAGAAGTAAGCTTCTTCGACTTCAATGCACGGCCAACACCCGTTACCAGCGTGACTCTCAAGAATACATGATCGCCCTCTTGAAACTCAAGCTATTTCCTCCTTCGATCATGATAACTCTTTTGCCTACTCTGAGAAGCCTTCATTTTCTCGCGAATAAATTTCACCTTGTCCTTAGTCTGTTGAATCAATTCGGGTCCAACCACCGAACTCTCACCAGATTCGTGCCAACACAACAGTGTTCAACATCTTCTTCCATATAACCTTCAAATGGTGCCATTCCAATACTCGAATGGAAACTGTTGTTATACGTGAATTCAATCAACGTAAGATAACTATCCCACGCACCACCTTGTTCAAGAACACAAGCCCTCAACAAGTCTTCCAATGACTGAATCATCCTCTCCGTCTGTCCATCTGTCTGCGGATGATAAGCCAAACTCAATCTCAATTTAGAACTCAACGCCTTTTGTAAACTTTCCCAAAATCTCGAGGTAAACCTCGGATCTCGATCCGAAACAATGCTCAACGGAACACCATGTAATTTCACAATCACACTAATATATATCTCAGCTAGCCTCTCCAAAGAAAAACTGATGTCAATCGGAATGAAATGCGCCGATTTAGTCAGCCTATCCACAACCACCCAAATCGCATTATGTCCCCTCTGAGTGTTCGGCAACCCTGTCACAAAATCCATAGAAATGCTATCCCATTTCCACTCAGGAATATCCAACGGTTGTAACAAACCATTAGGCTTCAGATGTTCTACCTTCGACTTTTGGCACATCAAACACGCATAAACAAACTGAGCCACATCTCTCTTTAATCCAGACCACCAAAAGATCTTCTTCAAATCCTGATACATCTTATTCGCTCCCGGATGTATACTCAAACTACTCCGGTGTCCTTCCTCCAAAATCATCTTTTTCAACTCCGCATCATCAGGAATACAAATTCTACCTCGGAACCTCAAAACACCTCTATCATCCACTTTAAAGTCCTCACTTTCACTTTTATCCCCAACCGTCATCAAATCCACAAATTTCACATCCAATTTCTGTTTCTCGCTAACGGTCAACAGAAAATCATTAGTAACCATCAACATACCAAGCCTCACCTGTCAAATGTCAATTCGCACACCAAACTCAAATCTCTAAACGCTTCCAAAAGTTCCCACTCCTTAACCATCAAGGCAGACATATGCAACGATTTCTGGCTTAACGCATCGGCTACCACATTAGCTTTACCAGGATGGTAATTCAAGCTAAAGTCATAGTCCTTCAAAAATTTCAACCATCTACGTTGCCTCATCTTCAACTCTTTCTGATCAAACAAGTATTTCAAACTTTTATGATCACTAAAGACTTCGAATCTTGCACCGTAGAGATAATTCCTCCAAATCTTCAACACAAAAACCACAGCTGCTAATTCAAGATCATGAGTAGGATAATTTTTCTCATACACCCTCAATTGCCTCGAAGCATAAGCCACAACCTTACCTTCTTGCATCAACACTCCACCTAAACCAATCAAAGACGCATCAGAAAACACCACAAACGGTTCAGTAGGATTCGGTAAGATCAAAATCGGAGCTGTCATCAATCTTCTCTTCAGCTCATTAAAACTTTCCTCACACCGAATATCCCAAATGAACGCTTGACCTTTGCAAGTCAACTGGGTCAAAGGAAGTGCTAACTTAGAAAAACCTTCAATGAACCTTCGATAATATCCGGCTAAACCCAAAAAGCTTCTAATTTCAGTAACAGATCTCGGAGCCTCCCATTGTAGAACTGCTTCTACTTTAGATGGATCCACAACGATACTGTTACCTGAAATCACATGACCAAGAAAACTCACTTTCGACAACCAGAATTCACACTTGGACAACTTGGCAAAAAGTTTCCTTTCCTTCAAAACCTGTAACACAATGCGTAAATGCTTCGCATGTTCCTCACGGGACTTAGAATAAATCAAGATATCATTAATGGACACAACAACAAAATGATCCAAATGCTCGTGGAAAATACGATTCATGTATTCCATAAACACACCTGGCGCATTAGAAACCCCGAATGGCATCACAGAATATTCGTAATGACCGTATCGTGTCCTAAAAGCCATCTTCTGAATATCTTCGTCTTTCACCCTAATCTGATGATACCCCGACCTCAAATCAATCTTACTAAACACACACGCACCGACCAACTGGTCCATCAGATCATCAATTCTCGGAAGAGGATACTTATTCTTAATTGTCACCTTATTCAACTGGCGATAATCAATACACAATCGCATACTTTCATCTTTCTTTTTCACCAAAAGAACTGGAGCACCCCAAGGCGACACACTCGGTCTCACAAACCTCTTCTCCAACAATTCGTTCAATTGCTTCTTTAACTCACCCAACTCAGATGTCGACATACGATATGGTGCCATCGATACAGGTCTAGTACCAAGAACTAGATCTATAGAAAACTCCACCTCTCTCTCTGGAGGTACATCTGAAATATCCTCAGGAAACACCTCCGGAAATTCACACACAACAGGAAACACATCAAGTGCAACTTGACTATCCACAGTCAACAATGCAAACAACCCAAACAACTGAGCTTCATCCGCCAAAAGTTTCTTCAACTCTTTGGTAGATAAGAAACTCGAGTCCTCGTCTTCCTCAAGAGAAGGAAATCTTACCAGCTTATGATAACAATCAATATGAACCCGATTGAATTGCAACCAATTCATTCCCAAAACCACATCTAAACCCTCCAACGGCAAACACACCAAATCCATCTCAAATTCTTTACCATAAATGGTCAAAGGACAACTTAAACAAACCAAAGAAGTAGTTACTAACCCCATTGCTGGAGTATCAATAACCATCTCTCCATCCATCGAAGACAACACAAGATTCAAACGCTTCGCGCACTCAGACGAAATAAATGAATGAGTCGCTCCAGTATCAATAGTAGCAACTAAAGACGTACTATTAATAAAACAAGTACCTCTGATCAGACGGTCTGCACTTGAAGTCTGAGTCCCTGCTAATGCAAATACTTTCCCACCCGCTGGAGCTTGCTTCGGTTTCGGACACTTTGTACTAATATGACCAGGTTCACCACAATTGAAACACTTCACCACATTCCTTTTACAATCAGCTGCAACATGTCCTAAACCTCCGCAATTAGAACACTTCCTCATATCTTTCCTACATTCGAACTGACAATGTCCTAGGTCACCACACCTATAACATCTCAGAGGACTAGACATACCTCCTCCACTTGGCCTTCTTTCAAAATTCCCCCTATGTTTACCTTTATCAGCTGGTGTCACATAAGGACCGCCACAAAACTGTTGCTTCTCTTTCCTCTCGCTTACACTCTTATAGTGAGCAGAACGAGCCTTACTATCTTCCTCAAAAATCCTACAACAATCCACCAAGTCTGAAAACCGTCGAATCCTCTGATAACTGATTGCCTACTTTATCTCAGGACGCAATCCGTTCTCAAACTTCACACACTTAGAAAACTCCGCGGTCGCTTCAGCATAATGTGGATAAGACTGCATAAGCTCCACAAACTTAGCAGTATAATCAACAACAGACATACTACCTTGTTTCAATTCTAAGAACTCAATCTCCTTCTTTCCTCTTACATCTTCAGGAAAATACTTCCTCAGAAACTCAATGCTAAACACAGCCCAAGTGATCTCTTCCTCTGCAGCTTCCAACACATGACGTGTACTAACCCACCAATCATCAGCTTCTTCCAGCAACGAGTGCCCAGTCTCACCTTCTGATCCTCATCACAATCCATCACTTGGAAGATTCTTTCAATCTCCTTAAGCCAAATCTGAGCACCATCAGGATCATATCTTCCTTTGAAGACAGGCGGTTTGTTCTTCCTGAACTCATCATTACCTGTAGCATTAGGTGCACCTTGCACAGCCCGAGCCATAGCTTGCATAGCCTCAGCCAAAGCAGCATCATTCCTACCAGCCATATTCTGTTCATTTCCAATAACAACAACTATGGTTAAACAAACAGCTCACCGAACCACAAAGACCAACAAGGACTGACACCAACTGACACGGACTGGCTCTGATACCACTTAATGTAACACCCCTAATCTATACCCCCAACAAATAAAGCGGTAACAAAAATTCAAAATTTCATCAGAGTATATTTAAAACATTCACGGCATAGACCGAGGGGTCACATCAATTGAAACAAATACACATAAACCTGCTCATAAAGATATGCAACATTCTCAGGTAGCAAATAACAAAGGAACTTAGTTCCTTACACCCATAAATTCAGGTACAGAATAAAAGCAGAAAATCTATACTGAATCTCATATATATATATATATATATATATATATATATATATATATATATATATATATATATATATCACATAAAGAGTAAGTCCGTCATACATCAATTCATACATGTACAATCCAAACTATACATATACATAATACAAAATAATCACACTCGATCTCCCCGACTACCCGGTGCTACATATCAGAGCCGACCGACAAAAGAATGAAGACCTAAGCTTCACAAAAAGATCTCCAGCGTCTAATCTACAATGCCTCATAGAGCATCAAAAACAGCATAAGGGTGAGAAACACAATCATAATATAATTGCATATAATTATATAATAACACGAAAATACTCACGTAAAATATTCTCACCACAACTTACACCAGAATTCAAATACAAAACAACACAATGCATATTTCATATATCCCTCATCAATGCATATCAATCATGCATAATACAATTATCACCAACACACACATATATATATATATATCTCAACTCATCAATTCCAATCACAATTCCACACAAAATCAATCCATTCATGATTTATGCAAATGCACAGAGACCGACACAACGACTATATGCAATGCATAGGCGGTACCATCCATCCATCAATCTCAACACTAGTTCACTCAGGAACTATTGGAACCATCACTTGTTACTTAATGTAATTCCCCGTCGGGCAAATGATGTTCCCCGTCGCTCACACATCTTTGTATAAGGCACACGACGTTTATGGATCGCTCACACCTCTTTGTATAAGGCACACGACCCGATCGCTCACACCTATTTGTATAAGGCACAAGATCGTCTATAATCATCGCTCACACCTCTTTGTATAAGGCACACGATGTTATAGCGGATTCCCTCTGGAATCGATTTGTCGCTCACACCCCACAAGGGCACACGACATCACTAACATGCACATCATGATGCTTGGCATACAATGACTCATGACATTCAAATGCACACATATACACATCCATAATCATGCATATATCATCAAATACCACACATAGCATTTTCTTGCCCTTAGGCCACAAATCATCATCCCAACATGTATAACATGCATTCTCATCACACCACAACACATAAGTCATGCAACATTCATATCAACAGCACATTGCATGATACACATCAAACTCACACAATTAAAATGACAAAAGTCGAAAAAATGACACTATTCTCAATTCCCGACATAATTAAATCGGCCAACAATCTCAAAACCCATTTTTATAAGAAAGAACATTTCATAAGCTTTCCAATGGTACAAAGAACATCCCGATCCGAGTTACGGATCAAAAGTTACGGAATTTAGAAAACAGATAAAATTTTTGAAGTCCAAGACCGCGCTGAGCGGGCTCCGATCTGACTCGTGAGATTGCATTTTTTTCAGAAGCGCGCTGAGCGGGCATCTGCGAGCTGAGCGGGCTCTGCGATTTTCAAAAAAATCCCTCTTCGAAAATCCAACCCAAAAATCCTATTTTTCGCACAAACTCAATTCCAACAGCAAAACAAACATCAACGATTGTTCATACACACAGTGTGATCATACAATACAGTTTATATTGATTTTCGACCGTGAAAACATCGATTTCTACTCATTTATCTCATTTCGACCTATATTTGAAAAACCAATAAAAATTCCACACAAACATACATAATCATACACAATCATAATATAATCGAGTTTCGCACCCTTACCCGATTAAATCGCGTTTGAAAAGTTGGTTGAATCGGTTCCTAAATTCACAAGTTTCCTCTTTTTCTTCTTTTTCCTCTTCTTTTTCTCTTCTCCTTTTTCTTCTTCTCTTTTCTCTCTATTTTTCTCTCTTTTCTTTCTATTTCTATGAAAAATATAATATCTACCCGATAAAAGACCAAAATACCCATACACTCAAATATCTCGCAACCGCTCCCAAAACGTGGCAAAATATAATCACGATGAAAAATAACATATTATCACTACGCCAAACAAGACTTTAGACAACGCTTTTTTAGGCCTTAGACAGCGCTTAAAAGCGTTGCCTAAGCCAGCGCTAGCGTAGGTAAAGACAACGCTTTTTATTTACGAAAAAGCGCTCTCTAAAGTATACATTAGAGGGCTCTTTTTCAACAAAAAGCGCTGTCTAAAGGCCCCCTTTAGACAGCGCTTTTTTTAAGCGCTGTCTAAAGTATACCTATAATTTTACTTATCAATTTTTCTATACCTTTAGAGGGCGCTTTTTCAATAAAAAGCGCTGTCTAAAGGTCCCCTTTAGACAGCGCTTCTAAAAGCGCTGTCTAATGTATGCCTATAATTTTAGTTATGAATTTTTCTATGCCTTTAGAGGGCACTTTTTAGGAAAAGCGCTTTCTATTGTGAACTATAGACAGCGCTTTTTCTAGAAAGCGCTGTCTTTTCTCTACGTATAATTTTAATGATTTTTTTTAAATATCCCATTTTAACCATTTTTTATGCAGAAACCTGTATAATTCAAGCCATTTCAATAAACCTGTATATTTCACATTTCCATTAACAATTTATAGTATGGTTCATTAACCATTTCCACTAATCCCATAAATCACATAAACCACATAAACCATTTCCATTATAATTCAAGTCATTTACATTAACCATTCACAAAACTATACAATTACATTCCAAAATCACATAAATAACATAAACCATTCACAAAACTATACAATCCCATAAAATAAACCATTCACAAAACTATACATTCACATAATCCCATTATCCTATACCTTATATGACTTTTTTTCCAATAAGGTATTCGCACAATTCCTCCTTAATTTCTTGCAATTTATCCTTCGTGTAATGAGAACACGCGTATTCATCAAAGTACTACATAACAAAACAAAATATGCATGATTTAAATAAAATAATAAATTATATGACATATCCGATAATAGGAATCTCTAATCGATCCATTTGAAGAATTTCTCTCATAAACCTCAAAACGAAATACCCGCAGTCTATGCCATTACGCTGACGAGGGCACTACACATAGACAAACAAATAAGAATTAATATATAGTTGTTTTGTGTTATCAAGTAGCATCACTAATAAGCAACATTGTGAAAATTAATATACCTTCTGAGCTTCATTTTCATCATGTGTCTCGTGTGTGTCGTCATGGTCACTAGCCATTTCACCTGTAAGAAAGAAAAAAATAAAAATTAAATGACAAATATAAAAATCCATAATCCATAATCCATTGAATGATATAAGCTATATATAACATGACAACTAATTAATATTATTGAATGATATAAGCTATAATTTTATAACTAGTACCTTTTTCACTAACGTCTCTTTCTTTTCTTGGTTGGAATATGTTCTACCCGTCTCTTAACAACACGGACGGTTGGATTGATCCAAATACCCTCATTATGATCATTTCTTGTATATGATTCATTTGCTATAATATTTTCATCTTGATCATTTCTAGTAAATGATTCAATATCAACATCAATATCACCTTGATCTCCAATGTTTTCATAAATTACTTTGTTAGATAAAAGCACTATAGACCATTTTGTACTTGTCGGATCAGTGACATAGAACACTTGTTTAGCTTGAGAGGCTAGAATAAAAGGCTCATCTTTGTACCCCACCCTATTAAGATCCACTTGCAAAAATCCTGACTTATCCATTCGTACGCCATTATTATTTTCAACCCACTTGCAACGAAATATAGGAATCTGAAACTTCTCATAATCAAACACCCAAATGCGCTCGATAACCCCAAAATATGACAGATTTGCAAATTTGGGGTTTAAATCTTTCACACTTGAAATGTGCATTGCTTCAGCTACCACTGTGACACCACTATTTTGCATAATACTTTTATCATCTTGTTCTTTGGTATAAAATGTGTATCCATTAATTGCGTATGCGCTATAAGAAAACACAACCAAACTTGGACCATATGCTAAACATCTCAACCTTTCTGTTATTGAAGCGGGATCTGAATATAACTTTGAATAAATATGATCCTTAAACCAAGGTATGAAACTTCGATTGTGCTCTCGTACTATCCAATTCTCATTTCTATTCGGATTTAAATCTCAGAGAACATCCTTGTGCATTTCAACATACGGCTCAATCTCATTCTCATTGTGCAGAACATACAAATGCACTTGATCCCGTTTGACCCTTGATACTGTCACAACTTCATTTCCAATTAACTTTTTTCCTTCTTTTTTTTCGACAATATGAGATTTGGGGAGTCCAATTGATTATACATTGGACAGATATTCAGTACAAAACTCAATCGCTTCTTCAACAATGTATCGTTCGGCAATACAACCCTCTGGTCGACTTCGGTTTTTAACATACCCTTTTAATATTTTCATATAACGTTCAGCAGGGTACATCCATCTCATATAAGCCGGTCCACACAATTGTGTCTCTTTCACCAGATGAACAACTAGATGAACCATTATGTCAAAAAACGAGGGAGGAAAAATCATTTCAAGATCACACAAAGTAATTACTATTTCTTTTTGCAATGTTGGTAAGATCGCAGGATCGATCACCTTACTGCAAATTGACTTGAAGAAAAAACACAATTTAGTTATTGCGCTTCTTACTTTTTCTAGCAGAATAGAACGTATACCTATTGGTAGAAAATGTTCCATTATAACATGGAAGTCGTGCGTCTTTAAACTCTTTAACTTGAGGACTTTCATAGACACAAGTCTTCTAATATCTGAAGAGTATCCTTATGGAACTTTAACTGCACTTAGAAACTTACACAATACCTTTTTCTCTTTTCTAGATAGAGTATAAGCAGCAGGTGGTAGATATGTTCGTGTTCCTTTCTTCATGGGTCCTAATTCATTTCTTATTCCCATCGCTACCAGGTCCTTTCTTGCTTTAAGGCCATCCTTAGACTTTCCTTGTATATTGAGTAACGTACCAATAACACTGTCAAATACATTTTTTTCAATATGCATAACATCGAGAAAATGTCTTACATACAACGACTTCCAATATGGCAGTTCAAAAAAAATTGACCTCTTCTTCCACCCACTCTTGACAAGTGTATATGCAAAAGGCTTTCCAAACTGAGTACTCACATCTTTCACCTTTTCAAAAATTTGATCACCTGTCAATATAGTTGGAGCTCTACCATGTTCTGCCTCTCCATTGAATGCTTTTCTCCACCCACGATAGTGATGATTAGAATTTAAGAATCTACGATGACCGAGAAATACATTCTTCTGACCAAACTCCAATCGCGTCCAATCTGTTTTATCTTCACAAATAGGACACGCACATTGACCTTTTATGTTGTACCCTGATAGATTTCCGTATGCTGGAAAATCATTAATTGTGCCAAACAACATCGCCCTCAAGTTGAAACTTTCTTTCCTATACCATCATAAACCTCCACACCGTTCTCCCACAAAAACTTTAAATCTTCGATTAAGGGTGCCAAGTATACGTCTATGTCATTCCCTGGTTGTCTAGGCCCAGAAATTAACATAGATAACATCATGTACTTACGCTTCATACATAGCCATGGAGGTAGGTTATAAATCATTATGATCACAGGCCAAGTGCTATGTGAGATACTTTGAAGACCGTGTGGGTTCATTCCATCAGTAGATAATGCCAAGCGAAGGTTTCTTGCTTCTTTTCCAAATTTAGGATAATCATCATCAATTTTCATCCACTGTGGTGAATCTGCCGGATGTCGAAACTTTCCATCAATAATTCTTTCATCTGCATGCCAAGTCAAGTGTCTTGAATCGGTCTCACTATGAAACATGCGTCTAAATCTCAGAATTATAGGAAAATACCATAAGACTTTTGCTGGAGACAACTTTTCCTTATATCGAGAGACACCGCATTTAGGACACTCATTTAACGATGCATACTCATTTCGAAATAAAACGCAATCATTTGGACAGGCATGTATCTTATCATAGCTCATGCCAATAGAGCACAACATCTTTTTGGCCTCATATGTTCGATTGGGAAGAACATTATCCTCTGGAAGCATATCTTTCATAAGGGCCAATAACTCTGTGAAACTTTTATCCGACCATCCATTGCCCGCCTTTAAGTTGTACAACTTTAATACCGCAGACAATCTTGTGAATTTGGTGCAACCATTATATAACGGTTTCTCTGCATCGCTTACCAACCTCTCAAACGTTTTGGGACAATCCTTAAGATCTTCTTCAAGTGCTTCTGTAATCTCTTCGACTCGATCAGAATCGTATGTATCTGTGCCATTGTCGTTTGAAGCATAGGTCGTATTATCCCCCGGTTCAACATTCTCGTTAATGTTCTCACCATGCAAATTCCAACATGTATAACTTCTATCAATTCCACTCCTCATTAAATGCGATGCCAACTGAACCGCGTCAACCCGGCTCCCAAAACAACAACCCAAGAAAGGACATCTCATTCGACTGGGGTCTTTGGCGTGCACAATAGCAAACTTAACGAATTCTGATACCCCATTCTCGTACTCTTTCGACAATCGACTTGAAGACATCCATTTCTTATCCATAGTTATACTAATTAAACTAAACAAAAACAAAAATAAAAAATATTTACCTACAGGGATGTAAACAACTTTTAGACCCACACAGTGTCCAGATAGGTTAGAATTACCAAGATCCCCCTGTACACGTATCATAAAATGAAATATCATTAATTGACCAATTATGAGTCATAACTTGATAAGTGACAACATGTAATCACAAACAAGCAACATACTTAACAGCAAGCATACTTAAACAAGTAATCATCATATCACAAAGATAATCATCAAAGCAATTATTGAGCAAGATAAACATCTCATGCAAAGACAAATATCATACTTTCTTTGACCATGCAATACAATAACTATCATAACTCCACTTTCATGGCTCTATATATCATAACTCCATCAATACAATAACTATCAATATTACAATAACTATCATACTTTCTTTAATCTAGAATATAGAAACAACAACTAATGAAAATAGAAACAACATGTTCAATATTAGTCATTCTAAACATGTTCAAAAATAAACATCTCAAAACTTTATAACTATGGTCATTACCCATATCAACACTACACACAAAATAAGTCAGAAGTATGCAACTGAATAATACACAAAATGGAAGTATGACGCAGGAACTCCGAACCACCTCAAACAACACATGTACTATGACGGCAAAATGGTAGCTAGTGACAAGAATGAAAACAGAACAAAAATCGTACGATGAAAACAAGAATGAAAAGCGTACCTCTTCTTCGTTTCGTCTTCTTCTTCACGAAAGCAATGGCGAATGAACAACCAAACTGACGGAAATACGTGAACGACGACAATGACGAACAACGACGGCAATGGCGAATGAACGACGACAATGGCGAATGAACGACGGCAATGGTTTCAGTAGAGAAGAACGATAGCAAGGGTTTCAGTAGAGAAGAACGGTCGAGAGAAGAAAATGAAAAGAAATGTCTGAAAATGATTAGAAATTGTTTTATATTTTAATTCATAAATGACTTTAGACGGCGCTTTTAAAAAGCGCTTTCTTAAGTGCTACCTATAACAGCGCTTTTCTCAGAAAGCGCTTTCTAAGGTGGGGAGAATTTAAAACCTATAACAGCGCTTTTGCAAAAGCGCTGTCTAAAGTGATGCCTATAGCAACGCTTTACAAAAAGCGCTTTCTAAGGTGACTTCCATTTTGGTCATTTAACAACGCTTTTAAAAAGCGCTTTCTAAGGTTAACCTTTAGACAGCGCTTTTATAAAAGCGCTGTCTAAAGTAATGTCTATAGCAGCGCTTTACAAAAAGCGCTTTCTAAGGTGGCTTCCATTTTGGGAATTTAACAGCGCTTTTAAAAAGCGCTTTCTAAAGGCTGTCTTTTACAGCGCTTTTTTTCAGCAAAATTTTTTAAAGACTTATAGCAGCGCTTTGTCCAAAAAGCGCTGTCTTTTTTGCGCTGTCTTTGTCCAATTTTGGCGTAGTGTATCCAATAAAAGTCAGAAATAAAATAATATAATAATAAAATAATCAAAACGACTCGATTAAATAAAACTAACTAAAACTGGGGAGTTACAGGTTGGGTCTTACACTCTATTAGAGGCCCATGAGTGTTTAAAAAAGATTTGTTATGGCGAAAATCAAAGAAACTCTAATTTCATCATTTTTAAAAGTAATTTTTTAAAGAAAATCAACAAAAAATGATAAAACACCAAATAAGTTTGTATAAACAACTTGTGATTTTTGGTTGAGATTTGAAAAATGATGTTTTACTCACAAGATGAATTAAAACTCATTTGGTTTTGATTTTCAAGATAAAAATTCACTTTAAAAATTTTTTAAAAATAATAAAAAATGAATTTATTTACAAAAATACCAACTATATTAAATAAATAACATAAGTTTGATTTTTTGTGGAATAAAATATTTTAACATTTTTGTGATTTTTTGCAAAAAGAACCAATAAAAAATGATTAAAATTGAGAGAGAAATTAATTTTTCAAATCATTTAAAATAATATGACAAATATTAAAAAAGTGGAAAAAATGGTAAAAAAAAAAAAAGAGGGTCTGGGGCGAGGGGGATTCGAACCCCAAACCTCCTGGTTGCAGTGCGCCATTCTACCACTGAGGTGGTGATACATCAGTGTATCAAAACCACCCCATGAATATATGAGGCATACCTTGTTTTAGGCCTGGCCAAGGCAATGCAAGGCAAGATTTTGGTCCAAAAACGTAAAGGTTGTAACTTTCTCATTTCTCCATGGATTGGGACAAAATTTAGGTCTATCCTGCCTAGAATTTCACAAGGAATCCAATGGTGGTCTTGGTTTTTTCAGATGAGGCTCCCATTGAAAAACCCGATAGTGTTTTTGAAATAGGCCTCTAATTGCATTTTCTATACTAACACATGGTACAAGCAAGAATTACATGGAAAATTGGTTCAAACACAACATATATAACATGTATGAGATGTTTATGATCAGTGGACTTCAAAGCAATGCATATTTCAGAAAGTTCAAGTGATGATGCACTTACCTCTTAAAGCTCCTTGTGCTATCTGCCAAGTTTCATGTGCCAGAAGTAATTTGATGCTTTAGACACTCTCAATTGATCCCTTAGAAGCTTTTAGAATGATCACCACCAGCTGGAATCCCCAGGAGCAAGTTTGAGCTCTTTCTTGCAAAAGGGGCAAAAGTGACCAATATGGCAACTCTCTCAAATGGTGTTCCAGATGTGGGGAACCATTTGGGACAGTTCAAGGATGATATTTGAAGTATGTTTGAGGTCTTATCTGGTTTTGAAAGTGACTGAATCAAGACATGGATTGAAAAATGCAAACAAGTCCAATTTTGAGGTTTTGAGAGGGGACTTTGTGATTTTTGTGTTACATGTCATATATGAGAGTTTGGGCAGCTTGGATATGACATATTGGATGTGTTTGGATCATGAGCTGTGATGGAAATGCTCTCTAACTCAAAAACTCAGAGATACCTTGCAAAAGAAGGCATTTTGGCCCAAAGAGAGGGATTTTGAGGAAAGCATCCGTTTGGGTGCTTTGGTGTACTCAAACTGATCACAACTGAGCTCTATTTATAGTAGAGCAAGTTTTTTTTTGGAATCAATAGGGAATGGCAACTGCAACAGGCCTTTGGCCAATGTGGATAAAATGGAATCTCAAGTCTCCTCTAGCCATTGACTTGAGGTTAGAGCACAGGCCTATGGTTCTTTGATTCAAAGATAAACTTTGACTGAATTCAGTTGGAATAGGCTCAGTTCATGCCACCTTGGTGTATACATTGAATGCTTGGAAACAAAATTGGATATTTGGCATCTTTGTAGCTCTTTAGGTTTGGCATGCTACTTGTGGAATCTTGGACTTGGGAGGCTGATATATCAGTGCTTGTCCCTTGTTTGTTCCCCCTTGAGGTGTGCAGATGGATAACCATGCTTGTTGTTGCACAATTTGATCAAATCGAGCCCTTATGCACAAATCTCCCTTGCCAAGACAGTTTGCAGCAAGACATGATGCAGCTGTTATAACTCCTAGCTCAGGTGGAGTTTGATGAAGTTCTTGGGCATTTTGGAAAGCCCTTATATGACACAGCACATGTGTGATCATAGTTTGTCTTGAAACTTTTTGGATCCAAGTGAAAAATGCCCCTACATTTTGAAAAAAATAGCAAGACAGGTTCTGACTTAGTGAAAATTTCACTAAGTGTCGGAAAAAGTGGCACTTCATGTTTTCAGCCATTTTGATCACTCCATAACTAAAAATCCATGAGGAATTGGAATGAGATGTAGTTGACACTTTTAAAGTATGCCATGAGGGCTACAAATCCATCTTTGGATCATCCCAAATGGTTGCTTGGATCTCAAGTTATGATCCTTGGAAGTTGGTACCCCAACCACTTTGTTTCATAACTTAGAAAAATTCTAAGTTTTTTATGGTTACCCCTTTTACAAGTTAACTAACTTTTCTTGATTTTTCTTGATGAATGATGATTCCAATCACACATTAACATTGTTTTAGGGTTAACGAACATTGGTTGTTCAAAAATTCAAAAAGTCAAACTTTGACTTTTTGTACAGTTGACTTTTTATCAGATGAAATCCAAACTGTGCGATCCTTTGTGAAATCAAGTCCTTGACCTAAATCAAACCTAATGGATGGACTCCATAGGTGATATAGGGTGTATTGAATCATGTCCCAAGGTTTGGGAGCATGTCTTGGTCAAAAGTCAAAGGTACAGTTGACTTTTTCCCCAAAACCCTAATTGTTGCAAATGGATCAATGTAGTGTATTAGAGACCCCCAAATCATGTCTTGAGGTCTTGGCTCATGTTTTGTCCCAAAAGTCAACTTAGGGGTGAATTAGGTCAAGAAACCCTAATTCCTGATTTTTGGCAAATGCATCCCCTGAGGTTAAATTGACTTGATGATTGGGTCCATGAGGTCCCTTGGAGTATCATAGGTTGTGTTTTGAAGCATTGGCTCATGCCCAGATGAAAATTTCCATCTGGAGGCCTTGGTCGACCAAAACCCTAATATGGTGGCACTGTCGATCTTGAGGCTTGATCCACTTGGAATGTAGCAACTTTGTGCTTGGTTCTTGATGTGGGAGTCCTCTTAATCCTTTATGGGTGTTGGAGAGTTTAGACAAGTTAAAGATCATGTCAATTCTTGATTGATCCTTTGTGTAAGTGCTCTGATAGGGCTCGAAACACTAATTTTTGGTTGTGGTGAATGCTCACCCGTCTTTGAGGAGATTAGTGAGGCATGATGGTTCATCCATATTGTGATGATGATCCTCACAATGATGGGAAATCTTGGTGGTCAAAATTTGGGGTATGACAGTGTGTCCCAGATGTTCTAGAAATTAAGAAGAGCATTCTTGAAGAAGGACATCGAAGTAGGTTGAGTATTCATCCCGGTGCCACGAAGATGTACCAGGATTTGAAAAAGTTGTTTTGGTGGCCAGGTATGAAGAAGGATATTGCGGAGTTTGTGCATGCATGTTCGACTTGTCTGAAGTCGAAGATTGAGCATCAGAATCCTTTAGGTATGATGCAACCGCTGAATATTCCAGAGTGGAAATGGGATAGTATTTCCATGGATTTTTGTGTCGTGATTGCCGAAGACTGAAAAAGGGAACGATTCTATTTGGGTGATTGGGGATAGATTAACTAAATCGACTCATTTATTACCGATGCAGACTAATCATTCTATGCAGAAGTTAGCTGAGATGTATATTAAGGAAATTGTGAAGTTGCATGGTATACCTTTGAATATTGTGTCGGATAGAGACCCGAGATTTACATCGAGGTTCTGAAAGAGTTTGCAGTATGCCTTGGGTACTAAGTTGAGGATGAGTTCAGCATATCATCCACAGGCGGACGGTCAGACAGAAATGACTATTCAATCTTTAGAGGATTTACCGAGAGTTGGTGTGTTGGATTAAGGTGGATCGTGGGATAGTCATTTTTCGTTGATTGAATTTACCTACGACAACAGTTTTCATGCTAGTATTGGGATGATGATGTATGAAGCTTTGTATGAGAGGTGTATGACTCCTTTATTTTTGTATGAATAGGGCGAGAGTGCTATACTCGGACCTGAGATTGTACAAGAGACGACCGAGAAGATTAAGATGATCCAAGAAAGGATGAGAGCGTCGAAGAGTCGCCAGAAGAGCTACCATGATAAAAGAAGGAAGACACTTGAATTCCAAGAGGGAGGTCACGTGTTTTTTAGTGTGACACTAGTAACTCGTGTGGGTCGAGATTTGAAGTCTAGGAAGCTCACTCCACGCTTTGTTGGCCCATATCAAATCTTGCAGAGGATAGGAGAGGTAGCCTATCAGATTGCTTTACCACCGACGCTTGCGAATTTGCATGACGTGTTCCGTGTGTCTCAGTTGAGGAAGTACATTCCTGATATGTCGCATGTGATTCAGATGGATGATGTACAAGTGAGGGATAACCTGACGGTGGAAACTTTACCTGTGCGGGTGGACGGCCGAGAGATGAAGCAACTGCAGGGTAAAGACATAACTTTGGTGAAAGTGTTCTGGGGTGGACCGGCTGGCGGAAGTTGGACTTGGGAACGTGAAGATCAGATGAGGCAGTCGTATCCGACTCTATTTCTTTGAGGTAATTTTTTAGGGCGAAAATTCTTTAAGTGGGGGAGAGTTGTAACACCCCAAATTTGTAAGAATATTTATTAAATTTATTTAAATATAATATTCGTGAATTTTGGTGGTTTGGGCTATGTGTGGAATTTTGTGGAGTTTTGGTTATTTATTTAAATAATAGTATATAATATGGAATATATTAGTATTATTATTAATTTAAATAATATTAGATGAATTAAGGGTAAGGTGGACTTTTGATGAGGATTAGTGAGGGTAAATTGGGAAAAGCCCATTTTAGAAGCCCAAGAGTAGGTTTAACAAAAAGGAGAGTTTGAGAATGGGATTCATTTTGTTAGACCGTGAAAAGAAGGAAAGAAGACGAGAGCTCTGAGGAAAAAGGAAAAAGCGAGGATTCGAGAAGGTTTCCAAAGACTCAATAGAGAAAGCTCTGAATCGACAATCTAAGGTATGTGGAGTATTGTCTTTCATTGTTTTCAATATAGGGATTCGATGTGTTTAAAGCGGATTTTTGGGGGTTTATGAAGGTTTGTGGGTTTATGAGTAAATTGGTGATTTAGGCATTGTTTTTATGGATTGATGATGAATATGAAGGATGGAATTGATTCGGATAAAAGTAGGCCTTCAAGGCTAAACCTTCTGTTGATGATATATGAGATCTTGTATGGGGAAGGGATTTATGAGGTTTATGAAAATCTTGAGAGTTTGTGAAGGTTTAGGTGATTTTGAGTTAGAATAGTGAAATTATTCGACCTAATAGTCGTAGGTTTTATGCCTTTGATTTCCATGATGCCTTAGGAAGGTTTTGGGGATGTTTTGGGGGTGAATTGAGGTTGAACCCGTAAGAATTTGGTGGTCTAAAGTGCTACTGATGCGTAGCTGCGATTACAGGAAATCGCACGTTCGCACAGCGAACGAATCCTTCGTAAGGTGAACCATCGCCCCAGATTCGCTGGGCGAATAGCGCAGCGAATGCGCGATACTTTTGTTCTGTGATATTGAGATGAAATTGAGGATGACCTTTGAGTTCGTAAAGCAAACTTTCCAGCGAGTAGCTCGCTAGACGAATGAGGGTGGCGAGGTGAGACAGAAGGGGGAATTCTCTGGTTTTTGTATGTGATTCTGGGATTTGCTGGAAGCTCGCAAAGCGAACATTCCAGCGAACTTTGTAGCGAACGACTGCTGTTCATGAACTTTGTTTTATGTTTCTTGTGTTGTCTTGATGTCTGAGCTGTGATTATTCTGATGATTTACCATGATGTTATTGATGATTATGAAATGATGATGTCATGATGTTTTGATGAATAATTGATTATCTGAATTACTATGAGTTTATTGATGACGCCATGTTATGCATATCCTGTTTTTATATTGATTATAATGAATTGTGATTACTCACCCTGCCTATTTGAATGTTACCTCCACGTGGGTAACGTGTAGGTGATCAGGATTAGCCGTGGATGCCTTCGAAGAGTATTGGAGTTTATTTTGCTTTTGGTCGATGTAGAGGGTCTTGCTCTGATAGTGTAACACCGGGTTGGGTCGTTGAGTCGAACCATTGTTGAGTTGTTATTTGATGACTATGGTTTTATTTTGAAAACCTTTTTATGTTGGATTATTGTGGTTATGGTGGTTCCGCTGCTTTTTGATGGTTTTTGAATTATTCTGAGGAAAACCCGTTGTTTATGGAGCAATTTTGTTTAATTGAATTTATTGAGAAATGTGCACCCTTTGAGGTGGTTCTGATTTTACTCTGATATTTGATTTAATTTGCTCCAATATTTGTGGGGTAGAAAAGGGTGTTACAGTACTTGCTTTCTCTCTTTGTTCAATCACTTACTTTGACATCGGAGTACCTTGCAGGTACAACTCCCTTTCTCTCCTTCATACATCCTCATCTGCCCTACACGAAGGCCACGACGATAAAGACTGATCACCTCCAATTTTATATATATATATATATATATATATATTGTATAAATACATTATTTATTCATCATATCGATCAGAGAGAATTCATTTGTGTTTGATAGTATTATGAAAATTTTAAGTCACACATTGATTAAAAATAGAGGTTAAAATATTTTAGTATGTTTTAGTGTAACACAATCCACTTATAAATCGGTTTTGTATTATTGAATTATGTCAATTTTTAATTATGATGAGATATTAAAATTTATCGCATCCAAACATCAAATCAAATAAAAAGCTAAACGTGTTGAGTGTATTGAGAAGATTCTAACTTTCAAATTGTTAAAGATAAAGCTTAAAAATCTTTATATAGAATATCACCCTTCTTCTTACTAATTAATTTTTGTAAGTTTGACTTGAACAAATTCTAATTCTAATTTACACTTTTGATTTTTCAACATCAAAGAGACTATGAATCTTTTGCAAAGAGTCTAAGATAGTAGGTGAAGAAAACAGACCTAATTTCGTCTGGCATTAAATTCGGTTAATTTGATTTTAGTTTGACGGGTTTTCAATTGGTTTAATACGGGTTAGGCCTATTTAAATTATTAATTCAATTACAAAAAATTTACTTTAAAGAAAAAAACATTTATAATAAAATAATTGACTTAAACACTTAAAATTGAATTAAAGTTATAAACTTTCATTTTATATTTTGATTAAAATAGATTTTTAAAGGGCTCCAATAAGTATCATTCAATTGAAAGAAAACAAAAAACAAATTCTATATAGTTATTTTAATCTATACCAAGTTCATTATAGATTATAAACCCCTAATTGAAAAGGGAGATTTCATCATTCGTCACAAAGTTAATATTATATTATAACTGGCAGAGATTTCACCATTTAAAATCTATATAGGCATATTCCAAGTCATTAATAATAATAGAACAAAAGTTATTTGTTATCTTTAAAATTTTTACATTTTTTTAAGATAATAGTTAAATGTGTTGACTTTAATGATAAAATAAAATTTATTTACTAAAATGATCTTATAAATAATAGATGTCATATTGATATTATAAAGAGACAAATAAAAATAGAAAAATAGACATTTATTGTGAGACAAATGAAGTACTAATTAAAATAAATATCAAATAATAAAAAATACCAACTTAAATTACAGAAGTAATTAATTATATATTAAATCATTTAATTGAAAACAAATATGAAATTGCCGCCTTGTTTAATCATAGAGCTAATATTAAGATAATCAAGATTAGTTAATCCAATGGCTGAGATTAGTTGGCTTAATCATAGGATTGTAGAAGTGACGAGTATAGTATAGGCTTTATTTTACACTTGTATAAAAGCTTCATTCATCACACTTTGCAATCCATTCACTTTGAATCAATAGAAGCCAATAGTTGGTTATCTTCAACTATTTTCTGTTACATCATAGTTATGCACTCTCTTTCAATTCTTACAATAGCTAATAAGGAATTGTTACCTCAATTACAATCAACTACATCAACCAATTTAGCATTAAATCATTCAATTGAAAACAAATTAGAAATTATTAAAACAATTACAATAAACTACCTAAGTCAGTTTACTATTCATTCTTACAATTTTAAACAAACAAGGAACGGTTGCACAATTAGTCATAAAGCAAAACTGCAGAAAATGAAAATATTTTGAAATATTATCAAACAGCATACAATGATTCATAACAAAAGAGTCAAGAAATTAACTTATAGAAAACTACCTCCTTTATCCACACATTGCTCGCGCTTAATACATGTTAGCTACTACTTACATGCTCATAAACCAAGGTATAAAATAAGAAAACTCTTAAACAAAATACATAAGAAAAAATAGATATTGAACATATATACATAAAATAGAAGAAAGGAAGAAATTTTATAATTTTAAAATATTAGATAACAGAAAAATATGATGGCCTTTATTAGTTTTTATCTGTTTTGGGCCCATCCTACTTTGTATATATTGATTGGTCTTTTTGGGCAATAAGGATAAGGTTTTCAGGTTTTCTTTCTCCGTCCAAATTCTCTCTTTGCCGCCTTGACTTTTCATTTCCAGGGAAACACAACCAATTGTGGTTGTAATATGGTATCAGTGATATAATTTTTCATTCTTCTTCTTCATTCTGTTTCCTTTCTTTCTTCTTCCATGGCTTCTAACGACGACGACTCTTCCACCCCCAAAACCTCCACCACAACACAGAAAGAACCCGTCGATCCTGGCCTAAACCCTAGAAACCCCTACTATTTGTATCCCGGAGAAAACCCTGGTGCCACCATTGTCGCACCACCTTTAGACGATAACAACTACTATAACTGGAGCAAGTCCATGCGAAGAGCTTTAACCTCCAAGAACAAGCCCGCGTTCATCAATGGAACCCTCCTCAAACCTGCTTCTTCCGATCCCAATTTCGAGCTCTGGGATCGCACTAATAGTATGGCGTTATCTTGGATTAATTGCACCCTTTCACCACACATCGCTCAGAGCACAAGCTGTATCGATTCTGCATTTGATCTCTAGGAAGATCTTCGAGAAAGATTTACAAAAGGTAATTTCTTTCGGTTCTCTGATCTCCTCCGTGACTTACATTCTATCCAGCAAGGCGATCGTTCTCTGTCCACGTATTTCACCGACCTCAAGATTCTTTGGGACGAGTTAGAGGATTTACGACCAACACCGTCATGCACCTGCTCCACTCCCTGCACATGTCAATTGTCTAAGGCTGTGCGTAATTTCAAACACATGGAGTACGTCACTTGCTTCTTGAAAGGACTCAACGATGGCTATCACAACATTCGCACACAAATTCTGCTTCTTGATCCTCTTCCCAGCATAAACCGCGTGTACTCTCTCATTGTTCAACAACAAATCGCCCATTCCCCTGCATCTAATTCAACTCCAACGATTCTTTATGCCAACCAGAACAATAATTCTCACTCCAAAGGAAAAACCAACCCTAAATCCTCTATGCTTTGTACACATTGTAGCAAAACGAATCATACGGTTGAAAACTGTTACTTAAAACATGGGTTTCCCCCGGGATACCGCAGCAGAACCTCCAAGAATGCATCAGATTCCAAGACTACCTCTGCTCCTGACAAAGACAACGTGCTCAGCAAGGAAGACTATCAACAACTTATGCTTCTTCTGCAACAATCACGCAAGGATCAACCAAAGACCGTGACTGACAAGTCTGCACATCATGACTCAGGAGTTATCTCAGGTATGGTTAACACAGGTAATTCTATTCATCATCATTCTATGTGGATTTTGGATTCTGGTGCATCCCACCATGTATGCCCACACATATCATGCTTCACTAATATTTCTACCATTCGACCTGTGAAAATTTACCTCCCTAATGGAACTTGTTTGACTGCTTACTATTTTGGCACCATTATCTTTGATCAATATTTGCATTTACACAATGTCATTTTTCTGCCTCAATTTAGATTTAGCTTGATTTCCATATCCAAACTTTGCCATGACTCCAATTATAGCATTTCCTTCTCACAAAAATCCTGCTTTATTCAAGATGTGTCTACCAAACAGATGACTGGCCAAGTGATTCAGCATAACAACCTATACATTCTTCACAAACATCCTGTGCACAACTTTCCCGTTTTTCCTAGTTGTAATTCTACTAGCACACTTAATGAAAGTCTTTCCTTATGGCATCATCGTTTAGGACACCCCTCTAATGAGGTTCTTTATCATATGTCCAAGAATTTTCTTGTTATTAAACATTGCAAAATTTCTGCTTGTAATACATGTCATTTGTCAAAACAATGTAAACTCCCTTTTCATAATAGTAAATCAGTTTCCTCTAACTGTTTTGATTTGGTGCATATGGACATATGGGGCCCTATTTCTACTGCCTCTATGGATGGTTTTCAATATTTTCTCACCATTGTAGATGATTATTCTAGGTATACTTGGACTTTTCTTATGCCTACCAAAGCTGACACTAGATTACACATTAAGAATTTCATTACTTATTGTCAAACTCAATTTTCCTGCAAAATCAAAACAATAAGGAGTGATAATGGTCCTGAATTTCTGATGCCCTCTTACTATGCTTCTCTTGGGATAATTCATCAGAGGAGTTGTGTTGAGACACCTCAACAAAACTCCACTGTTGAAAGGAAGCATAGACATTTACTTAATGTAACTAGGTCTCTTTTATTCCATGCTAACTTGCCTAAATGTTTTTGGTCATTCTTTTTATGTCATGCCACTTTTTTAATCAATAGACTTTATAGTCCTACTATTAATAATCAAACTCCCTATGAATTGCTCTTCAAAACACCTCCCACTTATGATCATATCAAAACCTTTGGATGCCTTGCTTATGCATCTACCCTTACTAGACAAAGAGACAAACTTGACCCTAGAAGCACCAAGTGTCTCTTCTTAGGATTCACCATAGGTATGAAAGGCTATCTCCTTTTTAATCTTAGCACAAGATCCCTTTTCACTACTAGACATTGTCTCTTTTATGAGCATATTTTCCCATATACTTCTCCTCCTTCTGCCCAACTTCATCATCCCAATCATTTCCCTACAGAAGACTATAATACTCCCTTTCTTTTTATTCCCCTCCTATATCCAATTCACCTACCACCCTTCCTCCTACCCATACTAATGACATTTCCCCTCCTGCTGCCCACACCTTACCTCATACACCTACAACTGCCATGACAGAAACACATTCCCTTAATAATGATGACATACATTCCACTAATATTGATGACAACTCTGATGATAATAATAACGATTCCCCTGCTATTGATGATACTCGTAAATATACTAGACTTAGAACTGCTCCTGCATACCTGAAAGATTTTGTTTGCCACAGTTCTAACTCTCATATTCCATATGATATTTCTGATTATATTGCCTACACTCATCTTTCCCCTACATATCATTCCTTTATTTCTGCTATAACCATTGCATCTGATACCACTTCATACAAACAAGCCTCTGTTGATCCTAATTGGGTCAAGGCAATGAAAACTGAACTCCAGGCTTTAACTGCCAACAATACATGGTCTCTTACCACTCTTCCTCCTGGTAAGAAATCCATAGGATGCAAGTGGGTTTATAAAACTAAATTCAATTCTGATGACAGCATTGAGAGGCATAAAGCCAGGTTGGCAGCTCAAGGTTTTAAGAAAATACAAGGTATTGATTTCTTTTCTACATTTTCTCCTGTTGCCAAGCTAACATCTGTCAGGTTACTTCTTTCTCTTGCTTCTTCTATGAACTTACATTTACATCAGTTAGATGTGCATAATGCCTTCTTACATGGTGATTTGGATGAGGAGGTTTACATGAATTTACCTAAAGGAATGACAGCCACTCATCCAAATCAAGTTTGTAAACTTCTCAAATCAATATATGGATCAAAACAATCCAACAAACAATGGTTTGAGAAGCTATCCACTGTTTTAACCAATCATAAGTTTAAACAATGCTCTTCTGACCATTCTTTATTTATTCAACAAAATCCTACATCCTTTACTTGCATTTTAATTTATGTTGATGACCTTTTAATTGCAGGCAACAATTTGCAGCACATTGATAACACAAAAGCCATGCTTCATCATCATTTTCGCATCAAGGACTTAGGCACTTTGAAGTACTTCTTGGGACTGGAAGTTGCACGAAATTCATCAGGAATCAACATATGTCAGCGCAAATACACCGTGGATTTACTTACAAACACTGGTTTGCTAGGTTGCAAACCAGCTTCTACTCCTATGGCTCGTGATACCCGTCTTCAATTCAACGATGGACCTCTCATGCAAGATCCTACCAAGTTTCGTAGATTGGTTGGTCAGCTCATCTACCTTCTCAACACAAGACCTGACATCTCCTACTCGGTTCAACAGTTAAGCCAACACATGAGCAATCCCACAGACACTCACTACAATGCTGCACTCCGTGTTCTTCGTTATCTCAAGTCTTCACCCGGTCAAGGCCTATTCTTCCCCTGCAATTCCTCTCTGCAACTTAAAGCTTTCTCCGACTCAGATTGGGCAACTTGTCCCGAAACTAGAAAGTATATCACCGGATTCTGCATCTACCTTGGCGATTCGCTTATTTCCTGGAAGTTGAAGAAACAACTGACCATCTCCCGTAGCTCCACTGAAGCAGAATACCGCTCTATGGCGTCCATGGTTTATGAGCTTCAATGGCTTACTACCATCCTGACTGAATTGCATATACCTTTTAAACAACCTGCCCTCCTCTACTGTGGCAATGCTTCAGCAAGACACATTGCCAGCAACTCCTCCTTTCATGAAAGGACTAAACACCTAGACCTCAATTGCCACATCGTTCGTGAGAAGCTGCAAAAACGATTGTTTCATCTCCTTCCCATTACTTCTGCACAACAACTGGCTGATGTTTTTACCAAACCGTTAGATGCTACTCCTTTTCATTCCAACATTGTTAAGCTTGGGCTTCATTCAATTTACCCCCAAGCTTATAGGGGGTATTAGATAACAGAAAAATATGATGGGCTTTATTAGTTTTTATCTGTTTTGGGCCCATCCTACTTTGTATATATTGATTGGCCTTTTTGGGCAATAAGGATAAGGTTTTCAGTTTTTCTTTCTCCGTCCAAATTCTCTCTTTGCCGCCTTGACTTTTCATTTCCATGGAAACACCACCAATTGTGGTTTAATATAAAACTCTGAAACTCATAAATTCATTTGAAATCTCATGAACAACTTAAAATCAAAACATATAATTACTAAATCAAAAACTCATGAACAAAAATTTAGAGAAAATAGAAAAGTTTGTAAGAAATTAAGAGCTATAAGAAAAGAAAAACGAAGAAGCATAAGAACAAGAGAATAGAAAGAAGAAAGAAAAAATACCTTTTGAAATAAAAAGTTAATTCAAAAAAGATGACGAAGTAGAGTTCTGTGAATAAGATATTCAGTGTAGAAGAAGGATCCTATGTTATTTCTTATTTCTTACAATAAACTTAAAAAGCGTTAGATTGTAATTGTGTTTTGCTTGATTTGTAAAAAATTAATTAGTACTAGTATAATGGCAAAACTAGATTGGATTATGATTAATTTTTATTTTAGTTTTAATAATATGAATCAGTTTGATTTTATAAATATGTGAGTCTGAATTGGCTCATTATTATTCATATCAAATTTATTGGGTCAACCGCTAGACTTATCAAACCGTTCCAGTCCAACTCATGTTCTTTTATTTTTTTCTTGGCTTAATACCTCTTTTGGTCTTTTAATTTTAGTCATTGTTTCACTTTGGTCCCTAAAAAACGTTACACAGTGATCCTTTAAATTATACTCTGTTACATAATTTAGTCATTTCCATTAGTTTTTGGTGAAAAATCGTTAAACCTTGATTAGCTGGACATTTAGTTGTTGAGTTGGAATATTTATTTATTTTATATTGATTAAAATATTACACATTTGACCAAGCTAGTGGCACACGAATCATTCCTCTCTGTAGAAGTTCAAGACTCTCTCACATGA
Organism: Lathyrus tuberosus; assembly: GCA_022829125.1. Taxonomy (NCBI): domain Eukaryota; kingdom Viridiplantae; phylum Streptophyta; class Magnoliopsida; order Fabales; family Fabaceae; genus Lathyrus; species Lathyrus tuberosus. Next base: position 8,844,134 of record JALAZF010000236.1, on the reverse strand, counting down.
AAGAAACTCTTTCTTTGATTTTTTCTTCTTCTCAATTTTCACCTGCCCCATCGTTGGGCAAGTCCAGCCCAATACTGATAAGGCCCAATGAGGCCAATACAATAGTCAACGCCGAGCACGTCTCCAGCATTGCCGAGCACACTCGTGCCTTCTCCTCGTCGGCCACGGGGAAGACACCACCGTCATGCAGAAGCTCAGAGTCGGGGAGGGCACCCCTCTCCTCGACATCCACGTGCTCCTCCCTACAAGGACACGTTCTCTTGTAACTTCCCACCTCTAAAAGAATCAGTCTTCCCTACTTTCGAAGATCTCGAGACTGTTACCCCAGGGCGAAAACCACATGCTGGTCTTCACTATGCCACGTAAGCCCTAATAGTTACTTGGATTGGGCCTTGCAATCCAGCCCAGTGCAAGTAACCGTTGGCCCCGCACTGGGGGCTCTCTATAAATACCCTCTCACTTGAGAGGGTCATGTTACTTCATATTCTAAACTCACCTACTCTCTGTACTTGCTTTTCTGTGACCTTTCCTGACTTGAGCGTCGGAGTATCTTGCAGCAGGACGCCAAGGAGCACGTCAAGAAATGCGATCGATGCTAACGACACGGGGACATGCACCTTGCCCCTCCAAACAAGCTCAAAACATTGTTGTCCCCATGGCCGTTTGCGTGGTGCGGAATGGACATCCTTGGGCACTTCGTCGTAGGATCATACCAAAACAAGTACCTCATCGTCGGCGTGGATTATTTCACGAAATGGATCGAGGCAGAAGCCTTGGCCAAAATCATGACTTTCAACGTACTCCGTTTCTACAAGAGGAACATCCTCGCCCGATTTGGCGTGCCCCAAGCGATCGTCACCGACAACGGGACACAGTTCACCGACAAGAACTTCCGAGACTTCGTCACCAAGCTGGGAACGAAGCAGCACTTCACGTCGGTCGAGCATCCTCAAACGAACGGGCTGGCCAAAGCAGCGAACAAAGTGATCCTCTGAAGATTGAAACGTCGCCTAGGCGACCCCAAACAACGGTGGGTCGAGGAACTACACAGCGTCCTCTGGGCCTACCGAACAACCCCGCATTCCACCACCGGGGAGACCCCTTTTCGTCTGACCTACGGAACGGAAGCGGTGATCCCCGTGGAAATCAGGGAAACCTCGAGGAGGACGGAGGCCCCCCTCGACGAGGACGCGAACAATGAGGCCCTGAGAGAAGAGCTCGACTTCGTCGAGGAAATAGGGACGGGGGCGTCCCTCTAAGAGGCCTCACTCAAGCAAAAAATAACTTTACGTTATAACGACAAAGTTATTAAACGATATTTTCAAGTAGGCACCCTCGTCCTGCGAAGGAACCAAAAGGATTCGCGAGAGGGCAAGCTCGCCGCGAACTGGGAGGGCCCATACCGCGTCTGCGCGAAAACGGGGACAGGAGCCTACTTCCTCAAAAATCTACACAGGGAAGAACTTGCTCGACCTTGGAACGTTGAGAAACTTAAACAATACTACAGTTAAACACTGCACGCGACACGCTAACGTCGCGATTACGGAGGCGCGCTAGGGTACAAGCGCGACACGTCTATACAAACACGATAGTAGAAGGCCGCGTTGTGTGTACGCGAGGACTTTTGATCCGGCGAGGATACCACGATCGAGCTCCGTCGTCGCCGTACCAATTAGGCAGAACACCCAGCTCGCGATGGGAAGTTCACGCCACGAAGCTAAGACCTCGACCGAGCTCTTAGCCTCGTTGAAGGTCGGAATACACCTCCGACCAATCGACCAGCTCTCCACGCAGTCGAGGATCGTCAATGTTGAGCAAATTCCCAAAATCACCAAATCACTAAGACAAAAATAAGTAAAGTATAGCAAATACACAAGCATCACACACACAGATAAGCAAAAGGAAAAGTTTTAAAGTCGGGCAAAAGCCATTGTACAAGTGTTACAAACATGTCGGAAGCCCCTGGCACGCAAGCCGGGCAAAAGGCAACAAAATGACACGGCTCGCAGGCCAAAACAAAACAAGAAAGTAAAAACCTAGTCGGCGACGGTCTCCTCTAGTTGCTCGTGTTCGTTCGCCCCTCCGTTAACCTCATCCCCCGGCTGCACGATCTGACCGTCGACCACATCGTAGTCGGGGTCAGCCCCTTCAGTAATGAGGTTGGGGTTGAGAACCCGAAGCTACTGCACGGCATTCCTGAAACCTATGTCAGCCGCCACGAGGTTGTCCTGCTCGGTTTCCCTGAGTTTCGTTATCAGCGCCGCCCGCGAGGTCAACAACTTGTCCTCCTAAGTTTCCTCCTCAGCGGGGCGAACAACGTCCTCCAACTCGGCAATCCTCTCCAAGAAACCCTTTCTCTCCTCGTCAGCTTTCTTCAACCTCTCCTCCAGCTGCATCTGAAGTTTGGCCTATGCCCTATTCTGCTCTTTACACTCGTTCAACTCCTTGCTCGCTCTCTCCATCTCAGCAGCAACGGACTTGAATTTCTCCTGTAGCTTGGCCAGTTCAACTGCTGGACAAGTTTCGTCATTCAATATCAAAGCCTTCGAACAGACTCGCATCACCGCGAACAAGTCCTCGAGCAGAGCCTTCCTGCTCGAAGCCTGAGCAGCACCTAGGACGGCATGGACCTCGGCAGCTGCGATGCCCGGAGAGTTGACATCCGAGAAGAAATGGGGCCTCGAATGATAAGGGGGAAGTACGAACTTCTCGAAGGGAGGACTATCAGCCACCACCGTCAAGTCAACATCAACCTGCCTGTCTATGCGTTGTCGCTTCGGGGATCCTTCGATGCTAGGAGACTGACTCCCTTGACGAGAGCTGGAGGAGTCCATAAGTACTGAAGTAGAGGCGAGAGATTGCGAACGGAGCTGTTCAACTCGACTCTTCTTCGTATTTCGGGAGGCCTTCAGCTTCTTCAAGCGCTCCTCAGCACTCGACATCTTGCCTGCAAAGAAAAGGAATGCGTTAGTAAATCGAAACCGAGAACACAAGGGAAAGGTAGGTCGAGGAAGCCGCCCCCATCTAATAGATCGAGGGCGTCCTCGTCGGAAAACGTCTCGAGGAGGGCCCTCGTATTGATTAACCGGCGCTTCGTTAAGACCTTCCCGTCGTCACCCCCGGACGAATTCTCCGTCAGGCGTCACGAGCTTGGCTTTGTTAAATCCGGAGACAAAGTTGACTATTGCCTCGTGCGCCAGTCGGTCCCCCTCGCAAAGTCAGCCAGGATTGAAGATGTAGCTGTCCGTCCCCTTCTTGAAATGTTCTTCTGTCCAGAACAAGGGGAACCTCAGTACGAGGGTTTCTTCCTCCCGCCCGTCTACTTCTCGGAAGACCCGACTGTACACCGAGTTCATAGCTTCCAGCGAGACCGGCCTCACGATGTAGTACCGATATTTAAAATCGCGAACAGAATCCATGTAGGTATGGAACAGGATGCTCACTTGCTTAAAGGACACCCAGCCGTGTATGCCGTCGGCCGCCTGTTTCTGGAGGTGAAAAATATGGAAGAAAAGGGGCACGGTTGCCCCCGATCTTGAGGTATTTACAAACACGCTCGAAGGCGCGGATAAAGGCGAGGGAATTAGGATGGAGCTGCGACGATGCCAAGCGCAGCCAGACGAACACCGACTGTTGGAAATCTGTGAAGGGCAGGCGCCATCCCGCCTCATCGAACATAAATTCGTACAGGGGAAACCTTATCCCCCGGTACGTCGAGCATATACGATGGTGCTCCCATGGCCAGAACATTTTCCACGTCTTCGCAGAGCCTACCAGACGGTGCTCGACAGTACAGAATATGTCGTCCTCGTCTCCGTCAACAAACTGGGAGATCATATTCAGGGGCTCGTCGCTGACCCACTCGTCGAGCGGTCATTCCTTGGCTCTAATGATCTCCGCCATCGGAGAGTCGGGTTGGTCGTCGACGTCTAAAGTTCCCACGGCCACGGCCAATGCGTCCATTTACCTGAAAAGCAGAAGGAAACGGTGAATTCGATGACCCATATCAAATTCACCCTTCCACCGCTGATCAAGTGAAAGGGCGAAGAAGGAGCGTCGGGATCAAGCGACTTCTGCACTCGCACAACGTCCTCGGGGTATCCAACGAGCGGCCCCGTGACCATCTTCAGTTCACCGGTGCTACGCCCCCCCCCCCCTCCCCCCTCGCGAGGACTCGTCCCACAATTAGGGATACTGTCGAAGATCCCGGGATGTTCATCCCGTGTCCTCGGGACATTCTTCTTGTCCCCGTAATTCTCGTACCTTCTCCCCGCGAGATTCAACAAGAAAACAAAGAAACACCGCCGTATTCGCCGGAGATTTCACGATCCCCATAGGAACTTCGTCAGTTCACCGTAGGACCACCGTATAAAATGCGAACGAAAAGAGAAAGATCAGAAAACTTACTTGAAATACAATTCTGATAGGGTTCCGACGCGGCAGTCTATGGTGGAAAGCGGCGGTCTGTGGCGGAAAGCGGCGGTGAAAGCATGGAAGGAAGAGAGAGAGAGAGTCTGAGCAAGGGAGGGCGAAAAGTGCAAATGAAACGGGAAGGCCCCTATTTATAAGACCCTCGCGGGACTCGAGGGGTTTCCTAGGCACTCGATTACGCTATCCTAGCCTAGCCGCCATAGGTAATGATGGCGTGTGACACGTGGCACGCGCTTTCCCATGCACGTCCCTTCGTTCCACCACACACATCCTTCCGTTGCTTTGCTGCTCGACTTCAAACTTCTCGTATCCCCGTAGCGTCGCCTAGCACAGTCTGTCAAACTCGAGCAGACCGATGAAGGTCCCCCCGATTAACCAATCGCTCCCCGTATAGAGGACTTTCCCCGAAAAAATGCGTCCTCGACACAGTTGCTGACCCTTAAGTCATTACTCCGACACCTCAGAGCAATGACTTGGGGGGCTCCTGTTCTGGACTGGGCCAACACCTGCCCCACCGTCGGGCAAGTCCAGCCCAATACTGATAAGGCCCAATGAGGCCAATACAATAGTCAACGCCAAACACGTCTCCAGCATTACCGAGCACACTCGTGCCTTCTCCTCGTCGGCCACGGGAAAGACACCACCGTCATGCAGAAGCTCTGAGTCGGGGAGGGCACCCCTTTCCTCGACATCCACGTGCTCCTCCCTGCAAGGACACGTTCTCTTGTAACTTCCCACCTTCGAAAGAATTGGTCTGCCCTACTTCCGGAGATCTCGGGACCGTTACCCCAGGGCGAAGACCACGTGCTGGTCTTCACTACGTCACGTAAGCCCTGACAGTTACTTGGATTGGGCCTTGCAATCCAGCCCAGTGCAAGTAACCGTTGGCCCCGCGCTAGGGGCTTTCTATAAATACCCTCTCACTTGAGAGGGTCAGGTTACTTCATATTCTAAACTCACATACTCTCTGTACTTGCTTTTCTCTGACCTTTCCTAACTTGAGCGTCGGAGTATCTTGCAGGTACACCCCCCCCCCCCGACCGTCTCCCCATCATCGGAGTGAAGGTTTCACGACGCTGTTGGTCATTATCTAACTGTCTGATCCAGGTACGATCAGCTGGACATTTAGTTGTTGAGTTGGAATATTTATTTATTTTATATTGATTAAAATATTACACATTTTACCAAGCTAATGGCACACGAATCATTCCTCTCTGCAGAAGTTCAAGACTCTCTCACATGAAAGAAACTCTTTCTTCGATTTCTTCTTCTTCTCAATTTTCACCTCAAACAAAAAACAAACAAATAACAAAAAAAAATAACACAGGCCAATAACAAAACGAAGAAAAATAGATAAATACCGACAAACGAGTATAGATCTGGAACAAGAAGATTAACGACTTACGATCTGATCAGAGTGATCGGAGAAACAAAATCAGACAGTGTTGTGTATCTGTTCTTCCAATTTCATATGTTAGATTTCGTTGTGAATATGAATGTTAATGGTGCTTTTGTTTGTGTTGTGTATCTGTTCTTCCAATTTCTTATGTTAGATTTCGTTGTGAATATGAATGTTAATGGTGCTTTTGTTTGTGTTGTGTACTTGTTGTTATTTGATAAGTGTTTGGGGGTGTTAATGATTTGAAGAAAAAAAATAAAACAATTGTGATTTATGCGTTAACTGAAGGAAAGAGGATGAAGTTGTGGCTATGGTGTTAGGATTGATTTTTTTTTTTTTGCATAAATGTCACGTGTTTTATATTTGTTGTGTAAGCCCCTTTCTCTGTGATATTTACTTCGATGTATAGTAAAATGAGAGATCCTCAACAATAAAACTGAATTATTTGGAGATTAAATCCATGATTTCTTTTTCGTTATTGTTTGGGAAAGTTTTTTTTAGTGACTTTGATTTTGTTTTTATAGTGTGATTTTGGAAAGCAATGATAATCATGTTTGGGATTAAGATTTGTTCTATTTTTTTTTAAGAACACTGATGGAACCAAGAATTCTAATGTCCTTATACCACATAAGCTGCTTACCTGGCATATCAATTTAGGAACCGTTAACGTTTTTTCACACAAATTAATGGTAGGGACTAAATTATTTAATGAAAGTAAAATTAATGGATTATTATGTACTAACGTTTTTTAATTCGATGACCAAAATGAAATTTCGCTCAAAATTAAGGGATTAGGGAATAATTATACATTTTTTCTTCAATTTTGCAATTTCGGATAGGCATCGTCTTTTGTCCAGCCTTAGTTTTGTATAACAACAATGCACGTTTTTTCCCTAACTGTCATCATTACAATGGCTACCATTATATTTTAAGGTTAAGCAATGAGTCAATCAATCTCCATGAAAAACAATTGACCATTCATTGTATCTTTCTTCATCCAAACTCTGACCCAAAAAATATGAATATCGTCAAGAAATTTGGTTCATTTGAAGCCTGAACTTTTTCTTTCTGGTGGGATTGAAGCCTACCCTTGAAAATTATTGGTTGTCTTTATGTGCCTTCTGATTGATGGATTTATTATATGACTACTTTTAAGGTAGCAATCACAACACAACTTTATGCAAGAATCACTTAAAAAAAATTATAGTAGTACCATGTTGTATGTTTTGTCTATCTAGTTATAGTGTAAGAAACGTGTCGTGCACGGATTCCTTTTAAAATGTCGGTAGTATTTTTTTAATAATAAACATTAAATATATATAATTAAATTAAATAAATGTTTATTTTTTAAGGATAAATTATTAAATTTATATGAACAAATATTGAAATGATTGTAAAAATCTATGTAAAATAATATTATGTAATACTATGTAAAAATCAATGTAAAATAATACTATGTAAAATAAATGTTATTAGTAAAAGTGCAGTGTCTAGTATGAGGTGTTTAGTAGTATGGTAGGTTAAGTTTTGGTTAAAAATATTTGTCACTTAATAGATTTATAATAGAAAGTGGTTGTGGTTCATTCTTATAAGAAAATTAATCAATGTATTGATGCTTTAATCAATATAGGTTTCTCGTTAGAGTTTATTACTGTTAGTTAATAATAATATTAGCTGTCTATTATTTTAGTCAAGAAGCAAGATACTAGCTACCTATTATCTTAGTCAAGAAGCAAGATATTAGCTACCTATTATCTTAGTCAAGAAGCAAGATACTAGCCACCTATTATCTTAGTCAAGAAGCAAGATATTAGCCACCTATTATCTTGATCAAGAAGCAAAGTGCATGCATGAGTAACACTTGGTGATTTGCATGGAAGGCACCTTTAGCTTACTTTTCCTATAAATAGGACCATAAGCAAAGCATTCTATTCATTCCAACATTGAGAGAAAAATATATAACAACCTTGAGAGAGTTTCAAGAGAATTAGAGAGATTTCTAGTTAGTGAAATTCTTGGGTGTAATTGGGATTTTGGGTAGTGAGAGATTGTGAGTGTTTGTAAACACTTTGTGTAAATTTCCCTTTTTCAATAGAAACATCTGCAGCAGCCCGGAGACGTAGGCATACTTGGACGAACTCCGTTATCAATTTTTGTGTTTTATTATTCCGCATTTATCACTTCTCATTAATTTGACTTTGGGGAAATTAGACGAAGTTTCCTAACAATTGGTTTCAAAGCAAGTCAGGTTCAAGTGGGAGTGATGTCCGCAGACGAAGGAAAGGTGAAAATTGAAAAGTTCGATGGTGTTGACTTCAGCTTTTGGAAGATGCAAATAGAGGATTATTTGTATCAGAAAAAGCTTTACCAACCTCTCACAGGAAAGAAACCAAATGACATGAAAGATGATGAGTGGAAGCTCCTCGACAGACAAGCTCTCGGTTTTATTCGATTGTCGTTGTCTCGTAACGTTGCATTTAATATTGCAAAGGAAAAGACCACCGTGAGTCTTATGGCGGCTCTTACTAGCATGTATGAAAAGCCATCAGCATCAAATAAAGTTCATTTGATGAGGCGGTTGTTTACGTTACGGATGGGAGAAGGCGCTTCAGCTACACAACATCTCAATGAACTCAACATCGTCATAACCCAGTTGAGTTCAGTTGGAATCGAGTTTGATGATGAGGTACGAGCATTAATACTTTTGTCTTCCCTACCAGATAGTTGGAGTGCTACTGTCACCGCCGTGAGTAGCTCGTCAGGAAGTACAAAGTTGAAGTTTAATGATGTTCGTGATCTGGTTCTCAGTGAAGAGATCCGACGAAGAGAGTTGGGTGAATCTTCATCCTCTTCATTGTTGCATACAGAGTCAAGAGGAAGAAATTCAACCAGAGGAAATGGACGCGGTAAATCAAAGGACAGGCGGTCCAAATCCAGAAATCATCGTAGTTTCTACAACTCGAAAACTATCGAGTGTTGGAATTGCGGAAAGACGGGGCACTTCAAAAATCAATGCAAGAGTCCACCAAAGAACAAGGAAGCGAAGGACGAGGCCAACGTTGCTTCTAGAGAAGATGATGCTTTAATATGCTCTCTAGAAAGTAAGGAAGAGTCTTGGGTGTTAGATTCTGGAGCATCTTTTCATGCTACTTCACAGAAAAAATTCTTCGAGAATTATGTCCCTGGTAACCTTGGTAAAGTTTATCTTGGTAATGAGCAATCTTGTGAGATTGTAGGCAAAGGTGAAGTGAAGATTAAGTTGAGTGGGTTTGTTTGGGAATTGAAAAATGTCAGACATATTCCCGACCTAACAAAGAACTTAATCTCGGTAGGCCAGTTGGCTAGTGACGGATACACAACAGTATTCCAGGGTGATGATTGGAAGATTTCAAAGGGTGCAATGATGATCGCTCGTGGTAAAAAGAGTGGTACTCTTTACAAGACAGCAGGAACATGTCATTTAATTGCAATTGCAGCAAATGAAAATCCCAATCTATGGCACCAGAGATTAGGCCATATGAGTGAAAAAGGGATGAAGATTATGCACTCAAAGGGAAAACTTCCAAGTCTCCGGTCAATAGAAATTGACATATGCGAAGACTGCATATTTGGAAAGCAAAAAAGAGTCAGCTTTCAGACAAGTGGAAGAACCCCAAAGAAAGATAAACTCGAACTTGTAAACTCTGATGTTTGGGGTCCAACAACCGTCTCATCCATTGGTGGGAAGAATTACTTCGTGACTTTTATCGATGATCACTCTAGAAAGGTATACACATACTTTCTAAAACATAAGTTAGAAGTATTTGAGGCTTTTAAGAAGTGGAAAGCCATGGTAGAAAATGAGACAGGCTTGAAGATCAAAAAGCTCAGAACCGACAATGGTGGTGAATACGAAGACACAAAATTCAAGAAGTTTTGCTATGAGCACGGTATCAGAATGGAGAGAACCGTGCCTGGTACGCCTCAACACAATGGTGTAGCTGAGCGTATGAATCGGACGTTGACAGAACGAGCCAGAAGCTTACGTATGCAGGCAGGCCTACCAAAGCAATTCTGGGCAGAAGCAGTCAACACAGCAACCTACTTGATCAACCGAGGTCCATCGGTACCATTGGAGCATAAAATACCAGAAGAGGTATGAAGTGGAAAGGAGGTCAAACTCTCACATCTTAGAGTTTTCGGGTGTGTAGCATATGTGCATATTAGTGATCAAGGTAGAAATAAACTTGATCCTAAATCTAAGAAGTGCACTTTCATCGGTTATGGTGAGGATGAGTTTGGATACCGTCTTTGGGATGATGAAAACAAAAAGATGATCCGCAGTAGAGATGTGATATTCAATGAAAGAGTGATGTACAAGGATATGCATAACACAACCACTAGAGATTCAGAAGCTCGTGAGCCTGTGTATGCAGACTTAGATGATGTTCCTGAAATTCCTCAATCTGAGGAACTATCTGAATCAAGCAGCGGAGAACGTTCTCCTTCATTGAGAAGGTCTATTCGATCACATGTTCCTAACAAGAGGTTAGCAGATTATGTTTTGTTAACAGATGAAGGCGAGCCTGAAGACTATGCAGAGGCATGTCAAACTGCAGATGCTAGCAAGTGGGAGTTTGCCATGAAAGACGAGATGAAGTCTTTAATCTCAAATCAAACATGGGAACTAGTTGAGTTACCTATGGGAAAAAGGGCACTTAACAACAAATGGGTGTATAGAGTAAAGGAGGACCATGATGGTTCCAAGAGATACAAAGCTCTACTAGTGGTCAAGGGATTCCAGCAAAAGGAAGGAGTTGATTACACAGAAATTTTTGCCCCGGTTGTGAAGCTCAATACTATCAGGACAGTATTAAGTATTACTGCCAGTGAAGGGCTCTTTCTTGAGCAATTAGATGTGAAGACTGCATTTCTTCATGGAGAATTAGACGAGGAGATATACATGCACCAACCTGAAGGATTCTCAGAAAAAGGTAAGGAGAACAAAGTGTGTAGATTAATGAAGAGTTTGTATGGCCTGAAACAAGCTCCAAGGCAGTGGTACAAAAGGTTTGAAAGCTTCATGCACAAGGAAGGTTTCCAGAAGTGCAATGCCGACCATTGTTGCTCCTTCAAGAGATATAACTCTAGTTATATCATTTTGCTACTTTATGTCGATGACATGTTAGTGGCAGGTTCAAATATAGACGAGATTAGAAACTTGAAGATGTAGTTGTCAAAAGAATTTGACATGAAGGACTTGGGTCCTGCAAAGAAGATCCTTGGAATGCAAATCACGAGAGATAAGAAAAAAGGAGTTTTACAATTATCTCAGGCAGAGTATATCAACCGTGTCTTGCAAAGATTCAACATGATCAACGCAAAACCAGTCAGCACACCTTTGGCAAATCATTTTCGCTTATCCAAGGAACAATCACCTCAGACCGAGGAGGAGAAAGAACTCATGGCTAAGATTCCATATGCCTCAGCCATAGGAAGTCTTATGTACGCAATGGTCTGTACGAGGCCAGACATTGGCCATGCAGTGGGAGTTGATAGCAGGTTTATGTCAAATCCAGGTAAAGCTCATTGGGAAGCAGTTAAGTGGATTTTGAGGTATCTACAAGGCACCACAAAGAAGTGCTTGTATTTCAGTAAAGGAGAAATTAAAGTACAAGGATATGTAGATGCAGACTTTGTAGGTGAGGTCGATCACCGAAGAAGTACCACTGGTTACGTATTCACTATCGGTACTACAGCAGTTAGTTGGATGTCGCGGATACAAAAAATTGTTCCTATGTCCACTACAGAGGCTGAATATGTAGCAATAACTGAAGCTAGCAAAGAGTTGATATGGCTTCAAGGGTTGTTGATAGAGTTGGGTTTCATCCAGAAGCAAAGTGTCTTACATAGTGACAATCAAAGTGCAATACATCTTGCAAAGAATTCAGCATTTCACTTAAGAACAAAGCACATTGATCTTCGTTATCACTTCATCAGATCTCTTCTTGAGGATGAGGTATTAACATTGAAGAAGATTGAAGGAAGAAAGAATCCAGCAGACATGTTGACAAAGGTGGTAACCATTGACAAACTGAAGTTGTGCTCAACTTCAGTAGGCCTGCTAGAGTAACAGACCAGGGAAGGCTGCTGCATGATTGATGTGTGAAGACCGATTGAAATCAGTCTTCAAGTGGGAGATTATTAGTTAATAATAATATTAGCTGCCTATTATCTTAGTCAAGAAGCAAGATACTAGCTACCTATTATCTTAGTCAAGAAGCAAGATATTAGCTACCTATTATCTTAGTCAAGAAGCAAGATACTAGCCACCTATTATCTTAGTCAAGAAGCAAGATATTAGCCACCTATTATCTTGATCAAGAAGCAAAGTGCATGCATGAGTAACACTTGGTTATTTGCATGGAAGGCACCTTTAGCTTACTTTTCCTATAAATAGGACCATAAGCAAAGCATTCTATTCATTCCAACATTGAGAGAAAAATATATAACAACCTTGAGAGAGTTTCAAGAGAATTAGAGAGATTTCTAGTTAGTGAAATTCTTGGGTGTAATTGGGATTTTGGGTAGTGAGAGATTGTGAGTGTTTGTAAACACTTTGTGTAAATTTCCCTTTTTCAATAGAAACATCAGCAGCAGCCCGGAGACGTAGGCATACTTGGCCGAACTCCGTTATCAATTTTTGTGTTTTATTATTCCGCATTTATCACTTCTCATTAATCTGACTTTGGGGAAATTAGACGAAGTTTCCTAACAATTACGTAGTGTTTTCTTCAAATTTTCTCCTAATTATATTTGACACTTCTTAGATGCGCAATATGTGAAAATTACTATTCATTTGTGTATAATTTTTTTCTTTCGAGTTCGTGTTCTTTTTATTATAAAAAAAAAATTAAATTTTATGCACTGTGTAGATTTGAATGTATTTACGATAATAATTATTATTTAATTTATAAATAAATAAATAAAACTTAAACAATTAAACACCATTAAATATTTAATTATAGACAATATTTTTAGAATGATATGGTATTTGATCACCAATTAATATTAAAACTTTTAGACAACTTTTTTATTTTAATTTTGAAACTACAAGCAACGGTGCATGAATAAGACATATAATACAAGATAGATTTTTTTTTTAATAATCAACGCTTCATTAATGAGGTCCAAATGAGATCAAAATACAATGTGATCAAGACTGCATTATGCAGACCAACAAAACCTACAACTTTGTCAATACATAGAGCAAAGATAACACTGCAGGGACTCCACTAAAACTAAACTAATTCACCGACTCCAACCAGAGATAATCACTACAACTCCATTGGCCATTTGAGTCCAACTACAAACGAACAAGCTTTCAAACAGCAGGAGAACTAAAGAGCTAGTTGAAGATACATCAGGTAATCCTTGATGTCCCCAAGGCCAGTCACCCCTACAGTTTGTATTTCCTCCACCTTTAGCAAAGAAGAGAGCTTCATCAACTTAAATGATCCAGCGGCTGCTTGTGTCATTCATACAAATTGTCCCTTAAATTTTTCTTGTTGTTCAACACCTTCCAATTCTAGAGCTAATGATAATAGAATGGAAAATTTCCTTAGGATCTACTATGCCGTCCTTAAAAAAATCTGATTTCTTAACCTCCACTAACATGCTATCAGCCATAAATAGCTTAACATTGTACCCCAACCTGGCTGCTTGGCCCAACTTCAAAAAGAGTCAATATAGGTGTTTTCCTTAGGAAACTCCACACCCAGCCACTACAAGAAATAAGATATTTGGCAGCGACTTTCAATTTGTTGACAATATCATACATATAACAACGACTAATTTAAATCGTAGTAATATGTTATTATTTTTTTCAACAATCAAATTATCATTGACAAAAGTGACTTATTGCAACAATTATTACTGTCGCCAGTAATAATTCAACTTTTTAATATGTATATTTCAACGACTAATGTAAGTCGTAGCAATAAATTATTATTTTTTTTCTCGACAATTATATTATCGCTGAGAAAAGTGACTTATCGCAACAATTATTTTAGTCGCTAAAAATAATTTAACTTTTTAATATGCATATTACAATGACTAATATTAGTTGTTGTAATAACTTTATATGTCTCTCAAATATTGCATTATTTATAGGAAAAAAATAACTTATTCCAACAACAAATATTATTGCTAAAAGTAGTATAATTTTAAATATACATATAGCAACCACTAATTGAAGTCGTTATAATAAGTTATCTTTTCGTTACAATTTTATTATTGCTAGAAAAAATTATTTATTTTTAAACATAAATCTTTTATGGAAAACTTATAGTTTCTTGCAGAGTATATTTTTTTACATATTTATTTTGAGTATGGTAAATGATATATCAAGAAAATTAATAATAATAATAATAATAATAATAATAATAATAATAATAATCTATTCTATACTATACTTCTATATTTTATCCTTTTTAAATAAATTTAATAATAATAATAATAAGAAGAAGAAATAATAATAAATTAATATTATTAATTTTTGATGCTATAATTTGACCAAAATAAAGAGTGAATTTTATTTAATTTGCATTACGATAAGAATGTGTTGATTTTATAAACTACCATTCTCTAAAATTTATTGTGTGGTTAATTTTTTTATGGTTATAATAATAATAATAATAATAATAATAATAATAATAATAATAATAATAATAATAATAATAAACTATGAAAGGGGATCATTTGACACCGGTGTCAAAATATTAACTTTGACACCAACTTCGATCCTTTTATTATTATTCATTCAATGACTAAGATATATTCACTTAAAACTAACACATAAGTGTTTTTAGGGAATTTATCGTAGCCATTGAATAGATAATTATAAAGGGATAGGATTTGTTGTCAAAGTTAATATTTTAACACCGGTGTCAAATGATCCCCTCCCATAAACTAATTATAACCATGTTTTTTTTAATGGAAAATTACCTATTATATTTTATTAAGATTTAAATTTTAGTGGAATTAGAAAAAAAACTAATGTGCCTATATTTCAGTCATTAGATTGAAAGATGCAAATTTTAGTGGGATTTAAAAAAAAATTATAACCATATTTTTTTAATAAGATTTAAATTTTAGTGGGATTTAAAAAAAACTAACGTGCCTATATTTTAGTCATTGGATTTTTAAATGCAATTTTTAGTGGGATTTAAAAAAAATTATAACCGTATTTTTTAATAAGATTTAACTTTTAGTGGGATTTAAAAAAAAAACTAACGTGCCTATATTTTAGTCATTACTGGTGCCTATATTGTAGTCATTTTTTTAATTATTTAATTATTAATAAAGAATTAAAGTAAATAGAAATTATGAGTTAATAATCTTAAACAATTAATTGAGAGATATACAAAGAATAAGTCAAAGTGAATAAGGCTATGTTTGGTAAAAATAGCGGTTGACTGATAAGTTAGCTGATAGCTAATAGTTTATGACTGATAGCTAGTGACTGATAGCTTATAGCTTATAGCTGATGACTGATGACTTATAGCTGATAAGCTAATTGAAGTGTTTGGTAAAATTAGCGGTTTAATTAGGTGATTAAATAAAATGACATAAAAGATATTTAATAATTATTATTTTATTTTAAATTATAATAAATTATAAATGATAGTAGTGGATTTTAGTTAAAATTATAAGAGTAAAAGTGGAAGAAAAAATGATAAGCTATAAGCTATAAGCTAAAATACTATTTAAAATAGCGTCTGAAAAATAAACTATAAGCTAATAAAATAAACTATAAACTCGTGATAAAAACACCGTTACTAAATAGATCTTTTATTGTCATATAAACTTATAAACTATAAAACATATGCTATAAGTTCAAAAAATATTTTCCCAAATCTAAGGTTTTTTTGCCGTATTAGTAGAGTAGGTTGAAATTATTGGGTTGAATGTTGAAAACGTAATACAAAGTTATGGAAAAGAGAATTTAATATGTGTTAAGGCACATCAAAATAGTAACCGAATATTTAAATGAGAGTCCAAAGTCATGCCTTTTAAAATGTGATTTAATGGATGATGTGGCAATTTATGATAGGGTTCAAGTGAAAAGAATGGAAATTATACGTAAATTAGTTGTACATATAATAATTGGTGTTTTTTTTTTCAAATTCATAATTAAACTACAGCAATTAAATTGGAGGTAATTTTGAGCGCTAAATTTGTTTTGGCAATTTTTGGATGAGTACTTTCTTTTGGGTAACTGCTACCCATTATCTTCTCTTGTGAGAATTCCTTCGCCATTACTTTTCAATTTCTTTGATAATCAACTTCAATTTCTTTCATAATCTAGTTAGTTATTCTTTTTCAAGGTAAATGCATCTTTTGAGATTTCATTCATTTTTATATTAATCAATTTTGTAATTGATCTATTCATGTTTTGTCATTTACTCTATTTAGTTATGACGCCCTCAAATCAAGGTCAAGATTTACAAATTTCAAATTCTTCAGATACAAGTAAGCAACAAGAAGGTACTTATTGAACTTCTTAACATTAATTTTACCTCTTCATATACTATTAGTTCTCATATTTCCACCTTAAAAATTCATATTATATTTCTTATAAACTTAACTTTTCGGTAAAAATGCAATAGAATATACAAATACAAGAAAAATTGGAAGAGGAAGAACTACTGGCTTAGGTATTGTAAAAAAGAAAAAGAAGAGTGCTATTGGAAAATTGCAAATTGTTATTCCTAGCGATAAAATGGTAGCCGTTGGGGCAGGAGCTGCAAATTGTGACTGAAATATCAAGTTGTCCTAAAGAATGCTCCTTTTAATGTCAAAAGATGGGGAAAAGTACCTAAAGCTATACATGATAAGATCGTTTCAAAAGTTTTGGTAAATTATAAATTGTACATTTTATTTTATTTTATTTTTTTTATAAAGTATTTACAATAGTTTTTTTTTTAATTGTTGATTGCAGGATACTTTTGACATTGATAATACAACACATAATATGGATGTTATTCTCGAAACTGCTAAAAGACTCTATCAAAATCATAGATGTAAATTTCATCGACACTTTAGGCAATACAAGGCAAATGAGACAACATTAGAACATAAGCCAGAAGATATAAGTGAGGAAGATTGGAAGTATTTGGCAGATTACTTTTCAAGTGCTAACCATAAGGTATGTTTCTATTAAATCTAACAAAAATATGGATGACTTAGTTCAATTTTTTTAGTATATTTTTCATTGAATTGATGACTAATAGATAATTATATGTTGTGATGATATAAATTTGTTTATAGAGAGATCCAGAAACTCAAAAAGAGGCAAACTATCAAGATTTGTGGCGAATGACTCACACAAATAGCAATGAAGAATCTTCTAGTACACCTAATATAACTTTTGAACCTGATCACAAAGTTAATTACATGACTAAAGAAAAATTGTAAGTAGGATTTTCTAACTTCTTACATGTGTGATATGAATATTTTAAGTATTTATAGTTTATGTGTTATAAGAATTATATTTTATGATAATGTATTATACAAGTGCTCTTCATGATTGCTATTGATATATAGTGTTATGGGATGTTAATTGTGTTTTATGTAAGAAGTTGGGAACAACATTGTTACTCTAAGGATAGTTGAACTAGTATTTTTGTGTAACAAAGAGTTTTAAAATTGTAGGTTCATTTTATACTTTGATGTGAATTTTTATACTTTGATGTGAATTTTTATTATATTACTCCCCCCGTCTCACAATAGGTGTCCTCTTTCATTTTTTTATTTGTCTCAAATTATTTGTCCCTTTAGAATATCAATGTAATATTTATTATTTCTTTCCACTAACTTACCCTTATTTATTGTATTTTAATTCATTTAACTACTCCACTATCTATTATTAATAAGGTTATTTTAGTAAATGACACTCGTTTTATCATTGAAATCAACACAATTAATCATTATCTTAAAAAGTGTGAAAATCTAAAAAAGGACACCTATTGTGAGACGGAGGGAGTAGTTTTTTTCTATTGTAAAAGAATGTATTGAAAAAGAAACTTGTACACTAATTTTTTATTGTTTTGAATTTGTAGGTCAAATAAGAGTACTTCAACTACTTCACCAAGAAAACTTCGAAGCAAAGATATAAAGAAAAATTAATATTCTTGTTGGCGAGAGTCAAATTTTCATTTATTAATTATGTAATTTTTATTTTTATTATTGTGTGAACAAAATTGTTTATTAATACTTAGTTTTTGACGTTTTTAGGAATTTAAATTTTTATGTCAATTGGGATAATTTGTGATATTTTTTATTTTAATGTTATATTAACTATTGTTTACATTTTTTGAAAAAATATATTACCAATGTTGTGATTTATATTGTTAAATCATTTATTTTTAAATAGTAATGACAATTTAAATAAAAATGTGAATGATACAAATTTTAAGAGGACGTTAAATATATAATTATATTTTTATTAAATGA
The DNA here is from genome assembly GCA_022829125.1 of Lathyrus tuberosus. NCBI lineage: Eukaryota > Viridiplantae > Streptophyta > Magnoliopsida > Fabales > Fabaceae > Lathyrus > Lathyrus tuberosus. The sequence goes on along the minus strand of JALAZF010000236.1, from coordinate 8,825,809 downwards.
TATAAATTGTTGAGAAATCTAATTTATTCCAACTACATTTTTGGTTGAGGTATAGAAGATATGGCAATAATATCGTGACAAATATAATTTTCGACAACATCTTTAGTTGTTGCCAAAAAGCATCTTTTGCTAACGATTATGGTCATTGTGCTCTATCAAATAAGGCAACAATACTTATTGTTGTAAAACATTTGCTATGACAGCGACATCAAATGTCATTGCAAAACTTTTTGCAACGACACTTATACCAACGATATGCAACGACATTTTTTTTTGCTACAAAAAATACATTTCGCAGCAACTTCATATTTATCTCAACAACTTTTGTCGCCGCAAAAACTCATTTTTCTTGTAGTGAGCCATACTTCAATTTCTCTCCACAACTGTTTTATTTTCACACACGAAATGAAGATATGAGATATCTCTTCAAAGTCCTAAAAACAGAAGACACGTGATTGTTGGTGAGGATCTGTAATGATGCCTCTGGCAGCAAGATTTTGACGGGTTGGCAGCCTATTGAGAAACAATCTCCAACTAAACACTTTCACCTTGAGAGGGATTTTCACCTTCCACATACGATTCAAAGCTTCTAACTGTTGGTGGTTTAACACCTCCGTTTCCGTATTTTGATTCAGAACCAAGTAACAGGCTTTTACACTGAATTTGGAATCATTATTTGTTGGCCACGTGATGGTATCCTCCACTTGCTGAAGAGTTACTTCCTCTATAATCTGAATTAATTCCTCAGCTGCCTCTCTAACTTCTTCAATCACTATGATATTCCTTCCAACAAGGTCCCATTTCCAAACATTATCATTCCAAGTACCACACTCCTTAACTAGAACATTCTGATCTGGGGATGAAAAGAAGAGTTCAGGGTATTGAGTTTTGAGGGTTACTCCTCCTATCCATCTAGTGTGCCAAAATAGAGTGTTTCCTCCATTTTCAATTTTCCAATGTAACATACTCAATATTCGTTGTGTGTTTGAAGGCATACAGATCTGGATAAGATCCTTCCACCATCTTGAGGCATGCCTTGGATTGTTCAGTGGCTTGCCTGTGAACAGATTAGTTAAATCAATTTCGTATTTAGCCTTTATGACTCCACTCCATAAAGCTCCATGATCATTGGTCACCCTCAAAAGCCATTTTGAAATTAGAGCTCTATTGAACATTGAAATATCTTTAATTCCAAGGCCTCCTAGCTTTCTAGGTTTGCAGACTTGAGACCACTTTACCCACGCAACACTCTTCTTGTCCCATTCACCAGCCCAAAGGAACTTGCGTTGTATAGCTTTGATTTCTTTCAAAACTTTGGAAGGTGCCAAGTAGAACGATAAAAAATGGACTGGTATGTTAGTTAAGACCGAGTTTATCAAAGTCACACGGCCACCAACGAATAATAATTTACCCCTCCATGATTATAAGCGAGCTTTTATTGATTCCACTACCGGTTTCTAGAATGAAGTAGTCTTATGTCTCCCTCCAACAGATAGGCCAAGGAATTTGAATGGAAATTTTCCCTCTCTGCAAGACAAGAAATCTGACACAACTTAAAATAAGTGAAATTGTGTCTCCTTAACTTTTAAAGGTTTGGTCATAATATGCATTATTGTTTTTAAGAGATATTCAAAGGAGACTCTTTTGGTCCGGATCGAATGATAAGGTAAGAATCGTTTGGGTCAGTTGATCTTTTATTTGTAGGTCAAAGAGTTGTGGTGGTATTAGAATAAAGGATATAGGTGTTTTTAAAAGAGCATTATTGTTAAAGTAGTTATGGAGATTCATCAAAGAACCTTGTGCTATTTGGAAGAGGTTCCTAGAAGTCAGGTATGGATGTCTTAAGAGCAGAATATTTTTAAAGGAGTCTAGGGAGTCAAGGGAGGATTTATTGTGGTGGAAGGACATAATGAGCGTAGGAGATTCAATGGATGGAGAAGGTTTTGTAAGGTAAATCTCATGTAAACTTGGGGAATGAACTCTTGTCTCTTTTTGGAATTCTAGCCGGATTGGTCCTTTGTCTTTGAGGTGTGTGTTTCAGGATCTATTTGCTGCTTCTGACATGAAATGGGTAGCAGTCAAGCATATGGGGGAGTGGTGGGGTGATGAGTGAAAGTGGGATCTTTGCTTCAACGAGCAGGTTTTGGTGGGGAATCTGGTGGAGGATATATCAGAACTCGTGGTCTTGCTATCTGAAGTCAGCCCTTCTATTAGTATTGTTGATGAGTTTGTTTGGCAAAGGAGTCCTTATAAACTTTTCTCTGTTAAATCATGCTATGAAGTTTTGTTGCAGGCTGATAGTTTGGCAGAATTGAAGATTACTCCCAAGACTGCTTTGAAAATTCTTTGGGTAACTAAAATCCCTTTGAAAGCTAAAATATTTGGTTGGAGATTGATTTTGTATAGGTTACCGGTGAGATCCAACCTAGCGGCCAAGGAAGTAATCTCTAACATTCATGATATGGTTTGTATGTTTTATTTCAATGTTGTGGAATACATAGATCATTTGTTCTTCTCTTGCTCACACATTCAGTTGGTATGGAGCCAGGTCTCAGACTGGCTTGGTATATCTTGGAGTGGTGAGGATAATGGGTGTGAATCCATGATGGATTAGTTCTTGAAGATGGAGAGGAGATGCTCAAAGGCGTCCGCGTGCTTCATCTAGATTACGACATGTTGGAACATCTGGTTGACTGTGAATCAAATCTTATTCAATGATGTGATAGCTAATCCAGGTGAAATCGCTACTAAGACTATTCATACTTGGTGATGGTTAGATTTTTTCTCTCCTAGAAGGGTTACATGTAGTTATTATGAATGGTTTAAGAATCCTTCTGTTTTTTTTTTGTAGGTGGTGTGTTTTATATATAGATGTTGATTTTGAGTTGGCGTGCTTTTTGGTTTATTTGATGAAAGTCGGTTGGAGTACCCCTAGTACTCCTTTGAATATATTGTTGCTTATAAAAAAACTAATAGTAGACATGGATATTAATGTGGAAAAATCATCACACAAAAGGAAAAATAATATTTTGATATATTGGAATGAATGTACAAAAGGTCTATTTATATTGGTTAATAATAACCAACTTTCTTAAATAATAGGAAACAGAAAAACTAATCTAAAACTAAAAATACATAATAATAATAATAATAATAATAATAATAATAATAATAATAATAATAAATCATAACATATTCATATCTAATACACCCCCATAAGATGGACTATGGAGGTTAATGAGGCCAAGCTTGGAAATCTGTGTTGCAAAAGTAGGCTGGTAGAGTTGTTTGGCGAGGAAGCCTGCACTTTGAAGTCTTGTGTGTATGGGAAAAAGTTTGATAATGTCGGCTTTGATCTTCTTGCGATAACATGGCATTCTATCTCTATGTGTTTTGAACGTTCATGAAATGAAGGATTATGTGAGAGGTAGATAGCGGAGTTGTTATCACAATAAACCGAAGTGGTTTGGTTAAATGAGTGATTGAAGTCGTGAAATAAATTATGTAGCCAATGAATCTCACAGGCTAAGTTGGCCAAAGCTCTGTATTCTGCCTCAGAGCTGCTCTGGGAAATTGTGTGCTGCTTTTTGGATTTCTAAGATATAAGAGAGGCCTATAAGAAAACTGCATAACCAGTGATAGATTTGCGAAAGACAGGGCTAGTTGCCCAATTTGAATCTGCAAAGCCAGACAAAAGCAAGTTAGAAGTAGCAGAATAAAATAAAATTTTGCAGGAGCAGTTTTTAAATATTGTAAAATTCGGATAGCGTCTTTGAAGTGAACATTTTTGGGTGTAGAAACATGTTGGCTAAGTTGTTGCACGACAAAACAAATTTCTAGTCTAGTTGTGGTTAAGAAAATGAGCCTGCCTATAAGCTGTATGTATTGTGTGGCATCTTTATAAGGAGGAGAATCGGAATAGTGGAGCTTAAGGGAAGGATAATAGGGGTTTTAGATGGCTTGGTAGCAAGTTAGTCAGATTCTTCAAAAAGTTATAAAGTTGATTTTCGTTGATTAACTAAAATGTCTTTGGAGGATCTGGCAACTTGAATGCTAAGAAAGTATCTAAGGTTCCCTAAATCTTTAATTTTAAAGGAGTCATGAAGGAAGGTTTTGACAAAAGAAATTTCAGTTAAATCATTACCAGCCAGCACAATATCATCAACATAAATAAACAAAACAGTAAAGGAAAAGTCATGATACTTAGTAAAAACAGAGTAGTCAGAAAGGGAATGTTTATATCCTATGGAAAGTAGAGAATCAAAATTTTTTGCATACCATTGTCTGCTAGCTTGTTTAAGTCCATAAAGGGACTTTTGGAGCTTGCAGACTTTTGTGCTAGTACAAACAGAAAGATATAAATGAAGACCATTAGGTAAGGTCATATATACTTCGTCATGTAAATCACCGTGTAAAAAGGCGTTATTCACATCTAATTTTTGTAAAAACCAGCCATTAATGGAAGCTAAAGCAAGGATATAACGTATCGTTGTGAGTTTGACAACCAGAGAAAAAGTATCGAAGTAATCTATACCCTTTACCTGTGTGTAACCCTTTGCCACGAGGTTTTCAACAAACATCGTAATAATCCAAAAAGGTTTTCAACATATAAAACCATATCATCAAATGACAACAAAATAAGGAGAAAACATAGTTTGACTCAAAGGACCCCAACCCGATGTTACACTATCAGAGCAAGACCCTCTAAATCGACAAAAGCAAATAAACTCCAAGATCCTCGAAAGCATCCACAGCTAAACTTGATCACCTGCACATTACCCACGTGGAGGCAACATTCAAACAGGCAAGGTGAGTAATCACAATTCATAATAATCATTATAAAACAAGATATACATAAAATGGCATTATCTTCATATACAGCATCTTCTGGGTCATCACAAGGAAACATCGAAATCACGAACAAAATCATAAAATATATTAATGCCAATTAAATGCAAATGCACAACAAGACTCATGCATGTGGTACCAATCGTCATAATAGATGGACACTAGGCCATCAACCCTCCAAAGATCCATGTCAATAGGATCGATCCCGCAATTAGAACCGGAGCACGTCATAATTACCTCATATCCGCACAATGGGAATGAAGCGTTGTCATAGAGGATGCATATGAATGTATGATATACAACATCACTAACCGTCATCATCAAATAAACATCATAATGTGCATCATCATTCATCAATTATCATATACGTCATGTCATCACATATTCGTCAAATAATCACCAAAACATCATCATATAATCATCAGTAACATCATAGAAAATCATCATAGAAATCACATCATCAAGACATCACATCAGCACAGCAGCATAAGCAAAATTTCGCGAACAGCAGACGTTCGCTCTAGGGTTCACTAGGCGAACCTGTTCGCTGGGACCTTCGCTTAGCGAAGCCGCCAGCGAATCCCACAGACATCATACTAAGACACCAGAAACTACCATCTGTCATGCTCGCTGGTTTATTCACTGGGCGAAGCTACTCGCTGATTCACTCGCTTACCGAGACTTCCAGCGAATCCCCCACTTCCACTCCAAAATCATCTCAGTACCTACACTCATGTTATCGCACATTAGCTGCGCTGTTCGCTTAGTGAACCTTGGCGAACATTCGCCTAGTGAAGTGATGGTTCGCTTAGCGAACCTGCGTTTACAGCAAATCGCTGCTACGCGCCAGTGGTTCCATAGCCTCAAAGGTACCTACAATTACAGCTTCAACTGACCCAAAAACATCCTTATAACAGTTCTAATGCATCACGGAGATCAAAAACATAAAACCTACGTCTATTAGGTCGATTTGGGACCCTACGGGAACCTTAAATTCCCTAAACCTTCAAAACTCTCAAGCTTCCTATAAACTCCATAACTCCCTTCACCACAATATTGAAACTACAACAATGGGGAAATCTGCCCCAAAGGTCTATTTTTATCCGGTTAAATTCAACCCTTAATAATCGATTCACAAAATACCTTCAAAACATCAATTCGTCACAAAAATCTTATAAACCCTCAAACACAAAACAACCACTTCAATTACATCGAATCCTATAATGAAAACAATGAAAGGTAATTACTCCCCATACCTTAGATTGTCGATCCGATGTGTTTTCTCTTGAGTTTTTTTGGAAACCTTCACGAATTCCTCGCCTTTTCCCTTTTTCCTCAGAGCTCTCCTTCTTTTCACGGTTAACCAAAAATGAACCTCATTCTCAAAATCCTCCTTAAATATTCCACCTAACCCTTGGGCCTCAAAATTGGGCTTTCTCCATAATGCCCTAACTAATTCTCTTCAAATGCCCGTCTTACCCTTAATTCCTCTAATATTATTTAAAATAAATAATAATACAATATATTCTGTAATATATAATATTATTTAATTAAATAACCAAAACTTCACAAAAACACCGACATCGACACAATCCACCAAAATTCACAGAAATCCACGAACATAATATTTAAATAAATTAAATAAAATATTCTTACGAAATTTGGGGTGTTACAACCCTCCCCCACTTAAAGGATTTTCGCCCTCTAAAATTACCTCAAGGAAATAGAGTCGGATACGACTCCCTCATCTGATCTTCACGTTCCCAAGTCCAACTTTCGCCAGCTGGTCCACCCCATAACACCTTCACCAAAGTTATGTCTTTACCCCGTAGTTGCTTAATCTCTCGACCATCGACACGCACAGGCAATGCTTCCACAGTCAGATTATCCCTCACTTGTACATCATCCATCTGAATCATATGCAACGGATCCGGAATGTACTTCCTCAACTGAGACACATGGAACACATCATGCAAATTCGCAAGTGACGGCGGTAAAGCAATTCGATAGGCTACCTCTCCTATCCTCTGCGATATCTGATATGGACCAACAAAACGTGGGGTGAGCTTCCTAGACTTCAAAGCTCGACCCACACCAGTCACTGGCGTCACCCTAAAAAACACGTGATCTCCCTCTTTGAATTCAAGTGCTTTCCTCCTCTTATCATGATAGCTCTTCTGACGACTCTGCGAAGCTTTCATCCTCTCTTGGATCTTCTTAATCTTCCCAGTCGTCTCTTGCACAATTTCAGGTCTGAGTACAGCACTCTCTCCCGATTCATACCAACACAACAGAGTCCTACACCTTCTCCCATACAAAGCTTCATAGGGCGTCATTCCAATACTAGCATGAAAACTATTATTGTACGTGAACTCAATCAACGGTAAATGGATATCCCACGATCCTCCATGATCCAACACACAAGCCCTCAACAAATCCTCCAAAGATTTGATAGTCCTTTCTGTCTGACCGTCCGTCTGCAGATGATATTTAGAACTCATCCTCAACTTGGTACCCAACGCATCTTGCAAACTCTTCCAGAACCTTGATGTAAACCTTAGATCTCTATCCGACACAATACTCGAAGGTACCCCATGTAACTTCACAATCTCCTCAATATACATCTCAGCTAACTTCTGTATAGAGTGATTAATCTTCATCGGCAAGAAATGAGCCGACTTAGTTAATCTATCCACGATCACCCAAATTGAATCAATTCCCTTAACAGTCTTCGGCAATCACACTTGGACATCTCAGCATCAGCACGATTGTAGTGCGAACAGAACTTCACCAAAGCCTCGAACTTTGCGGCATACTCTGCCACAGTCATATCTCCTTGCTTCAGCTCAAGGAATTCCACTTCCCTCTTGCCACGAGCATCCTCTAGAAAATACTTCCCCAGAAACTCCTAATTAAACCTAGCCCAAGTTATCACAATGCCAACATCCTTGAGTCTCTGACGAGTGTTATCCCACCAGTCCTCAACCTCTTCTTCTAGCATATGCGTTCCGAACTGAACCTGTTGCACATCAGAACACCCCATCACTCGGAAGATCTTCTCGATCGCCTTTAGCCACTTGTGAGCACTTGCTGGATCATGCGTACCCACAAAAGTCAGTGGATTTTTCCTTTGGAACTTCCCCAAAGCACGAAACTCATAAGGAGCTCCACCATTTGGATTCAACTGCGCCACCATATTAGCAACCAATTCCAACGCATCAGCAATCACACGATCGTTTCTTCCAGCCATCCTGCATACCACCTACAAGGTTAGAAGAACTAAAACATCGACAGTGTACACATACTCGTCGACTGACAGGGGACTGACATCACGTAAAAACCTAGCCGAACGGACCGACCTGCTCTGATACCACTAATGTAACACCCTTTTCTACCCCCACAAATGTTGCAGCAGAAATAACTCAAATATCAGAGTAAAGCATCAAAATCACCTCAAAAGGGTGCACATTTCTCATTTAAATCAAATTAATACACTTTCCCTGTAAACAAAAGGGTTTTCCTCAAAATAACTCAAAAGTCTTCACATGGCAGCGGAACTCAAAATTCTCAATTAAAAGGTTTTCAACAAACATCGTAATAATCCAAAAAGGTTTTCAACATATAAAACCATATCATCAAATGACAACAAAATAAGGAGAAAACATAGTTCGACTCAAAGGACCCCAACCCGATGTTACACTATCAGAACAAGACCCTCTAAATCGACCAAAAGAAAATAAACTCCAAGATCCTCGAAAGCATCCACAGCTAAACCTGATCACCTGCACGTTACCCACGTGGAGGCAACATTCAAACAGGCAGGGTGAGTAATCATAATTCATAATAATCATTATAAAACAAGATATACATAAAATGGAATTATCTTCATATACAACATCTTCAGGGTCATCACAAGGAAACATCGAAATCATGAACAACATCATAAAATACAACAATGCCAATTAAATGCAAATGCACAACAAGACTCATGCATGTGGTACCAATCGTCATAATAGATAGACACTAGGTCATCAACCCTCCAAAGATCCCCGTCAATAGGATCGATCCCGCAATTAAAACCGGAGCACGTCATAATTACCTCATATCCGCACAATGGGAATGAAGCGTCGTCACAGAGAATACATATGAATGTATGATACACAACATCACTAATCGTCATCATCAAATAAACATCATAATGTGCATCATCATTCATCAATTCTCATATACGCCATGTCATCACATATTTGTCAAATAATAACCAAAACATCATCATATAATCATCAGTAACATCGTAGAAAATCATCATAGAAATCACATCATCAAGACATCACAGCAGCATAAACAAAATTTCGCGAACAGCAGACGTTCGCTCTAGGGTTCGCTAGGCGAACATGTTCGCTGGGAGCTTCGCTTAGCGAATCCCACAGATATCATACTAAGACACCAGAAACCACCATCTGTCATGCTCGCTGGTTTATTCGGTGGGCGAAGCTACTCGCTAATTCACTCGCTTAGCGAGACTTCCAGCGAATCCCCCACTTCTACTCCAAAATCATCTCAGTACCTACACTCATGTTAACGCGCATTCGCTGCGCTGTTCGCTTAGCGAACCTTGGCGAACATTCGCCTAGAGAATCGATGGTTCGCTTAGCAAACCTGCGATTACAGCAAATCCCTGCTACGCGCCAGTGGTTCCACAGCCTCAAAGGTACCTGCGATTACAGCTCCAACTGACCCAAAAACATCCCTATAACAGTTCTAATGCATCACGTAGATCAACGGCATAAAACCTTCGTCTATTAGGTCGATTCGGGACCTTACAGGAACCTTAAATTCCCTAAACCTTCAAAACTCTCAAGCTTCTTATAAACACCATAAATCCCTTCACCACAAGATTGAAACTACAACAACGGGGAAATCTGCCCCAAAGGTCTATTTTTATCTGGTTAAATTCAACCCTTAATAATCGATTCACAAAATACCTTCAAAACATCAATTCGTAACAAAAATCCCATAAACCCTCTGTAGCGGAAAAATTGTGAGCATAAGCTATTGATTAACTTAACTCGAAAATCAAGAGTCGCCACCGTACTTTTATTTTATCCAAAAAGGAAAGGAAAAAGAGCGAACAAAACCTACACAAGCTCTACAACAAGAACAAGTGAAGAGAGACTGGATAAGGGGGGTTGATTACGCAATGGGAAAGTGTTAGCACCCAAAATGTCTATTGTACTCTATAGGAGCCCTTTGAAATATCTACCGCTTTTGGTCTGAAAATGTTTGCTTGAAAAGAGATTGAGGAGATGAGAAGAAAAATTGTTTTTTAAGATTTTTGTGTTTGGAGAGACTTGTCGACTCATGCCTACATACCAACGATGTGCAATTTAGGATCAAACCCCCGTAATTCGTGGTACAAAGAATGAAATTTGTTTGTTTTGGTTGATTTTAAAATGTAAAGACAAGTCGTCATTTCCAAGCGAATAATTCCGCTTAAAGAAATGAATCATGTCTAAACTTATGAAAAAGTTTTAAAGGAAAACTGCACGAGGGAACAAAAAGAGTTTGATGAGTTTAATGTTTTTTTAAAGTCTTTTGAAAAAGGTGTCAACATGCTTATGTAGTTTAGCATTTTGTTAAGAAATGAAAAGAAAAGAGTAAAATCACTTGACAAAGTCAAGGTTTGATTATGAAAGATGTGATAGTTGAAATCAAGAAGGTTTTGAAAAAGAGAGAGAGTTTTGAAAATTGAAGAACGGGGAGGAGAAAAAGTGACTATCCTAAAGCATAATGTAAAAGCTAAGGATGAGAATGATCTAACCACAAAAGCAAGCTCCAAAGTCTTCGAACCATAATTCCAAAGCAAAGGAAAAAGGTCCTAGTTCTAAGTCCAAGGTTCCAAGAATTTCATTGGATGTCCAAGGTCTAGGTGCAAAGCTCCATGTCCATTGCAACGGATAATGACCATAGTCCAAGATTAGAAGCACAAGTTTTTTTAGAGGTTTTAGTCTTTATTAATGTTTTTGGTCCAAGTGGACAAAGAGAAAAAGGCATAAGCATAAACATGTGTCCAACGGACAAAGGAAAAATTGCGGAAGCATAAACATATGTTCAACGGACAAAGGAAAAATTGCGGAAGGATAAACATGACATGAAATGATAATAATGAAGCATAAAAGTAAAAGAGATATAGGGAGCGAGAAGGAAATGTAAAGGATTGGTACAATAGTATTGTTAGTAAGTTAGTGATTAGTTGTTAGTTGTTAGAGTAAGTGATCAATAATAATTGAATAATTGCACTTAGGTCAAGGTTAATGAGAACTCATTAGAGGATTGATAAGACCCAAGCCTCCTAACAACAAGTTTCATAAGTTTTGAACCAAAAGACAAATAATCAATCATTCTTGATGGTTTTCCGATACGGGATAAATATTGCGCTATGTTAAGCAATCGCCGAGTAATTTACGGAGTAATTACCCTACAAATGAGGCCGGTCAATAGCTCTTTGTGCTAATGCATGCTAGATGAACGATATGTAAATCGTCATCCGAAAGCAATACCGCACGAAAAGAAAAATGGTAACGATCTAGTCTTGATCGAAATTCAACAAAGGAATTCCAAGATCAAATAGACTTTCATCGATCAAAAAGAAAATAGATGAAGAAAAGTGGATCTAACATTTATGATGCACCAACAACCAATAATGAGAAATTTAAAATGAGAATTCAAAATAAAATCAAGACTAAAATGAAATCTCATGATATATATATATATTTTTTTAAAAGCAATTATTCTTAACAAAATTAAAAAAGTAGTATGATCCAAAATTAAAAATAAAATAAAAAAGATTAAGAAGAACTTATATAAAAAAAAGAAAATTAAAGAAGATTTTATGATAAAAAAAAGAAGGTGGCATAAAAAAAAAGGAGGTGATGAGATCCGCATGGCCTTAGGCCCAAAGTTTTACTTCAAAAAAATTTTAAAATGAAAAAAAAACAAAATAAGAATAAAAGTAAAAGAAAAAGTGGAAACAGGATTCAGATTATATCTTCTTCTTCCTCTCATCACGCCACTATTCATGGCCATGCTTGCATCTCATTGTTTCACAAAAACCGGAGCGGCGGGACGCGGGAACAGGACGGAATGAATCGAAAATGGACGTTTTACGCAATGGTGTAATCGATTTCAAGAATCGTTCAACAACAGTTCAAGTCGAAAAATGCGAAATCAATCTGATACCTTCAAAACAAGGTTTGAAATAGTTCAATTCTTCTTTTCCTCTTCTGCTGGACTTGCGTTTATTCACTGTTGTTGTTGCTTGTGGATGTTGGATGAATGATGTTGAGTGTTGTGGTGCTTCGTTGTGAGTGGTTGTTGCTGAATGTTGATGTTGATGTTAATGGTGTAGGTTGATTTGAATTGAAGAAGAGTTTGTGAATTGTTGATGAAGGTTTGGAGTTGAATTGATGGAGTTTATTGGTGAATTGAAGAGGTTATTGAAGCTTGGATGAATTTGAAGCTCGATGATTTTTTTTGCAGAATTTTAGTAGGCTATTCAAGCTTGAGAAAAAGAGTGAATCAAAGCACTTATTTATAAGTGAATTGGAGGTGATGTGAGCTGCAGAATAGAATTGTCGTTTTGAAATTTTTTCACTCGTTTTGGTTTCATCTCTTCTTGCTGAAATTATTGATGTCGTTTCACATTTGAATGTAGGGCGTGTAATTTACGTTTAGGTTCTGAAAAAACTTCATGTCGTTTTCAAGTGTTCACTGCGTTTCATGTGCTTTTGCAGATTGTTTCTTTTGCGTTTTGTGTAGCTGATATGTGCGTTTGAAAGCTCATGTCGTTTGAAGTTTGTTTTTCTGCGTGATGGCTTGCAGGTAGCTTGCATTAACACGGCTTGGGTGGCTTTGTTTGAAAGTGGCTGGGAATGATGGGCCGTGCGCAACAATGGTTTTGCTCAACAAGAATGGTTTGTACTGCGTTTGGAAGTAGTAGCTAGGAGTAATTCAAATGGCTTATTTTGTTGTTAGTGTGAAATGTCTTGATGATATGGTGGTATGAACATGGGCCGTGTAGTATGGCCTTGTACATCATATAGCCTTTTCTTTTCTTTTTTAAATATTTTTCTTGACAATTGAATTGGATAGGTAAATGGGCTTTGAATATGGATTAGAAAAATGAAAATCGACATGGACATTGGGTATTTGGATAATTGGCTATATATAAAAATGGATATGGACTTTAAATTGGATTTTGAAAAAATGGATTATGAGAAATGGATTGGTAATTGGTTTTAGAATGAAATTTGATATGGATAAAAAATGGATATCTATAAAATATGGATATATGGAAAAAATGGGAATGGATAAAAAATGGAAATTGATAAAAGAAAATAGATAATGGATATTGAATCAAAATTTGAGAATTTGAATGGAAAAGGGTATGGTTTAGAAAAAGAAATGGTTTAAGGAATGAAAATGAAAATGGATCATGAATAGCAGATCTTTATTTTTAGCCCAAAACCCATCTTGACTTTTTTTCGCAAGCCTCTGAAAAATGCACACAGCTACCATTGAACAAACCACAACTGAACAACATCCATTTGAATATGATGAATATCGCCACATGACAACTTGACATAAACTGCTTGAGAAATAGCCCACTGAAACAGATAACTTTCTCTTGAAGCAATCTCTTGATAGTTTGACCAAGATTAGGTCAAACATCCATCTGAACTGGATCATGAACGAACAACCACATTCAACCTGGAATCACTTCATGGTCCTTGACAAACCTGCACAACACACAGAGAGAAGAACTGCAACAATTTTTTTTTGTATTTTGGGTTAGAGGTTAGTAAACAGAAACAAGTAATAAAGCAAGTGGGAAAATACACAGATACCAGGGAGAAACACAAAGAATGTGATCTTGTTTGTGGTAATGATATGCAAATGAAATGTGCAAAATCTTAGGGGTAAAAATTAGGGTTCAATAGCTTCCCCTATTTAAGTTTCTTCTATCAGGAGATATGAAGGTTGAAAACTTCGTCTCGACAAGATTGAAGATACTTCAATACAGAAACCCAATTTTTTGCCATAAGATGTCACAAGATGATATAAATGCAAAGAATGAAACAGACTGCGGGGAGACTTGAAACAAAGGATACGGTAAATTGAGTGAGAAGACGCAAAAAGACACGCCGGGGAACACAAGCTATTTCTGGAGATCTGTCAAATAGTTGGAAATAAAGAGGGACAAGACCCTGGGAAGACAAGTAGTGACATCCAGGAATAACATTGGATACGAACGAGACCAAAGGTATACCAAAAGATGTCCAAGAATGGCATTGGACAGCAACAAGAAAGTTTCCGGTAAAAACAGCATCATCATCCAAGAATAGCATTGGATGGAGGTGAAAAACACTCTATTGGGGGTAAGATATCCTGGAATGGCATTGGATAAAGGCGCTACAACATTAAAAAATGGCATTGAATGAGGCAATAGTAAACATCGGAGTCATCCAAGAATGGCATTGGACATAAAAAAAATTCCATTTGAAAATTTCATTGGGGGCATCCAAGAATGGCATTGGATGGCAAGGTTAAACAATCAGAGATATCTAAGAATAACATTGGACTTGGCTGGGGAAAAGGTGTCCAAGAATGGCATTGGATAAAAGGAATCTCAACATCCAAGAATGGCATTGGATGAAGTGAGAAAAGTTCTGGAAAATACATCAGACTTATCCAAGAATGGCATTGGATAAAAGAGTTCACAATATCCAAGACTGGTATTGAATAAAGTGAGCAAGGACTTTCAGGAATGGCACTGAAAGGTAAAGGTAAACTCATTCAGGAATGGCACTGAATGAACAGATTAAACTTTCAGGAATGTCACTAAAAGGTAAAGGTAAACCACTTCATTCAAGAATGGCATTGAATGATAATGAGAAAGACATCCAGGAATGGCACTGAATGCAAAGGAGAAAACTCATTCAGGAATGGCACTGAGTGAACAGATAAACACTTTCACGAATGACACTGAAATATATCCAAGCAAATTTGATGGGGATTACAGAAGACAGAAAAGACTTCCAGGAATAGCACTGGGAGAAACAAGAAGAACGAAATATCCAGGAATAGCACTGGAGATCAAAAGAGACAGACATCCAGGAATGGCAGTGGAATGAAAGAAAAACAAAGATCCAGGAATAGCACTGGAATGAAAGAAGACAAACATCTAACAATAGAACACAATGCACAGGGTAACGGCAATATCCAGGAATGGCACTGGAAAGAAAGAAAACAGGTAAACGACAATATCCAGGAATGACACTGAATGAGAAGGCAGGTAAAAGTTTGGGTAGGTGCCAAGTAAGTTGGACATTGATCTCAAGGTAAAATGTTGAAAGCAACAAGACCTCAAGAAATGCATACGAGCGCGAAGCACCCTTCGAGCTATGGAAATATTTCTATGTATGATACATGAATGATTTATGTATGCAATGCAGATGATAGGGACAACCGAGATAAACTCTTTTGTGAGGGAAGAAATGGAACTCTGATTTCTCAACACAGGGAACACTGCTAACTCTGCTTGGAGAGAAGATGTTGAACACATCTCTATCACACTTATGAATTGTATCAGGCTGATGGTCTTTCGAGGAAAGACGTCTTGAGTATTCTGGAAGAAGATTGCCCCAGATTGATTGATTGATGAAAAAAAAAACTGATCATAGCTTCAGTTTTACTGCTGCAGGAAAAGAATGAACTGATCATGGCTTTAATTCTTGAAATGATTGCTGAGGATAAACTGATCATGGTTTCAGTTGCTGGGGAAGAACTGATCATGACTTTAGTTCTTGAAATGAATGTTGAGAAGGCTAAACTCAGTATGGGTCTTGAAGGAGATCTTCTGGTTAACCAATTTTGAGAATAACTTGCACTAAACAAATCTTGAACTGATTCACAACAGGAACTGGAAGTAATGTGCCCCTGATAGGATCACTGACCAAGTTTCTCAACTGTTTGAAGTTTCTTGATGAGGAAAGTTTGCCTGCAAATAGGATTATTCACACAAGCATGGTAATTTTAATGCAGAGCTCATGCAATTTTGAAATAAAAAATCATTTTTGGAATGATATTATTGATGTAAAGCAAAATGAATCACTTGTCAAAACACGGCGGTTTAGACATTTAAAATGAAAGAAAAAGCAAAACAAATGATTGGCAACAAACATAGGAGTTAGTTTACGCAACCTTGCTGTAGTATGCTTTCAAAAGAAACCTGGCTTCAATTAGGTCTTTTGAAGGTTGTAACATGGTCTGGTTCACGGTTTTTGAAATAAAGGATATAGGCTTAAAGTTAATTTGTACCCAACCCATTCTTCGTGATGATCTCCAGTCCTATGCTCAGTTAATTTAAACTACGCATTCAGGTTCCAAGTGATTTTGGAATTGCAACACTGTTATGATGATGGCTCAAGGGCCTAGGGATTTTTGAGATGGTAGTCACTCTTTCTTACAACATTTTGTTGTTTTTGATGAGGACCTTAGTCAACTCGTTTTGTCTTTAAGGATTTTGGCAACCTCTTAATTTTTCTTTTGTTATCCCTGACTTTTGCCTGAACCGTGTCATTTGAGTTTACAGTCAGCGGGATGCCCCAATTTTTTGCCTAAGTCTCCTTCATAGGTTTTGACTTAGCGGGCTTTTTTTTTTTTTTTTTTTCATCATTTCATTTTTTTTGAAAGATAGTGACTGCCTGGCTTAATGATTACGGTGAACCATCATTGGCTTTTGATTTGAAAGATATCTTCGACACTTCTTTGATGTGTGCGAAGGAAAACTTGTGATTGCAATTATTCTCTTGTGTTTAAATACACAGTCAAATTAACTGAGAACTACCCATCCCCAGGTTAAGATTGCGGGTTTTCCGTACAGAAAGAAACTCCAACTTTTAGGCTCAAAGGGGTTGACGAGGGGTTAACTTCCTTATTTTCTCTAGTGTTTGGGAGTTGAAACAATGCCTGTACATCATCAGCCAGAATTTAAATTGAAAGCATACAATCCAGCAATTCCAGGTATCTCGTTTTCATCATCCTCCCTCCAATTTTTGCATAAACAAAAGTTTGATAAAGAAAGTGAACAGGAGATACATTTTTTGTTTTATGAAAAAGAAAGCATAAAGATGCACACAGTGGATATAAATGAATTGAATCAAAACATTGCAATGCTCATTTCATTGAAATTACCATGAAAGTACAAATAAAGTTCGAAAGCAAACAGTCAATACAATCAAGGAAAAATGCAAACAGAAAGAAACAAGGCCTAGTGACTAATCAACAACAAGGATGACCTGTCCTGTCTGAAACACTGGCTTTAGGAGATGATCCGTCTGAACTGACTCAAACTTCACTTGGCATGCTCTGGCAAAGGATTGTTGACAACATTGGGATTCTCATCAAGAAAAGCCAGAATCTTAGAGTTCACCAATTCTTGTACTCTAGTTTTCAATGCATAGTAACCTTTCAAATTATGGCCTGCCCCACCTCGATGGAACTCACAGTGAAGATCAGCCCTATAGCCGACTGGGAGAGGATTTGGAGGAGGAGGTAGATCCCTCGTTGTAATCAAACCTTTCTGAACAAGACATGGATACAGCTCAGTGTAAGACATCGGGATAGGATCAAAGTTAACCCTATTGTGATTCTGATTCTGTCTAACAGTCTGACAAGGAGCTTAAACTGGTTGAGCATTGACAACAGGAGCAACTGCAGCTACATATTGTTGTTGCCTGTGACGAGGTTTCCCTTCAACTGAAACAACATGGGTGTCACCATCCTTCTTCTTTTGAAAGTTCCCAGCATACTTTTTAGCACCACTAAAGGCTTCAGCATTGGCAATCTTTCCTTTCTTGATACCTTCTTCTAGTCTTTCTCTAATAGTGACTAGGTCAACAAAACCAGATGATACACTGCCTATCATCTTTTCCCAAAAGAGTGGCTGAAGAGTATCCATGAACAATCCAGTCAATTCTTTTTCTGCCAAGGGTGGCTCCACTTGAGCAGCTAGCTCTCTCCAGCGTTGAGCGTACTCCTTAAAAGATTCTTTTACTTTCTGAGACATGTTTTGCAGTTGACGGCGATCAGGAGCCATGTCCAGATTGTACTTATATTGCTTTAAGAAAGCATCGCCCAAGTCTTTCTAGCTTTGGATACATTTCTTATCAAGTCCCATATACCATTTCATTGAAGCCCCACTCAAGCTGTCTTGGAAATAGTGAATGAGCAGTTTGTCATTTTTGGCATGGGCAGCCATCTTGCGGCAGTACATCACCAAGTGGGTTTTGGGACAGGTGTGCCCCTTGTATTTTTCAAAATTAGGAGTCTTGAATTTTGGAGGAATAACCAAGTCGGAAACCAAGCACGTGTCCATTGCGGCAGCATTAAAGACATCACTTCCTTCTACGGCTCTTATCCTTTTGTCTAGAGTTTGCCATTGCTCTCTAACTTCTTTAATGTATCCAGGTTCTCCCTGACTTTCAGATTGTGGACCAGCAGCATGGTACACAAAAGGATTCTCAGGAATAGCTTGAGCAACAGAATGCACAGTAGGTCGAGGTTCAGTGAACAATGGAGCTGAAGATACTGGCAAGACAAACACAGGAGTAATTGCAAAGGGTGGCGAGTAATTTGGAGGTAACCCAAATTTTGGCCAAGTAGAAGCTGGTTGCTGAATCACTGGAGGGTCAACAGCAGTAGTTGAAGTTTTAACAATCACAGTCCTCTGAGGCGGTTCACCTCTAGCAATCGGATCTCGCAGCATTTCTGTGAGCTTGGTCATACCGGCCTTCAACTCATCAATTTCCATTCTGACTTTGGCATTGTGTTGTTCTTGGTTTTCCATTCTTAATCTGACAGCAGCTCTAGTCCCGTAGTTGTGTTGAGGAAACACCTTGACAGTGAACAGATAACTGGAGAAGGAGACAGTTGAAATAAGTTTCTGGACAACTGGGAAGAATGCATATGTATGCTCATGGATGCAAGAGTGCATGAATTCAACAACCACAAACAAGATCACTCAAAGCACACGGGTTCAAAGGTTTGAGTCACGAGCATGAAGTCAAGGTTAAGAACCAACCCACAAAGGTATGTGCTAAGGGTATAACACCTGTCAAACAAGGTTCTAAAGAAGTTCCCAGAGTCTACAACCCATCTTTCAGATATTATCTATTTCCCAACTGCTTTTTAGTCAATAATATTCTTAAGAGAGTCTTGTCTGAGTGTGGTATCGCGTAACAACTTATTCAAGTTTGCACCTGAATAGCCACCGCACCACGTCCTAATAAGGCCAAGATGGGTTAAGGGTTCTAAAGTTCCCAACTTCGGGTCCTCGGATCAAGAAGCATAACGTGTTTGCCATTTCTGGTCTGCCATTATTTCCTCTTGGGAGGAGTGCCTCAACTGAGTCCTCGGGAATGGTCACCAGAGTCGACAGCTCTCTAGAACAACACCCTGAAATGCGCAAGACACGCACGTCAGAATATCTCCCAAGAAAACCTCGTCTGGATGTGAATTTCGTGAACACCAAACGTACCAAGACGGCGCGTAGGTCCCACTACTTTCCACCCTAGTCTTAGGTGTACACTCAAGCCTGTGTATTGGGCTTATCTCACCACACAGAAGAATTCCCAAACAAAACAAGCAAGTAACAAGCAAATCAGGCAAAAAGCAGTAAATAAATCAAAGTAGGCTAAACCCCTCAAGGGATGGACCAACAAGAGGTCAATCTTTCCCCAGCAGAGTCGCCACTTTTCCTGTAGCTGCAAAATCGTGAGTATAAGCTATTGATTAACTTAACTCAAAAAGCAAGAGTCGCCACCACACTTTTATTTTATCCAAAAAGGAAAGGAAAAAGAGCGAACAAAACCTACACAAGCTCTATAACAAGAACAAGTGAAGAGAAACTAGATAAGGGGGGTTGGTTACGTAATGGGAAGGTGTTAGCACCCAAAACGTCTATAGTACTCTATAGGAGCCTTTTGAAATATCTACCACTTTTGGTCTGAAAATGTTTGCTTGAAAAGAGATTGAGGAGATGAAAAGAGAAATTGTTTTTTAATATTTTTGTGTTTGGAGAGACTTGTCGTCTCATGCCTACGTACCAACGATGTGCAATGTAGGATCAAACCCCCGTAGTTCCTGGTACAAAGAATGAAATTTGTTTGTTTTGGTTGATTTTAAAATGTAAAGACAAGTCGTCATTTCCAAGCGAATAATTCTGCTTAAAGAAATGAATCATGTCTAAACTTATGAAAAAGTTTTAACGGAAAAGTGCACGAGGGCACAAAAAGAGTTTGATGAGTTTGATGTTTTTTTAAAGTCTTTTAAAAAAGGTGTCAACATGCTTAT
Organism: Lathyrus tuberosus; assembly: GCA_022829125.1. Taxonomy (NCBI): domain Eukaryota; kingdom Viridiplantae; phylum Streptophyta; class Magnoliopsida; order Fabales; family Fabaceae; genus Lathyrus; species Lathyrus tuberosus. Next base: position 8,805,547 of record JALAZF010000236.1, on the reverse strand, counting down.
GTAGTTTAGCATTTTGGTAAGAAATGAAAAGAAAAGAGTAAAATCACTTGACAAAGTCAAGGTTTGATTATGAAAGATGTGATAGTTGAAATCAAGAAGGTTTTGAAAAAGAGAGAGAGTTTTGAAAATTGAAGAATGGGGAGGAGAAGAAGTGACTATCCTAAAGCATAAAGTAAAAGCTAAGGATGAGAATGATCTAACCATAAAAGCAAGCTCCAAAGTATTCGAACCATAATTCCAAAGCAAAGGAAAAAGGTCCTAGTTCTAAGTCCAAGGTTCCAAGAATTGCATTGGATGTCCAAGGTCTAGGTGCAAAGCTCCATGTCTATTGCAACGGATAGTGACCATAGTCCAAGATTAGAAGCACAAGTTTTTTAGAGGTTTTAGCCTTTATTAATGTTTTTGGTCCAAGTGGACAAAGAGAAAAAGGCATAAGCATAAACATGTGTCCAACGGACAAAGGAAAAATTGCGGAAGCATAAACATATGTCCAACGGACAAAGGAAAAATTGCGGAAGGATAAACAAGACATGAAATGATAATAATGAAGCATAAAAGTAAAACAGAGATAGGGAGCGAGAAGGAAATGTAAAGGATTAGTATAATAGTATTGTTAGTAAGTTAGTGATTAGTTGTTAGTTGTTAGAGTAAGTGATCAATAATAATTGAATAATTACACATAGGTCAAGGTTAATGAGAACTCATTAGAGGATTGATAAGACCAAAGCCTCCCAACAACAAGTTTCATAAGTTTTGAACCAAAAGACAAATAATCAATAATTCTTGATGGTTTTCCGATACGGGACAAATATTGCGCTATGTTAAGCAATCGCCGAGTAATTTATAGAGTAATTACCCTACAAATGAGGCCGATCAATAGCTCTTTGTGCCAATACATGCTAGATGAATGATATGTAAATCGTCATCCGAAAGCAATACCGCGCGAAAAGAAAAATGGTAACGATCTAGTCTTGATCGAAATTCAACAAAGGAATTCCAAGATCAAATAGACTTTCATCGATCAAAAAGAAAATAGATGAAGAAAAGTGGATCTAACATTTATGATCCACCAACAACCAACAATGAGAAATTTAAAATGAGAATTCAAAATAAAATCAAGACTAAAATGAAATCTCATGATACATACATATATATATATATATTTTAAAAGCAATTTTTCTAAACAAAATTAAAAAAGTAGTATGATCCAAAATTAAAAAAAAAAAAAAAGATTAAGAAGAACTTATATAAAAAAAAGAAAATTAAAGAAGATTTTATGATAAAAAAAAGAAGGTGGCATAAAAAAAAGGGGAGGTGATGAGATCCGCATGGGCTTAGGCCCAAAGTTTTATTTCAAAAAATTTTTAAAATGAAAAAAAAACAAAATAAGAATAAAATTAAAAGAGAAAGTGGAAATAGGATTCAGATTATATCTTCTTCTTCCTCTCATCACGCCACTATTCATGGCCATGCTTGCATCTCATTGTTTCACAAAAACCAGAGCGGCGGGACGCGGGAACAGGACGGAATGAATCGAAAATGGACGTTCTACGCAATGGTGTAATCGATTTCAAGAATCGTTCAACAACAGTTCAAGTCGAAAAATGCGAAATCAATCTGATACCTTCAAAACAAGGTTTGAAATAGTTCAATTCTTCTTTTCCTCTTCTTCTGGACTTGCGTTTATTCTCTGTTGTTGTTGCTTGTGGATGTTGGATGAATGATGTTGAGTGTTGTGGTGCTTCGTTGCGAGTGGTTGTTGCTGAATGTTGATGTTGATGTTAATGGTGTAGGTTGATTTGAATTGAAGAAGAGTTTGTGAATTGTTGATGAAGGTTTGGAGTTGAATTGATGGAGTTTATTGGTGAATTGAAGAGGTTATTGAAGCTTGGATGAATTTGAAGCTCGATGAATTTTTTTGCAGAATTTTAGTAGGCTGTTCAAGCTTGAGAAAAAGAGTGAATCAAAGCTCTTATTTATAAGTGAATTGGAGGTGATGTGAGCTGCAGAATAGAATTGTCGTTTTGAAAAATTTTCACGCGTTTTGGTTTCATCTCTTCTTGCTGAAATTATGGATGTCGTTTCACATTTGAATGCAGGGCGTGTAATTTGCGTTTTGGTTCTGAAAAAACTTCATGTCGTTTTCAAGTGTTCACTGCGTTTCATGTGCTTTTGCAGATTGTTTCTTTTGTGTTTTGTGTAGCTGATATGTGCGTTTGGAAGCTCATGTCGTTTGAAGTTTGTTTTGCTGCGTGATGGCTTGCAGGTAGCTTGCATTTACACGGCTTGTGTGGCTTTCGTTGAAAGTGGCTGGGAATGATGGGTCGAGCGCAGCAGTGGTTTTGCTCAACAAGAATGGTTTGTGCTGCGTTTGGAAGTAGTAGCTGGGAGTAATTCAAATGGCTTATTTTGTTGTTAGTGTGAAATGGCTTGTTTTGTTGTTAGTGTGAAATGGCTTGATGATATGGTGGTATGAACATGGGCTGTGTAGTATGGCCTTGTACAACGTATAGCCTTTTCTTTTTTTTTAAATATTTTTCTTGACAATTGAATTGGATAGGTAAATGGGCTTTGAATAAGGATTAGAAAAATGAAAATGGACATGGACATTGGGTATTTGGATAATTGGCTATATATAAAAATGGATATGGACTTTAAATTGGATTTTGAAAAAAGGGATTATGAGAAATGGATTGGTAATTGGTTTTAGAATGAAATTTGATATGGATAAAAAATGGATATCTATAAAATATGGATATATGGAAAAAATGGGAATGGATAAAAAATGGAAATTGATAAAAGAAAATGGATAATGGATATTGAATCAAAATTTAAGAATTTGAATGGCAAAGGGTATGGTTTAGAAAAAGAAATGGTTTAAGGAATGGAAATGAAAATGGATCATGAATAGCAGATCTTTATTTTTAGCCTAAAACCAATCTTGACTTTGTTTCGCAAGCCTCTGATAAAATGCACACAGCTACCATTGAACAAACCACAACTGAACAACAGCCATTTGAATCTGATGAATATCGCCACATGACAACATGACATAAACTGCTTGAGAAATAGCCCACTGAAACTGATAACTTTCTCTTGAAGTAATCTCTTGATAGTTTGACCAAGATTAGGTCAAACATCCATCTGAACTGGATCATGAACGAACAACCACATTCAACCTGGAATCACTTCATGGTCCTTGACAAACCTGCACAACACACAGAGAGAAGAACTGCAACAATTTTTTTTTTGTATTTTGGGTTAGAGGTTAGTAAAGAGAAACAAGTAATAAAGCAAGTGAGAAAATACACAGATACCAGGGAGAAACACAAAGATTGTGATCTTGTTTGTGGTAATGATATGCAAATGAAATGTGCGAAATCTTAGGGGTAAAAATTAGGGTTCAACACCCTCAAACACAAAACAACCACTTCAATTACATCAAATCCTATAATGAAAACAATGAAAGGTAATTACTCCCCATACCTTAGATTGTCGATCCGATGTGTTTTCTCTTGAGTTTTTTTGGAAACCTTCACGAATTCCTCGCCTTTTCCCTTTTTCCTCAGAGCTCTCCTTCTTTTCACGGTTAACCAAAAATGAACCCCATTCTCAAAATCCTCCTTAAATATTTCACCTAACCCTTGGGCCTCAAAATTGGGCTTTCTCCATAATGCCCTCACTAATTCTCTTCAAATGTCCGTCTTACCCTTAATTCCTCTAATATTATTTAAAATAAATAATAATACAATATATTCCGTAATATATACTATTATTTAATTAAATAGCCAAAACTTCACAAAAACACCGACATCGACACAATCCACCAAAATTCACAGAAATCCACGAACATACTATTTAAATAAATTAAATAAAATATTCTTACGAAATTTGGGGTGTTACAAGCAACATTTAATATATGTTGATGTTTCCTTTCAACTAAATCGTTATGTTGAGGACATTCGACACAAGAACGTTAATCCAACACCAAGTAAGTCTTCCCTTCCAATCACTTCACCCTGTTCTGTTTCTTCGCAAATAAAAAATCTCGATCAATATCAAGTGCGCCCTTTTCCAAATTAATTCAAAACACTTAATTATATTTAAACATTGTTTCATTAAAGATGAAAAAAGGGATGGTCTGGAGCCTTTGATTCCTATCCTCAATTGTTTGGGTACAAGTTGCCTTACTCGATTAGTCAAACAATTGTCATCTTTAAAAAAAATTCTAATATGATTCATCTCAAATCGCTTCCTAATTGAATTCAAATCATTTTCACAATTACTTAAACGAAAAGAAGTGGTCTAGAGCCTTCTATGCACTTCTCGAATGCTTGGATACGGGTAGTCTTAATCGGCCATTAGAGTATTCGTTGTTTATCAAAACATGTAACCAATACTTAAATACTATTTCATTAAAGATGAAAAGGAGGATAGTCTGGAGCCTTCGATTCCTCTCCTCGATTAGTAAAAAAATTGTCATCTTTTAAAAAAACTTATAATCTGACTCACCTAAACCTTTTCATAGTCAAATCAAACCAAACCTATTTTCTTAAATACTTAGATGAAAAAGAAAGTGGTCTAGAACTTTCTATTCCATATCCCGAATACTTGGATACGAGTTGCCTTACTCGACCATTCGAGTATTCGTCATCCATTCAAAATACCTTAACAATATTCAAACCCTTTTTCAATTAAGGATGAAAAGGGAGATGGTATGGAGCCTTAGATTCCTCTCCTCAATTATTTGGATACGAGTTTCCTTACTCGACCATCCGAGTAATTGTCATCCAACAAAACACTTAACCAATCAAACCTATCTTTTCCTCGCCGTCGTCCAATCTTTCAAACCTTTTCATAAACATCAGATATTGTGTCTTGAGACGACTCATAACATTTCTTCATCCACAACTATTTGAGTTGAGATAAGTGGCGTTTTCCCCATGAATTTTGATATGTGGAAATCTATTCAAAGTGATGCAAACGCCCGCTCCTCACCTGTTTTGGGTAAAGCAATGTTTTATGTCAAATGTGACTAAGTATCTTTCGCTAAAATCAACCAACAAACAAACGTTTTCTACCCAAAACTACGTAGCCTTGAATTCTCTATTGCACCTATAGATACGTAAGAGCAAGACCCGCAATCTTGTCAGGCACCCCTTTTAATAAAACATTACAGTTTCCCTTCTTTCTTTTTTCTTTTACATCTCTTATCCCCTAAAGAAAACAATTAGCATAAGTTAACATTCAATCACAAATTAGACTAAGAGGTTCCCGTTGAGTACAACAGATGTGAGGGGTGCTAATACCTTCCCCTTGCGTAACCGACTCCTGAACCGTGAATTTGGTTGCGACGACCATTTTCTTTTTTTAAAGGTTTTATTGATATTTTCCTTTCCCTTCTTGGAATAAATAAAATTTGGTGGCGACTCTAATCGAACTATTTCTCCACGACCCATCGCGAAGGATCCTATTTTTTGAGGTACGATATATATATTGTTACTAAACAGGGTGGACTTGACTTTTGAGATCGAATACTTAAGTTGGTTCGTCCCGCCCCGCTTTTGGACGTGCTTAAAAGAAGCGGACAACCCGCTTTGCCACCCCAAGTTGCTTTGCATTTGTTTTTTTAGCAAGTAAAATGGCACTTGGGGCCTGACTAACCTGTGCCTCAATTCATATGCCCATATAGTGTTGCCGGTGACATCCATTGTGGTGGCAGTCATGATGACTGCGACAATGAGGGAAATTCGCTCCACGACCTTTAAACCGATCGAATGCAAATGTCGAGTAAGAGTCGGCTCTTATACCTCTCACTTATACCACACTGTTAAATCTGTTCAAGATCATTGACCCTCACGGTCGACCCCATCCAAAGCACTCCTATAATATAGATCTCGATCGAATCACCGACCCGAACAAAGGAAGTGGAACAATTCTTGTCAGAGATTAAGAAGTTGACAAGGCTGCAATGAAGCCATCGGTTATCCATCATCATCATCATCATCGTCATCATCACCATCACCATCATAATCATCATCAGTAACTTTGTTTTCTCTTCAAATTGAAGGTGCATAATGCTTTCAATAATTAGAGCATATTTATAAGTTATACATATGCAATTGGCAACTGTTTGATATTATTTCTAAGCAAAACATCGGTGCTTGTAATGAAATGTTGAGATACAAGGGTATTGATGGCTACACTTGTCGCATTGTTCACTAGCTCCCAATTAGGGGTGTTCGTGATTCAAGAACTGAACTGAACCGAACCATATTAATGGTTCAATGCAGTTCTTACAAACCATTTTAATAAAAAGTGGTTAATATGTTAAACCAGTTACAATCCGGTTTAGAAACAGTTCAGAACCGGTTCATAGTTTAAAACGAGTTTAATTTATTTTAATTAGTTTAAAATCATATTTTTTTAAAGAACTGAATTATTTTTGAACCAAATTGCAAACTGGTTTTCTTATATGTTTTAAAAATCAATTTTTTTTTGTTATTTTTAATAAATTTGGATTCAAATCTAACCTTTTTTAAAAATATTAGTATAAATAGCAGTTTTTTCAAAGAAAAAAAATTGGTTCAAAAAACGTTTTTTTAAAAAAACATTGATTTTCTTTAAAAAAACTGTAAAAAATTAAGTGATTAAAAATTGGATTTGTTTTAAAGTCTTTATCGATGATTTTGAATTTAAATAAAAACATCAATTAACTATAAAAACCAACTTATTTTTAATGAAATTGCACGAACAAGATCGAAGTAGAGAAGATGTTAGTGTTGTTACTCCTTGTGACGAGAGAAGTTGTAGCTAATGTTGTAGTCGAAAGCAAAGTGAAATCGAAATCAAGATAGTAAAAGCGAGGATGTCTAAAGCAAGTTGAAATTGAAACCAAGTGAAATCGTTGAAAACGAAATCGAGTGAAAAATGTGAAATTAAAATTGAAATCGAAATCGAATGAAAAGGAATACAAAGATAAATTGAAATTGAAGATGAATGTAAGTTTGAGCGAATGGTGTTTTTTTAGATTAATTTGAGATTTAGGGTTCATTTCACATGATTTGGGAAATAACTTTTCTTAAATGTAAGATAATGTGAAAAAAGTTATAACAAGCAATAACTAAAAATAGGGGTAGGAATAGGCTGGGCCGAGCTAGGCTTTACCAAGCCTGAGCCTGGCCTGCTAAAAAATTTAAAGCCTAAGTCTGACCTGTAGTCTATCATAGGCTTATTTTTAGGCCTAAGCATGACCTTTTCGAGGGCTTGATTAGCCTACTAGCCTATTTAAAAACCTACTTTATTTGAACATCTGTAAATAAGAAATTCAACTAATGTTAAAAGATCAATGAGATTAAATATTTGTTTTCATTGTCTCGTTCAAGTTTTCTTATTAGCATAAGTTTGGTGATACTATTTGTTGAAGATAACTTATGAGAAAAACTTATGACAACAACTTATGACATTGTTTATAATGTTTTTTCAACTTATTTTCATAAGTTCTTCAAGATAACTAAGTTTTATTTTCGTATTTTAATTCAAAGTTCAAAATAGAAAATAATAATAATAAATTTATTGTTTTTTTCTTAAATAGGTCAGCCTGATAGGCTTAAAAGACATTTCTTACGGCCTGTGGCTTAGTCTCTTTAGCTAAATAGGCTTATAAAAAAGCATAGGCATTTTCTATTTAAAAAAAAAACCTAGCCTGGCCTGAGCCTATGTAGGCTAGGCCGTAGGCTTCTGTTAGTTGACCTGGCTTATTCCCACCCCTAACTAAAAGTAATTGAGAAATATTAAAACATTGTAAATAAAATATTTATGCTTTTAATATAATAATTTATTAAATTTATTGAGATTGTTAAATTGAAGTATTTAAGTTTTTGATAAAATGGTAGAAAGAGTTTATAACAATTCGAACTCGTTTTAAAATTCTATTAGATTAAGTGAATTGGTTAAAATAAATAATTCACCCCTACTCCCAATAGTGTTTTTTATTAAGAAAAGTGTTATGATGCTTCTAGACTTAAAGTGTTGGCATTGGTGGTAATATGATATATAGCTGGGTATACACTGCAAAACAATGTTGTTAGTACACTGAATGGGCTCTTTGCTATGAAAGAATGTTGAGAAGATTATCATCCAATTAAGCATGGTACACTGAGTACCGTCGTCGCCAATGAAAGATAAGTTATTCTATCACACTCCTTAGTTAATCACAACTCTATTTTAGAATTAGCTAATGCATAGTTTAATTTATGATATTTGTTGAGATTTTGGAAGTGAGTCACAAGCTTATATTCCATTGTGCCTGAAAACTCTAGACATACTTGCATGCAAAGTTAAACAGGATGACTTCAAGCCAAAAGCAGAAGATCCTACAATGCCCTGCTCTGCAGTGATCTGGGTGCAGTGGGAGGGAACGCAACAACACCAATAATTTACTCAATTATGGCATTCCATGTGAGCTGCGGTGAATGGTTGTTGATTCCAAAGGCAAAGTATGGTTTGGGGAAAATCATGCTTAGAATCTTGGTGAATAATTGTTGTATTCTAATTTATGTTAAATGAGGAAACTTATACAAATAAAGGAAAATGATTAATGGAACATTAGTAATTAAAGTACTTAAATATTCCCAACACATCAATTAATTTTTAGAGTTGGGTAAGTGATCTTATCTCCCTTGTGATATTTATGTACAATGGTGTTATACTAATAGGGCACACCCTGAGTAGTCATAAGAGCCGACGCACTTTCCCACCACCTCATGGCAGAACCCTTCAACGAATGCGAAGCAAAAACCACTTTATTCTCCTCGGTACAATGCACTACCAAGAAAATCCTTTCCATACCCGCAATCCATTCGTGAGCCTTTACAGGATCTAATCCGCCATGAAATTCTGAAGGATTCATGCGGAAGAAATCCCGAAAAGTCCCACATACCGCTTCCGGAACAACCACCTGAGGATGCAGACCTCCATTCAATTGTTGAACCATTTGCTGCATAAACTGATTCTGTTGCTGCTGCATCTGTTACATAAACTGATACAAAGGAGCATTACCATCGCCGCCTGGCGGATTCGTCCCTACCGGAGTGGTTCGGGGCCTACCACGAGTGTTTCTGCGTTCGTCAGCCATGTTCCTAAATGTCATACAGATAGGATTAAGTTGATCAGGCTCAATACCATAAATATAACACGTAAGACCGATGGCGACACCACACATATGAAACGGAAAGAAATACTTATTCTATTTCATGGCTAGGTCGAGGATACGACCTGCTTTGATACCAACTGTAACGCCCATATATAAATACATACATCAAAGCATATATTATACATGAAAATCCACGTTTGGTACTGAAATACCAATAAGTCCCTAGTAAACACATTATACATATACATGCCCAAAAAGCCTAATACAAAAAAACTATGACATAAATATATATACAAGATGTTCCAAAGATAAATACTAAGAACTAGATCGACAACGTTCTCAAAAACTCCACAACGGAGGAAAAGCCATCAGACTAGTAAGGATAATCACACGGCCTTATCCTTACCCTTCGCGGAACCTAAAGTACCTGAAATATTCAACAATAGTAGGGTGAGATACAACAAATCTCAGTAAGTTCTCTATCTTATTGATTCTCTTGGCTTTACAAGGTTCTAATCAAAACCTAACTCAAGTCGGGGGAAAAGGAACTAGACCTTGAGTTCAACCATATCTGACTAGAGAAACCATCGCACAATACACAAAACGCCCACTAGTTGAGGAATCTTTCCCTGGCCATCCCGCTCAAGGAGATTAAACACGGGTCACAGATCCTCAACGTAGATAACTTTCCCCGGTCATCCCACACAAGGAGATCTCGACACGGGTCACTAATTATCTACCCATGGTACTTTTCCCGGCCATCCCACACCAGAGGATCTCGACACGGGTCACTAATACCACCCACTAAGCAACTTTCCCTGGCCATCCCACACAAGAGGATCTCGACACGGGTCACGGCTACTTACTTAATAAATACTTTCCCCGGCCATCCCACACATAAGGATTTCGACACGGGTCACTAATATTTATTAAGGGACACAAACCTAATAAATACTTTCCCCGGCCATCCTACACCAAAGGATTAAACACGGGTCACTAATATTTATTAAGTGAAACAAACAAAACTGGAGAAAAATACAGTCCTCCACTAACAACCACTTAACAAAGATACTCTTCTAGTATCGATGTAAGTATTGCCACACAATTCTCTAAGTCATTCTAGTGTACTAAGGTTTCCTCACAATTTCACATCTTGAAGCTTTTAGATTTTAAAAGTTCCATTTTACATAAAACACGTAATTTCGATTAATTCCCATAATCGACTAAAATCCACCTCATAAATAATACTTTCACTTTCCATAGTATAGAACTCTTTCATAGCTTCACATCGATATAAAGAACGCTTAAAACGGACACCCGGGTCAAAAGATATGGATTTTAAAAGAAAATGGGACATTTGGAAAAGCCCCAGGAGCGCCCGACACTCCAATTTTCGCCCGGCAGAATCCCCTTCGCCTCTCGCTTCGCCCGGAGAAGAAGAGGCGTAAACATTCCTTCACAAACTTGAAAGTTGTAGGGGCGTTACATGCTGCGCCTCTTGGGCATCGCCCGGCGAAGCACAGGCGCTTGCCTCGAATCTCCCGGCGCTCTGAGCACCGCCCGACGCTTTGCACCAGAACAACCATGCTCAACTGCATTTTCTCTTGTTCCAAGGGTTAAAAACCCATCTTTCTCAACTCAATCATTCCCAAACAGCACAACCAAGCATCAATAATATTCATATGCATATTACGATTCTGCTACGCAATTTATATCGATTTTTAACCGTTAGATTCATGATTTTAGCAAGATTTCTCATTTTCTCTCAATATCAAACCTAACTCTAAAACTCGAGAAATTCTACAACTAAAGCATCTATCTAGAACCCACCTGGATTAGAAGATGATGATGAAGAAGATGAGATAAAACGATGAAGGGTGGTGGATGATTCTTGATCTTGAGCTCTTTGGAAATTCTCTCCTTTTCCATTCTCCCTTTTTCTTTCCTTTCTTCTTTCTTCTCTCTACTTTCTCTCTCCAATGTTACTAACTTTGGCAAATGAGGGAAAAGGAAATGATATAGGAAAATATCATCAATTAGTAACACTACTAAAAGTCCAAATTATCTCAAACGCACCAATTAATAAAACCTTAGAATTAGATAATATTAATCTGATCAGCTCTGAGTTCATCAGTTGCTCTAATTATCTTATCAGATAAAATACTTAGAGCACACTGGATCTCAACTGATCTCAACTAATATTATCCAGAGCGTTATAAAAATACGGGGTATTACAAAGGCAATTATTTTATAAGACAGAATACAAAATTAAAATATCTACTCAATATTTTTTATTAGGTTCCCTTAATTTTTTCACTTATTTGAAAACATGATTAATAAATTTCCATTATTCACTAGTATCATTTTTCTCGTTTCATATAATTTTCAAGATATGAGAAAATAAAATTTATTAAAATTTTAGTGAACCACTACATAATTGAATAAGTTGTTTCATTTTTCCCCTATGATATAATTTTTATGATATGAGAAAACAAATTTTCCCATATTTAGATCAATATCATATATTTTATAAATTGTTTAAATGGTATAAATATACTAAATCTCAACTTTGTCAACATGGACATTTGATTTTCAATGTTGAGATGCAAATATCTGCTCATGTTATAAAATAATTGTGTAAAGAGAACATAGAAAAAATAGGTGAAGTAGAGGAAGACACATAGTTGATAGACATCAGCTTGATAAGCATGGTATAGAAAGATAATTAATCTATATAAAATAAAACTTTGTAAAAAGTAGTATATGTGGTTGTGTATTTTACACATGTTGATTTGATTTTTAAATGTGTAGAACTGTACGGTATGTCGCTACAACAAGTTCATAATATATCAAAGTTTAATACTTAGAGCATTTATTAGTTCCAGGAATACTTGTATCATTTTGTTACTTTTATTGTCCCTCACACACAAGAATATGATTTGTAAAAGATATGAACACAATCCAAAACATATTAATTTAAATTAAATACATAATACAATTACACTACGCCAAAAATGATTTTAGGCAGCGCACCTTAGACAGCGCTTTTTTTCAAAAGCGCTGCTATAAGTTAAATAAAAAATAAAACACGGAAAATATGTACGAAATTGTGTAAAAGCGCTGCTCAAAGGCCCACCTTAGACAGCGCTATTCAAAAGCGCTGCTAAAAGGCCTACCTTAGACAGCGCTTTAAAAAAGCACTGCTAAAAGTCCCACCTTAGACATCGCTTCTTAAAAGCGCTGCTAAAGGCCCATGTACGAAGCGCTGCTAAAGGCCCATATTAGAAAGCGCTTTACTCAAAGCGCAGCTAAATGCCCAACTACAAAGCGAAAGCGCTGCTAAAAGCACTCATTAGACAGCGCTTCACAAAAGCGCTGGCTAAAGTCGTTTAAAATTAAAATTAAAAAACAGATTCTATTCATTCTTTCTATTCTCAGAACTATTTCTCTTCTCTCGCGAAAAACCCTAAACCCAGAAAAAATCTTCTCTTCTTCTCTCACGCACCTCCGTCCTCTCACGCACCTCCGTCCTCTCCGGCGAGGCTCCTGGGTTCCACAATCAGAGGAAGAAGATAGAGTTGCAATCTTTTAACTGAAGCTTTTTCACGGTATACTTTTTCTTTGATTGATTCGGTTCTTAATTTCTATGCTTAGTTTAGTGTTCATCAATTTAGGAACTCTGTGTATGATTCTGTGTATCAATTTAGGAACTCCCCATTTTCTGACTCTGTTGATGTTGTTGTTCTGAACTCAATAAGTGAGAACAAAACACATTGCTTCATTATGCGAAGTGATTCTTGCTAAAAGGTCATTGTGGATATAATTCAAATTTTCTGACTCTGTTGATGTAATTTTCTCTTTAATGTTGGCACATGTCTAACATAGATAATAGAATTGTGAGAATATCGTGATATTGCATTATTTTGTAAATGAAATGTAACAAGTATATTTATACACTGCATATTACAATCTCTGTTCTGTTCTGTTGATTGTGGAAAGAAAACAAAACGAAATAGTAGAACTCAATAAGAGTGTCGGCTAATTCAGTGTTTCAGTAAAAATGTTTATGAGTTTTCGTTGGAATTGTAACTATTACAATCTCTTATTACAGGTTAGATGGCTAGTAACGAGGATCACCCACATGATGATTCTATTCATGATGGAGATGAGACCGGTAATGCAGTGGAAAGGGAAATTAGACGAGGAATTACAATTATGAAGCGACTCATTCGTGATAGAGATCGAGGCATAAAACATGATGTGCATTGGAGTCAAGATAACCAACTAATTGAGCCTAACGGTTCAACGTTGACAAGTTATCTTGGTTCAGTTGCAAGGAGAGAAGTTCCAATTACTTGTGATGATTGGAGAAACAAAGCGTTGAAAGACGCTAAAGACGAAATATGGATTGAGATACAGGTACCATATGTGATGTTATTTGTTTTTAATGACGATTATGTATTTAAATTACTTATACTAACGCACTCTGTGTATGATTTTCGTAGAGGTCTTTCAACATTGATGATACCAGAAAAGATTATATACTCGGATTGGGCGGAAAAATACATAGAAGGTTTAGATCTTTTTTATCAAACAAGTTTCTTAAGGATGCGGATAAAAAATTTATTGATGCAGAGCTTCCACAAAAATATGCAGATTTGATTACACCTCATGAATGGGAAACTTTTAAATCCAAACGAAAAACCCCAAAATTTGAGAGTGTAAGTGACATAAATCGGCAACGAGCACCAAGTCCCGCATATCCATACAAAAAAGGGCGTATGGGATATGCACGCTTACAACAATCTATAGTAAGTATCTATAAATTGCAATGATATACTTGTTCATCATGAGTTATTTTTGATCATGTAATTTGGCTTAATGTGTAGTTAACAAAGGAGAAAAGTTCTGAAACATCTCTTCCGGAGCATGTTTTGTGGAAGGAAGCCCGTGTGGGTAAGGATGGAGTTGTTAAAGAAGATGTTCAACAAATTTTTGAGAAATGTGTAAGTATAACATTATTGCTTGAATTAAATCAAAAGTTTATTAACATATAATTAAGTCAAACTTTCGATATTCATATGAATTTCCGGAGACTCTATCTCAGTCTATATCTCCAGATGAAGACAATGATTGCAGGAGCCTACTTAGTCGAGCATTAGATGTTCGTGAGTATTCTGGTCGTGTGAGGGGTAAGGGATGTGGGATCACTCCAACATCCTTGAAAAAACCAAAGAAAAAAACGGCTAGCAATAAAGAACTGGAGGAAAAGTTGGAAGCATTACAATCCGAAGTTCGTGAATTGAAAAAGGAAAAAGAAAGAGAGCAAAAAGAAAGAGATCAAGCTTCATCTTTTAAAGATACTAGTGAGAAAGATAGTATCAATTGTAATTTTCAACCGAATATTCCCGAGGTAATTATATATATTATTATGAAATTAAATTAGCTTAATTTATTTAAATGACATATATACATATTAACAATGTCATATTTATTATTGGTTTTAGAGAATTTCCCGTTGTCAACTATATTTATCGTCACCGACTTATCGGATGGTTGACAAGGGAAAAGTGCATAACACTTTGGGCGAAATGCTTCACCATAAACCGCTCCCCACTGGATTTTTGAAAGTATCGATTGATATTGTTTTAGAGGGGGATGCCTTATTACCACTACCTGACGATGTTTCGGATGCAACATTGTTGGGAGATGCAATAGGATCGTTTGTTGCATGGTCGTCAAGCCTCATTTGCCTAGATGATAAGGTAAGCTTAAAACCATTATGAACCTTTGGGTATTCAAAATTTTTACGGGTATTTTACGTACATTTTTTTTACATGGTAATGTTAGACTCCAACAAAATCCAAATCAAATGATAAAGGAATTATGCGGGAAACCAAGTCAGTTGCATCGAGAAAAGAGGTACAACACAATTATATGATATTTATGCATGGAAAATGTTAATTCGTGATCTTATACTTCACCTAACTAATTATATGATATTTAGATTCAGGCTAAAGAGATTGAACAAGTCAGTAGGGGTAAGATGCCTGAAATTAGCAACATTCCCACACAAACAAAGGGTGTTGCTAAGAAGACCGCGGCTAGAAAAAAAACCTACTTCTCAGTATAGGTCGTGCCTTCAGACATGTTTACTTATAACAGATATTCCGGATGGTGGTACTCGGCTTATACCTATGGAGGAAGGTATTTTTGGTTTTGAATATTCGGAAACAATTGGTAGAGAGGATATGGAGCAAGTTTTTAAACATTTGGAAATAGGCATCGGTGTTGTCGATACATACATTAGGTATACTCCGATCAACTTTGTTTAATTAATTGAACAATTTATTTACTCATTTCAAATGAATAGTCTAATATGTTAATGATGTTTTTATTTAAGGTTTCTGTATGACAAATTGATGCGCCTGCGTGGATTGGAAGAAAGATTCGCTTTCTTATCTCCCGTGACTATCAACTCATGGTTAATCGTACATAAACCAGATAAAGTCATACAGTATGTACTCGGTTTATTTATGGCCAGCAAAGATACATAAAAGTTGTTCTTTTTACCATATAATACTGACAACGGGTTAGATTTTCATTCTAACTTCATCTATTATAATTTTTTGTGTTTTGAAGTTGTGTAGAAAGTTTCCATATAACCTTTGTTTAATCTTACAGTGGACATTGGTTGTTAGTGGCAATTAATCCGATAAGAGAAATTGTATATTATCTGGATTCTTTACACAATGATCAAGCAACATACCCAGATATGAAGAAGTTGATTGATATGTAAGTGAGATTGTTCTAAATATTCGTGTGTATATTTATTTATTTATGAGACATGTTCTAAATATTCGTTTATATTTTATTAGCGTTATACAAGTTTTTCGATCACAAAGAGATATTCAAGTTCCAAAGAGCAAAGCCAACAACATTACATGGATTAGAGTGGAGGTATATTTTCACAATTTTGATTATATTAGTGATGATACTTGATAAAACTAGTTAAGGGGTATATCCTGATATATTTCCGTATTTTCTTTCCATGTGTAGTGTCCTCGTTAGCGTAATGGAATAGATTGCGGATATTTCATGTTGAGGTTTATGAAAGAAACTCTTCTTTTGGATCGAATAGATATTCCATCCAAGGTATGGATTTCTAACTTAGGAATTATTTTAATATTTACCACATATGTCTCATATAATTAAATAGTTTTAGCGAAATGATACTATGTTATATTATTATGTAGTACTTTGATGAATTCAAATGTGCTCATTACTCAAAAGATCAGTTGGATGAACTTAAGGAGGAATGATGTCAATTCATTATTGAGCTGAGAGTTTTATAAGGTATATTGTCTTTCTTTCATTGATGAGAATTTTGAGTATATATAAGTTTGAGTTTTGATGAGATAATATGTCGTCATTAGTATATTAAATTGTGTTGCAATGTTGTTGTTGTTTGTTATAGAAGGTTGGAATCATAAATTGTGTTGGTGCTGCCAAATATTGATTGATATCTTGGCCATAGAAGGTTGGAATCATATACTGATTTTCATAGGCACTTGGCAATATTCAATAACTCATGATCATTTGTTGACATTTTTGGCAATGCTTGCAGCTTGAATATCAGATTTGGCAATGCTTGCAGCGTGAATATCTGATAATAACAATGCCTTCTTTGTTTTCTTCTATATTTTGCCTAATGTTGTTGTTGTTTTGTTTCAGGTTATATGTGCAGATGTAGAAGATAGAGCTAACAAGTTCATTGTTGTTGTTTTTTAGCTTGAATATCAGATTTTTTGTAGCTAACAAGATATATGAATTAATGTTGTTTTTTTAGCTTGAATATCATCAATTTTTTGTATATATAAATTATTGGATTAAAGATGTATATATAAATAGACAAATTTGGTGCATATTTATTGGATTGACTGTTTAATTTATGAAAATTTGGTGCAAATTCTAAATGCATATTCTGGGGCAAAATGTGGTGAAAACCTGGTGCAAAATATGGTGATAATCTGGTAAGTATTTATTGTATATATCAGACAGCGCTTTTTTTAAGTTTTATATATAAAAAATTTCGTGGACATTAGACAGCGCTTTAAAGAAAAAAGCGCTGCCTGAAGTGGGGATTAGACAGTGCTTTAAATAAAAAGCGCTGCTTAAACTAGAGAATAGACAGCGCTTTTCTAAGCAATGCCTAAAGATAACCAAAAGCGCTGTCTAAAGTCAAAGCGCTGCCTAAAGGGGTTCTTTAGACAGCGCTTTTAAAGACAAAGCGCTGACTAAAGTGACAAACAGAAAGCGCTTTCAAAGTAAAAGCGCTGGCTAAAGCAGGCATTAGCAGCGCTTTCTCATTAACTAAAACGCTGTCTTTACTTATAGCAGCGGTGGAATAGGCAGCGCTTTTAAGCGCTGTCTAATCCCAAAAAAAGCGCTCTCTAAGCCCTTCTTTGGCATAGTGTTATGATAATAAAAATAATAATTTTTTGAACGTAAATTTAACATTAAAAATGATGAATTATAAAATTTGTTATGACAACAATATAATTAAACACCACTTTTTTATTATTTTCAATATTGCCGACTTTTCCTATATTTAGTCAAGTGTATTTAGCCAAATCAAAGTAATATACTATTATTTGTTTGAAAAAATAGTACTTCATATTATTAATTATAAGTAGTCACGTAACAAATAGAAATTATGTAATTTTTACTCTATCAATTCCAACACTTTAACCAATAATAATAAAAAAAACATGTATATAAAGTCAACACAAAAAAAATTCAAAATAAATTCTTCCAATATTGTCAACATTTTCCCCAAATACAAATTCAAAACTATTAGCCCAATACATTAAGTTCATGTTGGACAAAACTAAGACATACTTAATAGGACAAGTAATAGTAGAAAGTTAAGATAAAAGAGATGCATCAAATACAATTTATTTTATTAAAGTTAAGACATACTTAGTAGGATTTGTTTTATTTTAAGTTGTGAAAATAAAAGAAACATAAAATAAGAAATAAAAGAAGCATCCCCTATAGACAAACTTTAAAAACACACATATTCCGATACTTCAGTTTCACACCTTCAAAAATATAGGTTGATATAGTTTTGTTCCAATTTCACTGGTAAGGAACTTATGCAAATACTGTGCGCAGAGACCTCTCAAACTGATGTTGCCAAGTACTTTATAAAATCATAGTTTTCGAAACTATAAATTGGAGTGTTTACAATTAAAAAATCAACTTAGCATACTGTTAATCACAACACTTTACAACAATTTTATGCAAAATAATGTATATCTAGACATAATTTTCCAAAGAGCACAGTTATTTAATGAAGTCATTCATAAAGACTATATTTGTCATTGAAAAAAGATTGGATTTTAGCAAAATTTCTCGCACACACACATTATTAAAACCATGAAAGCAAAAAGTTGGCTATAATTATACAAATTCCCTAAATCATTTCAAAATAATTAATCAGATTCCCTACAAATTCTTATTTTTTAGTCAAAAGTTTACATAAGCACCCTTAGTTATTGAAAGTGATTTTTTATGAAAAAAAGCTAAAACAACAATGATGCTAATTATACTTTCTAATTTGTTTCCTTATTTAATAACGATGCACTTTTTTACATTAACAAATATTGACGTGATCATGAACAGTATTTGCCTTAAATAACAGGATTAGACACATGGAAAACATGCCAAAAAGTACATGATTTAGACAGCAAAATTGTTTCCACAAAATCTTGCATATATTTGATTTAGTCGAATTCATAACCCAACTAAACTCATAGACATGGTTATATTTTCTTCAGAATTATTCTATTAATATATTTTCTTTTCAATGTCCTTTTCTATTCTAAATTAAAAATAAATAAATATATGGGTGGTTCGGTTGATTAAATTGGGCCAAGCAGAAACAAAGCTACCCATTTAAGAAAATTTACCCCATACCTGTACCATTATCCTCTACCCTTACATTTTTTAAAATATATCAATTATACCCCTTTCACTTATCAAATAATTTTATTATTTAATATTTATTATTTTTCATTATGTATTTTTTCTTCACCAAATAACTTACAATCAAGTTTTCTGGTATGTATTTTTTCTTCACCAAATAACTTGCAATCAATTATTCCGGTAAGTATTTTTTCTTCACCAAATAATTTGCAATCAAGTTTTTCAGTATGTATTTTTTCTTCACCAAATAACTTGCAATCAAGTTTTCTAATATGTATTTTTTCTTCACCAAATAACTTGCAATCAAGTTTTTCGGTATGTAATTTAACCAGTAAAGAAAAATTACATACCAGAAAAACTTGATTGCAAGTTATTTGGTGAAGAAAAAATACATACTGAAAAACTTAATTGTCAGTTATTTTGTGAAGAAAAAATACATACCGGAAAACTTGATTGCAAGTTATTTGGTGAAGAAAAAATACATATTGAAAAATAATAAATATTAAATAATAAAATTATTTGATAAGTGAAAAAGGTAAAATTAAAATATTTTAAAAAATGTAGGGGTAGAGAGATAATAGTAAGGGTATGAGATAGAATTTTCCCCGTTAAATCAGTTCATATATATGGGTTTTATAGTCTATGTGTCAGTTTGAATTTGAATTGACGTTTCGATAAAACAATTGATTCATATATATTTCCTCTTTTATCTCTATAATAATCACGATGACATATTATATAATCAATGGTATTATATATTTAGAAGATAGTAGTAATTGATACATCAATCGACCATTTAATATAATATTGTACAAATGTTTTATAAAAGAGTCTTTCGATGACTCATACTATCATCTATGGCCAACCTAGTTTATTTGGATGTGATAGAATCAGTCATAGACTTGTACTGGAAAGTCATATAAGAGCACCCACGTCATAGCCTTGTACTGAAAAGTCATGACATGTGTAAAAAGGCCACTCAAGTAAATCAGTCACTACATAATTAATAATGTTATAAAATATTGAATATATAATATTTTAATTAAAAAAATATTGAATATTATTTTTTTATTTTATTTTAAAATTTATATTAAATATTATGAGTGAGTTTTTGTTGCAGTTACATTACTTTTCTGCTGAAGAATTGGACACAACCCTGTACCTACAAAATTGAATTGGGATTTGTTAAGAATCAAAAGAAAAAAAATGTTTTTTCTTCATTGATTTGAGTTTTCATGGAGAAATCTGAAAAAATTCTACAAAATTGCACTGCAAATGCAACATTAAAGCATAGAGAGTATTTTACAACTAATTTTAAAAATAAAAGAAAAAAATGGCAAATCATAAATATATTTGAGATAGTAATTGTGTAAGAGAATTAAATTGCTTGTCACGTAGAAATGACAGGATAGAGCAGTTAAATTTAAACGATGAAAATAACAGTCTGATAAGAAATTGTTGAATCACAATGAAAAAAATGACAAAATTTAATCTTATATTTATCAAGTTAGCTCCTGTAAACTAAATATGCAGACCATACACCAAACTCTGCAATTTTTCGCTTATTTTTTAGCGACAATACAAATTATTCTAGTTTTATGCAGTTTTCATTAGTCACAACTTTTGTGCCTACCCTTTTGTTTATGAAGAAACATCAACAAAATTAAATAAGTGTTACTATTGTGATTCAACAATTGTATGAAAAAAAAGAAAGTAACTAATTGTATTCACTTTCCACTGTTTCCTATACAAATTTTTTAAAATAGTTGGTATTTTTGTAATTAAAAGTGAATACAGGATGTGAAAACATAAGCATTTCTTAACTAAATATAGCCCTTAAGATCTTATGTTTTAGAAAACCCACTATGAAGCATATATGTATGTATGTTATTTTTTAAATTAGCATTAACATTTTAAAATGAACCTCAAACACTTTTCCTTCATGATACATGTTGTGAATCTTGTTGTGAATTGTGACAAAATTCAATATCAATTTGTGAGACAAAGAACAATAGCAACCAAAATAAATGGTTTTCAGCAATAATAATCCGTACACAGATAATATAACAGAATAAGGCAAGAAAAAATAGAAGGTTTGTTTACCAAGTTCGATCAAACGATCTACTCTGGGGGAGAGAGCATCTCTCCAATTCTCTATACTCAGAAAGTTGTTACAAGAGATTACAGATGAGTTACAAGAAAATAGTCTTCGCCTTCAGGTTCCTAAGAACAACCCTATTTTCTACCCAAGTGTTTCCCAACCTCTCAAACTCTCAATATATGAATCACTCAAACCACTACTAGAAAATTTGCTTTTAGTGACTTAATTAGTTACTGAAAAATTTCGGTCACCCTAGTGACCGAATTAGCCACCATATTTACACATCATGTTAGTAAAATTTTAAAAGTCACTAAATCGGTCACTAAATAAAATTAGCCACCAAATTAGCGACTGATATTTTGTGACCATAATTTTCAGTCTCAAATAATTGTTTTTATATAAATTAATTCATAAAAAAATTCAGTGGCCGAAATTTCGGTCACTAATATTTTTTTTTTGTTTTTTTCATTATTAAGTTGCTTCCCTCCCAATTCTCTCCTTTTATTTATTTTTTTAAAATTTTGTCAAAATTTAACATTTTTATTGTTTTAACAAATAAAATATATATTTATATAAATAATTAACTCATACAAATTAATTAGTCTAGATAAAATATAATTTTAATGACAATTAGTGTAAGAATTTTTTAAATAATATTTGAAAGTTCTATTTCATTAATAATATATACATTTTAAATGTAAATTATACAACAAAAACCAAATGGCTTGGTGGACACGTGAAAGCCTCATAAAGGAAAGTGCATTGGTTCAATTCCTGATAGAGACAAAACTTTTGTTTTATTTAAAGTATTTTAAACAATTGAAAATGGTCACTAAAATCGGTCACTAATTTCAGTCGCTAAAGTCGGTCACTAATTTTAGTCATTAAATTCGTCTCTAAAGGTTAGCGACTAGCACTTTTCCAACCGAAATTTAGTAGTCGCATTATTGGTCACTAAACGTTATAGTGACCGATTTTTAGGCTTTTTCGGTCTCTAATTCGGTCACTAAACGCGAATTTTTTAGTAGTGAACACCAAAGTGTATCCCTAAACCTTTGCTTTTCTAAGGTTTTCCTTATGAATAGCTACTATGCTATACCTTTAAACCCTTGCTCTCCCCTGTTGGTGTAAACTCTAATATTGTCACACACCAAGCATATAAGAGATACATATTTATAATAGCAAATACCCAACAAACAAAGCCCAAAATCACATGGATCCATGGACCGAATCGAAAAAGCCTGAAAACTCGAAAACACTATTCATCGTACGGAAAACAATATTCACCATAAGGATGTCACTATTCATTAGTATGGATATCACTATTCACCGTACGGGCGGCACTACTCACCGACCGATTTTTTTCTTCGACTTTTCGTCCGATTTTCGCGGTAAATGCAATCTCCAAAATACGTTTTCTTTCTCTTCATCAACAAAGGTTTTAAGACACATTTACAACAATCTCCACCTTGACTTTAAACCGTGTTGATACCAATTTAATAATCAACAACATTGTTGCTCTCTACCAAGTTGAAACTTTAATCAATAACTTTGATCAAATTCAAGCAACCCTTGAATCTTGATCTCGCAACTTGCATCCATTTGATCCTAATTACCCTTTTCTGCCTAGGTAATTTAACAAGCCTACAAGTATGATTCTTCAACCACCCTTGAGTCCACCTGTTTTCAAATGCTTCCCTGAAGGTTTTTCTTCTTTTATTTTGCAGTCCTTCAGCCACATTAAAAATATAATATCCAAGACTAGCATAACCGTCCCTTTGAGATGCTACAATAACCTTCCTTACCTTATCATGAGTCAAATGATAATCAGAGATCTCTATAACCGTTGCCTCACTACTGCTAGCATCCATAGTAGGAAACTCCACCTCAAACTGAGTTTTCTCCGTTAAGTTTCTCCCAGGTTTCTCCCTTGGTTTTCACTATTCTTCTTCTGAAGAAATTCTCTACCAACCAAGTAAGTTGTTTTAACCTCAGCTCTTCCCCAAAAACTAAATAACAACTCAGCGGTAACATGCATTTTTATCCCTTAATTTCTGCAAAATTCATTGTACTCCTCTGAAACTTTCTCAAGGCATTCATAACGCCTTAAACTCAAATCCCATAGCTCTTCCTTGTCATGAAAGCCTCCACTAGTTAACGATGAATGAATAATAACATTTGAACCTTCTAAAATATATAGACCACATATTTTAGACCCTTTAGTAATAATCAATTCATCACGCGAAATATTCAACACTCCATGTTCAACTCTAGAACAATAGCCTAGATCATCAAACATACTTATAGATAACAAATTTCGCTTGAGTTCTGGAACATACCTCACATTGTGAATAAGAAGTTCAAGATCATTAAACATTTTAAATCTGACTGTACCAATACCATGAACCTTGCATGCCTTATTATTACCAAGGCGAACTACTCCACCTTACATCATCTTCAAAGTTTCAAAGTATTCTATTCTTGGACACATGTGATAAGAACAACCTGAGTCAATGACCCAACTATCTTCAGTTTCCAAACTCGATACTACTAGTGCTTCAGCATCCTCATAACTTTCCTCATCCAAAGTAACTACAGCTTGAACAGAATCTTCATTGACCTTTCTTTCAGGAAAATCCCTTTTAAAGTGACCAATTTTCTGACAATTAAAACATTTTACCTTTGACTTGTCAGACCTCTTTGATTTGGACATCCCTTTACACTCACCTCCTCCTCTTGACACATTTAAGCCTTCACCACTATCTTTAATCTTCAAATCTTTCGACTTTGAAAATTCTTTGGATTTCACCGCCGTCTAGACTTCATCCAACGTAATAGTACCTTTATTACCATAAAGAAGTGCATCCTTAAAGTGCTCAAAGGATCTGGGTAATGAACTTAACAGGAGCAAAGCCTTGTCCTCATCATCAATCTTCACTTCAATATTATCAAGATCATCGATAATCTTGTGAAATTCTATGATCTGCTCAACTATGGATTTGTTCTCCATCATTCGGAATAAATAGAGTTGTTGTTTCAGATATAACCTGTGAGCCAAAGACTTTGTCATATACAGTGATTCAAGTTTTGCCCACATAGCAACCGCAGTTTGCTCCCTAGCGACTCCTCTTAGAACTTTATCCCTGAGGCATAAGATAATGGCACTTCTGGCCTTATCCACCATCTCGGTCTTCTCTGCCTGTGTAAGCCCTGCAGGCATCAATGCTTCGCTCTTCAAAGAATTGATACACTTCTCTTGAATTAAAATTGCTTGCATCTTAATTTTCTACAACCCGAAGTCATTATTACCAGAAAATTTCTCAATCTGTCATCTACTAACCATGGTGCTCACTTGTCAATAATATCTCTTTGCTCTATGCTCACCGCACCACTTGTTGTGAATCTTGTTGTGAATTACGATAAAATTCAATATCAATTTGTGAGGCAAAGAACAATAGCAACCAAAATAAATGGTTTTCAGCAATAATAATCCGTACATAGATAATATAACAGAATAAGGCAAGGAAAAACATAAGGTTTTTTTACCCAGATTGATTAAACGATCTACTATGGGGGAGAGAGCAGCTCTCTAATTAACTATACTCAGAAAGTTGTTACA
Organism: Lathyrus tuberosus; assembly: GCA_022829125.1. Lineage (NCBI taxonomy): Eukaryota > Viridiplantae > Streptophyta > Magnoliopsida > Fabales > Fabaceae > Lathyrus > Lathyrus tuberosus. The sequence continues at coordinate 8,780,683 of JALAZF010000236.1, read as the reverse complement.
AGAGATTATAGATGAGTTACAAGAAAATAGCCTTCGCCTTCAGGTTCCCAAGAACAACCCTATTTTCTACCCAAGTGTTTCCCAACCTCTCCAACTCTAAATATATGAATCACTCAAATCCAAGGTGTAACAATGTTTCACAATAACCTTTGCTTTTCTAAGGTTTTCCTTGTGAATAGCTAAAACCCTATAATATACCTTTAAATCCTTGCTCTCCCCTGTAAGTGTAAACTCTAAGATTGTCACACACCAAAAATATAAGAGATATATATTTATAATAGCAAATACCCAACAAACAAAGCCCAAAATCACATGGATCCATGGACCGAATCGAAAAAGCCCGGAAACTCAAAAACACTATTCACCATACGAACAATACTATTCACCGTACGGACATCACTATTCATCAGTACGGATATCACTATTCGCCGTACGAACGACACTATTCACCAACCGATTTTTTTTCCTCGACTTTTCGTCCGATTATTGCGGTAAATGCAATCTCCAAAATATATTTTCTTTCTCTTCATCAACAAAGGTTTTAAGGCACATTTACAACAATACAGGTCCCCAAGAGATGACAACTTTGGCTTTGTCTAATATTTAAAGAATGCATCATGAAGAACCTGGCAACCAAGAAACAGAGTCACTTGAGAAAGGGTTGAAATAGTTGACTTCTAATCACAACATAAAACCATACAAGCTAGGGAAATGGTGCAAAATTAGAAAGAGAAAAAACCTGGTAATCAATATCCATTTCCCCATTTTTGGTTGCATGCATTCTTGTTGCTTCTGTTTCAACTTTGTATTGTCCTTTCTTTCAATATAAGCCTGCATGATAAACAATTTATTCATGTAAAGAATTTATCAAACAATAAATGAAGACACATACCGATTTATTCACCAAATACCTATAAATCATAACAACCAGATCTAACATAACAACCATAACAACCAGATCTAAACAGAACAACCAGATCTAAATACTTTGAAATCTGAATGAATGCAGAACATAGAAGAAAAAGAGAGAGATGATGCAGAAAGAGAGAAAACATAGATGAATATGGTAGACATAGAGGAAGATAAAGAGGGCAGAAAAAGAGGGTTCAGGAAGAGAGAGAAGTGAGAGAAGAGGGAAGTGAAAAGTGAAAAGTGGGAGAAAACCAGATACAAGATTTTGGAGGAGGGAAGATAGAGAACGTGACAATGAATTGTTTAGGGGAAAGAAAAAAACTTTTGAATTGAAGCTGACATTGGGAAAAGAGAAAAGAGGAAAAACAATTGCAATTGAACCATGTGACATCATCAATTAATTCAAACCTAGCCAGCAAAGACATAATACAATAAACATATAGTTGGAATTGAACAATGTGACATCATTAGTTGCAAAAAGTAATTTTTAGACCAAAATTGCCCTCATTTTGATGAGGTGGCAGATAAAGAGAAAAGGGCAAAATAGTGTTTTCCACAACATCTAATTTTCTTTTATTATAGATATGATTAAAAAAAACTATTGAAACTTTTATTAGATAAATAAGTTTTTTTACAAATAAGACAATTATTTTATAAGAGAGAATAAAATTTTAAAATATCAACTCAATATTTTTTAATAAACTGTTTAAATAGTTTTCACATATTTGGAAAAAATGATTGATAAATTTTCATTATTCAATATTTGAATCAGTGTAGCGCGAATTTTTGGACGTGGTTGCAAAGCACTATCGCTTTTGGGGTACTACAGTTCGATTCATTTTTTAACCTATTGAAGCTGATGAAGGAAGGGAAACAGATGTTTCCAATTAACCCTGCTTGCATACTGAGTTTAAACAGATGACTGTTGGTTTACAGATGCTATTGAGATTGTGGGTCTCTCTTAAGTTATTTTGTTAAAATAGTGCCTGGGCGATTGGTGGGAGTTTAAAACTGATGCTTTTCAATTGATATGTGAAGGTATAGGATTTGGGACTTTGGATTAGTGTGCTCGCTAAGATTTTTCTTTCAATCTTATGCCTACGTATTCCCGTTTACCGAAACAGGGAAATCAGAGCGATCGTAGTTCCTCCTATTCTATGGGAGGAAATGATGTTTTGGTGTCTTGTTCAAAGCCCAAGACGTGAAGCTGAAAAGGTGGTTTATATCTTGTTCAAAGCCCAAGATGTGAAGCTGAAGGGTCTATTTGTATCTTGTTCGAAGCCCAAAATGTGAAGCTAAAAAGTTGTTGTCTTTAGAGAGAATTTGTCATCTCTAAAGGGGGTCTGTTTGTCACGACTGCTGGGTGACTGACTATAAAGGAGGATTACTTTAATCAGAATATGTGAATCCTAGCAATGCCATAATTTCCTTTATAGGGGGTTTTAACCTGAAGGAGAAGACTTTAACTCAGTGTAGAGCAATGCCATCTTTCCTTAGGAATTTCTCATGCTAAAAGGAGGACAGTGGCGTGGATGTAAATAATCCAGAGGCTTGCCGCTTACAGCGATTAGATGAAAGGAGTTGTTAATGTTTGTATCCTGTGAACAAGGCACACTTTTTATGCTAAAAGGTTGATTGACTCAACCGGGGTTTTTCTTATACAAAGCCTAAGAGGAGGCTATTGGCCCAACAAGAGGGTGTTTTTATGTGTCTCGTACGAAGCCCGAGAGAGAGGCTAAAAGGGTTTGACTCAACAAGAGAGTATTTTTAGATGTGTCTTGTACGAAGCCCAAGACGTAGGCTAAAGGTTGATTCAACAAGAGAGTCTTTTATACTCAACAAGAGAGTGATTTTGTATCTCGTACGAAGCCCGAGATGGAGGCTGCAAAGGTTTTGACTCAACAAGAGAGTCTTTTATACTCAACAAGAGAGTGTTTTTGTGTCTCGTACGAAGCCCGAAAGGGAGGCTAAAAGGATTATTGACTCAATAAGAGAGTCCTTTTGTATCTCGTACGAAGCCCGAGATAGAGGCTAAAAGGATTGCTGTTTCAGTTGAGTGACAGGTCCAGTAGGTTGGTTAAAAGAGAAAATCAGTTCTTATAAAGAGACTGATTAAAGCTAAGGCTATGCTTTGGGATTGATCAGAGGATCAGGGTTATTTCCTGTTCTTTAAGGAAATGGGGAATCCAGAGGGTATTGGAGACTGTCCGAGTGTACTGGTGTTTTTTCCCTACTTGAGAATGCCTTCGAGACTCAAGGAGATTAGACTGTCCAAGTCTAGAGTTTTATCTTTTGTACTATGCTTAAAGAAACAGTGGTAGTACGTTCACGGTAGAAAGATTTAGACTCTTTGAAAGATTGTTCTATTAAGATGACTAATTTCTGTTCCTATACCTCTAGGAGGTCGTCGGGACAATTTGTACGAAGCCCAAAAGGAGGTTGGAAACTTTTAAGAAGCCGAGGGACAATTTGTACGAAGCCCAAGAGGAGGCTCTCTTCCAGAAGGAAGAATACTTATACGAAGCCTAAGAGGAGGCTGTGAATACTTCTAAGAAGCCGTAGGGTCCTTGTACAACGCCCAAGAGGAGGCGAGGATGCGTTTAAGAAGCCTGTGGGTCCCTAAACCCCGAGAAATTCAAGACAGGCTATTCACAGAGAATAGATCAAGCCAGGAAAGTCCAAGAATTTAGAAGAAACTCAAGAGATGCCTTTCACGGAGAAAATATCATCTCTGGGGAGTAGAGTTTCTTTGACGATTTCTAAGGGTGACAGTCTGAGAAAGGGTTCACCGAGAATGCTGCCTTTCATGTCTCCATATTGTTTAACCCCAAGAGGAGGGAAGACTGTATCTGGTAATCCTATAGGGATCTAGTTTTGACTGTTTAAGAGTGACCAACTGGGCTTAGTGCTAGACGTAGTTGCCGAGGAAACTCTAAATATCTATACTAGTATTACGCAATTGATATGAGGTTATGAAAGAAGACTTACAGCGAAACAGCCCCACAATACAGTTATATGTATATGAAAGCGGATAAAGAAAGCATATAACCACTTACTCGGTTGTAGAGCTTCCATGATGTTTGGTCAGTTGTTCAACAAAGAAAGATTGAAAACAACAGTATATTCAAAATTTAAAGGAGAAAGTATTTTGAAAAGATGTTGGGGCTTACAGCTCAAGGAGAGGCCCAAGGTTTATTAGTGATCGTACTGTCGTTTTGTACAGAGGGACTTATACAAGTGACTGAGGCCCAAGAAAGGTTTTCTGTACAAGGGGATGGGTCTTACACTCTCTCAAGAGGCCCAAGTGTTTAAAGAACAAGGATGGGGCTTATAACACGAGGGTAGGCCCAGATGATTGGTTTTTCTTTTTTATTGGCGATTGCGCCGAGGTTTTCTTTTAACGCAGGGGGACTTATACAATGTCTGAGGCCCAAAAAGTTTTGGTTAAAAGGGGATTGGGTCTTACACTCTAATAAAGGCCCAAAAGATTTTGAATGGGTCTTATAGCACGAGGAGAGGCCCATGGTTTGTTTTTCAACGGACGATGATCGCGTCGAACTTTTTTTGAAATACAACGGGACTTATACAATAAGTGAGGCCCAAAAATACGTTTGTATTTACAAAGGATTGGGTCTTACACTCTATTAGAGGCCCAAAAGTGTTTGAAATTGTTTGATGAGGGTGAAAATCAAAGAAACCCTAATTTGTTATTCTTTAAAAGTAAATATTTAAAGAAAATCAAATAAAATACCAAATAAGTTTGAATAAACCATTTGTGATTTTTGTTTAAGGTTTGAGAAATGAGGGATTAATCACAAGGTTAATTAAAACTCACTTGGTTTTGATTTTCAAAGTAAATATTCACTTTTAAAATGTTTAAAAAAATTAAAAAGGAATTTATTCACAAAAATACTAATTATATTAAATAAATAATATAAACTTAATTTTTTTGTGGAATAAAATATTTTAACATTTTTTTGATTTTTTGCAAAAAGAACCAATCAAAAATAATTAAAATTGAAAGAATTATTAATTTTCTAATTAATTAATAAAACATGAAAATATTGGAAAAAATAGTAAAAATGTGAGAAAACACAAAATGGCATGGGTGGGGTTTGAACCCACGACCTCAAGTCATGATGCTTACCTCTTTTTGAGCTTTTGGAGTTTTCTGTGCAATCTGCCAAACTTCTTGTTCCAGAAATGGTTTGATGCTTTGGACACTCTCAAATGATCCCTTAGAAGCTTTGAGGATGGTTGGAATCAGCTGGAACCTGCAAAAACACAAATTGGCCCTTGCAAAATGGGTTAAAATGGCCGAAATAGCAACTCTCTCAAATGGTGTTCCAGATGAGGGGAACCATTTGGGACAGTTCAAGGATGATATTTGGAGTGTGTTTGAGGTTTTATCTGGTTTGGAAAGTGACTTAATCAAGACATGGATTGAAAAATGCACAAAAGGCCTATTTTGAGGTATTGCGAGGTGACTTTGTGATTTTGGTGTTACAGGTCACTTTTGATAGTTTGGATCACCTACATATGATGTTTATGAGGTGTTAGGATCATGAGTTGTGATGGAAATGCTCTATAACTCAAAAACTCAGAGTTACCTTGCTAAAGAAGGCATTTTGGCCTAAAGGGAGGGATTTTGAGGAAAACATCTGTTTGATGGCTTTGGTGTACTCAAACTGAGCACAAATGAGCTCTATTTATAGTAGAGCAAGTTTGTTTTAGGATCAATAGTGAATGGTAACTACAACAGAGGTTTGGCCAATGGTTGCACTTTGGAATCCAAGTCTCCTCTAGCCAATGGCTAGAGGTTAGGGCGCAGGGCTGTGGTTACCTTGGTCTTGGATAAGTCTTGACTGAATTCAGTTGCAAATGGCTCAGTCCATGCCACCTTGGTGTATGCATTGAATGCTCCAATCCAAAATTGGAGTCTTATCCCTCTTTTAGGCAATTCTAGGTTTGGCATGCTACTTCTTGTTCCAAGGACTTTGGAGGCTTGGCTCAGTGTTTGTCCCCTTTAGATTTGATCCTCAGATGTGTACAAAGTGATGACAAGGCTTGGAATTATCTGATTTTTCCAAATCGAGCAAAAATGCAAAATTCTGCCTAGCCTTGGCAGTTTTCAGCAAGGCATATTGCCATTATCATATCTCTTGGCCCATGTGGAATTTGGTGATGTTCTTGGCCATTTTGGAAAGCCCTCATATGATACAACAACTGTTTGATCATAATTGGTTTTGATACTTTTTGGATCCAAGTGAAAAATGCCCCTACATTTGGAAAAAAGTGAAGGCAGATTCTAACTTAGTGAAAATTTCACTAAGTGTTGGAAAAAAGTGACATTTTCACTTTTTGTGATTTTGATCATTCCATAACTCAAAATCCATGAGGAATTTGGAGGGAGGTCAGTTTTAAGCTTTTGTAGAGGGTAATGAGATCTACAAATCAAGCTTTGGATGGGGAAAAATGGCTTTGTGGTTTAGGAGTTATGATCCTCCAAAGTTGGTACCCTTGCCACTTTGTTCATAACTTAGAAAATTTTCTAAGTTTTTATGGTTACCCCTTTTACAAGTTATCCCACTTTTCTTGATTTTTCTTGATGAATGATGATTAAAATCATACATTAACATCATTTTAGGGTTAAAGAACCATTTTTGTGAAAAATCTCAAAAAGTCAAAGTTGACTTTTGTGCACAATTGACTTTTTGTCAGATGAATTCCAAATTGTGTGATCCTTTAGGAAATCATGTCCTTGACCTAAATCAAACTTGATGGACATGTTCCATGGGTGTTATAGAGTACATTGAATCATGTTCTAGGGTTTGGGAGCATGTCCTGGTCAAAAGTCAAAGCTACAGTTGACTTTTTCCTCAAAACCCTAACTGTGGTACTGATGAAATTGAGACTTGCTGCTCAAGCTTCCTAGATCAATCCATTGTTACAAATGGATCAATGTGGTATGTTGGAGACCCTCAAATACTCTCTTGAGGTCTTGGCTCATGATTTGTCCCAAAAGTCAACTTAGGGGTGAATTAGGTCAAGAAACCCTAATTCTTGATTTTTGATGTATGCATCCCCTGAGGTCAAATTGACTTGATGCTTGTGCCCATGAGGTTCCATGGAGTATTTTAGGATATGCTTTGAAGCATTGGCTCATGCCTAGAGGAAAATTTTCATCTGGAGGCCCTGATCGACCAAACCCTAATTTGGTGACACTGGCGATCTTGAGGGTTGATCCACCTGGAAGGGAGCAGCCTTGTGCTTAATCCTTGAAGTGGGAGTCTTCTTGATCCCTTGTGGATATTTGAGAGGCTAGACAAGTTGAAGATCATGTCATTTCTTGATTGATCCTTTGTCTAAAAGCTCTGAGAGGGCTGGAAACCCTAAATTTGATTGTAGTGGATGCTCACCCATCTTTGGGGAGACTGATGAGGTATGATGGTTCCTCCATATTGTGATGATGACTTTCACAATGATGGGAAATCTTAGTGGTCAAAATTTGGGGTATGACAGATGCCCCTATTTAATCTTCTTGAACCCGAAGGTGTGAATGGTGAAGGTATTCGGGCATTCAGGGTGCAAGAGGGTTAAATATCGGAATACCCGAAATTTTTATGGTGATTATGAATGGTAGCTTACACATTCATCCTCTTTTGCGTAGCAATGATGCTTAGAAAAGATAAACTTCCCCTCGATCCTGGTTTCCTACCAAGGAACTGGTCTCAGTTTTCTGAAATAAACTTCCCCTCGATCCTGGTTTCCTACCAAGGAACTGGTTTCAGTTTCGATAGTAAACTTCCCCTTGATCCTGGTTTTCAGCCAAGGAACTGGTCTCGGTTACTGAAATAAACTTCCCCTCGATCCTGGTTTCCTACCAAGGAACTGGTCTAAGTTTCTAATATAAACTTCCCCTCGATCCTGGTTTCCTACCAAGGAACTGGTCTAAGTTTCTTTTGTCAATAAACTTCTTGACAAGGGATGCTATTTGTAGCGGTTTTCGTCAAACTTCTCGCTGAATTTTCCTGGGGAGATGCCCTTTGATGGAAAAAGATTTGATGTCAGAGTTGCTGGGGGGACCTAGTCGTCTGAGTTGTAGAGGTGTACAAACTTCTCTGTTGGAGACGCCATTTGTTAATTCTACTAGTGAAAATGAGTCTCTTGAGAGGCTATTTTCTACTTGGGGATATTACATCATACTTTTCTCGGAGATCTTCTCGGAGAAACGCCATATGATGTGATCCAATTTTGAGGTGCTGATGACCTTTTCGTCAGCGGTTTTTTTTTTTGGGAGAAAAACTCCTGTATTGCCGAATCTCTGCTTAAGAGGCTTCCTCTAGGGATTTTCCTTAATCCGGGAAAGCGAAAATATCATCTTCAATGGCGAAGAGTGACATCGGTTGAAGGTTCTCTGGTCTTTCAGAGGTTCAAGTTATCAAAGTGGTCAAGGGCTAATTCTAATCCAGAACTAAACTGGAGGAGAGAGATTGTTCAGACGCAACCTTTCCTGATGAGGAAAGAACTGACAACTCGATTGAGAGGACTGTTATCACTAGGGGACAAGACCGACGGGAGTGATAGTGATGCAATATAAATGTGAATGCAAATCAATATGCATGATGTATGTATGTATATACTGACAAAACTGACGCGCCATACAGACTAATAGATGAACATGACTGGATACTCGGCCATCGCGGGGCGAAGAAGTACCGTTGGTTCAAGATAGAAATTCCTCCTTGCTTAGGAGAAACGGTCCCTATTGGGAGCAACGCTGGTCGGGCTTAGGAGATGGGAACTCGGCCGAAGAGGTCAGATGGAGCATTCGCATCTGACATAGCTGATCCTTCATTCAAGCATACTAGTTTAGAAGGAGTACTTTGATTCTGTACTTTGAGGCTCTAACACCTTTGTAGAAGCGATCGATGTTCTTTCGATGTTCAATCGTCAAAAGAAATTGCCATCTTTATTTTTAAAAGCAGAAAAGTTTGACAAGTAAATTCGTTTTTGTTTCGTTTCAAGAATCGTTGATCATGTAAAAATGTCGTTCTGCAAAGCTAAACAAATAAGAATTGCAAACAAAAGCACAAGGGCTCAAATTTTATTGATAGGATGGAAATCAGCCAAACGCGTGATTCCATAGAGCATTTACAAAGTTTGAAAATGGTAATTTACAGGGAAAAGGGGCTACATTGAAACATAACGACCACTATCCATCTACCAACTTTGAATTCTGGGCATCCTGAACTTCTGTCGATGATGACCTTAACTGGAGCTTTCCTGACGGATGATGTAACTGCTGCTGAGGGACTGGCCCCTTTGTCGAAAGTAGTTACTTGCCGTTATCCCTAATTTTTGCCTGGATTGTACTTTGAGATTTTCAATCCACCGGGATGATTTTTTATCATGTCTCTAATTTTTGCCTGGACCGCCCTTTCGGGTTTTCAATCCACCGAGACGTTTTTTTTCTTTAGGCGAAGTATTTCTTGACTACTTCAACATTTGTGGGGTAGGCAAATTCCTCTCCGTCCATGGTTGCAAGTCTCAAGGCACCGCCTGAGAAAGTTTTCTTGACCACATAGGGGCCATCATAATTCGGAGTCCATTTACCCCGGGAATCAGTGAGAAATGATCGTATCTTTTTGAGCACAAGGTCTTCTTTCCTGAAGACGCAAGGTCGAACCTTTTTGTCAAATGCCATCTTCATTCTTTGCAGATACAACTGACCGTGGCATAATGCCATTATTCATTTCTCTTCGATCAGGTTGAGTTCGTCGTGTCAACTTTGACACCATTCAGCTTCTGTAAGCTTAGCTTCCATCAATACCCGGATTGATGGGATCTCTACTTCTATGGGAAGCACTGCATCCATGCCATATACTAGAGAGAAAGGGGTTGCCCCTGTTAAAGTGCGTATAGATTTCAGATAACTGTGAAGAGCAAAGGGTAGCACCTCGTGCCAATCTTTGTAGGTTACAACCATCTTTTGAACGATCTTCTTGATGTTCTTGTTAGCCGCTTCTACCGCTTCGTTCATCTTGGGTCGGTAGGGAGATGAGTTATGGTGTTCGATCTTGAACTCAGCGCACAACTCTTTCATCATCTTGTTATTCAAGTTAGATCCATTATCCGTAATGATCTGGCTCGGAACACCATAACGGCAGATGATATTGTTTTTGATAAATTGGACCACTACTTGTCGGGTTACATTGGCGTATGACGCTGCTTCGACCCACTTAGTGAAGTAATCAATGGCTACCAGAATGAACCGATGTCCGTTTGTAGCTTTGGGCTCAATCAAGCCAATCATGTCGATTCCCCATATGGAAAAAGGCCATGGGGAAGAAAGAACTTTGAGATGCGTTGGCGGTACATGAATTTTGTCAGAGTATATCTGACACTTCCTCATGTACTTGTAGCAGTCGAATTCCATTGTCAACCAATAGTACCCTACTCTTAGAATTTTTCTCGCCATTGTATGTCCGTTGGCATGAGTGCCAAAGGACCCTTCGTGAATTTCTTTTATTAGCATATCTGCTTCTGGTCTGTCTACACATCGGAGCAAGACCATGTCAAAATTTCTCTTATAGAGTGTATCACCGCTCAGGAAGAAATTGCCTGCCAGCCTTCTGAGGGTTTTCCTGTCCTTCCTTAGTGCCCCAGGTGGGTACTCTTGTTTCTGAAGGAAGCATTTGATATCGTGATACCAAGGTTTGTCGTCTACGACTGCTTCAATCGTGAAGATGTAAGCGTGCCGTTCAAGGCGCATTATGTCGATCTTAGGTATGTCATTCCATTGACCTACACTAATCATGGAAGAGAGAGTGGCTAATGCATCAACCAGGTGATTCTCCTCACGAGGGATGTGATGAAACTCAATTCTGTTAAAGAATGGTAACAACCTTCTCGCATAGTCTTTGTAAGGAATTAGTCCGGATTGGTATATGTTCCAATCTCCTTTAATCTGATTGATAACCAGGGCTGAGTCGCCATATACGTCCAAGCTTTAGATCCTCAAATTAATCGCTTCCTCAAGACCCATAATACAAGCTTCGTATTCGGCCTCGTTGTTCGTACACTTGAACGTAAGTCGGGCAGTGAAAGGAATGTGGGTACCCTGAGGTGTTATGATGATTGCCCCAATTCCGTTTCCGTAATGATTGACAGCTCTGTCAAAGATAAGTCCCCATTGGGAACCTGGTTCTGGCCCTTCACTGGGTAGCGGTTCATCGCAGTCTTTCATTTTTAGATACATGACATCTTCGTCTGGGAAGTCAAACCTGATTGATTCTTGATCGTCAATCGGTTGATGAGCCAAATGATAGGCTAAAATACTCCCCTTAACGGGTTTTTGAGCATGGTACTCTATGTCATATTCTGATAGCAACATCTGCCAACGGGCAATCCTTCCCGTGAGAGCAGGCTTTTCAAAGACATACTTGATTGGATCCATCTCGGAGACCAACCAAGTAGTGTAACAAATCATGTACTGGCGAAGACGTTTGGCTGCCCAAGCCAAAGTGCAGCAAGTTTTCTCGAGCATAGTGTACCGAGTCTCGCAGTCGGAGAATTTCTTGCTCAAATAGTAGATGGCAGACTCTTTTCGTGTGGTTTCGTCTTGTTGGCCAAGTACACATCCCATGGAGTCTTCCAAGACAGTGAGGTAGATAATCAGCGGCCTTCCTTCCACTAGAGGTGATAAAATCGGAGGGTTCAACAGGTATTCCTTAATACTGTCGAAGGCGGTTTGACAGTCTTCTGTCCAAACGCAGTCCTGATTCTTTTTAAGTAATTTGAAAATCGGCGCACATGTCGCGGTCATGAGGAATATGAATCTGGAGATGTAGTTCAAACGTCCTAGGAATCCTCTGACTTGTTTTTCAGTTTTCGGAGAAGGCATTTCTTGAATGGCCTTGACCTTGTCAAGATCAACCTCAATTCCTTTCTGGCTGATGATGAACCCTAAAAGTTTTCCCGAACGGACACCGAAGGTGCATTTGTTGGGATTCAAGCAGAGTTTGTACTTTCTCAACCGCTTGAATAGCTTTGACAGATGGGTCACATGCTTCTCTTCTGTCTTAGATTTTGCAATCATATCATCGACATATACCTCGATTTCTTTGTGTATCGTGTCATGAAAAAGAGTAGTCATGGCCCTTTGATAGGTTGCCCCGGCGTTCTTCAAACCGAAAGGCATTACCTTGTAGCAAAAGGTACCCCATGGGGTAATGAACGAAGTTTTCTCCATGTTTTTCGGCGCCATTTTGATCTGGTTATAGCCCGAGAATGCATCCATGAATGAGAAAACTTTGAACTTTGTTGTACTGTCAACCAGCATGTCAATGTGTGGTAAAGGAAAGTCGTCCTTTAGACTAGCCTTGTTTAGATATCTGTAATCCACACACATTCTGACTTTTCCATCCTTTTTTGGAATGGGTACGATGTTGGCTAACCATTGAGGATATTCTGATGTGGCGAGGAAACCCGCGTCAATCTGTTTCTGTACCTCCTCTTTGATTTTGATGGCCATGTCCGGGTGAGTCCGTCTCAACCTCTGTTTTACTGGCGGACATTCCGATCTCAATGGTAAATGATGTTCCACGATGCTGGTATCCAACCCTGGCATATCCTGATAGGACCAAGCAAATACATCGGGGAATTCTTCGAGAAGCTTTACCAAACCCTCTCTGGCAGTTGGACTGAGCAATGTCCCAATCCTGATTTTTTTTCTCTCTTTTTCCGAACCTAACTTTACCGTTTCCAACGACTCTTTATGAGGTTCAATGGACCTTTCCTACTGTTTGAGTAGTCGGGAGATCTCTTCTGGAATTTCGTTGTTAACTTCTTCTTCAGCCCCAAATAACGGGAACTCAAAGTTGGGAGAAGGCATCAGATCGTATGTTTCAACGGGGTTTAAAACAAGCAATCTGCATGACGGTATGATTTGTGTTTAGAAGAGATAGAGAGAATGCAAGAGTGTGTGCAGTGTATTTCTTTGAAAAACTGCTTGTTTATTATTATTGATTTGTTTTTTAGGATTACCATTTTCTGAAAAAAAAAAAAGAGAAAAGAGAAAACAGCAATAAATGCAGGAATTACAGAACGACGTTATTTTATTTATGAACAAGTCGATTCTTGAAATTACAGCCCTATAAAACAAAGCTCTGTCGCTTTGGGCGAAGCGAAGAGGGAAATTTACAGAAAGTGAGCCCTATCAAAACATCTGTTTCACCTGGGCAGGGTGAAAGGTTAAAGACGGAAATTACTTTGACTTATGAACAATCTTCAGAACATCGACAGCAACGCATTGGCGGCGAACTCCTTGGTGAATCACAAAGTCTGGCACCTTCCTTGATTTGTCTTCAGAAATAACGCTAATTTGTGGTGGAGCAAAATCATTGGAATCTGTCTCATAGGCATAATTTTCGTAGGAGGATTCCTCTGTTGCATTTTGCATAGCATTGGCGCTCTCAGGTAGATCTCCCCATCCAATTGGCTGGATGTCTTCGAGCCTGATACGAGAGTTTTCGGGAGCAGTGTACTTGACCATACAGTCGTATTTCCCACTTGGTTGTCCCAGGGGGTCCCACACTTCTTTGGAACTGGATGAGTCATCTTTCTCGATGACGTTGACCTCTGGAAAAGCATAGTTAATGAATTCGAGTCCTGTAAATGTTGCGAATTCATCGTCATACTGGACATTTTCTAAATGACCTGATTGTTGATCCCATGACATGGTGGGGACGCAGGTATTCTTTTCAATGATGCTCAGCTGATTTTCATTGTTCGGCTGATTTCCTTGCCCCAAGTCTCCTGGATATGGCTGCCACATTGGCAGGCCATCCATCAGGCCATAATAGTTGTGGTCAAAGTTGTCCTTCATTAGAGTGTCTTCCTCTAATGAGTTTGGCGGAGCACGACATCCTTCCGAATCACAATCTCCATATATCATTTCGACATCTGACCTCGGTATAAATCTCAGACTCTGTGCGAGAAAGCAAAATGGAGTTTGCGTTTTGTCCTGAGACATATTACTGTCCTTGTTAAGATATGACTCCCATTCTTCCTCCATATCAGAGGGATCATCTTTATTGATGGTATGCACTTCTTGAGGCACTGGGTGAACGAAACCCCCACTGTGGAAGAAGTCTTGAATGGGATGAAGACTTTCATTGCTGGTAGTAGCTGTATGGGTACAGGTTGCAGAAAAACCAAGACCCTTCCTTGTTTTATTGTCAGTAGGAATAACTAGTTGTCCCCATTCTGTTGTATTGGTACTCTCGACCGCTTTGATAGCATCTTTGTATGAGGAAATGGAAGTTCCCTCTTCGGATTGATTGTCCTTGCTCACCGACAGTGCTTGGAACTGAGTTCCAGTAACCTCCTCGGGTTCTACAGCAGTAGATGATGATAAGTTACTCACGAGCAAGGCTTGTTCTCCACAGACTGTGACGAGTTGATCGTTCTAGATGAACTTTAACTTTTGGTGGAGGGTCGAGGTGACCGCCCCAGCCTGATGTATCCAAGGTCTTCCTAATAAACAATTATACGTTGCCCGGATGTCCATGACCTGGAAAGCGACTTGGAAAGTGTGAGGACCAATAGTTATGGGAAGGTCGACTTCCCCGATAACCGTTTTTCTGGACCCGCCAAATGCTTTGACGACGACCTCACTGGTTCTCATCGGGGGTCCTTCGAAGGATAATTGCATCAAAGTGGACTTTGGCATAACATTCAGGGCTGACCCTGTGTCTACCAGTATGCTGGCTAAGGCATCGCCCTGGCAGCTGACCGTGATATTGAGTGCCATGTTAGAGACAATGCTATTGAATTGTCTAATTGTTACATCCTGTTCCACAAAGGCTTGCTCCAAGACTTTCTGTAGAGCCTCCCTGTGCACTTCTGAACTGAGTAAAAGTGACAACACAGAGATCTTTGAAGGAGTTTGTAATAGTTGATCAACAATGTTGTATTCACTCCTTTGGGTGAGCTTTAGCATCTCATCATCGTTTTTCGAAAGGTCGGGATTACTGGATTGACCGACCGGTGGATTGGGAACTTCTGTCTGAGGTTCCTTTTCTTTGTTAAGTTCTTCAACTCCTCGTTTGAAGATTTGACCACTCCGTGTTACTCAACTGATGTCTGCAATATTCACGACGGAGGGTAATGGAATTTCCTTTCCATTCTCGACTGTTGTTGCACCGTATTTGTAAGGGATAACCTTAGTTGATTCATACGGTAATGGTCCCGATAGATAGATGACTATGGGAGCCTTCTGATTTTTCCGACCATCGTAAGCAATTTTGATTCGTTCCTGGTTGGGAACTCTCGATTCGTCAAGTAGAGGGATGATGGTGCAAACATCCCTAGCCCTCTGATGATCAAAGATTACGACAACGTCCTCAATTTGATCAGCGAGGTAGTTTGGCGCCCAGTTGATTGGTCAGGAACCTGGATATGGGCGAATCTCTCTATGATCCACCTGACCCTGAAGAGCTGCTCGCACAAGGTAACATCCTTGGTTACTTTCCGAACAGACTCTACAATGTTCATAGTTGTGTGGTGGCACCTGGCCAGGCCTGCTTTGAATACAATGTAACCTCACTAGGTCAGTTTCCACAGATCGAACGTCCCGACTTTGATGTCGAGTAGGGTTCCCGTTGGTAATACTAATTTGCTGGGTGTCTTCATCCATATAGATTGGAAGCCACCAGTGGTTCAACAAGTGCTGAAGGGTTTCCTGGACAAGGGCAAAACCTTGATCGTTTTCGCAACCCACCCTATAGCTCTGATAATCATGTGATACCAGGAACCCGAGCCAGACTTGTTTAGCATATAACTCCACCAGGCTGGTATTCATCAAGCGAATATCGAAGATTTGAATCATGTTGATCTGATAGGGATTCCTATCATGGTAGTCCTGGATCCATCCAAGATCCATCTGACGCTGGAGGGCCTCTTGTACAAAAGAGCATCCCTGTTTGTTTACCAAGTAAGTCAGACAGGAACTGTAATCGTGCCGCGGCAGATTATGATCCTGGCGTTGCCTTGAGTGTATCTCCACCAAGTTGACATTCATTGTACGGACGTCGTGGTTCTGAATGACGTTAGAATTCGTGTAAACCATGTTAACTCCACGAACTCGATGCTCCTGGATCCATCCGAGATCCATCTGTTCTTGTAGAGCTGATTGCACCACAGAACAACCTCGATTATTTTTAGAGCAGATATCACACTGGTGATAGTTATGAGGTGGCACATGGCCATATCCACTCTGTCTGCAATGCATCTTGACCAGATTGGTCCTTAACAAGAGTACATCATGAATTTGATAGACGTTGTTAGTCTCTCCCTCTATCAAATTGACTTTAGCTTTTTCGTGTTGAGGCATCGGGTTTGTGAGAACATTAGGATTTGTATCCTTGAAAGATAAGACCCCGCTCCTAACAAGCTTTTGTACGTCGGATTTGAAATTGAGACAGTTCTCTATGTTATGCCTTGGTCCTCCTTGATGGTAAGGGCAAGTCTGATCCACCTTAAACCAAAAAGGCGGATTTTCTGGTACTGTAAGAGGGGACTTAGTCTGGACATGCCCCTTAGCCAATAGTAACGGAAATAGTTCTGCGTATAATACGGGTATAGGCTCAAATCCTGGTGGCCACGTTGTACGGTTGTTATTGTATGGAGGATGAGCCTGCTGAAGAGGCTGTTGAGTCCTTTGCTGATTAGGTTGGCTCTGCGCAACCTGAGGTTGATACGTAGAAATAAGCGCAGGATTGATAGCAGGAGTCACAACCGCTACTGGCTGATAACGTCGCCTTTGCTTTCCGAGAGAGATATTCCCAATATCTTGCTCTTTTTTCTCAGGGAGAGCACTACCGTATCGCTTTGTAATACTTGATGATCCAGTGTCTTTGACTAGACGTCCTTCTTGGACGGCTTCCTCAAGACAAACTCCCATACCGACCATCTCGGTGAAGTCACTGGGCGCACTGGCAACCATTCTGTCATAATAAAATGAGTTTAAGGTCTTTAAGAAGATATTTATCATCTCTTTTTCCTCAAGAGGTGGACAAATTTGAGCGGCAATTTCACGCCATCTCTGAGCATATTCCTTAAAGGTTTCTTTGTCCTTTTGTGACATTGATCTGAGTTGATCTCTGTCCGGTGCCATGTCCAGATTGTATTTATATTGTTGGACGAAGGCAGTGCCAAAATCTCTGAAAGTGCTAATCGTAGCACGGTTTAAACCCATGTACCATTTTAGGGCGGCACCGGTTAAAATATCCTGAAAGTAGTGAATCAGTAGCTCCTGGTTATCTGTCTGAGCTGACATTCGCCGAGCGTACATCACCAAGTGACTCTGAGGGCAAGAGTTACCCTTGTACTTTTCAAAGTCGGGCACCTGGAATTTGTGCGGGACTTTCATATTAGGGACCAAACAGAGGTCCGCGGCGTCCTTTCCAAATAAATCCTGACCGCGAAGGGCCTGCAGTTCTTTCTGCATTCCCAGGAATTGTTCCTGGAACTCATTCATTCTTTAGAACATGTTTTCATTTCCACCAGAAGGTATCTGTGGAATCTGTCCTTCCAGGACAGTGTGTACCATGGGCAGTGGTATAGTCATTATGGCCGAGACTCTCGGTGCCTCCCGAAGTTTGTAACCTTCAGGAGTTGCTGTCATGCCCCTGGCATCTTCGCTTTCCCGAAGTTTGTAACCTTCAGGCCCAGCGGTTCCCTGATCCTCATTGATCGGCGGAACATATCCTTCCGAGATATAGTTAAGTGGCATGCCCCATGGACGATCTTTTGGCATTTTGTACCTAGGATCGGACTTCTCCACTATGGGCGTTGAGGTGATCTCTAAGATTACAGTCCTTTGTAGCTGAGCTTCTGCCATGGCTTGCATGTCGTTATGAAGCTTTCTCATAACTTCTCTCAGAGCGTCGATCTCTTCTCTCAACTCTCTGTTCTCTTCCTCGAGATCATCCATCTTTTTCTGATGATTGGCCCGAGTATTGTACGAATGAGATAGTTTGACTCTAGAACCGAGAAACAAACGTGAGATTCGTAGCTAAGAAGAATACGTGACGTGAAAATGATGAATGCAATGACTATATTAATTGTTTTTTTGGTTTAATCAAAATAAACTTCGACAATCAGATTGCAAATATCAAACAGTGGGGAAACCCCATTTTATTGAATTCAAAGGATTGCGAAAATAGAAATACAGTAGATTACAAGGTGCGGAAACAAAAACCTAAGCTAAGGGGTCCCGAGTCCTCTCTGGGGAGAAACCGGGTGCTGATTCTGGTACTTTCCTTTTCTTGGACCGGGGCTCTTGGGCCGTTGTCGGGTTGTCATTCCTTTGCCAAGTGAAAGGAATGAGCAAATTCCTTTGGTCATCCTGATTATCCACAACATGTTGCTCCAAAATCTCAATCAGAGCATCCTTATCATTTAGCAGTCGCTGTATTTTGGTACACTCTACATTGAGGGTGTGGTACTTGTTCTTCCAAGACCTCCTCTCTTGTTGAACTTTGTTGAGAGTAACCTGAAGTTTTTCCGTTTAAGTCATGACGTACATGACAGATTCCCTCGGCGGAACAACTTCGTGACGAGGATAAGACATCTTTAGCTTGAGAGCTCTAGTTTGTACCCAGTGGAGATAAGGCTCCACCGAGACACAATCCGATTTTCCTAGAGACTATCGTCCTTTCCTATGAACATGTTTCCAAGCGTGCATTATTTCCGTCTTTATTACCCTATCATTTTCTCCTTCCTTGAAGAAAAGGCCCTCCAGATGAGCATTACGCGGGACATGCCTCATCGGGTATCCAAATTAACGACGAACCAATACTGGATGGTAGTTGATTCCTCCCTTAGTTCCTATGAGGGGTACGTTGGGGAAGTTTCCACAACGGTCAATAATCCTGATCCCGTCATAAATCCTATTGCACCAATCTATATCAGAGTTGGTAAGAGACATGATTTTCTGCGACCAACGCAAGGCACTCTTATGATCCCAAAACGCAGCAGACTTGGGTAAATGGGAGATAAACCATTTGTATAGCAGGGGTACACAGCATGTGATCATCCCTCCGCTGTATAAATTTCCTAAGTGTACAGAATGATACGGGTCTGCGAGCAAAGTTGGCACAGGGTTTCCAATGAGAAAAACCTTAATGGCGTTGATATCGACGAAGCTATTAATGTTGGGAAACAGAAATAACCCGTAAGTGAGTAAGACAAAGATGCATTCAAAAGCAGTCATGTTCCCCATACTAGCAAAGTACAGAGCCTTCTTTGTCAGGAACTGGGCTGGCAAACCTGGGAGCCCACCCTTGGTGGTCATGTGAGTCTTGATTTCTGACTCATCCAAATAGATTGCTCTTGCAATGGTATGATCCTTTGGAATATCTTCCAGTCCAGAAAATGGAGCTCGATCAGTAATGTGTAGATCGGTTAGGTGAGAATTCTCCTCTAGCGTTGGTGCGAGCTGGTAATCCTGGAATGTGAAATAGTGATAGACCGGATCGTAAAACTGAATGAGTGCCTCCATAATTCCTTCAATCACATAGACTCTTAACAGAGGTAGCAGACCTCCGTACTTGGCTTTGAATGCTTCAGGGTTAGTGATCATCCTCGCTAATCCTCTCAAATCCTCTAGTTTTGGAACCCTGAAGGTATACTTATGAGTTCTCCTTCTACTGAAATCCATGAGCGTAATCTTTTTCTCTGACATTTGCAATCATTGTCTTAGTTTAAGTTGAAAATGAGAGACTAGAAGAGAAAATTTTTCTTTGATGTAATGTGTTTTAGATGAATGCATGAATGCAGCATACAAAAACATAGAAAAAACATGGGGTCAAAGGGTCGGCGTCATGAAGTCAAGGCTCTACCCCCCCCCCAAAGGTTTATACTAGTGATTTTTGTACCTGTCTCTCAAAATCATCAGTTCTTGTCGAGAAAACACCAGCGGGCCGGGAACCGTGCTAGGTGATGTTTTTCGAAGAACCATCAGAAGAGGGTAGTATCGCATGACAACCATTTCCAATAGTTTCCGCACAACTAAAAGAGGTTTTTCCTAGGTGTATACTCAATCTTTCCACATGCGGCATCACACGCATTCCCATTAGCAGAAAAATAAACACAGATATCAATTAGGAAAAGCAGTATATATATTTGTCCTAAAGTCCTAGACTTTAAAGAGCTATGAATCCTATGTTCCTGACAAAAATGGCTCCCCGGCGGAGTCGCCATTATGTGGTATCTTCCCAACTTTAAAGGTTTTTGACCTAAGATCCTAGTGAAGTCAAAAAGGTCCTATCCCAATGAAATCCCCAAAGAAAGAAAGAAAGAAAGAAAAGGCCCCACGGTGGGTGCCACTTTTAAGGTTTCTTCTTAAGAGATGGGAAGAGAACAAGATCTCGTTGTCCCCAATGAAGTCGCCATTTTTTCTGTAGCGCAAATTTTTGGACGTGGTTGCGAAGCACTATCGCTTTTGGGGTACTACAGTTAAATTAATTTTTTATCCTATTGAAGCTGATGAAGGAAGGGAAATAGATGTCTCCAATTAACCCAGCTTGCATACTGAGTTTAAACAGATGACTGTTGGTTTACAGATGCTATTGAGATTGTGGGTCTCTCTTAAGTTATTTTGTTAAAATAGTGCCTGGGCGATTGGTGGGAGTTTAAGACTGATGCTTTTCGATTGATATGTGAAGGTATGGGATTTGGGACTTTGGATTAGTGTGCTCGCTAAGTTTTTTCTTTCAATCTTATGCCTATGTATTCCCGTTTACCAAAACAGGGAAATCAGAGCGATCGTAGTTCCTCCTATTCTATGGGAGGAAATGGTGTTTTGGTGTCTTGTTCAAAGCCCAAGACGTGAAGCTGAAAAGGTGGTTTATATCTTGTTCAAAGCCCAAGATGTGAAGCTGAAGGGTCTATTTGTATCTTGTTCAAAGCCCAAGATGTGAAGCTAAAAAGGTATTGTCTTTAGAGAGAATTTGTCATCTCTAAAGGGGGTCTGCTTGTCACGACTGTTGGGTGACAGACTATAAAGGAGGATTACTTTAACCGGGATATGTGAATCCTAGAAATGCGATAATTTCCTTTATAGGGGGTTTTAACCTGAAGGAGAATAGTTTAACTCAGTGTAGAGCAATGCCATCTTTCCTTAGGAATTTCTCATGCTAAAAGGAGGACAGTGGCGTGGATGTAAATAATCCAGAGGTTTGCCGCTTACAGCGATTAGATGAAAGGAGTTGTTGATGTTTGTATCCTGTGAACGAAGCACAGTTTTGATGTTAAAAGGTTGATTGACTCAACCGGGGTTTTTCTTATACAAAGCCTAAGAGGAGGCTATTAGCCCAACAAGAGGGTGTTTTTATGTGTCTCGTACGAAGCCCGAGAGAGAGGCTAAAAGGGTTTGACTCAACAAGAGACTGTTTTTAGATGTGTCTTGTACGAAGCCCAAGACGGAGGCTAAAGGTTGACTCAACAAGAGAGACTTTTATACTCAACAAGAGAGTGATTTTGTATCTCGTACGAAGCCCGAGATGGAGGTTGCAAAGGTTTTGACTCAACAAGAGAGTCTTTTATACTCAACAAGAGAGTGTTTTTGTGTCTCGTACGAAGCCCGAGAGGGAGGCTAAAAGGATTATTGACTCAACAAGATAGTCTTTTTGTATCTCGTACGAAGCCCGAGATAGAGGCTAAAAGGATTGCTGTTTCAGTTGAGTGACAGGTCCAGTAGGTTGGTTAAAAGAGAAAATCAGTTCTTATAAAGAGATTGATTAAACGTAAAGCTATGCTTTGGGATTGATCAGAGGATCAGGGTTATTTCCTCTTCTTTAAGGAAATAGGGAATTCAGAGGGTATTGGAGACTGCCCGAGTCAGCTGGTGTTTTTTCCCTACTTGAGAATGCCTTCGAGACTCAAGGAGATTAGACTGTCCAAGTCTAGAGTTTTATCTTTTGTACTATGCTTGAAGAAACAGTAGTAGTACGTTCACGGTAGAAAGATCTAGAATCTTTGAAAGATTGTTCTATTAAGATGACTAATTTCTGTTCCTATACCTCTAGGAGGTCGTCGGGACAAATTGTACGAAACCCAAGAGGAGGCTGCAAACTTTTAAGAAGCCGAGGGACAATTTGTACGAAGCCCAAGAGGAGGCTCTCTTCCCGAAGGAAGAATCCTTATACGAAGCCTAAGAGGAGGCTGTGAATACTTCTAAGAAGTCGTAGGGTCCTTGTACAACGCCCAAGAGGAGGCGGGGATGCTTTTAAGAAGCCTATGGGTCCCCAAACCCCGAGAAATTCAAGACAGGCTATTCACAGATAATAGATCAAGCCAGGAAAGTCTGAGAATTTGGAAGAAACTCAAGAGATGCCATTCACGGAGAAAATATCATCTCTAGGGAGTAGAGTTTCTTTGACGATTTCTAAGGGTGACAGTCTGAGAAAGGGTTCACCGAGAATGCTGCCTTTCACGTCTCCATATTGTTTAACCCCAAGAGAAGGGAAGACTGTATCTGGTAATCCTATGGGGATCAAGTTTTGACTGTTTAAGAGTGACCAACAGGGCTTAGTGCTAGACGTAGTTGCCAAGGAAACCTAAATATCTATACTAGTATTACACAGTTGATTTGAGATTAAGAAAGAAGACTTACAACGAAACAACCCCACAATATAGTTATATGTATATGAAAGCGGATAAAGAAAGAATATAACCACTTACTCGGTTGTAGAGCTTCCATGTTGTTTGGTCAGTTGTTCAACAAAGAAAGATTGAAAACAACAGTATATTCAAAATTTAAAGGAGAAAGTATTTTGAAAAGATTTGGAGCTTACAGCTCAAGGAGAGGCCTAAGGTTTATTAGTGATCGCACTGTCGTTTTGTACAGAGGGACTTATACAAGTGAATGAGGCCCAAGAAAGGTTTTCTGTACAAGGGGATGGGTCTTACACTCTCTCAAGAGGCCCAAGTGTTTAAAAAACAAGGATGGGGCTTATAACACGAGGGTAGGCCCGGATGATTGGTTTTTCTTTTTTATTGGCGATCGCGCCGAGGTTTTCTTTTAACGCAGGGGGACTTATACAATGTCTGAGGCCCAAAAAGTTTTGGTTAAAATGGGATTGGGTCTTACACTCTAATAGAGGCCCAAAAGATTTTGAATGAGTCTTATAGCTCGAGGAGAGGCCCAAGGTTTGTTTTTCAACGGACGATGATCGTCGAACTTTTTGAAATACAACGGGACTTATACAATAAGTGAGGCCCAAAAATAGGTTTGTATTTACAAAGGATTGGGTCTTACACTCTATTAGAGGCCCAAAAGTGTTTGAAATTGTTTGATGAGGGTGAAAATCAAAGAAACCCTAATTTGTTATTCTTTAAAAGTAAATATTTAAAGAAAATCAAATAAAATAGCAAATAAGTTTGAATAAACCATTTGTGATTTTTGTTTAAGGTTGGAGAAATGAGGGATTAATCACAAGGTTAATTAAAACTCACTTGGTTTTGATTTTCAAAGTAAATATTCACTTTTAAAATGTTTAAAAACATTAAAAAGGAATTTATTCACAAAAATAATAATTATATTAAATAAATAATATAAACTTAATTTTTTTGTGGAATAAAATATTTCAACATTTTTGTGATTTTTTGCAAAAAGAACCAATAAAAAATAATTAAAATTGAAAGAGTTATTAATTTTCCAATTAATTAATAAAACATGAAAATATTGGAAAAAATAGCAAAAATGTGAGAAAACACAAAATGGCATGGGTGGGGTTTGAACCCACGACCTCAAGGTTATAGGGCGCGCGCTTTACCACTGGGGTGGTGATACATCCATTGCTTGAAGTGAAACCACAAATATACAAGACATGCCTTGTTTTCTAGGCCTGGTCAAGGCAAGGCAAGGCAAGTTTTGCCAAGAAACGGGAAGGTCCACAACTTTCTCATTTCTTAATGGTTGGGGACAAAATTTATATGCATCTGGCCTAGAATTTCACAAGGAATCCAATGGTTTTGGTATTTTTTTCAGATCATACTCCCTCCTCAAAACCCGATAGTGGTTTTGAAAAAGGCCTATAATTGCATTTTCTATGCTACACTTTGATACAGGCATGAATTACATGATGAATTGGTCCAAACACAACATATATAACATGTATGAGGTGTGTATGATCAGTGGATTTCAAAGCAATGCATATTTTGGAAAGTTCAAGTCATGATGCTTACCTCTTTTTGAGCTTTTGGAGTTTTCTGTGCAATCTGCCAAACTTCTTGTTCCAGAAATGGTTTGATGCTTTGGACACTCTCAAATGATCCCTTAGAAGCTTTGAGGATGGTTGGAATCAGTTGGAACCTGCAAAAACACAAACTGGCTCTTTCTTGCAAAAGGAGTTAAAATGGCCAAAATAACAACTCTCTCAAATGGTGTTCCAGATGAGGGGAACTATTTGGGACAGTTCAAGGATGAAATTTGGAGTGTGTTTGAGGTTCTATCTGGTTTGGAAAGTGACTGAATCAAGACATGGCTTGAAAAATGCACAAAAGGCCTATTTTGAGGTTTTGAGAGGTGGCTTTGTGATTTTGGTGTTACAGGTCACTTTTGATAGTTTGGATCACCTACATATGATGTTTATGAGGTGTTAGGATCATGAGTTGTGATGGAAATGCTCTGTAACTCAAAAAATCAGAGTTACCTTGCTAAAGAAGGCATTTTGGACTAAAGAGAGGGATTTTGAGGAAAGCATCTGTTTGATGGCTTTGGTGTACTCAAACTGAGCACAAATGAGCTCTATTTGTAGTAGAGCAAGTTTGTTTTGGGATCAATAGTGAATGGCAACTGCAGCAGAGGTTTGGCCAATGGTTGCACTTTGGAATCCAAGTCTCCTCTAGCCATTGACTAGAGGTTAGGGCACATGGTTGTGGTTCCCTTGGTCTTGGATAAGTCTTGACTGAATTCAGTTGCAAATGGCTCAGTCCATGCCACCTTGGTGTATGCATTGAATGCTCCAATCCAAAATTGGAGTCTTGTCCCTCTTTTAGGCAATTATAGGTTTGGCATGCTACTTCTTATTCCAAGGACTTTGGAGGCTTGGCTCAGTGTTTGTCCCCTTTAGATTTGATCCTCAGATGTGTCCAAAGTGATGACAAGGCTTGGAATTATCTGATTTTTCCAAATCGAGCAAAAATGCAAAATTCTGCCTAGCCTTGGCAGTTTTCAGCAAGGCATATTGCCATTATCATATCTCTTGGCCCAAGTGGAATTTGGTGATGTTCTTGGCCATTTTGGAAAGCCCTCATATGATACAACAACTGTTTGATCATAATTGGTTTTGATACTTTTTGGATCCAAGTGAAAAATGCCCCTACATTTGGAAAAAAGTGAAGGCAGATTATGACTTAGTGAAAATTTCACTAAGTGTTGGAAAAAAGTGACATTTTCACTTTTTGTGATTTTGATCATTCCATAACTCAAAATCCATGAGGAATTTGGAGGGAGGTCAGTTTTAAGCTTTTGTAGAGGGTAATGAGATCTACAAATAAAGCTTTGGATGGGGAAAAATGGGTTTGTGGTTTAGGAGTTATGATCCTCCAAAGTTGGTACCCTTGCCACTTTGTTCATAACTTAGAAAATTTTCTAAGTTTTTATGGTTACCCCTTTTATAAGTTATCCCACTTTTCTTGATTTTTCTTGATGAATGATGATTCAAATCATACATTAACATCATTTTAGGGTTAAAAAACCATTTTTGTGAAAAATCTCAAAAAGTCAAAGTTGACTTTTGTGCACAGTTGACTTTTTGTCAGATGAATTCAAAACTATGCGATCCTTTAGGAAATCATGTCCTTGACCTAAATCAAACTTGATGGATATGTTCCATGGGTGTTATAGGGTATATTGAATCATTTTCTAGGGTTTTGGAGCATGTCCTGGTCAAAAGTCAAAGCTACAGTTGACTTTTTTCTCAAAACCCTAACTGTGGTACTGATGAAATTGAGACTTGCTGCTCAAGCTTCCTGGATCAATCCATTGTTACAAATGGATCAATGTGGTATGTTGGAGACCCTCAAATCCTCTCTTGAGGTCTTGGATCATGATTTGTCCCAAAAGTCAACTTAGGGGTGAATTAGGTCAAGAAACCCTAATTCCTGATTTTTGATGTATGCATCCCCTGAGGTCAAATTGACTTGATGCTTGGGCCCATGAGGTTCCATGGAGTATTTTAGGATATGCTTTGAAGCATTGACTCATGCCCAGAGGAAAATTTTCATCTGGAGGCCCTGGTCGACCAAACCCTAATTTGGTGACACTGGCGATCTTGAGGCTTGATCCACCTGGAAGGGAGCAGCCTTGTGCTTAATCCTTGAAGTGGGAGTCCTCTTGATCCCTTGTGGATATTTGAGAGGCTAGACAAGTTGAAGATCATGTCATTTCTTGATTGATCCTTTTTCTAAAAGCTCTGAGAGGGCTGGAAACCCTAAATTTGATTGTAGTGGATGCTCACCAATCTTTGGGGAGGCTGATGAGGTATGATGGTTCCTCCATATTGTGATGATGACTTTCACAATGATGGGAAATCTTAGTGGTCAAAATTTGGGGTATGACAATCAGTAGTAAAGTTGTTCTCGTTTATAACAATAGTATTTTTTTCTCGTTTATAAAAATATTTTAATCAACAATGTATCAATACTTAAAATCTGGCTTTTTGAAGCATAAATTTATCATAAGTACAATACTTTTGTTCAAAATATTCTAAAATCTTACTTCTTGTCCATTACAGTGGTTTCAATATATAAATTAATAACCTATCAAATAATAATTTAGCTTTGTCAATAATCTATCAACGTAATACTTTGCCTAGTACAGTGGTTTCATTATAAATTTGCCAAATAATTCCTAATTGATTGACTAAATTCTTCTACAAAAAAATACAGATGGAGATAGAAAAATATAGCTAAACCAAATCAAAGAAAAATGTACAAAATTTAATCAAATAAATTTTACAATTTTTCCAATTATAGGTGAAACATTGTTTTTGTATCAATCTAAATATAATAAACATCATAGTTGGTATATCCTTTTATGCTTGATAATGCTTTTATTGAATTTTTATTTATTGTATAAGATATCCTCTATTAATCTATAATTATCATCTCACAAAAGCAAACATAAGCCATAACAAAAGGAAAAATAAGTTGAGATCAACAACTAACCTTAAAATTTAGGGAACACACTACAACTTCATCTTGTGTAATAAGATGCAAAAGAATGAATATAAGAGGAAAGTTGCATACTTCTTCAATTTTTTGAAGTTGTCTAAATGTTCCTCTTACCTTCATCACTTTTTTCTTGTTTTGAGTACTTACTAAAAGCCTTATTCTTGGATTTGTCATATTAATCCTAACTGATATGGCAATATTTAGATAGGTTATATTGTAACCATTTGTGAAATCCTTCATACCATGAACTGGATATAGGAAACAACACAAATAATATTTTAGTATCACTTTCCTAGAAATAGCATAGAGACACATTAATGTAGAAATAGTCAGTTTATGAATTTATGTTGAATGTGATTACCTGTTGCTGATGTTTCTCACATATTGATCCTTAAGCTTTCACTAATGTCTTTTGAAGCTCATCATTCCATTGCTGTCTTCTCATAAACTTACATATAAGATAATATTGTGAATTACATTAGATAATTAGATATATATGTAGATCAAATATGAAAACTCAAAAGTGTGACATTATCTGCTTACCACTATACTATTACCATCATCAATATCAATCTTATTTACAAGCAATCTAAATGGAAATGTCCTTGTATCACGAGGGTTTGCATATCACAATGAGAACATAAAACTTAATCCAAAAGCATATATAGATAAGGCTAATACTGATATATTTTGTAAAATAGTGAGACAATCTATGACAGTTTACAAAAATGTCTTTCTCATTTCATTTTGATTTTTGTTTCTTAGAATCTAGCTTTCTTCAAATTTTATGAATGGGAAATAAAGTTAAGAAAACGAACCCTAAAAGAAGAGATTAATATAGAATTACCATTTGCAATGAAATCCAAAATTCCCATCCTCTCTATTATGTGAAAATTTGACATTATACTCTCTCAGTGTCTATGGATCTCGGCCTCTCGTCATCGACGACCATTTTTTATTTTCCTCACCGATATTTTTCTTGTAGGTTTAATTCTGGAAAGAAATCAAACAAAAAAAAGGAAAATAGCAGCATGTGACTCATTAACATAGGTACAAAAGAAATTAAACTAAGATCCCATGTTCTAGTTCTATAACTATTATGCAATTTCAAAAATGGACAAACTTTACCCATCAAAACACATCTCGACCATTCAGTGAGGATACTATACAATATATCCATTTCAAAAATAGTATATCATAGAAAAAGAAAAGTCTTAAATCATATTGATATTATTAAAACATAGTTCTTTATATTAATTCAGTTCTTTGAGTATTAACTTATCAGGTCGATGCTATAATAAGATATGTATGAATGAATTTAGTGTTAGCACTAACTCTTTCTATTATCGTAATGCATATCTTATTTATCCTCACCTCTCATATGGTAATACTATGTTTTAATCATTAATTATCAAAACCTTTGATTATTTTTAATGACATTTCTATCAAATAAACTCTGTTTTGATCCTTAGCTATAAAGATATAAATGAACTATCAAATAGAAGATAAAATATTAATTAACATTAATTTAAGATAGAAACATTTTATTATAGGTTTGGTAGTGTCACTGAGTTATTTAAGTGTCATTTTTTATGCATTAAAAATCAATCAAACAATGTTTCATGCTTCTACCAATAGTACATGATGCTTTTGTGTAGATTAATTCAACTCCAAAGTTATCTTTCTTAATAGCGTAGTGACTTAATATGAAATCATAACTTCTGCATGATCAACAAATATCACAATAAAAAATTTAATAGCAGAAACAGAAGCAGAATGAAAAGGTTGGGAGTGTTAGAAAGTGTACATTTTGCAGTATTCATCGATTCATCATTAACACAAATAGAAAGCTCACATCTTGAACACATTCAACGATTCATTGAAGCCCACAAAATCAATAAGCAAAAACTGAACCCTAAACATAAAAAAAAAAGCAAGATTCAAAAATCGAAACCCATAAAATCAAAAGGCATAAACTGAATCCATAAAATCAAAAGGCATAAACTGAACCTTAAACGCACCATAGAAGCATTAATGGATGCATTTTATTCATACAATATCTCATGATTCTTCACCGTTTCTTCCTTTATATCCTTCCATATTCATATAGAGATTCAAAAGAAGAAATAAAAAAAATAGATTCAAAAAAATTAGAAGCAGAATGTGGGAAGAAGATTGTTGAAGAATTAACTTTGAGAAACAAATGGAAAAAACGTTGAGAAAAAGATGATTCTTGAAACTGAATAGAGAAAAGAAAAAAGAATAGGAAGAGAAAGTGGAAGAAAAGATGCATCTGGAAGTGAGAGAAGAGAGAAGTGGAAAATGAGAAGAGAGAGAAAAGAGAAAAGAGAAAAGTGATGTAATTTGATATTGGTTAAAGAGAAAATTTGAAAAGGTTAGATTGGATATGTTTGTTTTGAACCAAATACACTAAAACCGATTGGCATAGTTGGAAAAGTGAAAGAAAGAATAAGAAATAGTAAGAAATTTGGTTCAATATAGTAGTTTGGTTGGAAAAAGCAAGTTTTGGACAAAATTTTCCCCCATTTTGATGAGGTGTAAGATTAGAGAGAAGGGCAAAAATGAGTTTTCCACAACATCTAATTTTCTTATATTATAGATAGGGTGTCACATTTTCTCAGCATAAACATCTTTCTCAATTATCATATTATAGCAGCGGAAATAAATAATAACAACTCAATTTTAATTATCTCATAAATTAAAAAAAAAATCAACTTCATTTCAAGTCATAAAAGAAGTAGTTCAATAACTCTCAGAACACAAAACAGAAAGGTAACTCGTCCCATTGTTACACTATCAGCACGACACGTGGAAACTAACATAAACTCAAAAAGCGATAAATGACGAAGAATTCCACTACGCCATCCTCCAAAACACAACAGAAGTTAAGACTCCTCTACCTAAGCATTTGCACCAGAGGTATAAAGAACAACACAGACAAACAAATAGGGGTGAGAATACATTCATATATGTTAATGATGCATAAAACAACAAGGATAATGCAATTAATATCAATCATAAATCACATAAATCATCCACAACAATAATCAATCACAAATATAATTATGTATGTGTCAGCTGCTAATTTCGACGCCTGGATTTTGTTCAGGAAATAAGTTTAAAGATCTGCCAGGCAATTTCGACAGAAGTGTGACTTTGGTGAAAGAAGGTCAGTCGAAAACGAATGTTACTTGGTGGAATATATTTGGATATTTTCTTTAAGTATTGGAAGAGGTTTCGACAATTCGGAATAAAGGCCTTGTTCGACCGATGTTTTGAAATTCAAATTTAGGAGGGAGATTCGTTTTGAAATCAGACACGTGGAATGCATCCAAGACGTGAAGGCATGCATATTGCCATTTGTCGCCATTAGGAGAAATAGTTGTTGTTGATAGTTATTTCGATTGTATATAAATAGGGAGTCTTAGTGTTAGATTTCGGTGTGTGTTCAAATTTTGTACAAGTTACTCAAGAATACTCAAAGTAACCGTGTGAGAGAAAAGAGTAGTTACTGAGAAAATGTATGTTTGAAAAACACCAGTTTTATTCCTTGCATTTTAATGAAGTTCTAAGTTATTCATTTACAATTTCCTTTACATTTCTGCAATTTCATTCTTGCAATTTACTTACGTTTTCGCCGTTTCTTTCAAAAGCAAATTTCTTTATTACTTTTCAGTCGAAATACATTAGTTTATGAAAACAATGATAAATTCAATGAATAAAAGGTTTTATTTTCATATAAATTGTCAAAGTCATTAAAGCACATTGTCCTAGGATTTGTTTGATCGGTCCTGCAAGTAAACTAATTTTTCATAAATTAGGAGATCAGCGGTTGTTTGCAAATTTTCCAGGCAAACAAATTGGCACGCCCAATGGGACTTTGTGCTATTGATAATTAAAACCTATATTTTACACTTTACTCGTACAAAACTTTCTTCGCTTTGTTGCATGAGACTAAGGAGTGGTAAGATAGCCATAAATAACGAAGAAAGACCTAGAAGAAGACGAGTACGTAGAATGGCGAATCCAAATCCACCAAACAATCAGAATTCCACAAATAATGAAGTGCCACCCCCTAATCCTTCGACTGGGGGCAATACGGCGTCAATATCAGTACCAGAGGCTACACCATCAACAACGGATTCGACACCTGCGCATTCAATTCCCCAGAGTGTGCCTAGTTTTTCAACTATGGGGCCCCAAATGCCTCAAATGCCTCCTCCCCCTTCAGGGAATATGTACAGACCCTTTATATCTGGTTTTTCGATGCCTCTAATTCGAGAACAACCGTATGGAATGCCAACATCAGTAATGGCAAGTTTACATAATGCGCCATCAGCATTTACAGATCCAACGATGAACGTAACTTCGCCTTTACAAGGGTCCGGTTCTGGTGTAAACCATATGGGTAGAATTAGCCAGCCTTTAGGAACGAGATATCAAACTTATATGCCAAATATTATCAATAATTATGCGCAAGTAATTAGGCAACAAATGGATGAGAGCAACCATGATATGGTCCAGATGCTAGCCCAACAGATGGGGGTTATATTTAACCCTTTAATCCAAAACACGACACAAAGAAATCAACAATTGGCACCACGGATGACGCGCATTACCGATTTCTTTGGTGTCCCCTAACCTCCTCCAAGGGAACAGGTAGTTCAAAACCCAAGGATAGCCGTCGAAGAAGAACCTACCATAAATCAAAGACAACCAAATATCCCTCAGGCGGATGTTTTGAACCAAGAAGGGGCATTCGAACCACCAGGAGTCGAAATCCCTGTTCAACAAGAACTAAGGGTGTTGTTAGTAAATTGAAACCAAAATGCTGATAATATTATACAATAAATGCGTTGTAATGATATGCCAGCAGAGAATAATTTGGCATCCATGGTCGAAAGGATTATGGCGCGAAATGGGATGAATGTAGGATTACAGAGGCCCAGTTATACTTCCCCCTTATCAGAATATATTTTGCAACAAGAATTACCCCATAGATGGAAAGTTCCCAAGTTTACAAAATTTCCAGGGGATACTAGTGAATCGACGGTCGAACATGTAGCGCGGTACTTAATTGAAACAGGCGAAATAGCGTACAATAAGATTTTGAAAATAAAATATTTCCCTAGTTCCCTAACGAAAAATGCTTTTACTTGGTTTACCACATTGCCTGCGAATTCGATACATACGTGGACCCAGTTGGAGATATTATTCCATGAACAATTCTACATGGGACGGACAAAGATAAGTTTGAAAGAATTGGCTAGCGTCAAGAGAAAGTTCTCTGAGCCAATTGATGATTACTTGAATAGGTTTAGGCTGCTCAAGGCAAGGTATTTCACACAAGTTCCTGAACACGAGTTAGTCGAAATGGCTGCTGGTGGCCTCGACTATTCAATCAGAAAGAAATTAGATACCCAGTACTTAAGAGACATGGCCTAATTGGCAGACAGGGTTAGATAGGTCGAATGACTAAAAGCCGAAAAAGTTAGGGCTAATAAAAATAAGAAAGAAAGGGTAGCATATGTCGGAGTTTGTGAGGATGATGACGAAGATGGACCATCAAATATCGATGAACAAGAAGTCGATTTGGCAGAATTAAAATAGGGTCCGCCATATGCTTGCAAAGTCTTGGCTCCGTCGAATGGAAAAAACCCAGTCGAATCGGAAAAGAACGACAAGTTCCCCAAAAGAACTTATACGTTCGACATTACAAAATGTGACGAAATATTTGATTTGTTAGTCAAGGATGGCCTAATGATAGTGCCACCTGGTACTAAAGTGCCTCCTTTAGAACAACAGAAAAAGAGAGGTTTATGCAAATACCATAATTTTTTGGGTCATAAAACATCTCAATGTTTCCTTTTCAGGGATCTAGTGCAGAATGCAATCAGAGATGGAAGGCTCAAATTTGGCGACAAGTCGAAGTCCCAGGTGAAGGCGGATTCAAACTCGTTGCAAGTAGTGGAGGCCCACTATGCAGAGCCATCCATGGTGAATATGGTTGAAGCCACTGAGGGCTTCAACGACAACGTGGAGATGATCGAGGCTGCTGATGGCTTCGACAACAACGTAAATATGGTGGAGGTTGTTGATGATCCCGCCAACGAATGTGACAGGGTCAAAGTTACAACTGATTTCGTGAACCAAGTTGTGATGGTTAAGGTTACTGAAGACCTTGACAAAAAGATCATTGAGAACTACATTGCTGAGGCCACTGATGGCGACAACAACGAAACTACTGGCGGTTTCGTCCAAACCAACAAGGAAACTGCTGAAGGTTTTGCCAGAGTTAACAACGAAACTACTGACGGTTTCGTCCAAATCAACAATGAGACCACTGATGGTTTCGCCCAAATTAACAAAGGAACTACTAAGGGTTCTTACAAACAGACTGTTGTTGGTATTCTCCGAAGGACCATGGAGGATCCAAAGAACAAAGCTGTCGGATTCGTCAGCCAACAGATTTCCAAGAGTCTGATCCCAAAGGTGCTAACGAAGAAAATCATTGAAGACTTTAACTGTATGAAGAAGGAACACGAGGTTAACGAAGGCCTCAGTATGAAGATGAATAAACTAAGCATTGTAACTGAGTCAACTGCCAACGTGAATATGGTAGAAGTATCTCAGAACGTTACAGCGCAAGTTGACGAAGAACGTCGAAGGGAGGAGTATCATAAACTGGCGTATCCCAAGGAGGAAGAAAATATGGCAGATTTCATACACAGATGCCAGAGGAAAAGATCTGAGGTAATGCGTCGCCCTCGTTGTAGTGCCATCTTCGACAAAAAGGCAGCACAAAACTTAGAGGGAGTGGAGAGAGCAAAAAGAAGGGGAAATTGGAGGCCTTCTGGAGAAAGATTCGACCCCAAAAGAGGGGACCAAAGCAGGGAGAGGTTACGAGGAAGATGCCCTAACACATTCAAACCTACAAATAAAGCTCCAGACGACAGGTGGGTTAATCCAATCCGACAAGCCCAAAGACAAGGGAAATGGAAGGACTTCGAAGTACAGCGGGGATCTTCCGTATCATACAGGAAAGAATTCTAAAAGTATAGGAAGGTGACTTACCCTTATGAAAATTATAAGGGCAAGAATCCTATGACCAAGTCAGAGTGGAGGAGGTACCAACGTCGAAAGAAGGCTGAGAAGGAGGTTGCAGGAAAAGCCAAGCCAGAAACCAGCAGCAATGTTCAAACTTCGACTCGAAAGGAAGAATTGAAAGTCAAAAAGCCACCCGTTGCTCCGGTACAAGTGTCGTCAAAGGAGGAAGTAACCAGGGATGATGAAATGATAGACGATTTTAATTCAGAGTCAGAGGCATCCTTCGACATGATGTGTAACGTGGTCTCAGTGCTCCCCATGGAGTATGACCAGGTAATGGAAATCGAAGATGAAGAAGAGGCTATGGAGGTCGAAACGGCCAGACACAGGCCCGTTTGCTATTATATCATGAACAATGGATCCGTTGAAGAACAAAACGCATTTTTCGAAAGACCGAATGACTCAATGAGGAGCCACCTCAAACCCCTGTTTATAAAAGGAAAAGTGGGTAACATAGGGGTGAATAAGATTTTGGTTGATGGAGGAGCGGCTGTCAATTTGATGCCGCATTATATGCTTAAGAAAATTGGAAAAGATGATTCCGACACCAATCCTCATAACATGGTGTTGTCGAATTATGAGGGAAAAGTGGGAACCACTATGGGTGTAATACAGGTAGATCTAACTGTCGGAACCATCACAAGGCCGACAATGTTTATGGTAATTGCGCCAAAAGAAAATTATAACCTTCTCTTAGGCAGGGAATGGATACATGGCATAAGTTCCGTCCCTTCGTCAATGCATCAACGAATAACAATTTGGCGTACAGATGGGATTGTTGAAAATATAGAGGCTAACCAGAGTTACTTTCTGGCTGAAGTAAACCAGGTTAATAGGAGAAGCTTCGACAGGAATCTGGCTCACATAGCTCCTTGTAGTCCAGCAACCTTCGACATGACGCCAACTGACAACGCTTTCTGCTCACTATACCTTCCTCCCACCCACGGGTTTCAGTGGGATAGAGAGGTAGTTGGGGAAGAAGATTACATTTTTGGAACTTCACACATCTAGCCAACTGGCTGGGGCAGCGAATTTAGTGACAATAAGTGAGTCACTAGTTCTCGAAAAAATCGCGGCTTATATAGTCGAGAATAAACTCAAAGCGGCCTTAGAGGCCGAAGTGAAATACATGGTTGTCAAAGCCAACCAGATCGAAGCAGATCAACAAGGTCTGAGAAAGGATTTTGATATGGATCCACCTGATAAAGATCTAGGAGATTTACAAAACAAGAGGCTTGACGCGATTTATGACGATGAGCCATTGGGCTTTGACAAGGATCCGTTAGTAGCGAACATCAAGATGATGGCACAGGATCCACTCGAAGAGATCGACTTGGGATCGGGGCAGAAAAAAGACCAACCTATATCAGTGCAAAAGTGAGCCCCCAACTAAAGGTCAAAATAGTCCAGTCTCTGAAGGAATTCAAGGATTGTTTCGCATGGGACTATGACGAAATGCCAGGGCTGGATAGGAAGCTGGTCGAATTAAGGCTACCAATAAAACCTGGGAAGAAACCTGTTAAGCAAACTCCAAGGAGATTCGCACCAGAAATCCTCTCAAAGATTAAAGAAGAATTCGAAAGACTCCTCATATGCATGTTCATCCGCCCGACAAGGTATGTCGAATGGATTACTAATATAGTTCCTATAATAAATAAAAATGGCAAATTGAGGGTATGTATTGATTTTCGAGATTTGAATTATGTTACCCCAAAGGATGAATATCCTATGCCAGTGGCGGAAATGCTTGTCGATTCTGCCGCAGGCCATGAGTACCTTAGTATGCTTGATGGGTACTCTAGTTATAACCAAATTTTTATTGCTGAGGAGGATGTTCCTAAAACGGAATTTCGATGCCCTAGAGCCTTAGGCACCTACAAATGGGTGGTAATGCCTTTTGGTTTAAAGAATCCTGGGGTAACATACCAGCGAGCGATGAATTCGATTTTTCACGATTTCAATCAGGCTTTTATGCAGATTTATATTGACGATATTGTTATTAAGTCTGTTTCAGGAAAAAGTCATATAGACCATCTTCGACAGTCCTTTGAACGAATGAGACTTCCTAGGCTTTGTGGTCCACAAGAAAGGGATCGAAATCTATCAGAACAAGGCCAAGGCAATAATGGAGGCGAAAGCACCATCTACAAAGAAGGGATTGTAGTCTCTACTTGGCAAGATCAACTTTCTCAGAAGGTTCATCTCCAACCTTAGTGGGAAGACGCAAGCCTTTTCTCCTCTACTCCGACTGAAGAAGGAAGACTTCGAATGGGGGCAAGAGCAGCAGGATGCCTTCGACAAAATCAAGGAATACCTGACGCATCCTCCAATTTTAATGTCACCTTGTAGAAGTAGGAGTATGAGGCTGTACATACCCGCGTCGGACAAGACGTTAGGGAGCATGTTGGCTCAAGAGGATGAGAATGGTGTCGAAAGAGCCATTTACTACCTCAGTAGGGTCTTGAACGATGCGGAAACTAGATATAGTGTAATTGAAAAGATGTGTTTATGTTTATACTTTTCATGTATGAAATTGAAGCACTATATAAAACCAGTTGATGTTTACGTTTCTTCTCATTTCGATGTTATAAAATACATGTTATCTAAACCAATCTTGCACAGTCGAATTGGAAAGTGGGCATTAGCATTAACTGAGTATTCTTTGACATACTTACCTTTAAAGGCTGTCAAAGGACAAGTAGTGGCTGATTTCATAGTCGACCATGCTATAAACGAAAAGTCTTTGGACTACATTGAAATAGAACCATGGAAGTTGTACTTCGACGGTTCTAGTCATAAAAATGGAACTGGAATAAGAGTTCTTATTATTTCTCCTAACAAAATTCCAACAAAATTAAAGTACAAAGTCGAAGGCCTTTGCTCAAATAATGAGGTAGAATACGAGGCTTTGATAGCAGGACTTGAAATTTTGTTGGAATTGGGGGAAACTCGGGTCGAAATAATGGGCGACTCTGAGCTAGTCATAAAGCAAATAACGAAGGAGTACAAGTGTGTCAAAGAAAATTTGATTATGTACTTTGTAATAGCCAATTGACTTTTAAAAAGATTCGATATGGTAACGATTCGACATATCCCTCGAATAGAAAACCAAGAGGCAAATGACTTAGCACAAATTGCTTCTGGTTACAAAGTATCAAAAGAAAAATTGCAAAAAGCCATTGAGGTTAGAGGAAGAGTCGTGTCGGCCAGATTAGCCCCATCAGATTTGGAGACGATAAAGCTAGGATATGCTGACGAAGAAAATTTTGAAATTTTTAACATAGATGGTTCGACGATTGGAGACTGGTGGAAGCCCATAATAGAGTATCTACGAAATCCAACAGGACCAGTCGAACGAAAAATAAGGTATCGAGCTTTAAGCTATGTCATTTTGGGTAACGAATTATTTAAGAAAACTCCTGAAGGGATATTACTTAAGTGCTTAAGTGAATCTGAAGCATACATAGTCGTGTCGAATGTACACAGTAGGGCATGCGGTATGCATCAAGCAGGCCATAAGATGAAGTGGTTATTATTCTGACAAGGAATGTGTTGGCCAACTATGTTAAAAGATTGCGTTGAATTCGCAAAAGGATGCCAAGAATGCCAGGTACACGCAGGGATACCACATATTCCTGCAAGTGAGTTACATTCTATAATAAAGCCTTGGCCCTTTAGAGGTTCGGCTTTGGATTTAATTGGATAAATTCGACCTGCCTCTTCAAAAAGCTAGAAGTTTATTTTGGTTGGTATCGATTATTTTACAAAATGGATCGAAGCCATACCTTTAGTGAATGTGGATCAAGAAGCAGTAATCGAATTTATTCAAAAGCACATCATTTATAGGTTTGGGATCCCTGAGACAATAACAATGGATCAAGGATCTGTTTTCACTGGTAAAAATATGCAAGCATTTGCAAAGGAAATGAGGTTCAAACTTCTCACATCAACGCCTTACTACGCTCAAGCCAACGGACAGGTCGAAGCAGCAAACAAAGTTATAATTGGGTTGATAAAAAAGCATATGGGAAGAAAGCAAAATAATTGGCACAAAACTTTGGACCAAATTCTATGGGCTTGTCGAACCTCTCCTAAGGAAGCTACAAATGCTACACCCTTTCGACTAACGTATGGCCATGACGCAGTCTTACCGGTCGAAATATATCTACAATCAACGAGAGTCTAAAGGCATCATAAAATTCCATCAGAATCATATTGGAATATGATGATAGATGAATTAGTTGATTTAGACGAAGAAAGGTTAAATGCGTTAGATTTATTGAAAAGGCAAAAAGAAAGGGTGGAGAAATCCTACAATAAAAGAGTAAAAGGTAAAGCCTTTTCGGTTGGTGACCTTGTGTGGAAAGTGATTCTTCCCATGGATCGAAAAGATAGACTTATGGGAAAATGGTCCCCTAAGTGGGAAGGACCTTTTCAAATCACAAAAGTGTTTTCCAATGGCGCGTATGAAGTAGAAGAACTAGATAAAGATATGAGATTACTGAAAATAAATGAGAAATATTTGAAGAAATATAAACCCATATTGCAGGAAGTTAAAATAGAAATTGAATAATCTTGCAAAAGAAATAACTAAATTGGTGAAATTCGCCAAACAAATGGCTTAAATGTCATTACAAAAGAAATAGGCCTCAAAGGACCAAGCAACATTACAAATTTAAACAAGGAAAGATTTCTTCAACTTTTCAAACTTGGACCATTGAATCTGAAGCGACGTTTGAGAAAAAGTGCAATGATGACTCTGACGTCACAAATGTCTAGTCATATGAACAGTCGTATGTCGAATTATTGACGGTGTCGAATTGTATTGGCAAAAAATGCTTTTCTCCCTTTGTCGAAAATGCATTTTCTGGGGGGCAATTTGTAAGCTGCTAATTTCGACGCCTGGATTTTGTTCAGGAAATAAGTTTAAAGATCTGCCAGCCTATTTCGACAGAAGTGTGACTTTGGTGAAAGAAGGTCAGTCGAAAATGAATGTTACTTGGAGGAATATATTTGGAGATTTTCTTTAAGTATTGGAAAAGGTTTCGACAATTCGGCATAAAGGCCTTGTTCGACTGATGTTTTGAAATTCAAATTTAGGAGGGAGATTCGTTTTGAAATCAGACGTGTGGAATGCATCCAAGACATGAAGGCATACAGATTACCATTTGTCGCCATTAGGAGAAATAGTTGTTGTTGATAGTTATTTCGATTGTATATAAATAGGGAGTCTTAGTGTTAGATTTTGGTGTGTGTTCAAATTTGTACAAGTTGCTCAAGAATACTCAAAGTAACCGTGTGAGAGAAAAGAGTAGTTACTGAGAAAATGTACGTTTGAAAAACACTAGTTTTATTCCTTGCATTTTAATGAAGTTCTAAGTTATTCATTTACAATTTCCTTTACATTTCTGCAATTTCATTCTTGCAATTTACTTACGTTTTCGCCGTTTCTTTCAAAAGCAAAAGTCTTTATTACTTTTCAGTTGAAATACATTAGTTTATGAAAACAATGATAAATTCAATGAACAAAAGGTTTTATTTTCATACAAATTGTCAAAGTCATTAAAGCACATTGTCCTCTGATTTGTTTGATCGGTCCTGCAAGTAAACTAATTTTTCATAAATTAGGAGATCAGCGGTTGTTTGCAAATTTTCCAAGCAAACAGTATGTAATGTATTCATCTCCATTACTCCAATGCATGTGGTACCAAGATTTTGAATATCAGAGGTATGTTACTGATTCATCCACTCGTCACTGGTTCCTATCTGAACCTAGATCCTCTTTAAACCATAAGACTCGTCACTAGTTCCTCTTTGAACCTGGTTCCTCTCTGAACTTGAGACTCATCACTAGAATGAAGTCCTACCTATATATGATATACATGATGCATGAATTCAATAAACAAATACAATACTTGTCTCAAACCTCCAACTTCAATACTCGTTACTGATTCCTCTCTGAACCTACAACTTGGCATAAATATCGCAAATACAAGGCCACCACAATGCTTCCACTCTGAACCAAACATATCAGCATAACTTAACATTTTTCCTCTTCATGAGGCATTCATCATAAAACTCATCATTATAATTAAAATAAATAGTTTTCTCATCAAACAACATCAAATAGTCGGCGGAGTCAAAACCATTCTCAAACAACCGAGTCAAAGGAATCTCCTCTTACATTTAAAACTTTCGAGTACATCACCATAAGATAGTCCTTTGTGTTATCTTTTCAACACTTCAAACTACGGCTCAATCGGAGTCACGAAACTCAAGTTACGCACGAAACAACGCGATTGGTACAAAAACTAAGGGCCTATTACGACCGTCCATAATAGCTCACAGAATCATCCCCCCCACCCACCCAACCACACGCAGCTGGTTTAAAAGCCAAAGGGATGCTACGACCGCCTATGTTGGCAAATACAACCCATAACGGCTCCTAGAAAACCCAACCCCATTTTGTGGTCTTCTGCGTTTTTCTAATTTTTCTCTCTCTATTGAACCCAATCCGCAACTCGATTATTTGAGTTCCAACAGTCCCAAAATGCACGGTAATTATAGTACCCAAATCATATGATAGTTAACAAATCAACCACACATATTTAACATTTTAAAACATAAATCCACTCATTATCATCATCATATCTCATCGAAACATCATCCAGATTCAAGGACATACTAAATATGAGTCTGACACATTCATTCAAATAAAACTCGAATAATAGTGCATACAAATTGAAATTGACAACAGTAGCCTAAAGACTTTTTGTACAAACCCATCAAGGTTCAATTTGCACAACAACGGAGGAAAAAGGAAAGGGAAAATGAAATAGGACAAGGAATCCTCTCTATCCTTCATGCCTAAACACTCATATCATAAATAGTCCCCCTTACTCAAAATTTGAAACAAACTCCAAGTTACAACAATGAAATCTCTCTCTTCTCCTACTTCTTGCTCTGCTAGGGCTCTCTTTGACTTTAATGATAGCTTATTCTCCCGAACAACACCTAACTCTAATTCTCCTCTTTATTTAAATAAAACCCTACTAATTTTATTAATTCACTAACTCTCCTCAATTCTCATTTATTCCACCATTTTCCTTAATTTTAACTTTAATTATAGGCTTAAATACACTTTTGGTCCCCCTATTTTGATGTTTTTTAGTTTATAGTCCCTCCATTTTAAAAACCAGCCTTTTAGTCCCTCAATTTTACTACCCTTGGGATTTCCATAGCCCCCCTTCAATTTTGCAGATGTGCCATTGATGATTAAGACTAAAAATAAATTTTTAATGATGTGGCATGGATGAGTAGGATAATTTATTTTTTATTTTTATTTTTAATAATTAATCATTCTATCATTTTTATTAAGTTTTTTTAATAATTAATTGAATAATAATTAATAAATTGTGAAAGTATATGTTAGGCCTTAGCCCATTTCATCACCTGTTAGCCCAACATACTAATTACATGTTGAGGTTAATGTAACATATATAAGCACTTAAACAAATTACAACCCAAGCAATGTGAGACTCAGCTTACCACTTGAAGTTGTTGCACCAATTCCCCAACTCTTCTTCTTCATCAACAACAAACTTTTAAACATTAATGTCTTGTGAGAGAAAATCAGAGCAACTTTCATCATTAATGTCTTGTGAGAGAAAACCAAAGCAACCTTCATCATCAAAAACCTTCATCATTACCACTTGACTATTTAGCGTAATAAATTTAGAGTGTTGGGGAAGTGCAACTAGTTAATTTGTTCACAGTTATGAAATCTATACTTTATACATTTTGCAATACTTTATCAAATCAAAATTTTTTAGTATTCCACAAAGTAACAGCATAGCAATTTCCAGGATTATGGACCTTCTGGTTCTCCAAGACTACTAAAACTCAATACAGACCAAGAGGCAATTTATAATATTGTATTTGTACTATATGTATATTATACATTGCTCAAAAGGCACTGTATAAAAAATAACAATCAACATTAAATGACACTTACATGCACAAAAGGAACTGCATAAAAAATAACAATCAACATTATATGTATATTATACATTGCTCAAAAGACACTTACATGCACATTCTGGCTCTAAAGAATTTTTTGTTTAAATATATTGGAAGTAATCAATTATGGTAAATATATTGTAGAACTCGTTGAAATCACTAAATATATTGTTGAACTTGTTGAACCTGTACATGCCAAATATATTTTAAGCTGAGTTGTGTAGCCGGACAAGGTTAAGCATGAACTAGACTACGATAGCAAGAAAGATCAAGCAATGCATAGAGTTAGGTAAGTATCATCCATAACCCAGGCCGGTCAGGGAGCCAGACTCCCATCAGCCGAACTCCTACGAGGCCGAGTACTGACCTCCATCAACCCGGTACTTACGCCAAACATGAACTCAACTGGCACAGCAACAATTGTAACGGTGGTGACGCATCAATGCGGACGTTACCAGAGCTTCAAAGCTTATATTCATGAAGAGGAGTTACAACAATGATGTCCATGTAACGTCAGAAGGCCAAGAGACTTCTCTTAATGGCATATCTTAATGAAAGACTATAAAAGGGGCTCCCACATGAGGGTTAAGCAAGACACAATCATCTTGAGACAATACACATCACAAGTATAGCTCTCAAATCCCCAAATATCCCTTACAATATAGACATCGTAGTTCTTCTTATCCATTAACAATCAGATGGCCATAGTTACCCCTTCGGATTCACTGAAGTGCAAGCTCATGGCCGAAATCTTTAAGTATGTAGCTCTAAGATGGTGCATGAGCCTTCCTCGGCTCTCCATCATAAGCTACCAAGACATGACTAAGAAGTTAGTACAACACTTCTCGGCAAACAAGCGCCGGAAGGTGTCCATGACCACACTGTTCAGTGTTCGACAGAAACAGTCAGAATCACTACGTGAGTACTTAGCTTGATTCAATGAGGAAACCCTCAAAGTATCTTATCCAAACCAGGAACTATTTGTGGGAGCTTTTCAACATGGATTACGAGCCGAACAATTCAATGAGTCGTTAGCTCAGAAGCCGACTATCAGCATGGACGAGACCACTATTCGGACTGAATGTTACATCAAAGGAGAAGAAAGTAACTAAGAGAAAAGAGCTCGAGACAGTAGTGAAAAGACAAAGAGCAAGGAAGAGGCGTTGAATAGGAGAAAGGAGCACCCTCAGGTAGCTATGCGCGAGCGACATGCTCCTAGACCATACAGACAGTCATATGAGTCGGACAGAGACCTCACTCTATTGAATGCAAGCAGGGGAGATATCCTTAAAGACGTCAGCCATATGAACCTCTTACCGGAGCCTTATCATCCTAAAAGAGCCAACGCTATCATGGGAAGGCAACCCGAGGCTTGGTGTAATTACCACCGTATACGGGGATATCACACTGAGGACTGTCAACAGCTGAAAAAAGAAATTGAAGCTCTAATCCAGAGAGGTCGTCTCTTGGCATATGTGAAGGATTCTCGAGCACAAAATAACAAGAAAAGTCCCCGCCGAGATGACCCGGGACCAGAAAAGTCAGCCCGGAAGAAGAGCTCAGATGCCAAAGAGGGTCACGAGACAAAGACAGTTCGGCACATGCTAAACACCATCGCTGGAGGGTTTAGTGGTGGTGGAGAAACAATTTCGGCCAGAAAGAGATATGCTAGAGCAGTCATGCATATCGACCAGAGATCTCTAGAGAAATTGGAAGGCAACTTAGATGCTGTAACATTCTGAAAACGAGACGCCATAGGAGTCCTAGCTCA
This sequence comes from Lathyrus tuberosus, assembly GCA_022829125.1. Taxonomy (NCBI): domain Eukaryota; kingdom Viridiplantae; phylum Streptophyta; class Magnoliopsida; order Fabales; family Fabaceae; genus Lathyrus; species Lathyrus tuberosus. Next base: position 8,736,606 of record JALAZF010000236.1, on the reverse strand, counting down.
TGAAAATGATCCCATGGTTATTAAAGTACAAATAAGAGACTGAAGCGTGAAAAGGGTATTGATAGACCCCGGAAGCTCAGCCGACGTACTGTATTGGGATGCTTTCAGAGGAATAGGGCTAGATACGATTGAGTTATTACCATTCAAAGGCGGTCTAGTAGGATTCTCGGGAGAACATGTGCAGGTGCTCGGACACCTAGCATTTCCAACCACCTTTGGCAACACGGCTAATGCGAAGACCGTTCGAGTGAGGTACCTGATAGTTAACGCTGCTTCACCCTTTAACATCATTATAGGTCGGACATTATTTAATTCCCTGGAAGCTTTGCTTTCAACTCTGTATTTGACAATGAAATTCCCACTCGGAGATGCCGGGTTGGTATTGTCAAAGGCGACCAGGGGTTGGCGAGAAAGTGTTATAAGGATAGCCTAAAGTTGAAAAGAAAGGAACTCGCATGAGAAGTAGATCCCAAGAATACCCTCAAAGTTCACGTGGTCGACATAGACCCACGTGATGATTCAGTTGAAGACAACATAATGCCCAACGAAAAAATAAAGCAAGTCTAGATTGGCCACCTTCCGTCCCATGTTACACACATCATAGTCAACTTGTCTCCCGAAGAGGAGAAAGAGATCGTTCAAACACTAAAAGACAATGTGGATCTTTTCTCCTGGAAACCTTCAGACATGCCAGGGATAGATCCCAATTTTATGTGTCATCACTTAGCAATCGATCCAGATATCAAGCCAGTTTCCCAAAGGAAGAGAAATGGTGGTGATGAAAAGAGGAAAGCAATTGAAGAGGAAGTCGAGAAGCTGTTACAGGCCGGGTTCATCAAGGAGATCAAGTATCCGACCGGGTTATCCAACGTGGTGATGGTAAAGAAGAAATCCAGGAAATAGAGAATGTGTGTGGACTTCACGGACCTCAACAAGGTGTGTCCTAAAGATCCGTATCCATTTCCAAACATTGATCGACTGATAGATGCTACGTCTGGGTTCTGTTTGCTCAGCTTTATGGATGCATACTCCAGATACAATCAGATCCGGATGAATCCAATAGACGCACCAAAAACCTCCTTCATGACACATCAGAGAAATTATTATTATGAGGTCATGCCCTTTGGACTCAAAAATGCTGGGGCTACTTACCAGAGGCTGATGGATAAGGTGTTTGCTACTCAGATAGGTCAGAATCTGGAGGTCTATGTAGATGACATGGTTATCAAGACAAGCACAAACTAGTCACATGTAAAGGATTTAATAGAAACCTTTGCATCCATAAGAAGCTACAACATGAGACTGAACCCGGACAAGTGTACCTTTAGAGTAGAAGCCGGGAAGTTCCTCGGATTTATGCTCACCAACCGGGGAATCGAGGCGAACCCGGACAAATGCCAGGCTATAATAGATATGAGAAGTCCAACCACGAAAAAGGAGGTCAAACAGCTGACCGGGAGACTAGCCGCATTGTCACGATTTTTATCATGTGCAGGAGACAAATCAATACACTTATTTGCAGCTATAAGGAAGTCTAAGGAGTTTGAATGGACAGAGGCATGTGAAGAAGCCTTTCAAGAAGTAAAGCGTTTTCTGTCCTCGCCTCATATCCTAGTAAAGCCCAAATAAAACACACCTTTGGTCTTATACTTGTCGGTCACGGATAAAGCCCTTAGCTTGATTTTAGTACAAGATGAAGAAGACGGAGAGCGACCCATGTACTTTATCAACAAAGTTCTAAAAGGGGCAGAGCTAAGGTACCAGAAGATTGAATGGTTGGTGTTGGTAGTAGTTATCACAGCCCGAAATCTGAGACATTATTTTCAAGGTCACCCCATCACAGTCAAGACGAATTACCCAATCAAACAAATACTGAAAAAGCCCGACTTAGCAGGATTGATGGTCAAGTGGGCAGTAGAGCTCTCCGAGCATGACATCATCTTTGTGCCCAGAACCAGTATCTAGTCACAGACACTGGCTGATTTTGTGGATGAATTAAGTGCACCATCTGGAGAAGAGATCTCAAACAGATGGATCCTCTATGTAGATGGATCTTCAAATCTCAAGGGAAGTGGAGTCGAAATAATTCTGGAAGGACCCGGAGATCTAACATTAGAATACTCTTTAGGTTTCATTTTTCAGGTTAGCAACAACCAAGCAGGGTATGAAGCTTTGATTTCCGGAATGAAATTGGCGAGAGAGGTCGGAGTAATACATTTATTAGTGAAGACCGACTCCCAGCTAGTGGTCAGACAGATGAAGAACGAGTACCAGAAGAAGGATTCCACCTTGATAAAATACCTTCAGAAAGCTTCAAGAATATCTAAAACGTTCTCAGAATTCGAAGTTGTCCACATCCCAAGAGAAGACAATGCCTGAGCCAACCTCCTAGCCCGATTAGAAAATTCAAAGAATTCAGGAATAAATAAGACTGTGATCCAAGAAGTTCTCGAAGCTTCCAGCATTCCATCAGAGGAAGTATTAATAATAGAGGATGTCAAAGGATGGATGAGGCCCATCATCAGCTATCTGACCTAGGAAATATTACCTGAAGATGTCAATGAAGCCCGGAAGATTAAAAGAATAGCTTCCCGATACATCATAATCTCGGACATGCTGTACAAGATAGGTAGGTCAACACCTATGCTCAGATGCGTGTCAGAGCTTGAGATTGAACTGGTAATTAAAGAGGTCCACGAGGGAGCCTGTGGTAGCCACATCGGTGGGAGAGCACTATCCAGAAAAATCCTAAGAGTCGGGTACTACTGGTTGCATATGATGCGAGATTGCATCGAGTACGTTAGCAAGTGCAAAAAGTGCCAAGTATTCACTCCAGGTTCACATATGTGCAACACCCCCAAACCAATGGCCAGGAAGAAGCTGCAAACAAGGTTATCCTAGGAGGAATAAAAAAGAAGTTGGAGGAGGCAAAAGGAATGTAGGCTGAGTACCTACCCGAGATCTTGTGGTCATACCACACAACACCACATTCTACTACTCAAGAGACACCCTTCAAGATGGTGTATGGAGCAAATGCAATAATACCGGTGGAAATCAACACCCCGACTTGGAGGTGTGAACACTTTGATGAAGTTGCCAACATAGATAACTTGAACATCTCGGCTAATCAGATAGACGAGGTTAGAGAGACAGCACGGGTCAGAGAAGTCGCTGCAAAACAGAGGTTGGCAAGAAGATACAACCTGAAAGTCCGGCAGAGGGAGTTCCGGGAAGGCGACCTGGTCTTGAAGAAAATCACAGACCCAAAAAACAAGGGAAAGGTTGCCCCAAACTGGGAAGGCCCATTCAGGGTACTTCGAACACTAAACAACGGAGCCTAAAAGCTGGAAACATTAGAGGGAGTAGAAATACCTAGGACATGGAATGTATTCAATCTTAGGCTATATTTCAGCTAAATATTGTGTAATTCAATAACGAATAAAGGATCTGGACTTAAAAAAATTTATGTCTTGTTTATAGGTATTCGGCTAAAGATGGTGAGTTATAACTCGGAAAACTCCTATAAATGTGTTGACTTGCTCTGTGTACATAGGTCGCCCATAAACGCTCCGAGTACAAAGGTTGATTAAACTCCTATAAACGTGTTGACTTTCTCCGCGTACATAGGTCTCCCATAAACGCTCTGCGTACAAGGGTTTATTAAACTCCTATAAATGTGTTGACTTGCTCCGTGTACATAGGTCGCCCATAAACGCTCCGTATACAAGGGTTGATTAAACTCCTATAAAAGTGTTGACTTGCTCCGTGTACATAGGTCGCCCATAAACGATCCACATACAAGGTTTGATTAAACTCCTATAAACGTGTTGACTTGCTCCGCATACATAGGTCGCCCATAAACTCTCCACGTACAAGGGTTGATTAAACTCCTATAAACGCGTTGACTTGCTCCGTGTACATAGGTCTCCCATAAACACTCTGCGTACAAGGGTTGATTAAACTCCTATAAATGTGTTGACGTGCTCCGCGTACATAGGTCGCCCATAAACGCTCTGTGTACAAGGGTTGATTAAACTCCTATAAACGTGTTGACTTGCTCCGTGTACATATGTCGCCCATAAATGCTTCACGTACAAGGGTTGATTAAACTCGTATAAATGTGTTGACTTGCTCAGCGTACATGGGTCGCCCATAAATGCTCCGTGTACATAGGTTGAACAAACACTTATAAATGTGTCTACTCGTTTCGGGAACACAGACCGAATAATCAATTATGAAAATGATGAAACATCTAGGCCTAAGCACACCAAAAGAAACTTGGGGCTCATGGGTATCAAAGTCATTTATGACCAACTACCAAAGGCTTATAAAAAACTAGGAGCAAGTCTCTGACAAAAGGACACCCAAGTCAATATCGTAATCGGCACCTAAGATTATAAGAGTTATGGACTCTCTAAAGTGTCAAAGCTATATAGCCTAGGATTTTGATAAAAGATAGCCGAGAAATGAACTATCCAAAAAGTCTTAGGAATCTAACTAAGCAAAGTAAAAAGGCAAAATAATGCCCGACACTTTATAATCGGACACCTTAGGTTATTTTAACTTAGTGTCCGAAGGGCTGGATATAAATACCGGATTATTTTGCAAAGGAATTAAAGTGATGGTAAACGAAAATAACATTAGCAAAAGGAAAGCCACAAAAGGGCCAAATTTTGTTCATTACAAAGCCCGAAGGTTGAAAAGATTACATCAAAAACGCATCCAGAAGGATGACTAACTAAAATAAGAAAACATCGAGATCATGTAGCAGCCGAAGTCTCATTGGCAACATCACTGTTGGCCGGGTTCACATCCTCGTCAACGCCATTGACTGGGCCATGAGATCCCTCCGGGCTATCTTTCTCCAGCTTGCCAAGATCCACAAGGCGGCCATCCTGCACCACCTTGAAGTAATCCATCTCCGACAAATCCAAGTCAGGATGGAGACAGAGAACTTGATCTTTGGCTCTATCAAAAGCTTCATCACCAGAAAACAAAATGTCGATCTGAGCTTTCTTCAGAGATTTTCTAAGATCGTTATTGGATGATAAGAGCTCGGCATTGGAGACCTCGGATAGCTTTAATTGATCAGCAAGTTGGGCTAAGGCCGGCTTGTGATCTGTAATACCCCGTATTATCTAAATGCTCAATTGGATATCAGATGAGATCAGATGAGTGACTTTGTGCTCTATATTTGGATAAGTGGGTTAATGGAATCCTCTAAGTACTTTAAGTATTGACAATTGGGATCATTAGAGCAACTGAAGAACTCTGAAGAGATCAATTATTTTATTAAAGAGATGGATTAATATTTATTAATTCAAGAAAGTAATTGTTGGTAACTCTAATAATTGATCAATTGGGTTGAGACGACAACATATCAATTGGAGATAATTTACTCTATTGGATTATATTATATAATAAGTTTATATATATATATATATATATATATATATATATATATATATATATATATATATATATATATATATATATATATATATAAGAGAAAAGAAAAGAAAAAGTTAGTAAAGAGAAAGAAGGGAAAGGAAGAGGAGAAGAGGGAAAGAACTTGGACGAAGAAGAGAAGTTCATGGATCATCATCATCTTCTTCAAACTCCTCTTCGATTATCAGGTGGGTTCTAGTTAGACACTTTAAGTTCTAGAAATATAAGTTTAGAACTTAGGTTAGATTTGAGAGAAAATGATTAAACGGATAAATCAATGAAATCTAACGGATGAAATGCGATATAAAATGCGTAGAATACTTGCTGTTATGATTGGAACATGTTTTGGTTGTTTTAGTATGAATTGGAAGTGTTGTGGATGAGATTTTTGGCCCTAAGGACCTGCTGTTATGTTGCTGAGAAATTCGGGGATTTGCAGGGTTCGCATAACGAACCCCTGGTGAAGGGCAAAGCGAATGGTTCTCGAGGGTTCGCCTAGCGAACCCCAAAGCGAAGGGAAGGAGAATGTTCGCCTGGTGTTCGCAAAGCGGACTTTGTGCCCTTTTTGGCTCTGTCTTGGTTCGCTAGTGGAAAATGAAGGAAAGTAATGTTATGTGATATGTTGAAATCCATATCTTTTGGATCGTAAATTCGATCGAGGCATAATTACAGCCGATGTAAAGCGGTGGAAATATCCTACGGGATGAAAGTGAAAAGTATTGATTTCGATACCCGATTAAATGAATCGGAGGGAACCGAAAGTGACGTTTTATGTGACGTACTATGATATGGTAATGTGAGACCATGATTTTAACCAGGGATGCTTGGTAGAGGATAGTAGTGGCATGTATGCCTCAAAAATGTGTGTGAACTACTATGTGGATTATGTTTGATATGTTATGCTATCTTGTGTGTTTTACGATTGAGGTTGTAATATGCTTGTCTAATATTGTTGTTAATCATGATGAGAATATATGCTTAAAGTGAATTAGGAAGAGTAAGGAAACTTTACCCCAAAACAAATGGCATAGTTAAGATTGTTATAATTTTAGGTTGTGAATAGAATTGTGATAGAAACTCTGGATGGCGACGCTCGTGCATTCATTGACGAGTTATGGCCTAGAGTAGATAAACTCTGGATGGCGACGCTCGTGCATTCATTGACGAGTTCTGGCCTAGAGATGTAACTAGGTCTTGGTAAAGGTTTTTTGTATCCCTTAATAAATATTAGTGACCCTCTGGTGTAGGATGGCTGGGGAAAGTATTTATTAAGTATGTATCCCTTATTAAATATTAGTGACCCGTGTCGAGATCCTCTGGTGTAGGATGGCAAGGGAAAGTATTTATTAAGTAAGTAACCGTGACCCGTGTCGAGATCCTCTTGTGTGGGATGGCCGGGGAAAGTTGCTTAGTGGGTGGTATTAGTGACCCGTGTCGAGATCCTCGGGTGGAGGATGGCTGGGGAAAGTACCATAGTGGGTGGTATTAGTGACCCGTGTCGAGATCCTCTGGAGGAGGATGGCTGGGGAAAGTACCATTTGTAGATAACCGTGACCTATGTTTAACCTCCTTGTGCAGGATGGCCGGGGAAAGTTGTCTACGTTAAGGATCCGTGACCAGTGTTTAATCTCTTTGGGCGGGATGGCCAGGGAAAGATTCCTTACTAGTTGTCGTTTTGTGTATTGTGAAATTGTTTCTCTAGTTAGAAATGTTTGAACTCAAGGTCTAGTTCCCTTCCCCTTGACTTGAGTTAGGATTGATAGAACCTTGTAAAGCTGAGAGAATTCATAAGATAGGGAACTCACTGAGATTTGATGTATCTCACCCCACTATTGTTGATTATTTTCAGGAGGTATTTGCAGGTTTGATTTACAAGTGGATCTATGCTTGGATGTTTCAAGAGAAGCTTAGTTGAGCTTATTCCGCTGTGTATTATTTTGTTGTATACAATTGAGGATATTGTATATTGATCTTAGATTTTATATTTTTGGATAGTTTCCATGACTTGTGCCATATGTTGTATTTATGTTTTAGAAATGGACAAGTATGTGAATTATGCCAATAGGCACTTATGATGGTGTCAGTACCAAATAAAAACCCTTGTATGGTATTATTCTAGATAAATATTATACAGGGCGTTACAGTTGGTATCACAGCAGGTCGTGTCCTCGACCTAGCCTTGAAACATCATAAGTAAATCTATTTCTGCCTCTTAAGTGTGTCTTGCCAGCATGAATCTTAATATCATACTATGTAGTGTTGGGCCTGAGCAACCTAATACTATGTATGCGATAGGTAGAATCATGGTAGAGCGACCACGAGGACTCCGAAGTGTTGTCGGAACTTGTGCTGTGAGGGTAGGCTCAAGCCAAGAGTTAGTAGTGAAGGGTTTTGGTTAGCTCAGTTGGGGTTTTAGTAGAAGTTGTGATTTAGGTAGCATGGAATTAAAGAGTGATGTGTTGTTCGAGTAATCCTTTGGAATTGACGGAGTCTAAAAGTTAAGGATCTCTATTGGACGATTGGATAAGGTATCAAGGAATATGTAAAATCGCTAGTAGAGCTGGATTGGCCACTAGTATGGATAAGAGTTTCATGTAATCTCATTCCGTGGAAAAGAAAAGTTGTTTTGTGGAACGTGTGGTGTATGGTCCAGAAGTGACATAGTTACTAGTGTTTCTGTTCTAAAGTTGTTATGGTATCTTAAATGGACGAGAGTACCCTAGGGAATGTGTCCGGAACAATATCTTCCAATTGGTTTAAGATTTAAAAGTTAAGGACGTTCGGCTTTTATGAGAACCTAAAGTAGTAGAGAAGTATGAGAAGGAACACAAGGATGTGTTTAGATGCATCAAGTGAAATAAGTATGTGTCGGACGAAGAGTAGGAAATAAATGGTGTATCTTCAGTTATGAAGGGGGATTAAATTCAGGATAATACTTCAGGTTTTCTGTTTTCAGTAAGAGAGCAATTTGGAATTTGGAGTTTCTTAACTTACCCAAGGAACAGTATAAGGTATTATGTCGGAGAAGTTTGTATTAAGAAACATAATAAGTACCTTGGATTGAAGGGAATCTTGGTAAGATGGTTTTATATTTGGACCTAAGAGGATTACAATGGAGGGCGAAGTAAGCGCGGTGTGGAAAACGGTAGGCTATGAGGAAGTGACAAGGAATGTATTTTGGACGAGGGTGCAATGGAATTTTTAAGGTGTCAATGAACCTATATTTAAGGAAGTGTAATCACGGATGGCTCACCCGTGAGGACCCTAGTAGTATGACGTGGAATGGAAAAAAAATTACACCTTGGTATTTAGAACAAGCGTAGTAGTAGCACTGTAGTCACAATGTACGTGATGGATTTTTATTCTTGAGATAAGTGTGAAGGGACGTACTTTGTGGAACAGTGAGTATTGCATTCGTGGAAATAAGATTGCGGTAAAACAACAAAAAGCAATTCAGGACTTGTTACGGACTAAGTGTAAATCATGGAACGATTTATACCGGAAGGGTTTTGTAAATAGTTGATGAGAATTGTCGGTTGTGGATTTTCCATTAAGTAATTTGGTGTAAGTGTGGTGTGTAATGGATAGTAAAGGGTAAGAAATCCCGGTTAGTGTGTACGAAGTGATGGAAAGGTTCTTCAAGAGGATGCATTGCCCCAGTTTAGTTACAAGTATAAAGAAACTTTTGTATTTGTGAATAATTGGAATATTCGGAATCTACCTTTTGTTGGACTAAGAACGTTGTAGTATTAATTCCCTCGAAGGAAATTCAAGTGAGAGAATAAGGTGGTATGCTTGATATGAGTTATCCATCAATTTTGTGGAACCGCATAATGGTTGTGTGTTGGGTTTTGCGCATGGACGAATCAAGTATGAGGGGTGGTTGAAACCCTATAATGTCGTCATTATTGGCTTTCATCTAGCATGGTTGTATGAGCAGCAAATAAATTATTCCGCTGAAGTTTTGTAGTGTGACCGCGTCAGAATTTGGACTTTTGCCTTGTCACTTGGGTGGAGTGTGTCGTCAGAATGTTTTGACCTTGTCAGGTTTTTACCTTGAGTTGATCATGGTTAGTGAATGTTATACAAGTTAGAAGCCAGGGGTTGAGAATGATATTATGGGTCAGAATAAACTGGATTGATGGTTTTTAGTAGGTGTCATACCCCAAATTTTGACCACTAATATTTCCCATCATTGTGCTAATCATCACCATAATATGGATGGATCATTATGCCTCATCAGTCTCCCCAAAGATGGGTGAGCATTTACTACAATCAAACTTAGGGTTTCAAGCCCTCTCAGAGCTCTTAGACAAAGGATCAATCAAGGAATGACATGATCTTCAACTTTTCTGACCTCTCAAACATCTACAATGGATCAAAAGGACTCACACATCAAGAATCAAGCACAATGTTGCAACATTCCAGGTGGATCAAGCCTCACGATCGCCAGTGTCACCAAATTAGGGTTTTGGTCAACCAGGGCCTCTAGATGGGAATTTTCCTCTGGGCATGAGCCAATGCTTCAAAGCATAACCTATGATGCTCCAAGGGACATCATAAACCCAATCACCAAGTCAATTTAACCTCAGGGGATGCATCCACATAAAATTAGGAATTAGGGTTTCTTGACCTAATTCACCCCTAAATTGACTTTTGGGGCAAAACAGGAGCCAAGACCTCAAGACATGATTTGAGGGTCTCTAATACACCACATTGATCTATTTACAACAATGGATTGATCCAAGAAGCTTGAGCAACAAGTTTCAATTTCATCTGAACCACAATTAGGGTTTTGCGGGAAAAGTCAACTGTAGCTTTGACTTTGGACCAGGACATGCTCCCTAACCCTAGGACATGATTCAATACACCCTATAACACCTATGAAATCAATCCATTAAGTTTGATTTAGGTCAAGGACTTGATTTCATAGAGGATTGCACAGTTTGGAATTCATCTGATAAAAAGTCAATTGTGCACAAAAGTCAACTTTGACTTTTTGAGATTTTTCACAATTATGGTTTTTTAACCCTAAAATGATGTTAATGTATGATTGGAATCATCATTCATCAAGAAAAATCAAGAAAAGTGGGATAACTTGTAAAAGGGGTAACCATAAAAAACTTATAAATTTTCTAAGTTATGGAACAAAGTGGCTAGGGTACCAACTTTGGAGGATCATAACTCCTAAACCACAAGGCCATTTTTTCTCATCCAAAGCTGGATTTGTAGCCTCAAGGCCCTCTACAAAAGCTTCAACTGCACCTCATTCCAATTCATCATGGATTTTGAGTTATGGAATGATCAAAATGGCTGAAAACATGAAATGTCACTTTCTCTAACACAGTGAAATTTTCACTAAGTCAAAATCTGCCTTACTTTTTTCCAAATGTAGGGGCATTTTTCACTTGGATCCCAAAAGTGTCAAAACAAATTATGATCAAACAGTTGTTGTATCATATGAGGGCTTTCCAAAATGACCAAGAACATCACCAAACTCAACTTGAGTCATGAGATATGACAATGGTAATATGCCTTGCTGAAAACTGCCAAGGCTAGGCAGAATTTTGCACTTTTGCTCGATTTGGCAAAATCAGATAATTCCAAGCCTTGTCATCACTTTGGACACATCTGAGGATCAAATCTAAAGGGAACAAACACTGATCCAAGCCTCCAAAGTCTTTGGAACGAGAAGTAACATGCCAAACCTAGAAATCCCTAAAAGAGGGACCAAACCCCAATTTTGGATTGGAGCATTTAATGGATGCTTAGAGGTGGCATGGACTGACACATTTGCAACTAAATTCAATCAAGAATGATCCAACAACTAGGGAACCAAAGGCCTGTGCTCTAACCTCTAGTCAATGGCTAGAGGAGACTTGGCTTCCCATTGATCAATATTGGCCAAACCTCTGATGTGGTTGCCATTCACTATTGATCCCAAAACAAACTTGCTCTACTATAAATAGAGCTCATTTGTGCTCAGTTTGAGTACACCAAAGCCATCAAACAGATGCTTTCCTCAAAATCCCTCTCTTTAGGCCAAAATGCCTTCTTTAGCAAGGTAACTCTGAGTTTTTGAGTTAGAGAGCATTTCCATCACAGCTCATGATCCAAACACATCCAATATGTCATATCTAAGTTGTCCAAACTCTCACAAGTGACCTGTAACACCAAAATCTCAAAGTCACATCTCAAAACCTCAAAATAGTACTTTTGTGCATTTTTCAATCCATGCCTTGATTCAGTCACTTTCCAAACCAGATAAAACCTCAAACACACTCCAAATATCATCCTTAAACTGTCCCAAATGGTTCCCCTCATCTGGAACACCATTTGAGAGAGTTGTTATTTTGGCCATTTTAACCCCTTTTGCAAGAAAGGGCCAGTTTGTGTTTTTGCAGGTTCCAGCTGATTCCAATCATTCTAAAAGCTTCTAAGGGATCATTTGAGAGTGTTCAAAACATCAAACCATTTTTGGAACAATAAACTTGGCAGATTGCACAGAAAACTCCAAAAGCTCAAAAAAAGGTGAGCATCATCATGACTTGAACTTCCCAAGATATGCATTGCTTTGGGGTCCACTGATTATGCACATCTTATACATGTTATATATGTTGTGTTTGAACCAATTCATCGTGTAATTCATGCCTGTACCAAAGTGTAGCATAGAAAATGCAATTATAGGCCTATTTCAAAACCACTATCGGATTTTGAGGAGGGAGCATGATCTGGAAAAAATACCACCACCATTGGATTCCTTGTGAAATTCTAGGCCAGATGCATATAAATTTTGTCCCCAACCATGGAGAAATGAGAAAGTTATGGACCTTCCCGTTTCTTGCCAAAACTTGTCTTGTCTTGCCTTGGCCAGGCCTAGAAAACAAGGCAAGCCTTGTATATTTGTTGGTTTGTTTTAATCAACGGATGTATCACCACCCCAGTGGTAAGGCGCACGCCCTATAACCTTGAGGTCGTGGGTTCAAACCCCACCCATGCCATTTTGTGTTTTTTTTCACATTTTGCTATTTTTTTCCCATATTTTCATGTTTTGTTAATTAATTGGAAAATTAATAACTCTTTCAATTTTAATTATTTTTTATTGGTTTCTTTTGCTAAAAAAATCACAAAAATTTTAAAATATTTTATTCCACAAAAAAATTAAGTTTATATTAGTTATTTAATATAATTAGTATTTTTGTGAATAAATTCCCTTTTTAATTGTTTTTAAACATTAAAAGTGAATATTTACTTTGAAAATCAAAACCAAATGAGTTCTAAATCATTTTGTGATTAAAACCTCATTTTTCAAACCTAAAACAAAAATCACAAGTGGTTTATTCAAATTTATTTGGTATTTTTATCATTTTTATTTGATTTTCTTTAAATATTTACTTTTAAAGAAGACAAAATTAGGGTTTCTTTGATTTTCACCCTCACAAATCATTTTCAAACACTCATGGGCCTCTAATAGAGTGTAAGACCCAACCCCTCTTTGAAACCAAAATAATTTGGGCCTCAGTCATTGTATAAGTCCCAACACATTTTCAAAAATCTCGGCGCGATCGCCAGTTTAAAATAAAACCTTAAGCCTCTCCTTGAGTTGTAAGCCCCATTCTTTTTCTTTAAAACATTTTGGGCCTCTAATAGAGTGTAAGACCCAACCCTTTGTAAATACAACCTATTTTGGGCCTCACTTATTGTATAAGTCCCGTTGTATTTCAAAATTTCGGCGCGATTATCGCCCGTATAAAACAAACCATGGGCCTCTCCTTGAGCTATAAGACCCATCTTTGTTCACTTTCAACCATTTTTGGGCCTCCTGAGAGAGTGTAAGTCCCACCCCCTTGTACAGAAAACCTTTCTTGGGCCTCAGTCACTTGTATAAGTCCCTGTACAAAACGACAGTGCGATCACTGATTAAACCTTGGGCCTCTCCTTGAGCTGTAAGCCCCAATTTTCCTTTCAAAATGCACTTTCTCCTTTAATTTTATAACATACTGTTATTTTCAATTCCTTTGTTGAACAACTAACAATACAACATGGAAGCTCTACAACCGAGTAAGTGTTTACCCGCTTTCATTTACCGCTTTCATATATATATAACTGTACTGTGGGGCTGTTTCACTGTAAGTCTTCTTTAATAAACTCATATCGACTGTGTAATAATAGTATAGATATTTAGAGTTTCCCCGGCAACTACGTCTAGAACTAGACAGAACCTCGTCTCCCGACGTTCTCCCGGATATTTCAGCATAACCTAAACCACGAGAACTTTCTTTTACAACAATTTTAGATAACTAGATCTAAGAAATTTCCCCCTTGAACAGTTCATATACAGAAGGCCAATGTTCCAAGTGAAACCCCTTCTGGAACTGTTCATCAGCCTCCTTTTGGGCTTAGTGCAAGGACCCACAGGCTTTCTAAAAGCATCCCCGCCTCCTCTTGGGCGTTGTACAAGGACCCGTCGGCTTCTTAGAAGTTTTCACAGCCTCCTCTTAGGCTTTGTATAATGATTCTTTCTCCGGGAAGATAGCCTCCTCTTGGGCTTAGTACAAATTATCCCTCAGCTTCTTAAAAGTTTTTTCTCGCCTCCTCTTGGGCTTCGTACAAATTGTCCCGACGACCGCCTAGAGGTATAAGAACAGAAATTAGTCATCTTAATATAACAGTCTTTCAAAGAGTCTAGATCTCACTACTACTGTTTCTTAAGCATAGTACAAAAGATAAAACCCGTAGACTCGGACAGTCTAAAGCTCTTTTGGATTCCCCGTTTCCTTAGAGAACACAAAATAATCCCGATCCTCTGATCAAATCCATGAGTACAACATTACCCATATAAGAACTAATTTTCTCTTTTAACCAACATGCTGGACCTGTCACTCAATTGAAACAGTCATTAGCACCCTAGCCTCCTCTTGGGCTTTGTACAATGATCCTCCCCCAATGGAGCTAACTTTTTCACACTCTCTTGTTGAGTATAAAAGACTCTCTTGTTGAGTCAATCTCCTTTTAGCCTCCATCTCAGGCTTCGTACGAGATACAAAACACTCTCTTGTTGAGTATAAAAGACTCTCTTGTTGAGTCAAACACCTTTTAGCCTCCATCTCGGGCTTCGTACGAGATACAAAAACACTCTCATTTTGAGTATAAAAGACCCTCTTGTTGGGTCACAAACTCTTCAGCCTCCATCTCGGGCTTCATACGAGATACAAAACACTCTCTTGTTGAGTATAAAAGACTCTCTTGTTGAGTCGATCACCTTATAGCCTCCATCTCGGGCTTCGTACGAGATACAAAACACTCTCTTGTTGTGTATAAAAGACTCTCTTGTTGAGTCAAACACCTTTTAGCCTCCATCTCGGGCTTCGTATGAAATACAAAAACACTCTCTTGTTGAGTATAAAAGACCCTCTTCCTGGGTCACAAACCTTTCAGCCTCCGTCTCGGGCTTCGTACGAGACACCAAATCACTCTCTTGTTGAGTATAAAAGACTCTCCTATTGAGTCAAACAACTTTTAGCTTCCGTCTTGGGCTTTGTACAAGACACACGAAAAGACTCTCTTGTTGAATCAAACCCCTTTAGCCTCAATCTTGGGCTTTGTACAAGATAGAAAAAGCATTTTCCCCGAAAAAGTTAGCCTTATAGCCTCCTCTTAGGCTTTGTATAAGGAAACCCGGTTGAGACAATCAACCTTTTAGCATCAAAATCTGTGCCTTGCTCAAGGTATACAAACGTCAACAACTCCTTTCTCCCCCATTTAATTGCTGTAAGCGGCAAGCCTCTGGATTATTTATATCCACGCCACTATCCCTCTTTTAGCATGAGAAATTCCTAAGGAAAGATGGTATTACTCTAAACTGAGTTAAAGTCTTCTCCTTCAGGTCAAAAACCCCTAAAGGAAATTATGGCATTACTGGATTCATATATCCCAGTTAAAGTAATTCTCCTTTATAATCAGTCACCCAACTGTTGTGACAAACAGACCCCTTTAGAGATGACAAATTCTCTCTAAGGTCAAAACCCTTCAGCTTCACATCTTGGGCTTCGAACAAGATACAAATCACTTTTAGCTTCATGTCTTGGGCTTTGAACAAGACACCAAAACACCATTTCCTCCCATAGAATAGGAGGAACTACGATCGCTCTGATTTCCCTGTTTCGGTAAACAGGAATACGTAGGCATAAGATTGAAAGAAAAATCTTAGCGAGCACACTAATCAAAAACCCAAAATCCCGGACCTTCATACATCAATCGAAAAGCATCAGTCCTAACATCCTACCAATAACATAGTCCTGTCATTTCAGTCTTAACAAAATAAGCAGAAAGAGACTCCAC
Organism: Lathyrus tuberosus; assembly: GCA_022829125.1. Taxonomy (NCBI): domain Eukaryota; kingdom Viridiplantae; phylum Streptophyta; class Magnoliopsida; order Fabales; family Fabaceae; genus Lathyrus; species Lathyrus tuberosus. The sequence goes on along the minus strand of JALAZF010000236.1, from coordinate 8,720,817 downwards.
TTCCATATAGTATCCATAACCTAACAGACCGTTGTTTAAACTCAGTATGCAACCAGGGTTAGTTGGAGACATCTATTTTTCTTCCTTCATCAGCTTCAATAGGATAAAAAATGAATCGACCTGTAGTCCCCCAAGAGAGACAGTTCTTAAGAACCACGTCCAAAATCGCTCGCTACAGTAGGGAGGGCTTTTGAACTAAAGGGAATTGGTTTTCAGTTTCTGCAGCATTGTCAACCGATTAACATGTGCAAGAATGGTATTTTGTACTAAATTTGAGAAGTTAACCAATTAGCTTAGATGGTTAATCGATTAACATGTGTGTAAATTGTGAAATCCCTTAGGGAACCATCATCTGCGTTTTGTTACCTTATGTTGCTCCGAGTGAAGAGTATTGTGTAAATGGAAAATGGGATTGCGAGTAAATGAAAACGGATTTGTGTTTTGAAAATCATAACTGTTGGAAAGGTGTTATGTAGTTTACCACTTGTTCAGACGACGAGGGAGTTTAACTTTTGGAGAAATAATCTTGTGAACTGTGTTGAGTGGGAGAAAGTCTTAGGTGTATTACCGTTAAGAGTCTTAAGGACGAAGTTGGAAATATTCACGAAGTATTTATCTTGCAAGGAATATTTTGGGGTGTAATCATGATATTAGTAAGGTATGAACGGTTGGTTCGAGTTAGTAATTGTTATCTTCTGTGAGTTCATGACATCAGATTTAAGCCGTGAGAGTAGTACCAGTTGTGTACAGTTGTACTTTAATCAGAATTATAAAAATTTGAAGGTTATCCTTCCAAGTAAGAGTAAGAATTGGACGTTCTGAAGTTAAACATGTAACTTGAGAAACGTGGCATGGACTTCGAAAATGTGGAGTGTTGTATGTGAATTGGTGAGTAATATGGAATCTCACAGTTGTGCCTTGAATGGTTTAAGTTTTGATAAGTGGTGACTCACTTGTGATTGAAGTTCCGTGATGGTGTTACGTGTTATTTGTTGAGATCTCGTGTCAACAAGGAATCTTGAGTGAGTCGGAAAACCCGTAAGAAGAATTGATATGGAATGTAGTAACTAGAAACAAAAGTTGTTAAGCTATTTTGGATGTATCATTTCGAGTTAGAGTGATGGTTGCGACAGTGTAACCCTTGTACTTTTATCGTCTGAAGAGTATTGGACAGATGTTATGGTATTGTGTGTTGGCAAAGAAATTATTCTACCATAGGACGTCAGTAAGTTTTTGTGCCATTGGTCAGTAAGGACCCCAGTGGATAAGTGTGTTTCTCCGTGGACTGTTAGCTAAGTGTTAATGCTTAAGAATTCGTGGTGTTCCACTGTTAAAAATTGGATTGCGCAGTGGAAGGTGACGGATGAAAGAGGTAAGTCAGAATAATGAGAATTTAGATGGATTGTTGCTTGTAAGTATAGAAATAAGGAGATTTTGTTTTAAGTGTGTTACTGTTTTGGTTGTGACTCAATAGAGGAATAAGGAATGTTACATTATGGCCGAAGGTAGGATGTGACCAAGTGTTTTGTATGGAACAACAGATGAATTTTTTGAAAAGCAAGTGGAAAGTTAACCCAATAATGGAATACGAGTATGACTAAGGACACGAAGTCTGATAATTTTGAAAACAAGGATTTTGGTCTGTGAAGTCAAGTTAGAATTTGAGTACGTCAGTAACTTTCATGGAAGTATAGTTGAGTGTAGAACTAAGACACTGATGCAAGTTGTGGTTATTGTCAAGTAGAGGAAATTTGGGGGCGAATATTAATTTAAGGGTTGGAGAGTGTAATACCCCGTATTATCTAAATGCTCAATTGGATATCAGATGAGATCAGATGAGTGCCTTTGTGCTCTATCTTTGGATAAGTGGATTAATGGAATCCTCTAAGTACTTTAAGTATTGACAATTGGGATCATTAAAGCAACGGGAGAACTCTGAAGAGATCAATTATTTTATTAAAGAGACGGATTAATATTTATTAATTCAAGAAAGTAATTTTTGGTAACTCTAATACTTGATCAATTGGGTTGAGACGAAAAAATATCAATTGGAGATAATTTACTCTATTGGATTATATTATATAATAAGTTTATATATATATATATATATATATATATATATATATATATATATATATATATATATAATTGTTATAAGAGAAAAGAAAAGAAAAAGTTAGTAAAGAGAAAGAAGGGAAAGGAAGAGAAGAAGAGGGAAAGAACTTGGATGAAGAAGAGAAGCTCATGAATCATCATCATCTTCTTCAAACTCCTCTTCGATTATCAGGTGGGTTCTATTTAAACACTATAAGTTCAAGAAATATAAGTTTAGAACTTAGGTTAGATTTGAGAGAAAATGATTAAACGGATAAATCAATGAAATCTAACAGATGAAATGCGATATAAAATGCGTAGAATACTTGTTGTTATGATTGGAACATGTTTTGGTTGTTTTAGTATGAATTGGAAGTGTTGTGGATGAGATTTTTGGCCCTAAGGACCTGCTGTTACGTTGCTGAGAAATTCTGGGTTTTGCAGGGTTTGCCTAGCGAACCCCTGGCGAAGGGCAAAGCGAATGGTTCTCGAGGGTTCGCCTAGGGAACCCCAAAGCGAAGTGAAGGCGAATGTTTGCCTGGTGTTCGCAGAGCGGACTTTGTGCCCTTTTGGCTCTGTCTTGGTTCACTAGAGCTTCTCAAGGCGAAGGCGAAAGCGAACGTTCGCCGGGGATTCGCCTAGTGAACATGACAGATTGTCCCGTTTTGTTTCCTTCAAAAATTTTGATCCGTAACTCAGATCGAGACGTTCTTGGTACCGTTAGAAATCGATGACGACCCTCTACCCAATAAAAAGAGAAAATTAAGGGTGTGATGTGGGATAAATTATTTAGTGGACAATGAAGGAAATTAATGTTATGTGATATGTTGAAATCCATATATTTTGGATCGTAAATCCGATCGAGGCATAATTACAGCCGATGTAAAGTGGTGGAAATATCCTAAAGGATGAAAGTGAAAAGTATTGATTTCGATAGCCGATTAAATGAATCGGAGGGAACTGAAAGTGATGTTTTATGTGACGTACTATGATATGGTAATGTGAGACCATGATTTTAACCAAGGATGCTTGGTAGAGGATAGTAATGGCTTGTATGCCTCAAAAATGTGTGTGAACTACTATGTGGATTATGTTTGATATGTTATGCTATCTTGTGTGATTTAGGATTGAGGTTGTAATATGCTTGTCTAATATTGTTGTTAATCATGATGAGAATATATGCTTAAAATGAATTAGGAAGAGTGCGGAAACTTTACCCCAAAATAAATGGCATAGTTAAGATTGTTATAATTCTAGGTTGTGAATAGAATTGTGACAGAAACTCTGGATGGCGACGCTCGTGCATTCATTGACGAGTTCTGGCCTAGAGTAGATAAACTCTGGATGGCGACGCTCGTGCATTCATTGACGAGTTCTGGCCTAGAGATGTAACTAGATCTTGGTAAAGGTTTGTTGTATCCCTTAATAAATATTAGTGACCCGTGTTTAATCCTCTGGTGTAGGATGGTCGGGGAAAGTATTTATTAAGTATGTATCCCATAATAAATATTAGTGACCCGTGTCGAGATCCTCTGGTGTAGGATGGCCGGGGAAAGTATTTATTAAGTAATTAGTCGTGACCCGTGTCGAGATCCTCTTGTGTGGGATAGCCGGGGAAAGTTGCTTAGTGGGTGGTATTAGTGACCCGTGTTGAGATCCTCAGGTGGAGGATGGCCAGGGAAAGTACCATAGCGGGTGGTATTAGTGACCCGTGTCGAGATCCTCTGGTGGAGGATGGCTGGGGAAAGTACCATTTGTAGATAACCGTGACCCGTGTTTAATCTCCTTGTGCGGGATGGCCGGGGAAAGTTATCTATGTTAAGGATCTATGACCCGTGTTTAATCTCTTTGAGCGGGATGGCCGGGGAAATATTCCTTACTAGTTGTCGTTTTGTGTATTGTGAAATTGTTTCTCTAGTCAGATATGTTTGAACTCAAGGTCTAGTTCCCTTCCCCTTGACTTGAGTTAGGATTGATAAAACCTTGTAAAGCTGAGAGAATCCATAAGATAGGGAACTCACTGAGATTTGATGTATCTCACCCCACTATTGTTGATTATTTTCAGGAGGTATTTGCATGTTTGATTTACAAGTGGATTTATGCTTGGATGTTTCAAGAGAAGCTTAGTTGAGCTTATTCCGCTGTGTATTATTTTGTTGTATACAATTGAGGATATTGTATATTGATCTTAGATTTTATATTTTTGGATAGTTTCTATGACTTGTGCCATATGTTGTATTTATGTTTTAGAAATGGACAAGTATGTGAATTATGCTAATAGGCACTTATGATGGTGTCAGTACCAAATAAAAACACTTGTATGGTATTATTCTAGATAAATATTATACAGGGCATTACAATTGGTATCAGAGCAGGTCGTGTCCTCGACCTAGCCTTGAAACATCATAAGTAAATCTATTCCTGCCTCTTAAGTGTGTCTTGCCAGCATGAATCTTAATATCATATTATGTAGTGTTGGGCCTGATCAACCTAATACTATGTATGTGATAGGTAGAATCATGGTTGAGCGACCACGAGGACTCCGAAGTGTTATCGGAACTTGTGTTGTGAGGGTAGGCTCAAGCCAAGAGTTAGTAGTGAAGGGTTTTGGTTAGCTCAGTTGAGGTTTTAGTAGAAGTTGTGATTTGGGTAGCATGGAATTAAAGAGTGATGTGTTGTTCGAGTAATCCTTTGGAATGGAAGGAGTCTGAAAGTTAAGGATCTTTATTGGACGATTGGATAAGGTATCAAGGAATATGTAAAATCGCTAGTAGAGCTGGAATGGCCACTAGTATGGATAAGAGTTTCAAGTAATCTCATTCCGTGGAAAAGAAAAGTTGTTTTGTGGAACGTGTGGTGTATGGTCCGGAAGTGAGATAGTTACTGGTGTTTCTGTTCTAAAGTTGTTATGGTATCTTAAATGGACGAGAGTACCCCTAGGGAATGTGTCCGAAACAATATCTTCCAATTGGTTTAAGATTTGAAAGTTAAGGACGTTCGGCTTTTATGAGAACCTAATGTAGTAGAGAAGTGTGAGAAGGAACACAAGGATGTGTTTACATGCTTCAAGTGAAATAAGTATGTGCCGGACGAAGAGTAGGAGATAAATGGTGTATCTTCAGTTATGAAGGGGGATTAAATTCAAGATAATACTTTAGGTTTTCATTTTTCAGTAAGAGAGCAATTTGGAATTTGGAGTTTGTTAACTTACCCAAGGAATAGTATAAGGTATTATGTCGGAGAAGTTTGTATTAAGAAACATAATAAGTACCTTGGATTCAAGGGAATCTTGGTAAGATGGTTTTATATTTGGACCTAAGAGGATTACAATGGAGAGTGAAGTAAGCGCGGTGTGGAAAACGGTAGGTTATGAGGAAGTGACAACAGAATGTATTTTGGACAAGGGTGCAATGGAATTTTTAAGGTGTCGATGAACCTATATTTAAGGAAGTGTAATCACAGATGGCTCACCCGTGAGGACCCTAGTAGTATGACGTGGAATGGGAAAAGTTACACCTTGGCATTTAGAACAAGCGTAGTAGTAGCACCGTAGTCACAATGTACGTGATGGATTTTTATTCTTGAGATAAGTGTGAAGGGACGTACTTTGTGGAACAGTGAGTATTGCATTCGAGGAAATAAGATTGCGGTAAAACAACGAAAAGCAATTCAGGACTTGTTACGAACTAAGTGTAAATCATGGAACGATTTATACCGGAAGGGTTTTGTAAATAGTTGATGAGAATTGTCGGTTGTGGATTTTCCATTAAGTAATTTGGTGTAAGTGTGGTGTGTAATGGATAGTAAAGGGTAAGAAATCCCGATTAGTGTGTACGAAGTGATGGAAAGGTTCTTTAAGAGGATGCATTGCCCCGGTTTAGTCACAAGTATAGAGAAACTTATGTATTTTTGAATAATCAGAATATTCGAAATCTACCTTTTGTTGGACTAAGAACGTTGTAGTATTAATTCCCTCGAAGGAAATTCAAGTGAGAGAATAAGGTGGTATGCTTGATATGAGCTGTCCATCAATTTTGTGGAACCGCATAATGGTTGTGTGTTGGGTTTTGCGCATGGACGAATCAAGTATGAGGGGTGGTTGAAACCCTATAATGTCGTCATTATTGGCTTTCATCTAGTGTGGTTGTATGAGCAGCAAATAAACTATCCCGCTGAAGTTTTGTAGTGAGACCGCGTCAGAATTTGGACTTTTGCCTTGTCACTTGGGTGGAGTGTGTCGTTAGAATGTTTTGACCTTGTCAGGTGTTTACCTTGAGTTGATAATGGTTAGTGAATGTTATACAAGTTAGAAGCCAGGAGTTGAGAATGATATTATGGGTCAGAATAAACCGGATTGATGGTTTTGAGTAGGGAGGGATTTTGAACTAAAAGGAATTGGTTTTCAGTTTCTGTAGCAGTGTTAACCGATTAACATGTGCAAGAATGGTATTTTGTGCTAAATTTGAGAAGTTAACCGATTAGCTTAGATGGTTAATCGATTAACATGTATGTAAATTGTGAAATCCCTTAGGGAACCATCATTTGCGTTTTGTTACCTTATATTGCTCCGAGTGGAGAGTATTGTGTAAATGGAAAACGGGATTGCGAGTAAATGAAAACGGATTTATGTTTTGAAAATCGTAACTATTGGAAAGGTGTTACGTAGTTGACCACTTGTTCAGACGACGAGGCAGTTTAACTTTTGGAGAAATAATCTTGTGAACTGTGTTGAGTGGGAGAAAGTCTTAGGTGTATTACCGTTAAGAGTCTTAAGGACGAAGTTGGAAATACTCACGAAGTATTGATCTTGCAAGGAATATTTTGGGGTGTAATCATGGTATTAGTAAGGTATGAACGATTGGTCCGGGTTAGTAATTGTTATATTTTGTGAGTTCATGACATTAGATTTAAGCCGTGAGAGTAGTACCAGTTGTGTACAGTTGTACTTTAATAAGAATTTTGAAATTTGAAGGTTATCCTTCCAAGTAAGAGTAAGAATTGGATGTTCCGAAGTTAAACATGTAACTTGAGAAATGTGGCATGGACTTCAAAAATGTGGAGTGTTGTATGTGAATTGGTGAGTAGTATGGAATCTCACATTTGTTCCTTGAATGGTTTAAGTTTTGATAAGTGGTGACTCACATATGATTGAAGTTCCGTGATGGTGTTACGTGTTATTGGTTGAGATCTCGTGTCAACAAGGAATCTTGAGTAAGTCGGAAAACCCGTAAGAAGAATTGATATGGAATGTAGTAACTAGAAACGAAATTTGTTAAGCTATTTTGGATGTATCATTTCGAGTTAGAGTGATGGTTGTGACAGTGTAACTCCTGTACTTTTATCGTCTGAGGAGTATGGACAGATGTTATGGTATTGTGTGTTGGCAAAGAAATTATTCAACCATAGGACGTCAGTAAGTTTTTGTGCCATTGGTTAGTAAGGACCCCAGTGGATAAGTGTGTTTCTCCGTGGACTGTTAGCTAAGTGTTAATGCTTAAGAAATCATGGTGTTCCACTGTTAAAAATTGGGTTGCGCAGTGGAAGGTGACGGATGAAAGAGGTAAGTCAGAATAATGAGAATTTAGATGGATTATTGCTTGTAAGTATAGAAATAAGGAGATTTTTTTTAAGTGTGTTACCGTTTTGGTTGTGACTCAATAGAGGAATAAGGAATGTTACATTCTGGCCGAAGGTAGGATGTGACCAAGTGTTTAGTCTGGATGGCGATGCTCGTGCATTCATTGACGAGTTCTGGCCTAGAGATGTAACTAGGTCTTGGTAAAGGTTAGTTGTATACCTTAATAAATATTAGTGACCCGTGTTTAATCCTCTGGTGTAGGATGGTCGGGGAAAGTATTTATTAAGTATGTATCCCTTAATAAATATTAGTGATCCGTGTCGAGATCCTCTGGTGTAGGATGGCCGGGGAAAGTATTTATTAAGTACGTAGCCGTGACCCGTGTCGAGATCCTCTTGTGTGGGATGACCGGGGAAAGTTGCTTAGTGGGTGGTATTAGTGACCCGTGTTGAGATCCTCGGGGGGAGGATGGCCGGGGAAAGTACCATAGTGGGTGGTATTAGTGACCCGTGTCGAGATCCTCTGGTGGAGGATGGCTGGGGAAAGTACCATTTGTAGATAACCGTGACCCGTGTGTAATCTCCTTGTGCAGGATGGCCGGGGAAAGTTATCTACATTAAGGATCTGTGACCCGTGTTTAATCTCTTTGAGCGGGATGGCCGGGGAAAGATTCCTTACTAGTTGTCGTTTTGTGTATTGTGAAATTGTTTCTCTAGTCAGAAATGTTTGAACTCAAGGTCTAGTTCCCTTCCCCTTGACTTGAGTTAGGATTGATAGAACCTTGTAAAGCTGAGAGAATCCATAAGATAGGGAACTCACTGAGATTTGATGTATCTCACCCCACTATTGTTGATTATTTTCAGGAGGTATTTGCAGGTTTGATTTACAAGTGGATCTATGCTTGGATGTTTCAAGAGAAGCTTAGTTGAGCTTATTCCGCTGTGTATTATTTTGTTGTATACAATTGAGGATATTGTATATTGATCTTAGATTTTATATTTTTGGATAGTTTCCATGACTTGTACCATATGTTGTATTTATGTTTTAGAAATGGACAAGTATGTGAATTATGCCAATAGGCACTTATGATGGTGTCAGTACCAAATAAAAACACTTGTATGGTATTATTCGAGATAAATATTATACAGGGCGTTACATGATCCAACTCTAAAGTCTCTTTCTCCTTCCTCGCATTAGCCAAATCCTTCTCCAAGCTGGAAAGCTTCTTAGACTGAGATTCTTGGGCACTCTTCAACTGAGCAATTTCATCCTTAAATTTCGCCTCAATCTTTTCAGAGTCGTCAGATAATTCAAATAAACCACGGGCGAGGACGACACATCTCATCAGATAGGAACTAATGTTCTGGGTAATATTTTGATGTCCAATGGATTTAACTTTATTAACATCCTCAGTAGCATTGAGGTGATCAGGCAGAAATATGAAGCCATCAAAGTCATTGGACCAAAACTTGAATTCTCCTGACGCAAAATTTCCCCCAGGGCCTCGCATGAGGGAGTTGATCTCCATTTCGGCTTGATAGATATCTTCATTCATTAGAACCTTCAGCTTCTTCGAATTACCTTGAGAGATCTCTTCTTGAACAGGAAGAACAAGAGGTCAGGGCTCACCTTTACTCGGGCGGCCTTAGTGCTCGTCCCCCTGGATCGTTTTGGTGCTCGTACCTCTAACCCACTTAAATCGGATTTGGATGCAGACGCACCCCAGCCCCTCTCCGGGTTTCCCGAGCTGCCTGCATCAATCTCTTTTACTCGGTTACAGTCAAATCAATCATCTTGTCTGCAAGCAAGCAACATAAGTTTAGAATAAAATGAAGACGAGAAATATTTAAAGCAAGAAATGATGATTACCCAGAAAGGCAAGAAGTCGGTCGTCATCTAAGGGCAACAATTCTTTGATCCTCTTCATATGAAATGAGTCAATAATGGCCAAAGATTAGAGTTCCAAGTCGTTCAGTTCGTCATAGTTAAAACCAGTAACCGACAAGGGATCTTTGGTCTAGTAGTGAGGAAAGCGCGGATGTTCATCTAAGGCATATAACACCTGCGGACATCTCGGCCCACATCGGACCCTCAAGAAACGATCTTTATAATTCTTATAATTTGAGGTATAAGCCTGAAGGAAGCTTCAGCTAGGAATTCCAATGATTTGAACCCAACTCTGGTTATCAACTCCTTTTACCTCAAAGAAGGAGAAGAACAAGCCTATGGTCGGAACAATGTTCAAAACCTCACAAACCCTCTGAAAAGCATTTATAAATCTCCATCTGTTGGGATGGAGTTGGGAAGGTGCTATATTAACGGTCTTCAACACGTCAACCTCGAAGTCGGAAAAAGGGATACAGATGTTGAAATCTTCCAAAATACTAGGATAGAAGTAGAAAAATTCTTCGAAAACATCTTTTGGCCGAAGTATACACACTCTTTCCTTTGGACCACATGGTTCCAAACTAACATCATCCTCGAAACCAGTAGAGGATATAACCCTCAGGGATCGGATTTTGGCAATATCCATGTCATCAGTAGTACTATTCTTATGGTTCATAACCTCAGAATCAAAGGGAGCAACAGTCTCCATTAGAATTTCTACATAACCTGAAGAGTTAGAGCCAAAGTCACTTTCAGAAGTGAGAATGTCATTATAAAATTTGTCCATGACTCGCCTATACTCTTCTACCCCTAAAGAACCGCTCATATCTTACATGTTTTCTTTCCATAATCTTTTCCTCTCCTCGTCACTCTTATGGATGAACTTACCCTCATCATCACATTCCCTAAGGACTACCATTTATGTTAAAGAAAAATAGAGGAAAATCAAGAGCGAAAGAAAAAATACCTGAAATGAAGAGAACACTTGAAGTTGAAACGGACTTGTTTAAAGGAGAATAAGAGCGTAGGAGTAAAGGGAAGAAAAAAATGACTTTAATAGGAGCCCAACGTTCAAAAATAGCTAGAGAATAGCCACTCATGACGCATTAAAGTCATCATAATGCTAGGGAAGATTAGGGGACACGACCGTTCAAAGGTTGTGTTTGACACGTAAGGACCTAAGAAGAAAAGCCGACCAATAGCATGACATCAGTCAAATATATCCGGGCTCATGTTATTGTCGAGTATTATACCCTTATAAACGGATATAGTACTCAGGGGGCTTATGTATATGTCAAATATATGTTAAGTCGAGTTGTGTAGCCGGACAAGGTTAAACATGAACTAGACTACGATAGCAAGAAAAGTCGAGCAATGCAGAGAGCTAGGCAAGTATCATCCATAACCCGGGCCGGTCAGGGAGCCCGACTCCCATCAGCCGAACTCCTACGAGGCCGAGTACTGACCTCCATCAACCAGGTACTTACGCTGAACATGAACTCAACTGGCACACCAACAGTTGTAACGGTGGCGGCGCATCAATGCGGATGTTACTAGAGCTTCAAAGCCTACATTCATGAAGTGGAGTTACAGCAATGATGGCCATGTAACGCCAGAAGGCCAAGAGACTTCTCTTAATGAAATATCTTAATGAAAGACTATAAAAGGGGCTCCAGCATGAGGGTTAAGCAAGACACAATCATTTTGAGACAATACACGACACAAGTATAGCTCTCAAATCCTTAAATATCCCTCACAATATAGACAACGTAGTTCTTCTTGTCCAGGACAAGGGGAATTAGCACTTTTGGTGTATCTAACAATTTTTTGCTAGAACAGAACCCACAAATTAAACTTTTTGAACTCACTAATCAAGTATTTGAAAACGATAAAGGTTGGTGGCAGTTTCTGATATTGCTGCAGGACCAGAGGACCTGGTGGCAGTTTTATCTGATTTTGAAGCTTTCTCAAGTACAGAAGCTCTGCATGAAATTGACTATTATATATACCTCATTCTCATCAAATAATGAATCCAAATACTAATGTTTGTTTATGGATTATATTAAATATTCTATGTTGTCAATTTTGAAGGTTAATTTTTAAATATTTTGTGTTGTTAAGTATTGAAGAGTTTCATTTGCAAAAACTCTAGCTAACTCACCTGCTGTTTGTTTATGAACCTACTAGATTATTGTTGAAGTTACTTTGATGAAGTTGAACAAGAATAAAGACATGACACTAATAATGGTTTCTCTTCAGTTCTTAAATAGTTTGTGTTGTTCCACTTGTTGCATTATCACAAAATTGTTCCACCTGCTGTATTTATGTCCCACATTGTTTTCTTCAAAGAAAACATTAGTGTTTATATATTGGAAACAAACACCATATGATATGAAATTGTGGGCTGAATAACTGGACTTTGCTTAAAGTCCAAAAGTATTCTTTTAAATATTAAAATTTGTATTAATAAATGATCTTCAAATAAATTTATAAAAAATTAAATAAAATTAATAATTAATTAATTAAAAATATTTAACAATAAATAATCATAGTCATCATTCCCAACTAATCAAAAACAAATTTTGTTTTGTCTCAATCAACATTGCCACGTATGCAAAATTGGAGGGAGGCCATCAAAATCCTAAGTGATGTAAAGTTTAGGGACCAAAAGTTAGTTTTTAAAATGGAAGGACTAAAAGTTAAAAAAACATCAAAATAGAGGGACCAAAAGTGCATTAAGTCTAAATTATAATTCCTAAAGCTCAATTCTCATTATTTATATTATTTAAATAATTAAATTTAATGATAATTCTAATAAAACTCTACTCACCCTCAATAATACCAATCAATTAGTTATATCACCCAAATAAAATAATATAAAGCATTTTAAACTAAATTAAAATTTAAAAAAAATCGGGGTGTTACACTGAGAGTCTCATCAGACATGCTCACTTTAAAGTCTCGCTTGACGGAGTCGACTAAAAGTCTAGTCAGATAGGCTCATAAAAGCACCTCTCTTGAGGGACTAAAGTAAGAGTCTCATCAGACAATCTCATATAAACGCCTCGCCAGAGGGACTTGACTAAGGGTCTTGTCAGACAGACTTATCTAAATGCCTTGCCTGAGGGACTTGACTAAGAGTCTCGTTAGACAAGCTCATATAAGCGCCTTGTCTAAAGGACTCGACTAAGAGTCTCTTCATACGGGCTCATTTAAACGCCTCCCTTGAGGGGACTCATTAAGGGTTTTTTTAGACAAGCTTATCTAAATTCCTCTCCTGATGGACTAAAAGTATCATCAGACAGACTTATTTAAATTCCTCGCTTGAGGGACTCAACTAAGAGTTTCATCAAACAAGATCATCTAAATGCCTTGCTTGAGGGACTCAACTAAGAGTATCATCAAATACGCTAATATAAACGCCTCATCTGAGGTAGTCGACTATGAGTCTCATCATATAAGCTGACCTAACGCCTTGCCTGAGGGACTAAGAGTATCATCATACAGGTTCACCTTAAAGTATTACTTGAGGGACTCGACTAAGAGTCTCGTCATGTTGACTAATCTAAATGCCTACATGAGGGACTAAAAGTCTAATCAGGTAGCTCGTCTAAACGCCTCTCTTGAAGGACTCCACTAAGTGTCTTGTTAGGTACAATCATCTAAATGAATCTCCCGAGGGAATTAACTTAAAGTATCGCTCATAAATAGATTATTTCAATGCCCTTTAGAGTGGTTGGTCCTTCTGGTGCCGAAGGAAAAGTGGATATGCAAATGTTTTGATGATTGCATGGTCCCATTTTATGAGTGTCTGTTTACAAGAATAGGGCTTCAGGTGCCCTTTTCTAAAATTGTTCTAGCCATCCTTTGACATTTTAAGGTTGCCCATTCCTATTTTCATCAAAGCCCACAGGCATATATACAAGTCTTCTATTTGTATTCTGAGCACAAATCTTGGGAGCTTAATTTATTCTTTAATCTTTTCCTTATGAGGCATACTTCTCCGAATAACTTTTGTAATTAGCCCTCACCCATAACACACATCACAAACACAAAAAGGTCCTTTCCCTCGGCAAATCTATCATTGATATGAGTGAGCAGACTGTCATTGGTTGGAAGCTTGACATCATCCTTAGTGTTACCATTTTGGTAAGCATACTCACAAATCCATCCTCTGAGATATCAATGAGATGGTAGTTGGTACGATTCACATGGGAAACGTCACAATTATGGGAAGAAGGCATAATATATTCAAGTTTCTATCTAGTGAATATATCAATAGCAACAAAATGACACTTCACATGATCATGCTTTCCAGCCTTAAATGTGGACACCAACAGTACCTTGCAATGAGAATGGAAAGACTTTAACCTTGACATGTGTCATATCCCAAATTTTGACCACTAAGATTTCCCATCATTGTGCAAATCATCATCACAATGTGGATGAACCATCATGCCTCATCAAATGCCTCAAGGGTTGTTGAGCATTCACTACAATCAAAATTAGGGTTTTAAGCCCTCTCAGAGCCTTAGACAAAGGATTAATCAAGGAATGACATGATCTTCAACTTGTCTAACCTCTCAAACATCCACAATGGATCAAGAGGACTCCCACTTCAAGGATTAAGCACAAGGTTGCTCCCTTCTAGGTGGATCAAGTCTCAAGATCGCCAGTATCCCCAAATTAGGGTTTTGGTCGACCAGGGCCTCCAGATGAAAATTTTCATCTGGACACAAGCCAAAGATCCAAAACACAACCTAATTTACTCCATGGAACCTCATGGACCCATTCATCAAGTCAATTTTGCCTCAGGGGATGCATACATCAAAAATCAGGAATTAGGGTTTCTTGACCTAATTCACCCCTAAGTTGACTTTTAGGGCAAATCAAGAGCCAAGACCTCAAGAGAGGGTTTGAGGGTCTCTAATGAACTATATTGATCCATTTGGAACAATGGATTAATCCAAGAAGCTTGAGCAACAAGTCTCAATTTCATCTGCACCACAATTAGGGTTTTAAGGAAAAAGTCAACTGTAACTTTGACTTTTGACCAGGACATGCCCCAATATACCCTATGACACCCATGGAACATGTCCATCAAGTTTGATTTAGGTCAAGGACATGATTTCCTGAAGAATTGCACAGTTTGGAATTCATCTGATAAAAAGTCAACTGTGCACAAAAGTCAACTTTGACTTTTTGAGATTTTTCACCAAAATGGATTTTTAACCCTAAAATGATGTTAATGTATGATTTGAATCATCATTCATCAAGAAAAATCAAGAAAAGTGGGATAACTTGTAAAAGGGGTAACCATAAAAACTTAGAAAATTTTCTAAGTTAAAAATAAAGTGACAAGGGTACCAACTTTGAAGGATCATAACTCCTAAACCACAAAGCCATTTTTTCTCATCCAAAGATGGATTTGTAGCCCTCATTACCCTCTACAAAAACTTCAACTAGACCTAAGTCCAATTCATTAAGGATTTTGAGTTATGGAGTGATCAAAATGGCTGAATAGTGAAAATGTCACTTTTTCCAACACTTAGTGAAATTTTCACTAAGTCAGAATCTGCCTTCACTTTTTGCCAAATGTAGAGGGATTTTTCACTTGGATTCAAAAGAGATTAAAACCAAATATGTTCAAACATTTGTTATATCATGTAAGGGCTTTCCAAAATGGCCAAGAACATTGCCAAATTCCATTTGAGTCATGAGATATGACATTGGAAAGTTGCCTTGCTGAAATCTGTCAAAGGCAAGGCAGAATTTGCAACTTTGCTCGATTTGCTAAAATCAGCCAAATTCAAATGCTCCTATCCACTTGGACACATCTGAGGATTGAATCTAAAGGGGACAATCACTGAGCCAAGCCTCCAAAGTCCATGGAACAAGAAATAACAAGTTGAACCTAGAATGGCCAAAATAGGGACAAGACTCCAAATTTGGATTGAGGCATTCAATGGAAGCATCAAGGTGGCATGGACTGAGCCATTCTCATCTGAAATCAGTCAAGACTTATCCAAGACCAAGGGAACCACAGCTCTGTGCCCTAACCTCTAGGCAATGGCTAGAGGAGACTTGGATTTCCATTGGACAACATTGGCCAAACCTACTTACCAGTTGTCATTCACTATTCCTTGCAAAACAAACTTGCTCTACCATAAATAAAGCTCAATTGTGATCAGTTTGAGTACACCAAAGCCATCTAACAGATGCTTTCCTCAAAATCTCTTTCTCTTGACAAAAATGCCTTTCTTAGCAAGGTAGCTATCGGGTTTTGAGTTTGAGAGCTTTTCCAATCAAACCAATCACTCACACACCTCACATACATCATATAGAAGTGATCCAAGCACTCACATAACATCTGGAACACTGATTTCACAAAATCACCAGCCAATTGCTCAAGTTCTTGACAGTTTTGCAGTTGAGGTGCCATCTTCAACTCCAAACCATTTCAATCCATTCCAAGCACTCAGACACATCACTTGGTACCTAGGGAAGCTATCCATATCATTGGAACCTAGCTGTAACACCTCTAACACAAATCACGATCACCAGCTGCAAGTGGTAAGCATGAGCTCTTCTAACTCTATGATCCATGCAATTTTTGCTGCACAATAATTTGGCCATATGTTCATAATCATGCATGGAATGTTTTTCCTCAATTAATTGTATTGTTTGAATCGTGTATCAAAAATCCTAGCCTTCATGCAGAAATTAGGGTTCTTGAGGATTTTTCATGATTTCTTGTTATATGTTTAATTTAAATGAAATTAATGGACATAGACATGATCGTGAGGTTGAGACGAGCATAATGATATGTGGATTGCATGTTATAATCAAGTATACAGGGAGATTGGATAGAAAATGCAAATCAGCCAAACCCAGAACACGCGCGTGTTCTTCAGCTGTTCTTGGCGCCTTTTTTGAATTTTCAAATATTTGAATTTTGTGATTTTTCTTTAATTGATTCAAAAATTAATTTCTCTCTGAGTTTTAATGATTTTGAGTTGATTCTTTTTTTAATAATTCACAAAAATGTTAAAATATTTTATTTTATCAAAAAATTCCAAAAATATTATTTATTTCATATAATTGATATTTTTGCAAAGAATTAATATTTTAATTGTTTTTGACATTTTAAATATTTTTTCCACATTGATTTTGCAACTTTTAATGCTTTCTAATTATTTTGTAGGTCAATACTTAATTTTTGAAGCATTAATCCAAAATCACAATTTGTTTTTCATATGTTAAACAATTTTGATCATTTTTAATTGAATTTTTATTCAATTAAATACATTTTTGAAAAAAAATTAGGGTTTTTGGATTAATTCAACCCTCATAAATCATTTTCAAATCATTTTGGGCCTCTTGAGAGAGTGTAAGACCCAACCCACTTGTACAGAAATATTTTGGGCCTCATTCGTTGTATAAGTCCCTCTGTACATTTTCAAATAAACGGCACGATCATCGCCTTTTGAAAAATAACCTTGGACCTCTCCTTGAGCTATAAGACCCATTCAAAAACACTTTGGGCCTTTAATAGAGTGTAAGATCCAATCCCCTTTTAACCAAAACATTTTGGGTCTCACTTATTGTATAAGTCCCTCCGCGTTAAAAGAAAACCTCGGCGCGATCGCCATTTTTAAACGAAAAAATCATCTGGGCCTACCCTCGTGTTATAAGCCCCACTCTTTTTCTTTAAACCCTTTGGGCCTCTTGAAAGAGTGTAAGACCCATCCCTTTGTACATAAAACCTTTTTTGGCCTCAATCACTTGTATAAGTCCCTCTGTACAAATTCAAACAGTGCGCTCACTGATAAAACCCTGGGCCTCTCCTTGAGTTGTAAGCCCCAAATCTTTCTTTTTCAAAGCACTTTCTCCTTTGATTTTGAATATATTGTTGTTTTCAATCTTTCTTTGTTGAACAACTAACCAAACAGCATGGAAGCTCTACAACCGAGTAAGTGGTTATTGCTTTCATTTACCGCTTTCATATACATATAACTGTATTGTGGGGTTGTTTCACTGTAAGTCTTCTTTCATAAACGCATATCGACTGTGTAATTATAGTATAGATATTTAGAGTTTCCCCGGCAACTACGTCTAGAACTAGGTGACGCCGTTTCGTTTATTCGTAGAAATAGACAACTAGATCCCCCAATAGGATCACCAGATACAGTCTTCTCTTTGGTTGTCCTCATTAGGAATTGTCAAGAAACTCTACTCCCAGAGATGAATGTATTCTCCGTGAATGGCATCTTTGAGTTTCTTCCAAATTCTCGAACTTTCCTGACTTTGATCTATTCTCGGTGAATAGCATTGCCTTGAATTTCTCGGGGTTTGGGGACCCACGGGCTTCTTAAAAGCATCGGCCTCCTCTTGGGCATCGTACAAGGACCCACAGGCTTCCTAAAAGCAACCCCGCCTCCTCTTGGGCTTAGTACAAGGACCCTACGGCTTCTTAGAAGTATTCAAAGCCTCCTCTTAGGCTTCGTATAATGCTATCTTCCTCCGGGAATGATAGCCTTCTCTTGGGTTTAGTACAAGGACCCGTTGGCTTCTTAAAAGTTTCCAGCCTCCTCTTGGGCTTCATACAAATTGTCCCGACGACCTCCTAGAGGTATAGGAACAGAACTTAGTCATTTGCATAGAACAGTCCTTTCCAAGAGTCTACTACTGTTTCTCAAAGTATAGTACAAAAGATGAAACCCTAGACTTGGACAGTCTAATCTCCTTGAGTCTCAAGACATTCTCAAGTGACCTCTTCGTTAAACCCGTAGACTCGGACAGTCTCAATACCCTTCGGATTTCCCGCTTCCTTAAAGAATAGGAATAACCCGGATCCTTGAATAAAATCCATGAGTACAGTATTGCTCATATAAGAACTGATTTTCTCTTCAAAATCAGTATACTGGACCTGTCACTCAACTGAAACAGTAACCATAGCCTCCTCTTGGGCTTTGTACAATGATTCTCCCCAGCGGAGTCAAACAACGTTTAGCCTCTCTCTCGGGCTTTGTACGAGACACATAAGAGACTCCCTCGTTGAGTCAACCACCCTTTCGCCTCCATCTCGGGCTTTATACGAGATACAAAAAGGTTCTTATTGAGCCAAACAGACAACAGCCTCCATCTCGGGCTTCATACGAGATACAAAAAAAAAACTCCCTTGTTGAGTCAAATAGCCTCCATCTCGGGCTTTATACGAGATACCAAAAGATTCCATCGTTGAGTCAAAACCTTTTACCCTCTCTCTCGGGCTTTGTACGAGACACATAATAGCCTCCTCTTAGGCTTTGTATAAGAAAACCACTGGTTAATCCCATTAACCTTTTAGCATCAAAGCTGTGCCTCGTTCACGGTACACAAACATCAACAACTCCTTCCTCTTCATCTAATCGCTATAAGCAGCAAGCCTCTGGATCATCTACATCCATGCCACTGTCCCTCTTTTAGCATGAGAAATTCCTAAGGAAAGATAGCATTGCTCTACACTGAGTTAAAGTCTTCTCCTTCAGGTTGAAATTCCCTATAAAGGAAATTATGGCATTGTCGGATTCACAAATCCTGGTTAAAGTAATTCTCCTTTATAAAACAGTTGTGACATGCAACCCCCTCTTTAGAGATGACAAATTCTCTCTAAAGTTGAGACCTTTCAGCTTCACATCTTGGGCTTTGAACAAGATACAAATAGACCTTTCAGCTTCACATCTTGGGCTTTGAACAAGATATAAACTACCCTTTCGCTTCACGTCTTGGGCTTTGAAAAAGACACCAAAACAACCATTTCCTCCCATAGAATAGGAGGAACTACGAACGCTCTGATTTCCCTGTTTCGGTAAACGGGAATACGTAGGCATAAGATCGAAAGAAAAGATCTTAGCGAGCACACTAAACAAAATCCCATACTCCGATGTATCTATCAAAAGCACCAGTCCTAACATCCTAATCCTTGTTCCCCGCCAGAAGCCTTCTGTCTAAATCCAAGAAAAAGAAAGAAAACAGTATTGCCGAAAATACAAATAACCAGTACAAAGCCCCCCCCCCCCACATTGATAGCATCCGTAACCTAACAGACCGCTGTTTAAACTCAGTATACAAAGCAGGGTTAATTGGAGACATTTATTTCCCTTCCTTCATCAACTTTAATAGGATAAAAAATGAATTGACCTGTAGTTTAAGCTCAACCACAGAGAGCGACCAGCGCTTAAGAACCGCATCCAAAATCGCTCGCTACAGAAAAATGGCGCCCACCGTGGGGCACTATCAAAGTTAGATCTAGGCACGGACTACCTTTTCACCTCTTGTGTGAATACCACAGATTGGGGCTTCCGCCGGGGAACCCATTTTCTGTCAGGAACTTAGGATTCATAGCTTTAAAGGTCTAGGATATTTAGGACAAATATATGTACTGCTTTTCCTAATTGCTATACATGTTTATTTTTCTGCTAATGGGAATGCGGGTGATGCCGTATGTGGAAAGATTGAGTATACACTTAAGATAAGTGATGGTGACGGGGTCGACCATCAACCACAGTGGAGGCTGACCAACGCAACCCATTCTCTCACCTAGACAATGGGCCGGTTGTTAAGTCTGAGAAGCTGAGGAGCCAAACCCTATCATAGTGCGGAAACTATCGGAAATAGTTGTTACGCGATACTACCCTCATTTGAGGCTGGTGATCTATTCTCGGTGAATGGCACTTACTCTAAGATTGCACTACAACTCGCTGGCGATCCGCTTGTTGTTTTACTTTCCTGGGAGGAGCTGATGATAATGAGTACAGGTACAAAAATCACCTTAGTATAAACCTTTGGGGATGGGTAGAGCCTTGACTTCTTGACAACGACCCTTTGACCCCATGTTTTTTCTATGTTTTTGTGTGCTGCATTCATGCATTCATTTAAAAAACGTTAAAATAAAAAAAAAACCTTCTCTTCTAGTCTCTCTGTTTTTTCAAAATAAACTAAGACTGTGATTGCAAATATCAGAGAAAAGGATTGCACTAATGGATTTCGGTAGAAGGAGAACTCACCAGTATACCTTCAAGGTTCCAAAACTAGAGGATTTAAGAAGGTTAGCGAGGATGATCACTAACCCAGAGGCTTTTAGAGCCAAGCACGGAGGTTTGCTACCACTGTTAAGAGTCCATGTGATTGAGGGAATCATGGATGCACTCATTCAGTTTTACGATCCGGTTTATCACTGTTTCACATTCCCGGATTACCAGCTCGCACCAACACTGGAGGAGTATTCTCACCTGATTGATTTACACATTACAGATCGAGCTCCATTTTCTGGACTGGAAGAAATTCTAAATAATCATACCATTGCGAGAGCAATTCATTTGGACGAGTCTGAGGTCAGGACTCACCTAACCACTAAGGGTGGCATCCAAGGTTTGCCAGCCCAGTTCTTGATAAAGAAGGCCCTGTATTTTGCCAATATAGGAAATGTGACTGCTTTTGAAAGCATCTTTGTCTTGCTCACCTACGGGTTATTTTTGTTTCCCAACATTAATAACTTCGTCGATATTAACTCTATTAAGGTTTTTCTCATTGGAAATCCTGTGCCGACTTTGCTCTCAGATGCGTATCATTCTGTACACTTGGGAAATTTGTACAGCGGAGGGGAGATCACATGATGTGTACCTCTGCTTTACAAATGGTTTATCTCTCACTTGCCCAAGTCTGCTGCTTTTTGGGATTGCAAGAGTGCCTTACGTTGGTCGCAGAAGATCATGTCTCTTACCAACTCTGATATAGATTGGTGCAATAGGATTTATGAGGGAATCAGGATCATTGACCATTGTGGAAACTTCCCCAACGTACCCCTCATAGGAACTAAAGGAGGAATCAACTACCATCTGGTATTGGTTCGTCGTCAATTTGGATACCCGATGAGACACATCCCACTGGGTGTTCATCTGGAAGGTCTTTTCTTCAAGGAAGGAGAAAGTGACAGGGCACTAAAGACGGAAATAGTGCACGCTTGGAAGCATGTTCATAAGAAAGGACGAGAGTCTCTAGGAAAACCGGATTGTGTCTTGGTGGAGCCTTATCTCCATTGGGTACAAACTAGAGCTCTCAAGCTAAAAATGCCTTATCCTCGTTACGGAATTCTTCCGCCGAGGGAATCTGTCATGTACTTCATGACGGAAACTGAAAAGCTTCAGGTTACTCTCAACGAAGTTCAAAAGGAGAGAAGGTCTTGGAAGAACAAGTACCGCACCCTCGACGTAGAGTGCATCAGAATACAGCAATTACTGAAAGAGAAAGACGCTCTGATTAAAATTTTGGAGCAGCATGCTGTGGATAATCAGGATAACCAAAGGAATTTGCTCGCTCCTTTCACTTGGCAAAGGAATGACAACCCAACAACGGCCCAAGAGCCCCGGTCAAAGAAAAGGAAGATACCAGAATCAGCACCTGATTTCTCTTCAGAGAGGACTCGGGACCCATTAGCTTAGGTTTCTATTTCTGCACCTTGTAATCTACTGTATTTCCATTTCTGTAATCCTTTGAATTCAATAAAAAGGGGTTTCCCCACTGTTTGATATTTGCAATCTAATTGTCGAAGTTTATTTTGATTAAACCTTAAACAATTAATATAATCATTGCATTCATCATTCTCACATCGCGTATTCTTCTTATCTACGAATCTCATGTTTGTGTCTCGGTTCTAGAGTCAAACTGTCTCATTCGTATAATACTCGGGCTAATCGTCGGAAAAAGATGGATGATCTTGAGGAAGAAAATAGAGAGTTGAAAGAAGAGATCGACGCTCTAAGAGAGGATATGAGAAAGCTTCGTAACGACATGCAAGCCATGGCAGAAGCTCAGCTAAAAAGAACTGTGATCTCAGAGATCACCTCAACGCCCATAGTGGAGAAGTATGATCCTAGGTATCAGATGCCGAAAGACCGTCCTTGGGGCATGCCTGTTAACTATATCCCATAAGGATATGTCCCGCCGATCACTAAAGATCAGGGAATCACAACAGAAGCCGCTGGGCCTGAAGGTTACAAACTTTGGGAAAGCGAAGATGTCAGGGGCATACTGAAGACTCCTGAAGGTTACAAACTTCGGGAAACGCCAAGACTCACCACCGTAGTCACGGTACCACCCCCTGTGGTGCACACTGTCCCGGAAGGACAGATTCCCCAGATACCTTCTGGTAAGAAGGAAACTATGTTTGACAGAATGGAGGAATTCCAGGAGCAGTTCTTGGAAATGCAGAAGGAACTGCAAGCCATTCGTGGTCAGGATCTATTTGGAAAGGACGCCGCAGATCTCTGCTTGGTCCCAAATGTGAAAGTTCCACACAAATTTCAAGTGCCCAACTTTGAAAAATACAAGGGTAACTCTTGCCCTCAGAGCCATCTGGTGATGTACGCTCGGCGGATCTCAGTTCAGACGGAGAATCAGGACCTACTGATTCACTACTTTCAGGATAGTTTAACCGGTGCCGCGTTAAAATGGTACATGGGTTTAAACCGTGTTATGATCAGCACATTCAGAGATCTTGGCACTGCCTTCGTCCAATAATACAAATACAATTTGGACATGGCACCCGACAGAGATCAACTCAGATCAATGTCACAAAAGGACAAGGAAACCTTTAAGGAGTATGCTCAAAGGTGGCGTGAAATTGCCGCTCAAATTTGTTCACCTCTTGAGGAAAAAGAGATGACAAAGATCTTCTTAAAGACCTTAAGCTCATTTTACTATGACCGAATGGTTGCCAGTGCGCCCAGTGATTTCACCGAAATGGTCGGCATGGGCGTACGTCTTGAGGAAGCCGTCCGAGAAGGACGTTTGGTAAAAGACACTGGATCGACGAGCGGTACTAAAAAATACGGTAGTGCTCTCCCTAAGAAAAAAGAGCAAGATATTGGGAATATCTCCCTCGGAAAGCAAAGACGACGTTATCAACCGGTAGCAGCTGTGACTCCTGCTATCAACCCTGCGTCTATTTCTACGTATCAACCTCAGGTTGCACAGAGCCAGCCTGATCAACAAAGGACACAACAGCCTCTTCAGCAGGCTCGTCCTCCATATAACAACAACCATACAACACGGCCACCAGGATTTGATCCTATACCCGTGACGTACGCAGAACTGTTTCCATTACTACTGGCTAAGGGGCACATTCAGACTAAATCTCCTCTTACAGTATCGGAAAATCCGCCTTTTTGGTTTATGGTGGATCAAACATGCCTTATCATCAAGGAGGTTCAGGGCATAACATAGAGACTTGTCTCAATTTCAAGTCCGACGTGCAAAAACTTGTTAGGAGCGGTGTCTTATCCTTCAAGGATACGAATCCTAATGTTCTCACAAACCCGCTGCCTCAACACGAAAAGGCTGCAGTCAATTTGATAGAAGGAGAGACTAACGATGTTTATCAAATTCACGATGTACTCTTGTTAAAAACCAATCTGGTAAAGATGCATTATAGACAGAGTGGATATGGCCATGTGCCACCTCATAAATATCATCAGTGTGATATCTGCTCTAAAGACAATCAAGGATGTTCTGTAGTGCAAGCAGCTCTGCAGGAACAGATGGATCTCGAATGGATCCAAGAGCACCGAGTTCGTGGAGTTAACATGGTCTACACGAATTCTAACGTCATTCAGAACCACGATATCCGTGCAATGAATGTCAACTTGGTGGCGATGCACTCAAGGCAAAGCCAGTATCATAATCTGCCGCGGCACGATTACAGTTCCTGTCTGACTTGCTCGGTAAACAAACATGGATGCTCTTTCATACAAGAGGCCCTCGAGCGTCAGATGGATCTTGGATGGATCCAAGACTACCATGATAGGAACTCCTATCAAATCAACATGGTTCAAATCTTTGACATTCGCGTGATGAATACCAACCTGGTAGAGTTACATGCTGAACAGGTCCGACTCGGATTCTTAATATCACATGACTATCAAAGCTGTGAAGCGGGTTGTGAAAATGATCGAGGTTGTACCCTTGTCCAGGAGGCACTTTAGCACTTGTTAAATCATTGGTGGATGCCAATTTATATGGATGAAGATACTCAGCAAATTAGTATCAGTAACAGGAATCCTACTCGGCGTCAAAGTCAGGATGTCCGATCAGTGGAAGCTAACCTAATGAGGTTACATTGTATTCAAAGTGGGCGTGGCCAGGTGCCACCACACAACTATGACAGTTGTAACGTCTGTTTGGAAAGTAACCAAGGGTGTTACCTTGTGAGAGAAGCTCTTCAGGGTCAGGTCGATCGTGGAGAAATTCGTCCATATTCGGGTTCTGGACCCATCAACTGGACGCCGAACTACCTTGCCGATCAAGTCGAGGATGTTGTCCCAATCTCTGGTCATCACAGGACCAGGGATGTTTTTGCCATCATCCCTCTACTTGACGAGTCTAAGGTTCCCAACCGGGAACGAATTGAGATTGCTTACGATGGTCAGAAAAATCAGAAGGCTCCTGTAGTCATCTATCTACCAGGACCGCTACCGTATGAATCAGCTAAGGCGATCCCTTACAAATACGGTGCAACAATAATTGAAAATGGAAAGGAAATTCCATTACCCTCCGTTGTGAACATTGCAGACATCAGTCGAGTAACACGGAGTGGTAGAATCTTCAACCGAGGGGTTGGAGAAACTAACAAAGAAAAGGAACTTCAGACAGAAGCTCCCGATCCACCAGTCGGTCAATCCAGTAATCCCGACCTTTCGAAAAATGATGATGAGATGCTGAAGCTCATCCAAAGGAGTGAATATAACATTGTTGATCAGCTGTTACAGACTCCTTCAAAGATCTCGGTATTATCACTATTACTCAGTTCAGAAGCGCACAGGGAGGTTCTACAGAAAGTCTTGGAGCAGGCCTTTGTGGAGCAGGATGTAACAATCAGACAGTTCGATAGTATTGTCTCTAACATCACTTCCTGTAATAATTTGGGATTTAGTGATGAGGAATTACCCGAAGAGGGTTGCCGTCATAACATGGCGCTCAACATTACAGTCAACTGCCAGGACGATGCTTTAGCCAGCGTACTGGTAGACACAGGGTCAGCCCTGAATGTTATGCCGAAGTCCACTTTGATGCAATTATCATTCAAAGGGCCTCCGATGAGAGTTAGCGAGGTTGTCGTCAAAGCATTCGACGGATCCAGAAAAACAGTTATCGGCGAAGTTGATCCTCCCATAACTATCGGTCCTCACACTTTCCAAGTCACTTTCCAGGTCATGGATATCCGGCCAACATACAGTTGTTTATTAGGAAGACCTTGGATACATCAGGCTGGAGCAGTCACTTCGACCCTCCACCAAAAGCTAAAGTTCGTCAAGAACAATCAATTTGTCACGGTTTGTGGGGAACAAGCCTTGCTTGTAAGCAACTTGTCATCATCTACTGGTATAAAACCCGAGGAGGTTATTGGAGCTCAGTTCCAAGCATTGTCGGTGAGCAAGGACAATCAATCCCAAGGAGGAACCTCGATTTCCTCATACAAAGATGCTATCAAAGCGGTCGAGAGTACCGACACAACTGGATGGGGACAGCTTGTCATCCCTATTGACAATAAAACAAAGAAGGGTCTTGGTTTTTCTGTAACCTGTACCCAGATAGCTGCTAAAGATGAAAGTTTTCATCCCCTTCAAAACTTCTTCCACAGTGGAGGTTTCCTTCACCCAGTGTCTCAAGTAGTACATGCTATTAATGAGGAAGATCCCTCTGACACAGATGAAGAATGGAAGTCCTATTTGAATGAGGACGGTTATATGTCTCAAGAAGAGGTGCCTATACCATTTTGCTATCCCGCACAGAGTCCGAGATGTATACCACGGTCAGATGTCGAAATGATATATGGAGATTGTGATCCGGAAGGATGTCGTGCTCCGCCAAATTCATTAGAGGAGGACACTCTGATGAAAGACAACTTTGACTACAATTACTATGGGCCAATGGATGGTCTGCCAATGTGGCAGCCTTACCCAGGAAACTTGGGGCAAAAGGGTCAGCCGAACAATGAAAATCAGTTGACCGTCATTGAACAGAATACGTGTGTCCCCACCATGTCATGGGATCAACACTCAGGTCATTCTGAAACTACTCAACATGAAGATGAATTCGCAACGTTCGCAGGACTTGAATTCATCAACTATGTTTTTCCCGAGGTCAACGTCATCGAGAGAGATGACTCCTTCAGTTCCAAAGAAGTTTGGGACACCTTGGGACAACCGAGTGAAAAATACGACTATATGGTCAAGTACACCACTCCCGGAAGCTCTCGTATCAGGCTCGAAGACATCCAGCCAACTGGATGGGGAGATACAGCTGAGAGCACAAATGCTATGCGAAATGCAACAGAGGAATTCTCCTACGACAACTCTGCCTGGGAAACAGATTCCAATGATCCTGCTCCACTAGAAATCAGCGTCATTTCTGAAGACAAATCAAGGAAGGTGCCAGACTTTGTGATTCACTGAGGAGTTCGCCGCCAATGGGTTGTCGTCGAGGTTCCGAAGGTCGTTCATCAGTCAAAGTAATTGCCATCTTTAACCTTTCACCCTGCCCAGGTGAAACAGATGTTTTGATAGGGCTCGCTTTCTGTAAATTTCCCTCTTCGCTTTGCCCAAAGCGACAGAGTTTTGTTTTATAGGGTTGTAGTTTTAAGATTCGACTTGTTCATTAATAAAATAACGTCGTTCTGTAATTTCTGCATTAATTGTTGTTTTCTCTTTTTGCTTTTTCAGAAAATGGTAATCCTAAAAAACAAATCAATGATAAAAAAACAAGCAGTAATAAAAATAAATACACTACACACACTTACATTTTCTCTATCTCTTCTAAACACGAATCATCACGTCTTGCAGATTGCTTGTTTTAAACCCAGTTGAAACATACGATCCGATGCCTTCTCCCAACTTTGGATTCCTGATATTTGAGGCTGAAGAAGAAAATGACAACGAAATTCCAGAAGAGATCTCCCGATTACTCAGACAAGAGGAAAGGTCCATTGAACCTCACAAAGAGCCGTTGGAAACGGTAAACTTGGGTTCAGAGCAAGAGAGAAAAGAAATCAGGATTGGGGCACTGCTCAGTCCAACTGCCAGAGAGGGTTTGATAAAGCTTCTCAAAGAATTTCCCGATGTATTCGCTTGGACCTATCAGGATATGCCAGGGTTGGATACCAGCATCGTGGAACATCACTTACCGTTAAGATCGGAATGTCCGCCAGTAAAGCAAAGGTTGAGACGCACTCACCCAGACATGGCCATCAAAATCAAAGAGGAGGTGCAGAAACAGATTGACACAGGTTTCCTCGCCACATCAGAATATCCTCAATGGTTAGCCAACATCATACCTGTTTCGAAAAAGGGCGGAAAGGTCAGAATGTGTGTCGACTACCGAGATCTGAACAAGGCAAGTCCAAAGGACGACTTTCCTTTACCACACATTGACATGCTGGTAGACAGCACAGCAAAGTTCAAAATTTTCTCCTTCATGGATGGATTCTCGGGCTATAACCAGATCAAAATGGCGCCGAAAGACATGGAGAAAACTTCGTTCATTACCCCATGGGGTACCTTTTGTCACAAGGTAATGTCGTTCGGTTTGAAGAACGCCGGGGCAACCTATCAAAGGGCCATGACTACTCTGTTTCATATGATACATAAGGAAATCGAGGTATATGTCGATGATATGATTGCAAAATCAAAAACAGAGAGTGAGCACGTTGAACATCTGTCAAAATTGTTCGAACGTTTAAGAAAATTCAAGCTCTACTTGAATCCCAACAAGTGCACCTTCGGTGTCCGTTACTAGGGTTCATCGTCAGCCAGAAAGGAATTGAGGTTGATCCTGACAAGGTCAAGGCCATTCAAGAAATGCCTTCGCCGAAAACTAAAAACCAAGTCAGAGGATTCTTGGGACGTTTGAACTACATCTCCAGATTCATATTCCTTATGACCGCCACATGTGCGCCGATTTTCAAGTTACTCAAAAAGAACCAGGATTGCGTTTGGACAGAAGATTGTCAAACCGCCTTTTATAGTATTAAGGAATATATGTTGAATCCTCCGATTCTATCACCTCCAGTGGAAGGAAGACCACTGATCATTTACCTCATAGTCCTAGAGGACTCAATGGGTTGTGTACTTGGCCAACAAGACGAAACAAAAAGAAAAGAGTCTGTCATCTACTATTTGAGCAAGAAATTCACCGACTACGAGACTCGGTACACGATGCTTGAGAAAACTTGTTGCGCTTTGGCTTGGGCAGCCAAACGTGTTCGCCAGTACATGATTCGTTACACTATTTGGTTGATCTCAGAAATGGATCCAATCAAGTATGTCTTCGAAAAACCTGCTCTTACGGGAAGAATTGCCCGTTGGCAGATGTTGTTATCAGAATATGACATAGAGTACCATGCTCAAAAAGCCATTAAGGGAAGTATTTTAGCCGATAATTTGGCTCATCAACCGATTGACGATCAAGAATCAATCGGGTTTGACTTCCCAGACGAAGATGTCATGTATCTAAAAATGAAAGATTGCGATGAACCGCTACCCAGTGAAGGGCCAGAACCAGGTTCCCAATGGGGACTTATCTTTGACGGAGCAGTTAATCATTATGGAAACGGAATTGGGGCAATCATTGTTACCCCTCAGGGTACCCACATTCCTTTCACCGCTCGACTTACGTTCAAGTGTACGAACAACGAGGCCGAATACGAAGCTTGTATTATGGGTCTTGAGGAAGCGATTGATTTAAGGATCAAAAACTTGGACGTATATGGTGACTCAGCCTTAGTCATCAATCAGATAAAAGGAGATTGGAACACATACCAATCAGGATTGATTCCTTACAAAGACTATGCAAGAAGGTTATTACCCTTCTTCAACAAAATCGAGTTTCATCACATCCCTCGTGATGAGAATCACATGGCTGATGCATTAGCCACTCTCTCTTCTATGATTAGTGTAGGTCAATGGAATGACATACCTAAGATCGACATAATGCGCCTTGAACGGCCCGCATACGTCTTCACGATTGAAGCAGTCATAGATGACAGACCTTGGTATCACGATATCAAATGCTTCCTTCAGAAACAAGAGTACCTATCTGGGGCACTCAGAAAAGACAGGAAAACCCTCAGAAGGTTGGCTGGAAACTTCTTCCTGAGCGGTGACACTCTCTATAAGAGAAATTTTGACATGGTCTTGCTCCGATGCGTCGACAGACCAGAAGCAGACATGCTTATGAAAGAAATTCATGAAGGATCCTTTGGCACTCATGCCAACGGACACACAATGGCGAGAAAAATTCTGAGAGCAGGGTACTATTGGTTGACCATGGAATCCGACTGCTACATACATGAGGAAATGTCACAAGTGTCAGATATACTCCGACAAAATTCATGTACCGTCATCACATCTTAAAGTTCTTTCTTCCCCATGGCCTTTCTCGATATAGGGAATCGACATGATCGGCATGATTGAACCTACGGCTTCAAACGGACATCGGTTCATCCTGGTAGCCATTGACTATTTCACCAAGTGGGTCGAAGCAGCGTCATTCGCCAATGTAACCCAGCAAGTGGTGGTCCGATTTATCAAAAACAATATCATCTGCCGTTATGGTGTTCCAAGCGAGATCATTACTGATAATGGATCTAACTTGAACAACAAGATGATGAAAGAGTTGTGTGCAGAGTTCAAAATCGAACACCATAACTCATCTCCCTACCGACCCAAGATGAACGGAGCGGTAGAAGCAACTAACAAGAACATCAAGAAGATAGTTCAAAAGATGGTTGTAACCTACAAAGACTGGCACAAGATGCTACCCTTTGCTCTTCACGGTTATCGTACATCTGTCCGCACTTCAACAGGGGCAACCCATTTCTCTCTAGTATATGGCATGGAAGCAGTGCTCCCCATAGAAGTAGAGATCCCATCAATTCGAGTATTGATGGAAGCTAAGCTCACCGAAGCTTAATGGTGTCAAAGTTGACACGACGAGCTTAATCTGGTCGAAGAAAAGAGAATCACGGCACCATGCCATGGTCAATTGTATCAACAGAGAATGAAGAAGGCGTTCGACAAAAAGGTCCGACCTCGTGTCTTCAGAAAAGGGGACCTCGTGCTCAAGAAGATACAATCTTTTCTCACTGATTCCCGGGGCAAGTAGACTCCGAATTATGGTGGGCCCTATGTGGTCACAAAAGCTTTCTCAGGCGGCGCCTTGAGACTTGCAACCATGGACGGAGAGGAATTTTCCTACCCCACGAATGTTGATATAGTCAAGAAATACTTCGCCTAAACTAAAAAAAAAAAACCGTCTCGGTGGATTGAAAACCCGAAAGGGAGGTCCAGGCAAAAGTTAGAGACATAAAAAAATCATCCAGATGGATTGGAAACATCATAGTACAATCCAGGCAAAAATTAGGGATAATGGCAAGTAACTATGTTCAACAGAGGCAAGTCCCTCAGCAGCAGCAGTTATACCATCCATTGGAGGAAAACTCCAGTCAAGGTTATCTTCGAAAGAAGCTCAGGATGTCCCGAATTCAAAGTTGGTAGAAGAATAGTGGTCGTTACGTTTCAACGTAGCCCTTTTCCTTGTAAATTACCATTTTCAAACTTTGTATATACTCTTTGGAATCACGCGTTTGGTTGATCTCCATCTTATCAATAAAATTTGAGCCCTTGTGCTTTTGTTTGTAATTCTTATTTGTTTTAGCTTTACAGAACAACGTTGTTAACATGACTAACGACTCTTGAAATAAAACAAAAATGAATTTACTGGGTAAAACTTTTTCTGCTTTTAAAATAAAGATGGCAATTTCTTTTGACTATTGAACATTAAAAGAACATCAATCGCTTCTCCAGAAGTAAGCAAACTTCAAAGTGTAGAATCAAAGTGCTCCTTCTAACCCAGTACGCCTGAATGAAGGGATCAACTGTGTCAGAGACCTTGTTTCGTCTGACACCCCTCGGCCGAGTTCTTATCTCCTAAGCCCGATCAACGGTATTCCCCGCAGGGACTATCTCTCCTAAGCAAGGTGGAATTGCTATCTTGAACCAGCGATATCTCTACACGCCCCGCGATGGCCGAGTATCCAGTCATGTTCATCTTTTAGTTTGTGTGTCGCGTCAGTTTTGTCAGCATAGACATACATGCATTATTTTGCATTCGCAATCATATTGCATCAATATCACTTTAGTCGGTCTTGTCCCCTGGTGATAAAAAGTCCTCTCAATCGAGTTGTCAAGTTTTTTTCCTCGTCAGGAAGTGCGGCGTCTGAACAATCTCTCTCCTCCAGTTTATTTCTGGAATGAAGTTGGCTCCTCGACCACTTTGATAACTTGAACCTCTGAAAGACCAGAGGAACCTTCAGTCAGCATCACTCTTCGCCATTGAAGATGATATCCTTGCTTTCCCGAATTAAAGAAAAAAAACCCCCAAAGAAAGCCTCCTAAGCAGAGATTTGGCAGTACAGCCGCCATTCTCCGAAAAGATCGCTAATGAAAAGGTCATCGGCACCTCAAAACTGGACCCCATCACATGGCATTTCTCCGGGAAGATCCCGAGAAAAGTATGATGTAAGATCCCAAGTGGAAACAGTCTCTCAAGAGACTCGCTTTCCCCTAGTAGAATCGAAAAATGGCGTCTCCAAACAGAGAAGTTTGTGTACCTCTACAATTCAGATGATTGGGTTCCCCAGCAAGTCTGACGTCAAAACTTTTTCCGTCAGATGGCATCTCTCCAGGAAAATTCGGCGAGAAGTTTGAGGGAAATCGCTACGAATAGTGTCCCTTGTCAGTAAAGTTTATTGACAAAAGAAACTAAGACCAGTTCCTTGGTAGGAAACCAGGATCGAGGGGAAGTTTAAAAAAAAAAAAAAAAAAAAGAAACTAAGACCAGTTCCTTGGTAGGAAACCGGGATCGAGGGGAAGTTTACAACAGAAACTGAGACCAGTTCCTTGGTAGGAAACCAGGATCGAGGGGAAGTTTGTTTCCGCAACTAAGACCAGTTCCTTGGCTGAAGACCAGGATCGAGGGGAAGTTTACCTTTTCTAAGCATCATTGCTTAGCAAAAGAAGATGAATGCGCAAGCTACCATTCATAACCACCATCAAAATTTTGGGTATTCCGATATTTAATCCTCTTACACCCCGAATGCCCGAATACCTTCGTCATTCACACCTTCGGGTCCAAGAAGATTAAATAGGGGCATCTGTCATACCCCAAATTTTGACCACTAAGATTTCCCATCATTGTGCAAATCATCATCACAATATGGATGAACCATCATGCCTCATCAAATGCCTCAAGGGTTGTTAAGCATTCACTACAATCAAAATTAGGGTTTTAAGCCCTCTCAGAGCCTTAGACAAAGGATTAATCAAGGAATGACATGATCTTTAACTTGTCTAACCTCTCAAACATCCACAATGGATCAAGAGGACTCCCACTTCAAGGATTAAGCACAAGGTTGCTCCCTTCTAGGTGGATCAAGTCTCAAGATTGCCAGTATCCCCAAATTAGGGTTTTGGTCGACCAGGGCCTCCAGATGAAAAATTTCATCTGGACACAAGCCAAAGATCCAAAACACAACCTAATGTACTCCATGGAACCTCATGGACCCATTCATCAAGTCAATTTTGCCTCAGGGGATGCATACATCAAAAATCAGGAATTAGGGTTTCTTGACCTAATTCACCCCTAAGTTGACTTTTAGGGAAAATCAAGAGCCAAGACCTCAAGAGAGGGTTTGAGAGTCTCTAATGAACTATATTTATCCATTTGGAACAATGGATTAATCCAAGAAGCTTGAGCAACAAGTCTCAATTTCATCTGCACCACAATTAGGGTTTTAAGGAAAAAGTCAACTGTAACTTTGACTTTTGACCAGGACATGCCCCAATATACCCTATGACACCCATGGAACATGTCCATCAAGTTTGATTTAGGTCAAGGACATGATTTCCTGAAGAATTGCACAGTTTGGAATTCATATGATAAAAAGTCAACTGTGCACAAAAGTCAACTTTGACTTTTTGAGATTTTTCACCAAAATGGATTTTTAACCCTAAAATGATGTTAATGTATGATTTGAATCATCATTCATCAATAAAAATCAAGAAAAGTGGGATAACTTGTAAAAGGGGTAACCATAAAAACTTATAAAATTTTCTAAGTTAAAAATAAAGTGACAAGGGTACCAACTTTGAAGGATCATAACTCCTAAACCACAAAGCCATTTTTTCTCATCCAAAGATGGATTTGTAGCCCTCATTACCCTCTACAAAAACTTCAACTAGACCTAAATCCAATTCATTAAGGATTTTGAGTAATGGAGTGATCAAAATGGCTGAAAAGTGAAAATGTCACTTTTTCCAACACTTAGTGAAATTTTCACTAAGTCAGAATCTGCCTTCACTTTTTGCCAAATGTAGAGGGATTTTTCACTTGGATTCAAAAGAGATCAAAACCAAATATGTTCAAACAGTTGTTATATCATGTAAGGGCTTTCCAAAATGGCCAAGAACATTGCCAAATTCCATTTGAGTCATGAGATATGACATTGGAAAGTTGCCTTGCTGAAATCTGTCAAAGGCAAGGCAGAATTTGCAACTTTGCTCGATTTGCTAAAATCAGCCAAATTCAAATGCTCCTATCCACTTGGACACATCTGAGGATTGAATCTAAAGGGGACAATCACTGAGCCAAGCCTCCAAAGTCCATGGAACAAGAAATAGCATGTTGAACCTAGAATGGCCAAAATAGGGACAAGACTCCAAATTTGGATTGAAGCATTCAATGGAAGCATCAAGGTGGCATGGACTGAGCCATTCTCATCTGAAATCAGTCAAGACTTATCCAAGACCAAGGGAACCACAGCTCTGTGCCCTAACCTCTAGTCAATGGCTAGAGGAGACTTGGATTTCCATTGGACAACATTG
Source organism: Lathyrus tuberosus (assembly GCA_022829125.1). Classification (NCBI taxonomy): domain Eukaryota; kingdom Viridiplantae; phylum Streptophyta; class Magnoliopsida; order Fabales; family Fabaceae; genus Lathyrus; species Lathyrus tuberosus. The sequence continues at coordinate 8,686,281 of JALAZF010000236.1, read as the reverse complement.
GCCAAACCTACTTACCAGTTGTCATTCACTATTCCTTGCAAAACAAACATTGCTCTACTACAAATAGAGCTCAATTGTGATCAGTTTGAGTACACCAAAGCCATCTAATAGATGCTTTCCTCAAAATCTCTTTCTCTTGGTAAAAATGCCTTTCTTAGCAAGGTAGCTATCGGGTTTTGAGTTTGAGAGCTTTTCCAATCAAACCAATCACTCACACACCTCACATACATCATATAGAAGTGATCCAAACACTCACATAAAATCTGGAACACTAATTTCACAAAATCACCAGCCAATTGCTCAAGTTCTTGACAGTTTTGCAGTTGAGGTGCCATCTTCAACTCTAAACCATTTCAATCCATTCCAAGCACTCAGACACATCACTTGGTACCTAGGGAAGCTATCCACATCATTGGAACCTAGCTGTAACACCTCCAACATAAATCACGATCACCAGCTGCAAGTGGTAAGCATGAGCTCTTCTAACTCTATGATCCATGCAATTTTTGCTACACAATAATTTGGCCATATGTTCATAATCATGCATGGAATGTTTTGCCTCAATTAATTGCATTATTTGAATCGTGTATCAAAAATCCTAGCCTTCATGCAGAAATTAAGGTTCTTGAGGATTTTTCATGATTTCTTGTTATATGTTTAATTTAAATGAAATTAATGGACATAGACATGATCGTGAGGTTGAGACGAGCATAATGATATGTGGATTGCATGTTATAATCAAGTATTCAGGGAGATTGGATAGAAAATGCAAATCAGCCAAACCCATAACACGCGCGTGTTCTTCAGCTGTTCTTGACGCCTTTTTTGAATTTTCAAATATTTGAATTTTGTGATTTTTCTTTAATTGATTCAAAAATTAATTTCTCTCTGAGTTTTAATGATTTTGAGTTGATTCTTTTTTTAATAATTCACAAAAATGTTAAAATATTTTATTTTATCAAAAAATCCCAAAAATATTATTTATTTCATATAATTGATATTTTTGCAAAGAATTAATATTTTAATTGTTTTTGACATTTTAAATATTTTTTCCACATTGATTTTGCAACTTTTAATGCTTTCAAATTATTTTGTAGGTCAATACTTAATTTTGGAAGCATTAATCCAAAATCACAATTTGTTTTTCATATGTAAAACAATTTTGATCATTTTTAATTGAATTTTTATTCAATTAAATACATTTTTGAAAACAAATTAGGGTTTTTGGATTAATTCAACCCTCATAAATCATTTTCAAATCATTTTGGGCCTCTTGAGAGAGTGTAAGACCCAACCCACTTGTACAGAAATATTTTGGGACTCATTCGTTGTATAAGTCCCTCTGTACATTTTCAAATAAACGGCACGATCATCGCCTTTTGAAAAATAACCTTGGGCCTCTCCTTGAGCTATAAGACCCATTCAAAAACACTTTGGGCCTCTAATAGAGTGTAAGACCCAATCCCCTTTTAACCAAAACATTTTGGGCCTCACTTATTGTATAAGTCCCTCCGCGTTAAAAGAAAACCTCGGCACGATCGCCATTTTTAAACGAAAAAATCATCTAGGCCTACCCTCGTGTTATAAGCCCCACTCTTTTTCTTTAAACCCTTTGGGCCTCTTGAAAGAGTGTAAGACCCATCCCTTTGTACAGAAAACCTTTTTTAGTCTCAGTCACTTGTATAAGTCCCTCTGTACAAATTCAAACAGTGCACTCACTGATAAAACCCTGGGCCTCTCCTTGAGCTGTAAGCCCCAAATCTTTCTTTTTCAAAGCACTTTCTCCTTTGATTTTGAATATACTGTTGTTTTCAATCTTTCTTTGTTGAACAACTAACCAAACAGCATGGAAGCTCTACAACCGAGTAAGTGGTTATTGCTTTCATTTACCGCTTTCATATACATATAACTGTATTATGGGGCTGTTTCACTGTAAGTCTTCTTTCATAAACTCATATCGACTGTGTAATAATAGTATAGATATTTAGAGTTTCCCCGGCAACTACGTCTAGAACTAGGTGACGCCGTTTCGTTTATTCGTAGAAATAGACAACTAGATCCCCCAATAGGATCACCAGATACAGTCTTCTCTTCGGCTGTCCTCATTAGGAATTGTCAAGAAACTCTACTCCCAGAGATGAATGTATTCTCCGTGAATGGCATCTATGAGTTTCTTCCAAATTCTCGAACTTTCCTGACTTTGATCTATTCTCGGTGAATAGAATTGCCTTGAATTTCTCGGGGTTTGGGGACCCACGGGCTTCTTAAAAGCATTGGCCTCCTCTTGGGCATCGTACAAGGACCCACAGGCTTCCTAAAAGCAACCCCGCCTCCTCTTGGGCTTAGTACAAGGACCCTACGGCTTCTTAGAAGTATTCACAGCCTCCTCTTAGGCTTCGTATAATGATCTCTTCCTCCGGGAATGATAGCCTTCTCTTGGGTTTAGTACAAGGACCCGTCGGCTTCTTAAAAGTTTCCAGCCTCCTCTTGGGCTTCATACAAATTGTCCCGACGACCTCCTAGAGGTATAGGAACAGAACTTAGTCATTTGCATAGAACAGTCTTTTCCAAGAGTCTACTACTGTTTCTCAAAGTATAGTACAAAAGATGAAACCCTAGACTTGGACAGTCTAATCTCCTTGAGTCTCAAGACATTCTCAAGTGACCTCTTCGTTAAACCCGTAGACTCGGACAGTCTCAATACCCTTCGGATTTCCCGCTTCCTTAAAGAACAGGAATAACCCGGATCCTTGAATAAAATCCATGAGTACAGTATTGCTCATATAAGAACTGATTTTCTCTTCAAAATCAGTATACTGGACCTGTCACTCAACTGAAACAGTAACCATAGCCTCCTCTTGGGCTTTGTACAATGATTCTCCCCAGCGGAGTCAAACAACGTTTAGCCTCTCTCTCGGGCTTTGTACGAGACACATAAGAGACTCCCTCGTTGAGTCAACCACCCTTTCGCCTCCATATCGGGCTTTATACGAGATACAAAAAGGTTCTTATTGAGCCAAACAGACAACAGCCTCCATCTCGGGCTTCATACAAGATACAAAAAAAAACTCCCTTGTTGAGTCAAATAGCCTCCATCTCGGGCTTTATACGAGATACCAAAAGATTCCATCGTTGAGTCAAAACCTTTTAGCCTCTCTCTCGGGCTTTGTACGAGACACATAATAGCCTCCTCTTAGGCTTTGTATAAGAAAACCACTGGTTAATCCCATTAACCTTTTAGCATCAAAGCTGTGCCTCGTTCACGGTACACAAACATCAACAACTCCTTCCTCTTCATCTAATCGCTGTAAGCGGCAAGCCTCTGGATCATCTACATCCATGCCACTGTCCCTCTTTTAGCATGAGAAATTCCTAAGGAAAGATAGCATTGCTCTACACTGAGTTAAAGTCTTCTCCTTCAAGTTGAAATTCCCTATAAAGGAAATTATGGCATTGCCGGATTCACAAATCCTGGTTAAAGTAATTCTCCTTTATAAAACAGTTGTGACATACAACCCCCTCTTTAGAGATGACAAATTCTCTCTAAAGTTGAGACCTTTCAGCTTCACATCTTGGGCTTTGAACAAGATACAAATAGACCTTTCAGCTTCAAATCTTGGGCTTTGAACAAGATACAAACTACCCTTTCGCTTCACGTCTTGGGCTTTGAACAAGACACCAAAATAACCATTTCCTCCCATAGAATAGGAGGAACTACGAATGCTCTGATTTCCCTGTTTCGGTAAATGGGAATACGTAAGCATAAGATCGAAAGAAAAGATCTTAGCGAGCACACTAAACAAAATCCCATACTCCCATGTATCTATCAAAAGCACCAGTCCTAACATCCTAATCCTTGTTCCCCACCAGAAACCTTCTGTCTAAATCCAAGAAAAAGAAAGAAAACAGTATTGGCGAAAATACAAATAACCAGTACAAAGGCCCCCCCACATTGATAGCATCTGTAACCTAACAGACCGCTGTTTAAAATTAGTATGCAAAGCAGGGTTAATTGGAGACATCTATTTCCCTTTCTTCATCAGCTTTAATAGGATAAAAAATGAATCGACCTGTAGTTTAAGCTTAACCGCAGAGAGCGACCAGCGCTTAAGAACCGCGTCCAAAATCGCTCGCTACAACATGATCTTCAGTGATTCCTTGAGGCCTCAATGATGTAGAACACAAAACCTGCAATCCTTTTAGATGCTTATGCGGATCCTCACCTGCAAGACCTTTAAACCTTGGCAACAACTGTATTAAACCTTGGTGCAGAGATAAAGATGATCAAAAGTTTAGAGCTGGATACATCTTTATGTTCGGTGGAACACCAATCTCATGGTGTTCAAAGACGGAACCGACAATTTCACTCTCGTCTTGTGAGGTCAAGTACATTCTCGCTTCGTTATGTGCATGCCAAGCCGCGTGGCTTATGAATCTATTTGAGGAGCTAGGGAGTAGTGAGGGTGAGGCTGTTACACTCCTGGTTGACAACATTACTGCGATTAGTTTTGCTAAGAACCCAATTGCACATGAGAGGAGCAAGCATATTGAAATGAAGTTTCACTACTTGAGGGAGCTTGATAGTGAAGGAAGGTTAAGATTGGGATATTGCAGAAGTGAAAACCGAGTGACTGACTTGTTGACTAAAGGAGTCACAAATGATGTGTTCAAGAGATTGAAGATGAAGATGAGCATGAAAGACTTGGATCACTTGAATTAAAATGATGTGTTAAAAGTATTTTGAGTAATTCAAGTGTTGTAACCGGTTAACACGGGGGTGTAATTAGTTACAGCAAGACCAAAATCACTTTTGAGTTACATAAAAGTGAAATCATTGAGGATGTAACCGGTAAGTGTTTTATTTGTAATGTCAGCTGTAATCGATTACATGTTTGGTGTAACCAATTACAACTCCAAGCTTTTTCATTTTTCAGTTATGTAGTTGTATATTTTAGGTCTCAATCATTTTGTAACACTTGTATAAAAGTCTAGGAGGCATTCTTATATTTGGTTAATAAAAATATCACTCTCACCTACAATCATCTCTCTTTCTTAATTTTCTTTTTTTACTCTTTACATTCCAATTTTCTCTATCATTATTCACCAATCTTGTACTTTAAAGTTCCGACAAATTTGGCAATGTACGTCTATTTATGACTATTAAATATAGAAACTTTATTTTCTAATCGCATCTTGAATTTTGAATTTTAAACGGCAAAAATCACTTTTGAATTTAACAAACACATTAGGAGCAACAAAGAGTATAATTCAACGTATTTTTCCAGATTGCAGTGTAATGTTTTCGCACGAGAAAAATATACACGAACATTATCTACCATATAAGAAAAGTAATGCCTCTGGAAAGGTCTAAAATGCCCCTCTAGTTCCACACCCTCCACATGGCTGGTTTATTGTTGCTACATGTAGTAGCTTCTAAAGTAAAACCATTGCCTTCCAAAACTATTGCTTTCCAAAACCATTGCTTCTCATAACTCTCTGTCTCTCTCTTTTTCCTAATAGACACAATTTCCTTTCTCTCTCTCTCTATTCACCTTTCTCTAATTCTTTTACTTTCTCATAACTCTCTTACTGAATCATCTCCAACCTTTCCCTAATTTTTTCTCCTTTTCACCTTTTTAACATACTTTTGTCTTTTATTTTTTTCAGGTTTTACTTAGATCTAACGATATGAAGAAGGAAAAAGTTATCAAACAACTTCTACAAGATAAGTAAAAATTTGTGATCTATAATTTATGCTCTTGAGATTTAGGGTTTCTTCAACACGATGTATGATTTTAATGTTCCATTTTTAAGAAATTTAGAGTTTTCTAAAATTTATAGTGTTCCATTTTACGTTCATCTTATTCATAAAAATGTAGTTATTAGTTCATTGATTTTCGATTTTTTTTGTGTTTACCGCCGTTTATGATTTTCTGTTTTTATCGTTGATGGTGCTTTGTTGTGTGTTTTTTGTTTTTCTTCGTAATGTTTATCATTGATGGTCTTTTGTTTTGTTATATAAATCTGACACGATGCTTTGTTGTGTGTTTTATGTTCTACAGATAAGGAAAAAATAGATATGGAGAAAAACAGTTATGGAGAAAAGCAGATCTGGAGAAACAGTGTCATTTCGTGAGCAAACATACCCTATGTGAACCATCTATTTGGTTTTTCAGTAACCATGGTTTGTCTTTTTGGCACATACCCTAAAGCTGGATTTTTTCAGGAAGCACATGCTTTGCATAACTCCTTTTCCAAGGGAATTCACTATTGATAGCAGAGATTGAGACATCTTCATCAACTCACATCAACTCACTTTTGGTTTCTTCCTTCCACACTGTAGACATTTCACCAAAACCTTCCCTACCAACTCCCTTATTTAATGATATCTTTCTTCATTATAAGTATTTTGTCAATTTTTTCCATCTTCAATACCCATAACTTTTTATTACGCAGGTGTGATTTTGTTTGGAACCCGAGATCTTTGTTTACACTTTTTGCTGCTATTTTTCTCAATTTATTTATTTTTTCATTTTGTAATATTCCTCAATTTCTATTTCAATTTATTACATATTATTTTTAAGAAATGAAAGAAAGATCTCTTAACAGGTAAAGTTTAGGGTATCTGGTTCTTTCCATTTCTATACATATGCAAAAGATAAAGATGGGAGTTTTGGTATATATAATTTTGTTATTTAGTTTTATTTTTTATTTTCTTTATTTTAATTTTAGTTTTTCTTTTGAAGATTAATTTTTTATTTTCTTTTTCTTTATCTGTTATTTTCAAGATTATTCATGAATGATATTTTCAAGATTGTAATCAAGTTTTAGATTTTATCTTCAACACAGATTGCAAATGGAGGTTTACACACTTTGGATATGTCAAGTTTCAAACAACAAAATTAGCAGAAAAAGTAAGTTTGTGCTTATATGTTGTCTTTACAAATATTTTTCCAAATACATTTTGACATTTTATAATTTTCAATATTTCTGTATTTCTACTTAATTATTCCAATTTTGTAGAAATTATTTTTCATAGATAGTTTGATAACATCTGGTACATGTCGCTCATTTGTAAAATTATTTGTTTGAAAAGAGATTTTGCCATTATCCAAAGTTCTGGATAACTTTTACAATATGATACAGTAACTACATTAATGAATAACACATGATTTTCGATTCATTTTGTTAGTTTTAATTATATTTTTGTTGTATGTGATTTCAGATTATGAAGAAAGTGTTGAGCAGATGGTTTAGGATATGGTGTTAGGTACACACAAGGTTGAATTCTATTTTTATGTTTCTCTATTTTCATATTTCTCTTATGAAGCAATATGTCTTTTAACCCCTTTTGTTTGTGGTGGAATTTGAAATATTAAGAAATATTTTTGATGAAATTCATATTTGTTTTATTTTTTTTATAGATATTTGGTTATATTTTTAAATCTGATTTTAATTGACGGGTAATTGAGATGTTTAAAACATATGTATAAATAATACATAAATTAAAATATTTTTACTATTAACAAACCAAACATATATATTTGATTTCATTTCATACAAAATGGCAACATAGTAAATATGTGTCATTAATAATACAAAGAAATAACAAATATTTATATCACAATTATTTTGTTCAAAATAATAAATTGTGAAATATGGAATAAATGATATTAAATGAAATTTATGTTCATAGGATGGTTAAATATATAAATAATGTATGAATTATACATTGTATTTAAATTATGAGATAATATGAACAACTCATAATTATTTTATAATCATAAAATAAAAATATTATATGAGTTCATGATAAAACCCTTTTTTTTTTGTCTTTTTAACATTTTTATGTATTTTGTTTTTTCAGGTTTTAGATCAACTGATAAGATGACGGAGAAATTTAAACAACATGGACAATTTCTGAATATATTTTTACTTCTTTTGATTTTTATTAATTTTACTCTCTTCTGTTTCGGAATTTGTTATATATTTTTTTATTTTTATAATAATGAAGAATTGTAATTATTTTTCTAATGTTTTTGAACATTGAAATGGAAAAAAAAAATCTATTATTTATTTTAATTTAATGTCTTTTATCATCATTATTATAATAATTATTAATTTTAATGGCATCATCATTATAATAAAAGAGGTCAAAATCAATAACAGTTAAGATATGTTTCAATAAAAAATATACTTGTGGATTTTATTGTGAACTTCATAGAAAATAGATAGTTAGATTCATTTTTTTGAAGGGTTAAATAAGTTTTTAGTCCCTACAAATATCCCAACTTTTAAGTTTGGTCCCTCAAAAAATTTCCTTCAAACATTGGTCCTATGAAAGTTTTCCGTCCCTAACTTTAGTCTCTCCCGTTAGTTTCCACTAACGGAGGATGATGTGGCATGCCATGTGTGTATTATAATTTTTCCACGTCAGAAATATTGTAAAATATTTTTTTTTCTTATAATTATACTTAACGTGATTTCTATGTTACAACAACAAAGTCTCCATCATTCACTCTTCTTCTTCAATCTTTTTCTCTCCAAACATATTCTCAAGATTTCTACTTCACTGCAATTACTCGCCGTCGTCGCCAGTGGCTTTACTTTCTGTAACTCCGACTCTCACTCTCCTCCTTTTTAGGTAAGTTCATCTTCCTCCTCTCTCTATGGATATTTTCATTTTTAGGGTTTTTATTTTCGTGTAGAAATTGTGCCTTTTCTAGTACCAAGGTGGAGATGGGAATAATAATAATAATAATAATAATAATAGATGTTATGGAAGAGGTAATTGGGGTAGAGGGAATAATCCTGGGATGGGGAATAGAAGGCTTGTTAATCCGATGAGGAATAGAGGTGGTGGGATGGGCGGATGAGGAACAGAGGCCTGTGTAGGGACAACTGTCTGAGAAAGGAAACTGTTCATTCAAACACCTGGGTTGTGATAACACAAAAATGTATCATATATTTGCCTTGATTTACGACTAATAATTACGTTATTTCAGCTTAAGTTCCGATTATTCCGCGAGTATTCTAGTATTTTCGCAGGTATTTCATTGTCCATGCTAAAAATGAGCAAAGTAGAAAAACATGAAGAAATGAGAAGAAAACAGGAAGAAATGAAAGGGAAAAAAAGCAGAAAAATAGAAAGTGGTGTGTGTGACGACCGTCACACAACCACCACGACCGTCATGGACTTCCTAATGCACCACGCTCGTCACACAACCACCACGACCGTCATGGACTTCCTAACGCACCACGCTCGTCACACAACCACCACGACCGTCACGCACACATAACAACTTATTACGTCCAGAACACAGACGTGGACACGGAAGACCAATGCAGTCACGCACGTTCAACATTTTCTCCCGGATTCTCTCAACTTCAACTTCAACTGCACATGAGCCCAATCTCCCATGGACTTCTCAACGGAAAGTTAATGCTCCTATATTTTCTCCAACGTAAAGCAAAGGTTAGGCTATAAATACAGCATTGATAGAACAGCCCCAGCGGCCTGAGATTTTTACCCCGAATTGCTGCAGAATTCATTTTTTGAGAATTATTATTTTCCCTGCATTCTTGTTTGTTCCCTTTTCCATTCTTTGTTCACCATTACCTTAAATAGTGATAGTTTCTCACATCGAGGAGCTATCGCACAGTAGTTAGGATTTTTAATCTTGCCTTTATCATTTGTTGTTCCGGTACGATCGAGCAAAAGCCTACCGACTTGTGGAGGAATTGCTAGAAACAAATTATTGCTTATTTACCAGGTTTTTATCATTAATTTAATAACAGCATTATTATTACCCATTGTCATGTCTCATTTATTATTTTGCAGTTTATGTTTATTCTTGTTTGTTTTAATTAATATGTCTAGCTAAATCCATATTATCGGTATGTAATTAAGTTAACCGGAATGGATTCGATAAAAATAAGCTAAAACCATAAACAACTTAATTTTTGGTTGCGATTTCTTAATTAAAAATTGGACTTTTATTACGAGAGTAAAAAGGTAGTAAAGGTTAGGATTAAGACCACGAGAGTGTGAGATTTTAACCGGATAGTTGAAATCGGGCATTGGTTTGAAAAACAGCGAGAGCGCTTTAAAGTTAATTAGATTGTATTGGTTTTCAAAAAGTATTTTTAAACTCAAATGGGCTAGCGAGAGAAGACATTATGATTTAGGAGTATAGTCCGAAGCAATAACCACGAGAGTGTGAGGTGAGGGCTTTTAAACTGATATTTTCTACAGAAATATAATGTGACTTATTTTTATACGCTTAAGTTTTATTGAATCCACGATGGTATACTAAGTTATGTACCGATATCCTAATATGAACTAGTTTATTCCAAATTTTAGATTCCCTTTTGTTTACCGTTTGAACTTAGAACCAAAACATCATCAGCCTTAGATAAACATAGTAATAACCTGATAGCACTAGTTTGATTATCGGTCCCTGTGGGTTTGATATCTTTTAAAACTACGCGATAGACTGTGCGCTTGCAGTTAGTAATCCCGATAGACTCATAAAGTCGCGATCAAGTTTTTGGCGCCGTTGCCGGGGACTGATTTAGTCAATAGTGCAATTCATTTGTTGCGTCGTATAGACTAAGGCAACAAATTCCCTAATTTGTTGGTTGTATGCCAAGTACTCGCTCAAAAGGCGAAGACCTCACACGACCGACAGACGAACCTGAACGTCTTCTTAGCGTAAAAAGACGAATCCAAGAATACTGCCTAAACCACGAAATACCTTTTCCTTTATCAGATCCTGAATCTCAATCCGAATCCGAATCTGAAACGGAACTTGACTCTGAGTCAGAATCAGAAGAAGACATGGCTGATGGACCACAGAACCGTCCTCTTAAGTATTATGCTACCCTATCTTAGCAAGAACCACATAACAGCATTGCTGCCCCCGCTATCAACCGGGACGATTTTGAGTTGAAACCCTCATTGCTGTCAGCCATACAATAACATCAATTTTCTGGAAATCCTACGGACGATCCTAATGAACATTTGACCAAATTTGTGCAGTACGCAGACACAGTGAAGGCAAATGGTGTAACTGTAGACGCGATAAGACTACGTCTTTTTCCTTTCACATTAAGAGACAGAGCTTGGGCTTGGTTGCAATCTTTGCCATCAAATTCCGTCACTATGTGGGATGAGTTGAAAAAGGTGTTCTTAGCACGATATTTCCCACCAAGCAAAACAGCTATGCTGAGAGCCCAAATTAATGGATTTCAACAAAAAGAAACTGAGTCTCTTTACGATGCATGGGAAAGATACAAAGATATGATGAGGATGTGTCCGCATCACAGTCTTGAAGATTGGTTAGTCATCCATACGTTTTACAATGGTCTCTTGTACAATACAAGAATGACAATAGATGCCGCCGCTGGTGGTACACTTATGGACAAACCCTATACCGAAGTCTATCAACTCATCGAAAGCATGGCTCAAAACCATTACCAATGGGGAGGTGAAACAAAAGGTGGAATGTATGAAGTTAGTAGTCTTGATCATGTCCATGCTAAGGTAGATGCCCTTGCTCAAAAGATAGACAACTTGACCATAACACCCGCAGCCACCGTGGCTGCCGTAGCTCCAAACTGCGAATTATGCGGAGTACCTGGACATGCTGCCCCCGATTGCCAAATTTTAGCAGGAGTCTCCGCTGATCAAGTGAATTATGCTCAAGGAAACCCATATGCAAATACCTACAATCCTGGTTGGAAGAACCATCCAAACTTTTCGTACAAGAATAATAACGCTCTGTATGCACCTGGCCAAGCGCCTGCTGTGCCACCAGGATATCAAAAACCTGCTGCTAACGTTCCCAACGTTCCTAGGAAGTCAAACCTTGAAATTATGATGGAGAACTTCATTGCTGCACAAGCTCAGCAAAACAAGGAGTTCCTTAACCAGAATGTTCACACCGCTGAGCAAATCAAACAATTAGCCAACAAGGTTGATGCTCTAGCCACTCACAACAAAATGTTAGAAACACAAATCGCACAAGTGGCTCAACAACAAGCAGTTACCGCTGCCCCAGCTGGGAACCTTCCAGGTCAAACTCAAATTAATCCGAAGGGACATGCAAACGCTATAACACTTCGGAGTGGAACAGAACTAGAAGGACCCACTGACCCAAGAATCGAAAGTCCAGCCATGTACCAAAAGCCTAGTAAGGAGTCTGAAAAGGAAGGCGAACCAAAGGAAAACGAGAAGGAAGATAATGGCAAAGAGGCCGAAGAGAAAGAAGAACCATATGTGCCTCCGCCGCCTTATAAACCTCCTATCATGTATCCCCAAAGATTCGCTAAATCTAAAAACATAGGGCAATTTAAGAAATTTGTTGAACTTCTGAAACAATTGAATGTCACAATACCTTTTACAGAAGCAATCACACAAATGCCCTCATACGCTAAGTTCTTAAAAGAAATATTAACTAATAAGAAAAAGCTCGAGGATACTGAAATCGTTATGCTTACTGCAGAGTGTAGCGCTATAATCCAAAACAACATGCCTCCTAAGCTAAAAGATCCTGGTAGTTTCTCTATACCCTGTGTGATTGGAAAGTTTGTCATAGACAAAGCCCTGTGCGTTTTAGGAGCCAACATCAGCTTAATGCCCTTGTCTATTTGTAAAAGGCTCAACATGGGAGAACTGAGACTAACAAGAATGTCTGTACAACTAGCTGATAGATCGGTGAAATTTCCTCTAGGAATGCTAGAAAACGTTCCAGTACGTATAGGACAATTCTATATTGCTACAGATTTCATAATCATGGACATCAAGGAAGACTCAAACATCCCTATCATTTTAGGAAGACCATTCCTAGCTACTGCTGGAGCCATCATAGATGTGAAAAAAGGAAAACTGACATTCGAGGTTGGTGAAGAAAAAGTAGAATTCATCCTCTCACAATTTGTCAAAGCACCTGCTATAGAAGATTCATGCTGCTTCCTTGATGTAATTGATGAATCGTTAAAGAAATGGAAAAATACCAAAACACGTATTCTAAAGTGCTGAGAATTCTGATGCCACCAATTTTTGAAGATGATAATTGGAGTGGTGAATACCAAGATAATAATCTAAGTGAATGTCTCGCACTCACTCCTGACCCTATGCCTTGCCCAAAGAAACCAGCTGTAGAATTGAAGACACTGCCCAAAGATCTAAGGTATGAATTCCTAGATACAGAACTCGAACGACCAGTTATAGTCAACGCAGATTTAGGACAAATAGAAACCGAGAAATTATTGCATGTCCTGAGAAAGTACCCGACTGCCTTAGGCTATAACATCTCAGATTTGAAAGGAATAAGTCCCTCTATCTGTATGCATCGCATCATGCTTGAGGAAGACTGTAAAACCTCTAGAGAACATCAAAGGAGAATCAATCCCATTCTGAGTGATGTTGTTAAGAGAGAAGTGCAAAAGCTGTTAGAAGTAGGAATCATATACCCAATATCAGATAGTGAATGGGTTAGCCCAGTTCACGTGGTACCCAAGAAAGGAGGTGTTACAGTCATCAATAATGAAAAAGGCGAATCTGTAGCACAACGTACTCAAACCGGATGGAGAATGTGTATCGATTATAGGAAACTAAACAAAGCCACTCGTAAAGATCACTTCCCTTTACCCTTCATAGATCAAATGCTTAAACGTCTGGCTAAACACTCCCATTTTTGCTATTTAGACGGATATTCAGGATTTTTCCAAATTCTTATCCATCCTGACGACCAAGAAAAGACTACTTTCACGTGTCCCTATGGAACCATTGCCTACCGGCGAATGCCTTTCGGATTATGTAACGCACCCGCACCATTTCAGAGATGCATGATGTCCATCTTCTCTGACTTCTTAGACGATATAATGGAAGTCTTTATGGACGATTTCTCTGTCTATGGGGAAAGTTTTGAAGGATGTCTATCAAACCTAGAAATGATGCTTGAACGGTGTGTAAGTGTCAACTTAGTGCTCAATTGGGAAAAATGCCATTTCATGGTCCGATAAGGAATCGTGCTAGGACATATAGTATCCGACTGAGGAATCGAAGTCGACAAGGAAAAAATCGAAGTTATAGAAAATCTCCAGCCACCAAAAACCATTAGAGAAATAAGAAGTTTCTTAGGACACGCCGGTTTTTATCGACGTTTCATTAAAGATTTCTCTAAGATAACCAAACCCCTAACTGAGTTGTTAATGAAAGACGCTGAATTTGTCTTTGATGACAAATGCTTGGATGCATTTCAAACACTCAAGCAAGCTTTAATATCAGCACCCATTATGCAACCCCTGATTGGAATGAACCATTCGAAATCATGTGCGACGCGAGTGATTATGCTGTAGGTGCAGCCCTAGGACAAAGAAAGGACAAAAAGCTTCACGCAATCTACTATGCCAGTAGAACCTTGGATCATGCACAAATGAACTACGCTACCACAGAAAAGGAACTCTTGGCTGTCGTGTTCGCATTGGATAAATTTCGTTCCTACCTAGTAGGAGCAAAAATAATCATCTACACCGATCACACCACAATCAGGTACCTATTAAGCAAAAAGGACGCCAAACCAAGGCTTCTGAGGTGGATTCTACTCCTACAAGAATTCGACTTAGAAATCAAGGACAAGAAAGGCACTGAAAATGTAGTATCTAACCACCTGTCGAGAATGGAAAACATCCAACCAGAACAAGTACCTATTAATGATGATTTCCCTTATGAAAGACTCTTAGCCCAGTTAGAAAGTAATACAATTGAACAGTCTCTGACTTATACTGATACATAAACTAATGAAGTGGTAGATTCTGTTTACACTAAGACCATGCTGCCATGGTATGTTGACTTTGTCAACTATCTAGCAGCTGGAGTACTGCCACCTCATCTAACCTATCAACAAAAGAAGAAATTCTTCCACGACCTTAAACACTATTATTGGGACGAACCACTTCTCTTCAAGAGGGGCGCCGATGGTATTTTCCGTCGTTGTGTACCTGAAGACGAGGTGGAAGACATAATTTCTCATTGTCGTTTCGTGCCCTATGGTGGGCACGCGAGCACTTCAAAGACTTGTGCTAAGATTTTGCAAGTTGGCCTCTTTTGGCCTACTTTATGGAAAGATGTCCATATCGCGGTTATAAATTGCGACCGGTGTCAACGCACTGGTAACGTCTCTAGACGCGATGAAATGCCTCAAAAGGGCATTCTAGAAGTAGAAGTCTTTGATGTGTGGGGAATAGATTTCATTGGACCATTTCCGTCCTCTTTTGGTAACAAGTACATACTCGTCGCTGTCGATTACGTCTCAAAATGGATCGAAGCTATAGCAACTCCTACGAACGACACGCGAGTAGTGAATAAGCTCTTTAAGAACATAATTTTTCCTAGGTTCGGTGTTCCGAGACTGGTAATCAGCGATGGAGGTTCCCACTTTATTTCGAAAATCTTTGATAAACTTCTATCAAAATATGGAGTCAAACACCGTGTAGCAACACCTTACCACCCCCAAACGAGTGGGCAAGTAGAGATATCAAACCGAGAAATTAAACAAATTCTAGAAAAGACCGTTGCCACCTCTAGGAAAGATTGGTCTTCTAAACTGCACGAAGCTTTATGGGCTTATAGGTCCGCTTACAAAACCCCCATAGGAACCACTCCATTTAAACTAGTCTATGGAAAATCTTGTCACCTGCCGGTAGAGATAGAACACAAAGCCTATTGGGCTATCAAAACTATTAATCTAAACTATACCGCTGCGGGCGAAAAGAGAATTTTGGACTTACATGAACTAGACGAACTTAGATTAGATGCCTATGAGAATGCTAGGATATACAAGGAAAGAACAAAAAAATGGCATGACAGGCGCATAGCAAGGAAAGGATTTGAAATAGGAGATATTGTGCTTTTATTTAACTCTAGACTCAAATTCTTCCCAGGTAAGCTTCGTTCTAGATGGGTCAGTCCCTTTGAGGTTACCAAGGTCTTATTAAGTGACGCAGTTGAAATAAAAGGTAGATCTAGTGAACCGTTCATCGTAAAGGGACAACGTTTAAAACACTATCACTGCATAGACAATAGGGATTATTCAACTGCTCTTAAACTGGAAGAAATGCCTACATCCCCCGTAAACTAATGATTCATATAAACTGTCGAGCTCCCAACGTTAAATGAAGGGCTGAGTGGGAGGCAACCCACGCAATTTGTTTCTATTTTATTACTTTGTTTCTTTACATCTTTATCATTATCTTTTATTTTGTTTTCACTTCGTTATTTTTTTTTTTGTTTGTTACTTTTGTCTTACTATTTTTTGGTCAAAAATTTACTCTACTTACCGATGCGGTATATTCTTCAGTTATTTAAAAAAAAATCAGTACTGATTATTTCATTATATGCCTCCAGGATTCTCATCTTTTATCTACCTTCTTCCTTCTCCATTTGCTTTACTTTTCTGACTAACTGTTAAGATGGATAATGAAGACACCATGGTTGTGCTATTCAGGGACGCTACCCAATGGCACCGCTATGAGGTTCTCTCTTGCAGACCTATGGCCTTAACCAAATTCCCCTATGGACCTACCATGACTGCCTTAGGTATAGGAGATAGCATAGACTTTATGTTTAGCCAGATGGGATGGGAAGGTTTTGCTAGAAAGAAGTATCCAACCTACCACAGACTGACCCTAGAATTTCTAAGCTCATTGTCCTACAACCCTAACCATGGCATGGGATTTAACAGGGGTAATATAATCTTTAGGCTATTTAGGTACACGTGCCGCTTCAACATCAGAGAGATTGCGGACCTGTTAGGTTTCCCCAATGGACCCGACGTTTTTACCTTGGCACAAGAGGATTTAGTAATGGAAGATGAACTGAACCTTTTCTGGAGTAGTATTTCAGAACGACCTCATCATGACCCGCACCCTATGGTCTCCACTGAAATTCACAACCCGATCATAAGATACTTTCATATGATTTTAGCCTACACCCTTTTTGGAAAAGCCGAGAATGACACCCAAATCTCTAGAAATGAGCTATTTATCATGTTTTGTGTGTTTCAATCCCGACCCATTAATGGAGCTACTTTTATGCTTGACAATCTCCGTAGGATTGCTCAAGTTGATCACGGTCCCATTTTGATAGGTGGCCTTGTAACAAAAATTGCTGATGCCATGGGATTTAGAACACGGCTTTCCCGAGTGAACCCTCTAGGCGGATATAGGCCAATGAACATCCCTTTCTGTTTTAACCGATGACTCATTAGAAATCTTGGACCACCCCCGTTTCAACTTCTGATCAATAATGAAGTTATTTCACATTTTACACTGCCTGATCACGAGCGAACTAGTGTGCATAACCGCCACAACTGGCTATATGATTTAGATGAGCCACGGGCTGAAAAAGATCTTGGTAGTCATGTGTCTGACATTGAGATTGACCCTGAAACTCCTCCTCACTATCATGATTTCCCTGAGCATCCCATGAATAATACTGATACTGTCCCCCCTGCTAACATCCATGCTACGCTTGAAGCTTTCCGCACTGTACTTCAAGATATGAGAGATGAACTTCAACTTATCCGTCTTGACGTTGTCGGTCTAATGGATACCACCGTCGAGGACTTTGATCATCTGAACCAGGCTGTGGAATCCTTGAAGAAGCAACGTGGCTAATATTGTCGCACTGCATTTTTCCATTTTATTGCTTTGCTTTTAATGTTTTTAGAACCATTTACTTTACTGTCATTTTATTTTTAATGTCAAGGAACAAGTTTATTTCAGTTCAATTTCAACTTTAATACTCTACTGCATTTTTACTTTGAATACACTGCTATCATTTTCCAATTTCTTTAATAAAGTATTCAATTCGTATTCACTGCTAGTGGTTGTGTTGATGATGATATAATGTTCCTGCTCATTTTAATTTATTTTTGTCATTTTATATTTATTCTGACATTTATCTAGTATTTTACTGCTATTAATAATTGCCATGTTCCAATATATGTTATGTGCCAGTTTACATTAAGCTATTAATAATTTCGGGCATTGGTTTTAAAAACAGCGAGAGTGCTTTAAAGTTAATTAGATTGTATTGGTTTTCAAAAAGTATTTTTTAACTCAAATGGGCTCGCAAGAGCAGACATTATGATTTAGGAGTATAGTCCGAAGCAATAACCACGAGAGTGTGAGGTGAGGGCTTTTAAACTGATATTTTCTACAGAAATATAATGTGACTTATTTTTATACGCTTAAGTTTTATTGAATCCACGATGGTATACTAAGTTACGTACCGATATCCTAATATCAACTAGTTTATTCCAAATTTTAGATTCCCTTTGTTTCCCGTTTGAACTTAAAACCAAAACATCATCAGCCTTAGCTAAATATAGTAACAACCTGATAGCACTAGTTTGATTATCGGTCCCTGTGGGTTCGATATCTTTTAAAACTACGCGATAGACTGTGCGCTTGCAGTTAGTAATCCCGATAGACTCATAAAGTCGCGATCAGGTTGCTTTGAGGATCAAGTGCCACCAATATTGGAGAGCCAAGTCATGACAAATTCCTTTTCTTACATTGAGAAGTGGAACTTTTGATTTGAATTTATGTTTTTATTAGCTCTTGATTAAACCATTGTGTTGATGTAATGGGCTTAACTTGTTGAGAAGTCTGAAATGTTGCAGACTATTTAGAACTTATATTGTTTGAAATATGATGTACTAGGATTTAGCAGAGGTTGTTGATTATGGGCCGTTTTTTTATTTGCTCTTTGTTGTATCATATGTTTCCCACCTTCCATTTTTTTTGTTTTCTACCTAACAATTGTTTCCCACCTTCCATTTCTGATTACTAAGGTTAATCCATCTCCAGTTTTGTTATATCTTCTCTTGTCCAGTTTTGTTATATCTTCTCTTGTTTACAACTAGTCAAATGAAATCCAAGGCTTGAGAATTGGATTTTGAGAGTCTTTTTAGTTGGTTTGTCTTGGAATGAATAGATTTTTGGACAGTATGGTGTTGTGAACTCTTCACAACTCATTAGTTGTATATTGTCCCACCTTTTAGATGTAAATTTGGAGAAACTATGGTATGTGATGTCACTGATTTTAACAAAATCATGATGATCTGAATATTCCATGCAATTGGTATGTAACTAGTTAGTTTTTATGTTATCCTCTCCATATTGACTACCTGATGTGGTATTTGCTGCTTTACTTAATTGATATGAATATAGAAGATGATTTAAAACCTATCTCTAGATTTTTTTTTGTTCGTAGAAAATTTTAGTATGTTTCAATATCTTCTGTTATAGTATATTATTCAGTTAGGTTTGATGTTTTCCCTGATACATAATAGGTTTAAAGATGTTTTTGGTTCATGAAAGTATGTTTCTTTTAAAGAAATTAGTCCCTATCTGAATTTTATTTACCGAGTGCCTATACAAAAATGGGGTGTTTTTAGAATTTAGACTGAAAACACATGCTTGCACACTGTTATTGGTAATTGTTGGGATTGAAAATGTATAGAATTCAAATAGTATAATTTTCAAGACTGAACATACTTAAGCCTACTAAATATCACTGGGTTTTTTTATGTATGCAAAATGTTAATAATGTTCCTTTTCCTACTACAATTGATATTCACATTTTACAGTTTAATATTTAACAATGATTGTCAATCTATTATTATGGTCTTAAACCATCTTTTTGTCAATGCCTGCTAGAGAGAACTTAACATTGTCAATTTTGATAATTGTCATTGCCTCACAAATATATTTTATGCTTTTCTCATTGATTGCAGAGAATTGAGAAGTATATGCCGAGTTCTGCTGCTAGTTTTCTATATCCCACTGATTCATCTGATCGAAAACCCGAGAAAACTAGAAAATAAAATTTCTGTGTTGAAATGATTGGAGATGTATCACAAAATACCAGAGTGCCAACTTATAGAGTTGGTGAAGCCAGGGTCTCACCTAAATAACAAACTAATCAGCAATTATAAATGCTAACTGAAACATAAACTTAAAGAAGAAATACAGTGCGATATTAGGGGTAGATAAATAAAGCTCTGTTAAAATAAAACACTACAGAAATCTTTGATATGATATCCCATAATCTTGTTTAACATGGACTGCATCTCTATTCTATTATAGGTAGTCTTTGATACTGTAAAGAAGTTTGACGGGAAGGAATTTAGGCAGTTACTACCAGGAGCATATATTTTCACATCACTTGGATGCTCTATTAAAGATTGAATCAATTTGAGCATATATTTTCAACTCTGATATTGTTTTAATAGTGTATTCACATCACTTGGTATTACGTATTCACATCACTTGGTATTATGTTTAATTAACAAATCACTGCCTACTACAAATCAATTTACATGTTGTTAGTGTTAGGATGAACTTGATACATGTTACAAAAATGGTGTGCTTAAATTAGCTACAAAAATTGTGTGTTTAAATTAGCTAGAGATTAGCTAGGAAGTAGCTGCAGATTAGCTACCATTTCTGGGTTCAAATATGATATTAATATAAAAAAATTAAAATTGAAACAATTGCCAGGTGGTATACATGTCAGCAATTTTTGCCACATTGACAATGCCACATGTAAGCCACATCATCAAAAAAATTCCACATGGCATGCCACATAAGCCACCGTTAGTGGAAACTAACGGGAGGGACTAAAGTTAGGGACAGAAAACTTTCAGAGGACCATTGTTTGAAGGAAATTTTTGGAGGGACCAAACCTAGAAGTTGAGATATTTGTAGGGATCTTATACGTATTTAACCCTTTTTTGAATGGTGGTGTTCCACAAATAAACATATTTGTGGAATAAATGAGTTAATTTTGTAGAAGATGAAGAAAAAATTAAAATAATAATTTTATTTTTGTTGAACAGATTGAAGTGAGTGGTACAAATTTTTAATTAAAAAAATTCACATGGAGAAATGAAAGAAGTAGAATTTAAAATGGGTCGTATTGCTTTTAATTCAGAAAATTCAGACATTATCATCATTATGAGAATATGTGAACAGTACAATAGCATGTGCATGGTCAATCAGTAATAAATGTCAAGACCCTTTGAAAGTTGGACAATATAATTGAAATTTATTACTATAACTTACTACACGGTGTGATAAATGTTACTAATATGTGGAAAGTGTTAATACTTTATTGTAATGGTGAAGTTTAGAAGTACAAATTATTATTGTTCCTGTATGCATTCCTGTCAGCTTTTCTAGAGTGTACAAATTACTTCCTTCATTAACATCACATCAATTTGCATCAAAAATACAATAAAAATATAATTAGTATATAATTTATATCTGGTCATAATTATAAAAATCAATTTTAAAACTTGAACATTGAATAAAAATCTAAATTAAAAAGAAATTAAAGAAAAACAAAACCAAAATTAGTAGTATTAAAATTTAAATTTATATTACTATTATTTTGTTCTATTTATACCCTAAAGTTGTTTTTTATAATATTGGTAAATTTTATTATTCTTTATGACATTAATTATCTTTTTTGATATGATTCATTATTTATAATTTAATTACATTTATTTTTTTCTTTCCAACAAATAATTAAGAGCGTTATTTATAAATAATAATTATTGTTGCGTTAAACTCTAAAATTGATAGATACTTAAATATTTTATTTTTCAACAAAAAAACAATTAAAAATAAATAGAGAAAATATATATTTCAAAAACTTGGAAATTTCATTTAAAACAACCATAATTTGATTTGATCCAACCGTAATTATATACAAATAGAAATACAATAATTTGATTTGATACAACCATAACAAAAACTAAAACTAAAATAATCTTTATTTACGGGAAATATTTTGATTTTGATACTTAAAAATAATATTGAAACAAACATAATAAAAATATAAGCAACTTATTGAAATTAATACAATTAAAAATATGTCTTATTTATTGAAATTTATGCAATTAATAAAATAGTTAAATAAATCCGTCTCATTAGTGTAATTACGGGGAAAAAATATTATTGACCCAAATAAGACAAAAATATATGCTAATTATTAGAATTTATGTATACAACTAAAATAATAATTGAATAAATATTTGTCAATGATGTAAATACGGGAAAAATATTAATGATATATATATATATATATATATATATATATATATATATATATATATATATATATATATATATATATATATATATATATTTATTTATTTATTAGGGTTAAATAAGTATTATGTCCCTGAAAATAACCCAACATTCAAGTTTGGTCCCTATAAATATTTTCTTCAAGGTTTGGTCCCCTAATGTTTTCCGTTTTCAACTGTAGTCCCTCCCGTTAGTTTTCACTAACGGAGGATCACATGGCGTGCCATGTGTGCTAACATTCCTTGCCAACTATGTATAATTTCTTTGACCAGTCAGAGACCAAACTTGAATGTTGGGTTATTTTCAGGGACCTAATACTTATTTAACAATAAAAGATTAAAATAAATATTTTTTTTTGGAAATATTAAAAATAAAAGATTAAAATAAAAATGAAAGATTAAAATATTTTTTTTGGAATTTTTTTTAATATTATCTTAACAAATAAATAATTAAACTAAAAAATGGAAATATTAAAAATAAAAGATTAAAATTTTTTTTTGGAATTTTTTTTAATATTATTCAAATTTGAAATGAAAAAAAATTGAAACATAAACCCTTTTTTATTCAAATTATCATGTTATGATTTAAGAAGGTAACCCAACGCATCATGATCTTGGAAAACAAACACATTACACATTTAAAAGACAAAATTACTCATTATGCCAGCATAAAGCTAAGAAACGATAAAAGCAATGTATCCCTTGGTAGCTAAAGCATGTAAACCAACAATACCTTCACTATTAGCAAAACTAGAACAACAACAAAAAAACATAGACAGAGAACAACATAAAACGTCAAAACCAACTCCCTTCCTCATAATCATTTCACAACTTCTCTTGTAACTGACAGTAATGTTTTGAAACAAGCCACAACTCAAAGAAAACATGATAAAACCAAATCAATGCTCAAACATCACCGACAATGATCGTAAGGAAAAAACGGTACAACGAAATCTTAAAACAACAACAACAAGCATAATGGAAATATGATCAAAAGAAAGACGAAGATTACCGACGGGCCGTTACTTCGGTTACTTGAACATGTTGTTGTTGTTTCTCAGAGACAAATGGCGAGAGAGAAACGAAGCTCAACGGTGGTGTGTGGTGCGATGAAAAAGAAATGGTGAAGTGTTTATGATGGTGAAGTGTGAGTAGAGTTATGCTAACATGGATTTTGGATGGTAGTTTTATGAAAATGAATAGTGTGATGAGGGGTAGCCAACGTGAAAAATGAAAGGATCCGTGTATGATTTTAAGAGTTATGGTTTGTGTGTTGTGATGAGTTTATGAGAATTTTGTGTTGTGTTTGTAACATGAAGATTTACTAGTGGTTTTGTTTGCTTATAAGGTTAAGGGTGGATGATGTGTGAAGAGGTTATGGTTGAAACGAAAAAAAATGAAGATGATGATACGGGTTCTTGCGCGTGGGAATTGTCATTGAGGGGTCATGAAAGTATGTAGGTTGGGTGTTGTAGAGTTGTGTTCATGAAAGGGATGAAGTGAATGTATATTGTGGAAAAAAATTCTGGTTGGAAAAGGTGGGTGGTGATAAAATGAAGATGGATATGTTGAAGTGAATATGTTTTACATGGTAGGTGATGAAAAATGGTTTTATGTACTGTAGTGGAAGTGATATGCAGGTGGTTTTCTCAATGATGGTGGTTTCCTCAAATATGCAAGTGGTCTTAGTTGATAGTATGCATGCAACATTTTCACAAAGGTTAGAAAAAAAAGTATCATTTTTTAAAGGGTTAAATAAGTATTAGGTCCCTGAAAATAACCCAACATTCAAGTTTGGTCCCTGACTGGTCAAAGAAATTATACACAGTTGGCAAGGAATGTTAGCACACATGGCACGCCATGTCATCCTCCGTTAGTGAAAACTAACGGGGGGGACTACAGTTGGAAACAGAAAACATTAGGGGGACCAAACCTTGAAGAAAATATTTATAGGGACCAAACTTGAATGTTGGGTTATTTTCAGGGACCTAATACTTATTTAACCCTATATATTATAAGATTGATTTGCAAAGATTTGCTTTGTAGAATGCAGAAAAAAAAAAGAACAGATAAGGAAAGAAGATAGAGGGAGAAGGAAAGTAGAGATAAGGAAAACAGAAGAAATTGATTTGACTAAAAGTTGGAAAATTGATTTGCAAAGATTTGGCTTGTAGAATGCAGAAAAAAAAAAGTACAGCAGGTTATAACATGTGAGAATATATATATATATATATATATATATATATATATATATATATATATATATATATAATGCACTGTATAATATATATCTAGAATAATACTATACAAGTGTTTAATTTGGTACTGACACCATCATAAGTGCCTAATGGCGTAATTCACATACTTGATCATTCTAAAACATAATACAATCTATGGTACAAGATATGGAAATTAGCCAAAAATATAAAATCTAAGAGCAATATACAATATCCTCAATTGTATACTACAAATACACAGCGGAAAATAAGCTCAACTAAGCTTCTCTTGAAACATCCCAGCATAGCTCCACTTGTAAATCAACCTGCAAATACCTCCTGAAAATAATCAAC
This sequence comes from Lathyrus tuberosus, assembly GCA_022829125.1. Taxonomy (NCBI): domain Eukaryota; kingdom Viridiplantae; phylum Streptophyta; class Magnoliopsida; order Fabales; family Fabaceae; genus Lathyrus; species Lathyrus tuberosus. Next base: position 8,661,545 of record JALAZF010000236.1, on the reverse strand, counting down.
AATAGTGGGGTGAGATACATCAAATCTCAGTGAGTTCCCTATCTTATGGATTCTCTCGGCTTTACAGGGTTCTAACCAAATCCTAACTCAAGTCAAGGGGAAGGGAAAATGACCTTGAGTACACAATCTCAATTCTCACATTATATGGAAACATGTCATGAGTTCATCAACTCAAAATATCACTAATCGATAATCGTACCAAGGCATCCCTCTTGCCCGTCCACTTCTACGTCTAGAAGTCGACCCGAGTCCTGGATCCTTGTAGTTACTTGGCATATAAAATGGATTCGGAATTAAGGGACGCATTATCTCCTTAATACGTCACTTCACATGGCCTCTCATGCCATCACAAGTCTCTACCCGTAGGTTCCATTCGTACTATAACATTGGGAATCAAACTTGCCAAGTAATCATGCCTGCACTTCAGAGGAGCTCGAGACTCATGAAGGCCTCTCAAGGGTAACTCAAAAGAAAATGGTTACGATTACGTGATCATATACACAAACGTGATTGTATTCGACAATCACTAGGCCACATTAGCCTTTTGGCCTCTCATGCCTTTAACAATAAAACATAACAATTCACATGTTCCATACTAGTGTCTTATTCTTTCTATATCATTCGGTAATGGACACACGCCTCGGCATCTCTTGCACGAGCGTTATCATTCTGTCATACATCAATTTCCTAGCCGTTACTAGGTTCCGTTATCTTAACTATACCATTTATTTTGGGGGTAAAGTTTCCTCACTCTTCCTAATTCATATTTTAAGCATGCATGTTCTCTGGATAATGTTTAACAACGATATTAGGCAAAGCATATTACAATTGCACATTTGAATTACATAACATAATTTCATCACAAGTTATACAAAAACATATTACATTTGCACAATAGAATCACATATAATGATTCTTCACATAAAGCATCACTTTCGGGTTCCCTCCGATTCATTTAATCGGGTATCAAAAACAATACTTTCACTTCTATCCCGTAGGATATTTCCACAACTTCACACCCGCTATAGTTATGCCTCGATCGGATTTACGATCCAAAAGCATGGATTTCAACATATCACATAACAATACTTTCCATTCATTTTCCACTAAATAATTAATCTGACATCATACCCCTAATTTTCACTTTTTATTGGGTAGAGGATTGTCATAGCTTCACATAGATATAAAGAACGCTTAAAACGGACACCCGAGTCAAAAGATATGAATTTTTGGAAATATTTTACTTATGTTCCAGGTCACGCTAAGCGGGCCCCACCCGCGCTAAGCGCGCTCCTCGCTGCCTGGGAGGGGTGGAAATTCTCCAGACCGCGCTAAGCGGACATACCCGCGCTAAGCGCGCTCTGCATTATGCAGAAAAATACCCCTTTTGACAGCAGAATTTCCAACCCCCAATTCATTCTCAACACCATACCCAAACAACCAATAGAGGTATATTATCATGTTTCTATCATGGTTTATCCATCAAACTTCCTAAAACATGATTTCCAACATAAACACATAGTTTCTACACAAACCCTAAGATTTCCAATAATTTCAAACCAATCCAAACTTCATAACAATTATCAATAGATGTTTCTACATGTATAATGATCATGCTACACGATTTATATCACATTCCAACCGTTAGATTCCATTGATTAGCAATTTAAGCATTTTCTCTCAATTTAACCTAAGTTCTAAAACAACTTATTTCTAGAACTTAAAGTGTCTAACTAGAACCCACCTTGATGATCAAAGAGGAGTTTGAAGAAGATGGTGATGATGATGATCCATGGGTTTTCTCTCTTCTTCCTCTTTCTCCATTTCTCTTCCTTTCCTCTTCTCTTTTCTTCTTCTCCTTACTAACTTTTTCTTCTTTCTTTCCAAATATATATATATATATATATATATATATATATATATATATATATATATATATATATATATATAAATCAATATTATATAATATAATTCAACAGGGTAAAATATCTCCAATTGATATTTTGTCATCTCAACCCAATTGATCAATAATTAGAGTTACCTTAAAATACTCCCTTAAACTAATAAATATCACTTTGTCTTTTTAATAAAATAATTGATCTCTTCTGATATCCAATTGAGCACTTAATTAATACGGGGTATTACAATATATATATATATATATATATATATATATATATATATATATATATATATATATATATATATATTATCAATATATTATTTAATCAAAATTCGTGCGAACTCACAGGTTATTCTATTTTTTGTACAATTAAAAAAATAAAAGAAAATATATTTAAAATAATGTATGAATCCAAACACGGAAAAAATGTGTTTTTAAATTATTTATGTTACAAATATTTTTATTTTAAAATTTCTTTTAATTTTAGAAACAATATTTTTTAAGATAATATATGAAAATGTAAGGTATATATTATTGATGTATAATTGATTTTTATGTGTTTCATTATTTTTTAAAATAGATTAAACTAAATCCAAAAAATACAAATAAAATTTATATACGGAAATAAGTTTAATATTGATTCAAATATTTTTATAAACGGAAGCTTGTACTGATATGGACATGCATATGGTACTGATATTAAACTATTGATTTAAATATTAAATAATAACGAAAACAACTTTACCATTCGTACTACACCAGTAATCGGGTGAACACACGGGTACTGATATGGTTATCCCATGAAATAGATATTTGTAATAATACTTACATAAAATGTATTTGTTTCTGTTAATAATATTTATTTATAAAAATAAAATAATATTTACAAATACTATGATATTATTTGATATTTATAAAACTAAATCGTTGTATAAATATTTTTATAAAAAATACCAACTGATGTCCGCAAGTATTGATTCTATCTTTTTGTTTCAAATATTAATTATATTTTTTATATTTACTAATTTTTATTAATCCTATTTTAAAAAAAAAATACGCGTAACACACCAATACTCGGGCGAACACACGGGTACTGATATGGGTATCCCATGAAAGAGATATTTGTAATAATACTTAAATAAAATATATTTATTTATGTTAATAATATTTATTTATACAGTTAAAATAATATTTACAAATACTATGATATTATTTGATATTTATAAAGAGTTTAATGGTAATGCTCTGTCAGTATAAAAAGTATTACACATACATCCAATCAAAATATTTTAAAGTGCCAAGTCATATAAGTAATTTAAAATTTACAGACTGACTTGGTGGGATACATGGTTGTCATTGATTGACAGTGTAAAAAATAATTTACATTGTCAGTGCACGGTGCACCAACCTTTTTCTCATTTATAATACTAAATTATTGCATAAATATTTTTATAAAAAATATCAACCGCCCGCGGGTATTAATTCTATTTTTTTAAATATAATTTATATTTTTTATATATACTGATTTTTATTAATTTTATTTTTTTGTCAAATTTTAAATGAAAATAAATACGTGTCACCGACAGGTACCCGTGCGAAGGCACGGGTATCCCGCTAGTTGTGTTGAAGTTGAGACCCAAGTTTTAAAACAACGCATATTAATTCGTTTCTTATATAACTACAAAATCTCTAATAGTTTCTTCTAAATATAACTACATGGAGTAGTTATAGGAGTATTGTTTGATACATTCGTGTGCCTTTTCATGAATTTTTTTTTAATATAACCTATTATTTCAAAAAAATTACCAAAAAAACCCAATTTTCAGAAAATTTACTAAAGTAGCTGGGTTTGGGAAAAGGTTTAAAGGGTGGCGCCATATGGAATGGCGCCTCAGTTAGAGACAATTAGCCAAACCATATGGCGCCTCAGGCCATTGGGTTTGCCCTAACAAAATCCCTGAGGAGGAGCCAAATGGAATGGCGCCTCGGGGCATTTTATTTTGTTTTTTTTTTGTTTTTTGTTTTTTTAATAATTATGTTTAATTTATATTTATAGTTTTTTAATATATAAAAAATTATATTATTTAATAGGTTATCTGAAATAAATAAAAAAGTTATTTTTTTAATTTTGTGCAGAGGCATGCTTACGAACAGTAGAAGCATAGTGTAGGTATGCAGAGTGTGATCTTATCAATAGTTTGGCCATGGAGAGTTGTGTGGTCATGTCAAGGCTAGTGTAACCATGCAGTGTTGTGTGGTCATGTCAAAGCTAGTCTAGGCATGCAGAGCAGCACATGGTTCTTTGGCAAGGCTTTTCTGAAGCAATTAGACTACAAAGACACGTTTCATGTATCATCTTTTCTGCCACACATCAAATATACATCGTATCATCACATACATTCAAACCATTTTTATTCTGCAAACTATTTCTTCCAAACTTTAAAGTTTGTAACCCATTTCTTCCTAACACAAATTCAATTATGGCTCAAAGACCACAATACTTGATAACTGCACATATCCTTGGTGAGATATTTGATTGTCCAATGAGTGGTTTGAATTTTAGGGATACAGAAGTGACTAGGTTTTTAATTGATAGAAGAACAAATTTCTATCATTTGAAAGCCCGGTTAGAGAAGAAATTGTAGTGCGGCCCAGTTGGGCAAATTATATACAAAAACCCTATCTTTTTTGAGGGGCATGAGCTGTGCAAAATTTTTTAGATGAAAATACGGGATGATAATGATGTGCGTAATATGTTTCTTAGCCATGAGCATTCTGGTTTCAATGAGGTTGAGTTATATATTACGTTACAAAACCAACCATTGTCTCAATAACTTAAGGTATCGCAGGTTTTTAACGATTCCGACAACAAACAAGCTGAGTTAGACGTCGTTGACGAGGAGGAAGAAGAAGCAGAGGACGTTGTTGACGAAATGATAAACGACGACGAGGCAGACCAACTGTCAGACAATCATGTTTATTGTCCACCTCAACACATGACAACACTAAGCTTAGGCGAGGATCAGCCATCAACAGATATTTTTTACGACCCATACAAACAGACGGGTGAAGTACTAAAAGTTGGAGACAATTTTCGTACAAAAGAAGATTGTGTCTGAGCAATTAAACAATACCATATGAACTTAGCTACAGATTATAGAGTCGATCGAACAAATCTGACTCTATACAAGATCTACTACCGCAACGAGGTGTGCCCCTTTAGACTAACACAATCTTTCTGAAAGCGAAGCGATTCCTGGAAGATAGGTTCAATGGGTCCGGAGCACACTTGCATACTAACCAATCCAAGTCAGGATCATCGTAAACTCGGCTCTCAGATGATCTGCAACAAAATTCTATCAATGTGAGCGACAACCCTTCTGTGAAAGTTAGTACAATCATAGCTCATATGGTGCACATATACAACTATACTCCCTCTTACAGGAAGGCGTGGATTGCTAGGAAGAAGGCGGTTGAAAGGATTTTTGGAAATTGGGAGGACTCTTACAAAGAACTCCCAAGATACCTCGTCGCCCTAAAACACTATGCTCCAGGTACTGTTGTCTTGTTGGAGACGTTGTCTGCATATACGCCTGACGGGAATTGTGTAAGTGGAAATGGCATTTTCCACAGACTCTTCTGGGCTTTTGAACCATGCATCAAAGGATTTACATTTTGAAAACCTATAATTCAAATAGATGGAACATGGTTGTACGGCAAATATATGGGCACGCTACTAATGGTCGTGGCACAGGATGGCGACAACAACATTTTCCCTATCGTATTCGCTCTAGTTGAAGGGGAGACTGCTGGAGGTTGGAGTTTTTTCTTAAAAAATCTCCGACAATATGTTGCACCCCAACCTGACATTTGTCTGATCTCCGATAGGCATTCCTCAATCGATAGTGCTCACAACAATCCTGATAACGGCTGGCAGGATCCTCCATCGAGCCATGTGTATTGCATTAGACACATCGGACAAAATGTCCTGCGGGCGTTCAAAGACAGGGGCCTAAAGCAGCTGGTTACTAACGCGGGATATGCATTAACAGAGCCTACTTTCAGATACTACCGGGATGAGATCAGACAAACAACCCCAGAAGCATTGACCTGGATTGATAACATTCCACGGGAGAAGTGGACAAGGGCGTATGGCAATGGGCGGCGATGAGGCCATATGACAACAAACGTCGTTGAGTCTATGAACTCAGTGTTCAAAGGCATCCGGAACCTACTGATAACCGCTCTTGTGATGTCAACTTATTTTAGGTTTGCTGTTCTTTTTGATACCAGACGTACTAAGTGGGGTTCAGCCATACAATCTAGGCAGCTGTTTAGTGACTATTCCATGACATTCATGAAGGACGTGGCTGCAAAGGCTAACACACACGTCGTCACGATCTCTGACCGTTTTGCAGGACACTTCAGTGTTGGAGAGTCTATTGATCACAACGAAGGAAGGCCTAGGGGATGTTATCGAGTGAAACTGGATAGGAGTTGGTGTGACTGTGGAAAGTTTCAGGCATTTCGTATGCCTTGATCCCATATTATAGCAGCCTGTTCCAAGGTCCGACTGGACCCAACCAACTATCTTCATGTTCTTCACAAAGTCAGTACTCTATGCAATGTGTACCGTACAAGCTTTCAGGTGGTCGCAAAGGAGGACTACTGGCCTACCTACGAAGGCGAAATTGTGTGGCATGATGACTTGATGCGAAGAAATAAAAAGGGTTGCCCTATCAGCAGCCGAATTCAAACGGAGATGGATACAACCGAAAAAATGGTGAGGTTGTGTAGTTTGTGCCGCCAGCCAGGCCACAATCGTACTAAGTGTCCAAATGTGTCAGGCCCTAGCACGGCGGCATAGTTACTTATGTAATCTTGTCTATTTATAATAAGAACAAATTTCATTTCATTGATGGCATACTTAACTCAATACAATGACATAACACACCCAAACGAAACCTAAACGAAACAACTCTTAACGAAACCTAATACCAAATCATAAAATAACAATAACAATAAAAATAACAATAGTCAAACAACACAACACATAAAATCAGCTTATCTAGGCAATTACAACCATCAACCTAATTTCATGTTTTGACATAATCATCATGAGGACAGCGACATTGTTCACCACTTTTCTCCAACTGCGGGTTACTCCATTTAGACCAGGCTCCTCAACCTGCCTCTCAATCTTTCTGATCTTTTCACCTGCTTGAAATTCTTCTGGTAGCCAGCGGCGAAGTTCCCTGTGCAAATGCTCCAACGTTTGGGTGTTCCAAAGTAGCATCTCCAACGGAGGCTTGACAGCTGAGTATATAACTAGGGCATTTCGTTTCATCAGTGGAAACTCTGGCCACTTCTCCTCCTTCGCTGCTGATGACGACGACGGCCGGCTATTTGAGGATGAAGACATGGTGTTGAGTAAGGGAGACTTTGAGATATTGGTGAGGGAAGGGAGGCAATTAAGGTTTGGGTAACCATTGTTGTGTAAAAACAAGTGAAGGTGACCCCTTATTTATAGGCACATCATAACCTATTAAATAATATAATTGATTATATATTAAAAAACTATAAATATAAATTAAACATAATTATTAAAAAAAACAAAAAAAAAATAAAAAAACAAAATGCCCTGAGGCGCCATTCCATTTGGTTCATTCTCAGAGATTTTGTTAGGAAAACCCCTATGACCTGAGGTGCCATATGGTTTGACTAATTGCCTCTAACTGAGGTGTCATTTCATATGGCGCCACCCTTTAAACCCTTTCCAAAACCCAGACACTTTAGTAAATTTTCTAAAAATTGAGTTTTTTTGGTAGTTTTTTTGAAATAATAGGTTATATTAAAAAAAAACTTTTCATTGCCTTTGAAGAATTTTAGGCACGTCAAACGCGATTTAATCAAAATTTTAAATCTATGAACACAAACCTTTAGCTCCATCAACATAGTATATATATAATTATGATATTGAAAATTCAATAGTAAACTTATTTTAAACCACACCCAATCTCAATCATAATCTTAACCCCAATCATAATTTAATCCTCAATTAGTATTAATTAAAAGACTCGAAGAACGTTCTTCAACATCAACTTCATCCACAACACCCATTGTTGCCTTATTCCCATCCTTAGTTAATCTCATTGAACCAACCCGGCCCAATAAAGACGGACCACAACTAAACCCTTTCCGGTCCACCCGGCTCTCCACATTGAAACGCTCGTACGGTAGAAAAATCCTCCCTACACTCCGCGTTCTGAAACCTCTTCTCTCACTCTGTAATGCCATTTCCACACCAAAACTTTTTGTCCGGTTCAATGTCATGTCATTCATAAGCCTATTATGAACCTCATCCGGTAATCTTAACGTGAACCGCTCGCAATCCTCACTCGACCGAGTCGTCAAGTGACCCATCGAGTTAGACCGTGAAAACAATCTCGCAAACATAAAACCCATTGACTTAGACCGAACCGGCCTTTTCATATCAATTCCATCTAAATTCCCCGCTGGAGTCACTTTTATTATTTTTGTTTTGTCAATGTCGTCGTTTGACACCGGTTCAACCACATCCGGTTCATGGTTCAAAACCGGTTCATCTAAATTCGTATCCGACATCTGTATCAGAATTGAAGAAGACGCCAACTCGTCTTTCGGATCGGGAACAAGATCGGCTCGACAAACCGGACACGTGGAGTGATGCAACAGCCACGCATCAATACACTCACGATGGAACACGTGGCTACACACCGGAATCAAACGCAGCGTTTCATCATCTTCAAACTCGTTTAAGCACACGGCGCATTCTAGCGTGACTCTTCCAATCTTGAGATCCTTCACCTCGGAATAAACAAAGTTCGGAAAATTCTCGATAATCACCGGATCGAGCCCGTACGGTCGTCTGCAACCATCGCCGCCGTTGATCGGAACAGCGAGATCAACCCTTCCTCTGATTCTCTGCTCTCTACATTGACGAGTGTAGATGGAAATGAAGCCTAGAGTGAAGAAAACCATGACGAGGAATATAAGCACTGAGGCCATGGTTTTGTCGAATTTCATTCTCGCGAATGGATCTTGCGGCGGTGGAGATGGTGTCTGTGGTTGAGACGTTGCCGGAGAGGAGAAAGAGAGGAAAAGAAGTAAAAGAGTGAGAGGTGGTGGAGGTGCAGGGAGTTTGGTGTGGAAGCGCATGGTGGATCATAAAGTTGAAGTGAGGGTAAGTGAAGAATAGTGATCGGTGAGTATATTGTAGTAATAGGAACGAGACTGGTTCGTCCTAAAGAGTAACGTAAAATGTACAAAGCTTGAATGAGACGTTGAAGATTTCAATGATGGAGTTGGAGTGTGGCAGGGTTCTTTTTCATTTTATTTTAAACTTTCCTGTTTCTTGAGAGAAACAAGAAAATCAATTTGCGTGAGGCACACTTCAAGTTTGTTTTGAAAAGAAATATTTTAAATTCCTTTTATTTTAATTAATAAAAAAAGAAAATATGATTATTTTTAATGCCTTGTAATAAAAGGCGATCTAAAAAAGCCCTTCTCATAAATAAAAAGGAGAGTAATTTAATTTCTTTTAATCGTACACACATGATAATTATTAATTTATATGCAATTTTAGTCTCTTGTTATTTTTAAATATTTAATCTTCTTTTAAAAAACATCAATATTTAATCTTCTTTAAAAAAATTCAGTTTTTTAATCTTTCTAATAAAAAAAGTTATCCCTTCACTTTAACATACTTGGCATCTCAAAAGATTTAAAGCTACACTTCGGCCGCCGCCGCGTGCTCCAAATATTTTGGAGGTTTTGTGGAAACCCCTCTTAGGGAATTTTATTAAGGTGAACTGCGATGGCGCGTCCATCGTATCGTCGGGTATTTCTGTTTGTGATGGCTTTGCTAGAGATAACGATGGCTCCTTTTTGGGTGCTTTTGCGTCTCATCTAGGTGTTGCGAATTCTCTCATTGCCGAACTCTCGGGTACTATGCTAGCAATTGAATTCGCTAATGAGAGAAATTGGAGTAATATTTGGTTGGAATCAGACTCAACAGCGGTTGTTAGAGCTTTCAGTCCTCCTTTTTGTGTGCCTGGGGTGATTAGGAATAGGTGGCTAAATTGTATAAATTTAGTTTCTAATTGGAATTTGGTTGTTTCACATATTTTTAGAAAAGAGAATAGTTGTGCAGATGCCATTGCTAATTTAGGACTCACTTTGACTGATACTAATTTCTTTTCGTCTATTACTCTGTGTATTCGGGTTGATTTTGTAAAGAATAAGTTTGGTTTGCCTTTCTTTAGATTTACTTAACCTTTGAGGGTTTTGGTATAGTCCTCCCTCTTTTTTTACTCCACCTTTTCTTTTTATATATGAGATTTTCATTTACATGAACTTGAGTATGTGGCGTTACATTATTAAATATAAAATATTCTAATTAAAAAAATTATTATTTATTTTTTATGAAATTAAACCCAAAATTAATCGATAAATTATTAATTTAATCAAATATTATTATTTCCAATAAATAGTTAAATTAATTATTAGTCATGTTTTAAATGAAATTAAACCCAAAATTAATTAATTAATTAATTATGTTTTTAAATGAAATTAAAGTCAGAATTAATTTATTAATTATTACTTATAATTCATAAAATAAAAACTGAGTTGGGGAAGTATCGATCCCTCATTTTTTCGCCTGCATTTGTCTTTTATTTAATGAACATTAATAAATTGAAGTGTCCAAAAACAAACACAACAGATAAATATCTAGCAACCAAGTTAGCTTTGTCCATATTGGCTTCAACTTCAAGTTGTATATAAAAATTCTTCTTATATTGTTTTTGTTGGGTACCAAAATAATAAAATGAAATAATAATAACACAGCTAAAATTTGAGAGATGAGTATAGGAATGAGAAGAAACATAATTAATTCAAATTTTTGGATGATTAGGATGATTATAAACTACAATATGCTTTCTCTATTTATAAGAGTCTCATGTATTATAATAACTGAATACATATTTAGTAAATTCTACGTAATCTTCTCTTCATCATAGAAACCCATGATTTCTACTCATTAACTTTTTCTTTCTACAAAACAAAGATGACTTTATGTCCTCATAATCTCCCACTTAAAGTCATTTTGTTTGCTTTCAAAATTTCTCTTCGTTGCTAATGTCATGTTGCTACGTTTTAGATATGTCATAAGAAGACCTGCACCAATAAAACTTGTCAGCGTTGATTGGCTTTGTCATAACATCTGCTAGGTTGTCTTTAGTGTGAATCTTCTACATGTCCACACTCACTTCCTCTACTACTTCACGAACTAAATGGTATTGAACTCCTATGTGCTTTGTCGTGGAATGAAAAACTGGATTTCTTGTAACGTGCAACGCACTTTGATTGTCACAATACACAATAATTTTTTATTGTTTGTGTCCGAGCTCTTCCAATAACCTTTTAATCCACATAGCTTCCGTGCATGCTTGGGTAGCTGCCATATATTCAGCTTCTGTAGTAGATAAAGCTACAACAGTCTGCAATTTGGATAACCAGCTTACCGCTCCTCCTACAATTATAAACACATATCCATTAGTAGATTTTCTTTTGTCAAGATCACCTGCATAATTTGAATTAACATATCCTCTGACACCAAACTCCAACCCTCCAAAACATAATGCAACATCTGAGGTTCCTTTTATATATCTCAGAATTTTCTTAACAACATCCCAATGCTCTTTACCAGGATCCGCCATAAATCGAATGACCGCTCCCGCTGCTTGTGCAATGTCTGTCCTTGTACATATCATGATTACATAAGGCTTCCCACCGCTGATGCATAGGGTACTCGAGACATTTCCATCTTCTCTGCTTCATTGCTAGGATTCATACTTGAGGATAATTTATAGTTGATAAAAAGTGGGGTAGATATTGGCTTACAATCTTGCATGTTGAAGCACCGCAAAACTTTTCGTATATAATTTCTTTGAGAAAGCCAAATCTTCATATCTTTTCTATATTGGTTAATTTGAACCCCTAAAATATTGTTTGCTGGCCCCAAGTCCTTCATATCGAACTCCCTAGGCAATTGTGCCTTCAAATCTTGGACTTGATCTTTGTTGGGGCCTACCACCAACATGTCATCCACATACAACAAAATGATGAAAACATTTTCCTCAAACCTCTTGCAATATGCACAAGGATCTGAGCTCAACTTGTTGTATCCAAGGCTAATAATGAAGGAATCAAATCTCTTGTACCAACACCACGGCGCCTACTTTAAACTGTACAGAGATTTGGTCAACCTGCAAACCAAGTTTTCTTTTCCTTTTTCTTCAAAACCTTATGGTTGGAGCATATATATTTCTTCTTCAAGTTCTCCATGAATAAAAGCAGTCTTTACATCCAATTGTTCAAGATGTAAATCATAAGTAGCACACATGGCTAACACTACTCTGATAGTGGTAAGTCTAACCACCGGAGAAAATATTTCATTGAAATCAATTCCTTCCTTTTGAGCATATCCTTTAACCACCAGTCTTGCACGATACCTTTCCACTTGATCATTACCATCACGCTTAATCTTATAGACCCATTTGTAGGCCGATGGCTTTTCGACCCTCTATAAGTACAACAAGATCCCATGTTTTGTTTCTATGTAAGGCTTCCATTTCTTCCTGCATTGCTGCCATCCACAAAGAATCATTTGAGTAACTCACAACCTTTTGAAAGGTTGATGATTCTCCATCTTCTGTTAGAAGACAATATGCATCATGGCTTGCCATAACATAGTCTGAATGCCAATTTGGTTTCCCTTTTTGATGTGTTGATCGTCGAACTTCAACACCACCAAGTTCCTATGGTTCTTGTACCTCGTGTTCTGGTTCTGCTTCAAAATAATCATCTTCTACAAACTTTCCATTTATATGAACATTAGTGATATCTTTATAAGTGCAGTCATTTTTCTGCTCCCTTTGCAGTTCATTCTCTACAAAGATTACATCCCTGCTGACAATAACCTTGCGGGAAGTGGGATCCCACAGGACATACCCCTTGACACCATCAGCATAACCCAAGAATATGCATTTCCTGGATTTTGGATCTAGCTTAGTTCTTTCTTAGGAGTTGTACATCACGTACACAAGACATCCGACCACATGTAGAGTAAAATACTCAGCTGGCTTTCCTTTCCACAACTCTATCGGAGTCTTTAAACCAATTGCACTTGATGTCGATCTATTTATCACGTAACAGGCAATTTTTACGACTTCTGCCCAGAACGACTTGGCTAATCCCGTAGTTCGTAACATAGCTCTTGTCCTTTCTAGGAGAGTTTTAATCATCCGCTCTGCTACACCATTCTGCTGAGGTGTATGAGTAACTGTAAATCGTCTCATTATACCCTCTTCCTTGCAGAATGCCAGAAACTCACCGTCTGTATATTCTCCTCCATTGTCTGTCCTTAAGCACTTAATCTTCTTTTTAGTTTCAAGCTCAACTAGTGCTTTGAAATGCTTAAATATTGAAAACACATTTGACTTCTTCTTGATTGGGTATACCCACAATCTTCTGGAGTAATCATCAATGAATGATACAAAATATTTTGCTCCTCCCAGGGACATTTGCGGTGACTTCCACACATAAGAATGAATCAAGTCAAGTATGTGTTTGCTCTTAGTAGTTGATTTATCAAACTTCAACCTATGTTGTTTGCTTATCACACACTGCTCACAGAAAGGTAAACTTACCGATTTGAGCCCGGGTAAGAGATCACGTTCCATAAGAACTTTTAAGCCTCGTTCTGACATATGGCCCAGTCTGCGACGCCACATTGTCGTTGAGTTTGCTTGACTAGTTGATGCAACTGACACATCACCCTCTTGTAACGTCTCTCCCATAAGAATGTATAGATTTGCAGATAGCTTTTCTGCCTTCATCACTACTAGAGCACCTCTCACCACCTTCAAGATTCCACCTTCAATATGGGTCTTGCAAGCGAGGTCATCTAATTGCCCAATAGACAATAAATTCTTCTTTAACCCTTTCACATGTCGTACCTCTTGAATCATGCAAATTGTACCATCATACATTTTTATTTTAACAATACCGACACCAGCAATTTCTAAGGCCTAATCATTTCCCATGAACACTGGTCCTTCTGAGATAGGTTGATAAGTGTAAAACCAATCTTGTCGAGGAGTCATGTGCCATGTTGTTCCCGAATCAATTATCCAAAACTTAGTGAGTTGTTTACTACCTTTGGAACCAGTTGTTGCTTCGCTATATAGAATCTCTCCATCATCAGAGGTATTGGCAATACATCCTTGAGACGAACTTGCCTCAAAATACTTCTCACCATTCTTCTTAAACCAACAATCTCTTTTCAAGTGCCATTTCTTACCACAATTTTAGCATTTCAGATTTATCTTACTTTGAGACTTTGATCTACCATGATTTTGGCTCCCATTGGGGCCACGTTCCATTGATCTTCCTCTCGTCATTGTCAAATCTTATACTTGTTGTGAGCTTTCTTGATGGTCTTCCCTATTTATACGTTTGGACTCTTCCTTGAGGATGGCTCTGGAAACATCATTAAAGTATAGATGGTCAGTAACATTATTATTTGTTAAGTTGACGATAAGTAGATCATATGAATCTAGTAAGCTCTGAAGTAGAAGTTATGTACGTTCATTTTCTGCTATGCTGAAATTTTTCGATGTAAGTTGAGCAAACATCGTATTTAGAGTGTTGGTGTGATTTGTCACGGATGTGGATTCACTCATTCGAAGAGTGTAGAGTCTTCTCTTTAAGAAAAATCGGTTGTGAAATGACTTGACCTCGTGAAATTTGATGAGAACATCCCAAATCTCCTTTGCAGTTTTCTTTTCGGCAACGCTAGACAAAACTGAATCCTCTAGTGCTAGCGTTGTTATCCATCTCATTCCATTTCTCATCAGATATTCCCTCGATTTTATCTTTAATTGCTGCTAAGCAATTATCCTTCCTCGGAATTGCTTTTATCTTCAGTTTCCACAGGGAGAAATTACTCCCATTGAACCTCTCAATCTCAAATTTTGTTGTCATGGTAATTTCAATTGAACTGGCTTGCACAATTTCACCGTGAATAATATTCACAGCGAAATATGGACCAACACCAAATGCTCTGATACCACTGTTGGGTACCAGAATAATATGAAATAATAATAACACAACTAAAATTTGAGAGAAGAGTATAGGAATGAGAAGAAACACAATTAATTCAAACTCTTGGATGATTAGGATGATTGTAAACTACAATATGATTTCTCTATTTATAAGAGTCTCATGTACTATAATAAGTGAATATATATTTTGTGAATTCTACGTAATCTTCTCTTCATCATAGAAACCAATGATTTTTATGCATTGACTTTTTTTTCTACAAAACAAAGATGACTTTATGTCCTCACAACTTTGGTACTCTTACTGCATTACCTTTAACTGAATATGTCCATGCATTCTATAATAGCAAGAAACAAAAGAATGGATAGATAGATAATGCTTTCAATTTTAAAGGTCAAATGTACAACTTTGGTCATTGTTCGAACTGCAGTATATCAGCAAGAAGTAAAAATTTAGTTTTGGAAGGATTCCCTCCGGGATTTATATCGTCTCCACAGGGATCGGTGCGAGGGAAAGAATTTCGTTCACTGGTCTCTACGATTCTAATCTTGTGGTGATTAAATTTAGTTGAAATATTCAAGGTACCATAAATAAGGGTAGAAAATATAAAGGCAGAAAATATAAATTAAAGCCCTAAAATAAACGAAGCCTTGTTGGGTTTAGATCTCATCAATTGATAACACATGCATTCTTCTGACCAGTTAAACAAAAATCAATCATTCATCTAATACCCTCACGTATCACACACAACATAGGTTATGTCTAATGCAATGTTGAGAGAACAACTGTATTGTCTCATTGATAATGTTTCACGCAACTCAACAACACAGAGCATTAAGAACTGATACTCACGCAAATGTTAAGCCTAAATATATGTCTAGAGTTTAGAACCTAACAAATATTCATCCTAGATCCAGATCTGAAAAGTATATGTCTATAGCGGTTCAAATCAAAGATAAATAGGTAAACAAAGATGACACCCATATTAGATAAATGATTATTTAATATAAAACACCATGATCATAATACGTACATACAATTAACCTTTTTTACATGCATTCAACTAATTTGCCAAATGTATGTGGACATAGCTCTTCATCTCTATTATCACGCATCCTCATAATACCGTATTGATTGCTACTCGTGCTACTCATGTTAATAATCAACACAATAAAATAGAAGTGATACTAGTGAATATCAACTTACAAGACTATGTCAAAAGTTTGCTCATTGATAGATGAATATCTTAGATCTAAGATTTGAAAAGGTTTTGTCAAGACCCACAAATAAGAAATCAAAGACAACATCAATATTGAATCAAAACTAGTTCACAATATATAGATTAGATGAAATACATAAGGTATCAATAGATTACATCTAAACCCAATAAGAGATCGAAGCACTTACTCGAAGATCAAACTTCGAGTTGCTTAGATTTGTGCTTCTCCCTTTTAGGATTTGTGTTTCTCCCTCTAGAATATGTTTGGAATGAAGAGAGATAAAGTTCAGATACTGGAAATATATGTTATGTTTCTAAAAAGCAAGAAAAGTACCTAAATAGTGTTACAAAATCTGTCTTGTTCGCACTACGAACTCATCCTTCGCACTGTGAAGTCCACTTTTAGGCACTTCAAGTGCCTCAGGAGCAGTTAAATCGCCCTTGGGAATATCTAAGTTCGCAGTGCAAACTCATTCTTCGCACATCGAACTTATTCGCTACAGCTTCGTGTAACGCCCCGTTTTGTCTTATTTATTTAATCGAGTCGATTTAATTATTTTCATTTTTATATTACTTTATTCTTGACTTTTATTTGACAATATATTATTTTTCATCGTTATTATGTTTTATCGCGTTTTGAGAGCGTTCGCGAGATATTTGAGCTGAGGGGTAAAATGGTCTTTTGAGAGGTTAGATAATTTAGAAAAACTAGATATTTTCAATAAATAGAAAGTGGAGAGAAAAAGAGAGAAAATAAAGGGAAAGGAAAAGGAGAAGAAAGAAAGAGAGAAGAGGAGAAAGAGGAAAATCGAGGAAACCTCCGTTTCAATCGCGATTAATCGGGTAAGGGTGAGAAGTTTCGATTATATCTTGCTTGTGTATGTATATGTGTTGTTTGCTATAATTGTTTTGGTTGTTTCACGACTTTTCCTCATTGATAAATCGATGAAAAATTGATAGAAATCGATGTTTTCACTGATGAATTTCGATATAAACTGCGTAGAATACTTGTTGATTATGTTGGAACATGTTTTGGTTGATATATTGTGATTTGAGATGTTTGGGTGGAGGAATGAGGAATTTTTGGCCCAAATGACCTATAACAGCGCTGCTGTGAATCCCAGAATTCGTAGGCTCGCAGTGCGAACAAGCAGCTAAGAGGAAAGCGAAGGTACGCCAGAGCTTCGGAGTGCGAATGGGTGGGCGAATGTTCGCCAGTAGTTCGCAAAGCGAACTTTATGCTATTTTTTCTCTGCCAAGGTTCGCTGGAGCTTCGCACGACGAATGAGGAAAGGGAATGCTCGCTAAGATATTCGCATAGCGAACATGACAGATTGTTCCGTTTTGTTTTCTTCATAACTTTTGATCCGTAAGTCGGATTGAGGCGCTGTTGGATGCGTTAGGAAGCTAATGAGATGTTCTTTCTTATAGGAATGGTTTTGGGATGGTTGGCCGATTTAATTGTGTCGGGAATTTAGAAATGTGTCATTTTGTCGACTTTTACAGTTCTAATTGTGTACGATTAATGTGTTATTATGAGATATGCTTTTGATGAATAACGGATAGCTTGTGTGATGTTATATGAGGTGAATATATGTGATGAATGGATTGATTATGTGTGGAAAATTTTGAAATGATTGAATATGTGTTGAGCTTGTGATAACATTGGTGATTTGATATGCATTTGTGGTAAATGTATTGGTTATAGATGATATGTTTTATGTATAGACATATGCTATGTTTTGTGGGGATGTTGTACATTACAATGATTGTATTAATTATCTATGGTATGCTATATATGAATATATGTGATGTGGTGGTGTGTTTCCATATGTCATAACCTTGGTATCCCTTATGTGTGAATATGTGATTATGTTGGTATAATCGATATATGCTATATGTGTTGGTATGTGATGCTTGTGGTGAGAATAACTATGCCTGTGAATTTATATGTGTTTGCATATTATTATGTAATCTTGATTTAGTTGTTATTTCTCACCCTTCTGCTGTGGTTTGTTGCTCTATGAGGCAATTGGAGATTAGTAGTCTTGGAGGCTTTTGTGAAGATTAGTTCTCCATCTGTTTGTCAGTCAGTCTGCTCTGATACATAACACGGGAGTCGGGGAACACTTTTGTCATATATGTATATATTTGTTGGATCTATTTTGTATTACCTTTGTATGAATATTTTGATGTTATACAATAATTTATTTTGTAAAACAAGTCGGTTATGGATCTTTCCGCTTTATTCCATAAATGAACTTTCCTTTTTATGGAAAAAGTTTCCCTTTTAGGTTTATTCCATTTTATGTTATGTATCAAATTTATGAGCAGAGATTATGTTTTCTTTCTTCAAATGTGGCATCCTTGTTTCTGTCTAAGAATAATAAAATTTTCTTTACTCTGATTTATTTATGTATTATTTATTCGTGATGGGAATTGGGGTGTTACACTTCGCACAACAAACTTTGGGTCATTTTCCTACTGCCATCCAAAGTTTTCAGCACGCCTGGACTTCGCTGTGACCTTGCACAGCGAACCTTCACTTTGACCTCGCAGCTGCTCGCACTGCGAACTTGCTGATTCTTTTTCATTTCTTTGGCTTCCTTGTCCATTCCTTTGTTTTTTAATCATTGACATTTTATGCTTATATCCTGCACAATAACACACATATCAAAGCATCCAAAGGTATTTGCAATATAATTGAAGAACCACACAAGAACATAGAATAAATCCATTAAAACATGAGAAATAAGTTGAAAAATGCCAAGAAAGATGGTTCAATTTAAGACAAAATTTGCACTTAACAGTCATAAAATTGATATTGAAGTGTGCATTATTTGTTTAGATTAATCCTTTTCATAGTGTTGTTTAAACAACGAAAAGATTCTATGATGTTGTTCTAAGTGTTAGAAAATTAATTTAAATTGAGTGGGTCGAGACTAGAATCATGAATGGTGTCATTCTTCTTAAAAATATTTCAAGCACTCAAATGTTTTAGAGTTGGAACACATGAATACCCAAGATAATTCGGCCTATACTCGAGTTTGCACAAGACCGATGAAAACTCGAATATAGGGAAGAGTGTCTGGAATTTTAGTGAAGAGGATGTGTGTTTTTTTGTTATGCTTTTATAAATTCGGAATGAAGTATTTATAGGGCATATTGGTGTTGTTTCACAAGGTTGCGACCCTTGGTGAAATAACTTCCTTTTACCAAGAGTTATAAGCTTTTGCCAAAAGTTACATTGTTTCGCCTACAACAACATTCTTCAAGAGTTGCATGCTTTCATTCTGCAACACTTCACAAAATGTTCCCTATTTCTGAATTCAAACATAATGCAACATTTCACAAGTGTTGCCTATTTCTGAATTCAAAAATTAATCTTCACTTGAATATTTTCTTGTCATATTAGAACACTCCCATGGGCATTTATTGTCCATAATTTCCGACAATCCCCCGCTTGTTCTAATAATGACAAGTCTAATTCTAGAAAAGAAGGTATAAAAAATGTTAGTACAGTTATGTATCTTTCGATTTAAAACTTAACCTTAGTAAGGACAACGCAAAGTCAAATCGAAATGTTAGGTAACAATTCTTTTAAACCATTAATCCCTATGATTAGACCAACATTACCTTACACACATTCTTTAAGGGTTCTTCCTTACATATCTTGCCTAACACTTATTTATGGCCATAAACTTTCCTATTTCATGAACTTTTTGTGAGAGAAACTCCAACTCTCACTTTGAGACGGAACCATATCGAAATTCACATAGGTGAAGTTCATATTGTATCCTTTTCCATGAGATACATACCCTTGGTATTGAACTTCATTAAGATTTTAAATAAAAACTCAACCCTCATTTTGAAGGTCAACATTATTACGAAATGTTCGACAAACATCCAAATCAATGACTTGTTGTTACCCATTGAATCTTGAGGTTAATGTTCTGTTAACGTAAGATTGGGTTGCCTCCGTTGTCGGAATTCTTACTCAAGGAGTTTTAACCCCATACCTCTAGATGTTTTTTTTTACTAAGTCTCTGGCTAGTGGCTTAGTAAATGGATCAAGAAAATTATAGCTCGATCGTATATATGTGAATGATTACATCCTTAATCAATCTTCTCACGAAAGAATGTCTAAGTCCTACTTGCCTAGACTTTCTGTTATACACTTTTGTATGCTTTAGTTAAAGTGGTTTGGCTACCGCAATATATCAACATCTTTAAAACATTGTCTTTAGCCAATGGAACTTCCAACAGAAGGACCCTCAACCATTTAGCTTCTTCACCAGCGGAAGAAGAAGCCTCAGACTCTGATTCAATGGTTAAAAGAGTGATCCACATTTATTTCTTGCTCTTCCAAGAAATTGTACCCCATGCTAGCGTAAATATCCACCCAAAGGCAGATTTATGATATTCAACACTTGATATCCAACTCCCGTCGGTATATCCTTCTAATATGGTAAAAATTCTACCATAATGGAGACCAAGATTTTTTTTTAGGTTTTCATAAGATAGCCGAAAATCCTAATGATGACCTTCCAGTGCTTACCATTTTGATTGCTAGTAAAATCTACTCATTTTATTAATTGCAAATGTTATGTCGGTTCTAGTACATTGTATACAATTGAATATTCTAATTGAGCCACAACTCTTCCATCATTCTTTTGAAGTTTGACACTAGAACCAAATGCAGTGGCCACTTTCTTAAAGTGTAAGCGTTTGAACTTCTCAAGAACTTTCTCAACATAGTGTGTTTGACTAAGTTCATAACCCCCACTATTTCACTTTACTTTGATCCCCAAAAGTGTGTCAACTAGTCCAAGATCATTCATCTTGAATGTGGAAGTTAGAAAACTCTTTGTTTTCAAAATTCCATTCATCTCGTTGCTAATGATCAATCATATAATCAACATGGAGACAAATGAATATCATAATATTCTAACACAACTTTGTGTAAAACGCTTGTAACAAGAATAAGATGAAGAAGGCTTTTAGATAATCATGCATGATGATGCAAGAAGGTTGTAGATGAAGTAAGAGATGAAATTATGAGCAATTTAAAATAATATAGTATAAATTAAATTGAGAACCTTATTTATTTTCACTTGTCTCAAATATTCATTTGAATTTATATGCTAAACCTTCATGATCAACTTCATCATTGATGTGCATGACACTTTTGAACCTTTTCTTCTTTGATAATCGTTGTCTTCATCAAAATAGAACTAGATATAAGAGTATTACTCACAATCCTCCCCTTTTTATGATGACAAAATATTTGAATTCATGTTTTGATAAGATTAAAAAGTCCTTACCTAAGTTGTGTGTCTCCCCTTTAATTGGCGAATCTTGCACTGACAAAGTCAAACTTTTGATGTTATTGTTTTGGTGCTTGTTTTAATCCATACAAGGATTTGTCAAACTTGCACACCTTTTGTTCATTACCATAAACCTTCTAGCTGCTCCATATAAATCTCCTTATCGAGATCTCTATTTAGGAATGTTATTTTGACATCCATTTGAGGAACTATAAGTTCATGCAAATAAACTAATGTAAACAATATTCTAATTGTCATCATCTTTGCTACTAGTGCATATGTGTCGAAATAATCAACACCTTCCTTTTTTTCTAAAACTCTTGGTTACTAATCTATACATGTAGGTGTTTAGTGTATCATCATTATGATACTTCCTTCTAAACACCCACTTGCATCCAATGGATCTTGACCTTTTAGTTAGATCGACAAGTTCCTAAGTGTGGTTTGACATTATTGAATCCATTTCTTCTTGGATAACGTCCTTCTAAAATGAGGAGTCCCTTGAAGCCACTACTTCCTTGACGTTGTTGTTGTTGTTGTTGTTGTTGTTGTTCCATCGTACGTTGATGTTGTTGCCATATGAGGTTGTTGATGTTGTTTACTATAATGTTGTTATGGTATTTGTTGTTGTTTTGGTAGTTATTGTTGGTTGTGTATTATTTTTATTTTATTTTCAGAAGTTGTATGTGATTATGGATCGTAGTTGGATGAAAGCTAATAAATTAAGTAAAGAGTATGAGAATGAACTGATTCAATTTCTTGATTTTGCGGGAAAAAACCTTCCTAAGGCGAAGGGGATTTTTTGGTGTCCTTGTAAAGTTTGCCGAAATATTCACAAACATCCAAGGGATGAAATATTCAATCACTTAGGTTGTGATGGAATTATTCAAAATTATACAAAATTGGTATGGCATGGTGAAGTGAAAAAAAAGACCTTTTTCACCTACAATTGAAGATGATGATGAATTTATGAATGATACTCTAGAAGATATAATTCGTTATATTGAGGTATATGATTCCAAGAATGCTAATGTGGTAGTTACATGGTCGGACAGAGCCTTGACCTTCAATTCTTTAATATCTCTCTTGGAAAGCTTCCCTCTTAATTCCCTCTTACAAGTAGAAGAAAATCCTAGCTCCGAAAGCCAAGGAAGGAAAAGATACAAATTGTGATGAAGATGTGACATTGATTGTGTGTAAATTCTAAAGATTCATAAAGCATAATAAGCAACAAGACTTTCAACACAAGAATGAATGTAGATCTTTGGTTGTTCTAATATGCTATGTCAACGTCGAAAGAAAGGGCATATTAAATCGAACTACCCTCAGAGCCATAGCCAAAAACAAAACCAAAGAAAGTTCAGAAAACCTAGAAAAAGAAGAAAATAAACCATACATCGATTGGGAGGCCAATGGAGTCTTTAGATTAATAAGAAGCAAACATCTATCTTATGGCTAATCATGAAGATGATAAGGTAACTTCATATGTTACTTATGATGAATTATTTCGTATATGTAAAAAGTTAGATAATAAATCAAGTAAACTAAAACATATTGTCTCTACTTCTAAGACTACTATTTATTCCCTTGAAATAGAAAATAAAAACATGTTGGAAAAAATAGATAGCCTTAAAGAGAAACAAAGTATTTTAAACCATTCCTCTTCTCATGAAGATCTGGTTAAACCTGCAAAGTATGAATAATGCAATGTTTTGAAAAACAAAATTTGTGATCTACATAATAGACTTGAAAAGTTTACCAAATGAAGAGAAAACTTGAATATTATTTTAGGGGATCAAAGATCCTCGTATAACAAAGCCAGACTAGGGTATGAACATAAGAATAATGTAAAAAATTTAGTAAAATATGGCATGCTAATAAGACCTCCAAATGAAGAAAAAAAATTAAATGCAATTATTGTATCAAAAAATTGCCATGTTTCTTTATTTTGCTTTGTTAAGAAAAGTCATGAAAGTAAAAATGGTTATGCTCCTTCTCATTTCTAGAAAGAATACCATTAAAATAAAATGAGAAACATGTCTGCTTCATCTTATATGTGCAATTATACTCATAATGAGAACTTTGGAGAAAATGTTTATTACACTAATACTGAAGGACCCAAAATGATTTGGGTACCTAAATTTAAGATCTAAATTTATAATGCAGGCATGATTTATAGTATTGAGTGTTAAGCGATAACTTGATAAAGGATGTTTAAAGCATATGGCTAGATATAAATCTCTTTTCTCTTCCTTTACTCCTAAAATGAGAGGATTTGTCACTTATGGTGATACAAAGAAAGAAAGGATCATTGGTACAAATACAATTGGTAGGTTTCCCAATCCAACAATTAGGAAAGTTCTTTTAGTTGATGGTTTAAAGCGTAATATTTTAAGTATTATCCAATTATGGGACAAAGGTAATAATGTGACTTTTGATTCTTCTTAATGCAGGGTTATAAAATCTAAGTCAAATCAAACCCTCTTTACTAGTTCAAGAAGTATAAATATCTACATTGTTAATTTGAATAAAATTTCTTCAAATGATGTTTGTATACTGATTAATGAGGATAAATCATGATTATGGAAAATGAGAGTAGCTCACATCCATATGGATTATTTGAAAAAATTGGTCTTCAAGGATTTAGTAATTAGTTTTCCAAACTTGCATTTCAAAAAGATTCAACTATGTGAAGCGTGTCGAAAAGGATAACATGCTAAATGCCTCATTTAAGTAGAAAAATATCATTTCTACAAATAGGATTTTACAACTATTGCATATGGATATTTTTGTCCCATACATAACCATTTGTTTTTATGGGAATTATTATGCCTTTATAGTGGTATATGTGGATCTATGTGGTTGTAGGTACAACTATTTGCAGATGTTCAGTAATTTTGATGATGACAACACTTTATGCCACAACATGGTGTGGATTATTCATTTATAAATAAAAAGTAATGATAAAGATGCTATATAAATATCAATATGTTTTTGTGAGATTAAGATGTAAAGCCAAAGGAAACACCTAAGGTCAAGCGACGTTTAGTGAAGTCTCGAATGATCTCATATCAAGCAACCTATGGTGATGATGTCTATCAAATAATATATATATATATATATATATATATATATATATATATATATATATATATATATATATATATATATATATATATATATACATTACCATAAGTAGTATAGTCCAATTATAGATGAAGTTCCAAATCTATGATGAATCAAACAAAGGAACTTAAAGCTTTAAAGTTGTGAAAGAGAGAAAGTGTGAAATCTTGCCTGGTCATGTCTCTGAGTGATCAGTGTATTGTAAAATTATAAGAGTATATCCAAAAATACTAAGTCGACTCAAACACACACACATAAATGTTTTGAAGCCTCTTAATTATTAATGAGGGCCTCTAATTGATTAGTGATCATGAATTTGAAAACCTTCCATGTTTAAACTACTTAATCAATTATATATATCTCATAATCGATTATGAGCGTTAAAAAACCCATGGATTATTTTTCTTTTTTATCTATATTTTTACTATATAAAAGAGGATTATCCTAATACCAGATCACACTAGAATTCATGTATTATACTACATTTTTCTTATTTTCTCTATTATCTCATTTTTATATTCTTTCACTAAAATTTCCTTAGTGCATTATGACTGAAAAATACTTTAGAATTTTTTTTCTTGTACTGATGTTCATGCTTAAGTGTTCTTCATCAAGAGTCTGATTCTCTTGTTTAATATCTCCGACTCTTGATATTGTCCTGGTAAAATTTTTGTTTGGTTATTGAGATTGTCATGGTAGAATCTCTGTTTAGGTATTGAGATTAATTTGGAATATCTCTGCTTGGTTCGTGAGCTTAGCCGTCAAAAGCTTCATTTGGTTCGGGGGATCAGTATGTGTAAAATCTCTCTTTTTTTGTAATAATGTTTGCATACACATCTATAAAAGCTCAAGACATTATTTTACTGGAACTCTCAAGAAAAAATTATTGGGGAGAGGAGTAGGCCAAGTGGTTTGGTTGAACCTCTATAAACCCTGGTGCAATCTCTCTATCCTTATCTCTTTTATTTCTACTGATTATTTTTATTTTTTTCTCTAATTCCTTCTTTCTATTTCCACTACTTTATCTCTGAACTAACATAAATTGTTTTCTCCAAAGTAAATAAATATTTTAAAATTAATCATGATTTTTTCACTTCACAACTCTCTCCCTTCTTGTGTTTGAAGTCACTTGTTCAACAATAAATGATTACTCTCTAGCTATACATGGAAATTAATCTTATCTTATAAAAGAGACATGTTTGATGCCTTTTTAAAAATCAGAAAAGGTTATCTAAAATGAAAAAGGTTTAAGCATTTCATCGATCCTAAGTAATCATAGCGGTGAATTCCAAAATGTGGAATTCAAAAACTTTTGTAATGAGAATGGCATTAAGTGTAATTTTCTAATCCACGAATTCTAAAACAAAATGGTGTAGTGTGTTTGACAAGTGACTTCAAGCACAAGAGATGGGGGGTGAAATGTTCTATTCAAAATTTGAGATTAATTTCGAGTTTTTGTTACTTAAGAAGCAGGTTGTGTTAGTATGTTTAAGGATCAGAATAAACAACAACGGAAAATAATGGCAGTAAAGTAAATAGCATAAATTAAAAGATAAAGGGTATAGAGATGGAAATAGAGAATTATCTAGGTTCGTCTGAATGTTGGCCTACTTTTGTCCCTAAGAGATCTTCCTGATATTTGACTATAAACTTGAGCTTTTACAATTTATGTCTACAAGCCTTTGATACAACACACATATAGAGATTTTACATTGTCTTATGCTCAACAAAAAGAAAGCTTTTCCACGAGCTGAGCTAACAAACTGATTAGAGATTTTACAGACTGATCTTAAAAACCAGACCGAACTTTTCTAGGCTAAGTTCTAGAGTCAAACAAAGATTTTAATAATGGTTAATCTAAAGATTCAAACTCAATTCTTCAAGAGTATTGTAATCTTGAAAATAACAACAATGGAAGCACATCAATACAAATCTTTCCTCACAAGAAGTTTTCACTCACAAGGCACTAAGGCAACTTTGGTGAAAAAGAAATATTTAGAGAGAGAGATAGAGAGATATGAGAAAATAAGTCTCTTATGAATGTGTTTTGATGAATACAAATTTATATAAGAAGGAAAGGATTCAACAATGTATTAAGTGTTTCAATACAAGTTTCAAGTCTATTAGCAAGGATGATTTGAAGATATGGTTTAACATAATTATTTTGATCAAGCTATGGAAATTGGAATTTAATCAAGATAAGATAAGGTACAATATGTTTTGATAATATAATCCTTAAATGCTCAAAGAAAATAATTTAAAACTTATTCTATGCATTTTTTTAAAATATAAAAAAATGGCATTGTTAAATTTTGAATATCTCTAAGTCCACAAAAGGCTAATTGATTAACCCCATAGCAAGGGAGACTGTAAGACCCACATATAATACATGTCTAGAATATACATATTATACGTGGTTGCAAATTTCATATTTGTTGAAACAATATTAATGTGGGTTTTTGTTATCGTATCCGCATGGATTGCTTCATATTACCGCCGTTCTACAGTTAGAATTATTTTAAACATAGAACATAAAAGATGGTTGTTTTGGTTTCGTAACGTAACGATCGCATAAAAAGTTATAAGCAACGGTAAAAGAGTTTCGGTTTTAAAACGAATGTCAAAAACATGTCAAGATTAGGGCTCGATAATCCATTTAATATGTATTTTCTTAATAAAGAATGTGAACTTATTAACAATAAATATAATCACATATCCTCTCAAGATGTTTCATCTCTAAAACATATTGTGAGTTTTATCATATTGATCCTTAGATGATCTCTCAACCTAACTATCAATATCATAACATTTAAGGATTGATATTAGTGAATATCAACTCACAAAACTATCTCTAAACTTTGTTTGTTGAAATATGAAAAACTAGGTCAATAGTTGAAACATATCTCTCAATAATGATCCAACACAAATATACCATAAAAACAAGTTTTTGCACCATATATTCATCATCAACTTGTTCACACACAAAATATCAAAAGAAATACATACAAAAGTAAGGATTATCTACCACTAATCTTGACACAAAAGTGACTTAGCTACCTATAACCATGGTAGCTTGCATCACAAGTTTCAGGAGGGGATGAATGAGCATCCACATCGAAGAATCGAACTCGGATGCGAATCCAGCTTCTATTTGTAAAATATCACCCTTTGGTGAAGAAATCTCAGAAAATCAGGTTGTGGTGTGTAAAAGTGGGTTATGATCCCCAAAAATGATGAAAAATACTTATATAATACATTCATAATCTGTCATGTTCGCACTCCGAACTGATTCTTCGCCTAGAGAACATCAATTTAGGCACCTGAAGTGCCTCTGAACAGTTAAACCTCCCCTGAGTAAAATCTGAAGTTCGTTGTGCTTTAGCTACTGCCTCAAGTCTGGGATGCTTCATTGGCTCTTCGCTGACGCGTTGCCACTTCAAACATTCACTGGCTTGTTCGCCCAGCGAACTTACAGCCCTTTAGCTACTGCCTAAAGTATGGGAGCATTCACTGGGACTTCGTCAATTGTTCGCAAACTAAACATTCACTAGCTTGTTTGCCCAACGAACTTACTGACATTCTTCTCTTCCTTTGGCTTCCTTGTCCAATTTCTTGTGTCTCACACTTTGATGATTTCATGCCTAATTTCTGCATAATAACACACAAATCAAAGGAACCAAAGGTATTTTTAAACAATTGAAGAATAACATGTTTTCATGTAGTAAATCCAACCAAACAACACAAAAGAGTTGAAAAATGCCAATAATAAATGATCAATTTAAAGCAAGATTGGCATCTAACAGTATTGAAATACATAAGTTCCTAGTGACACTTTGTACATACTACATGCCGAAAAAAAACAACTAACAGTGGCATAATATATACAAGATGCCCAAAAATGAAACTAAGAACTAGATCATTATGGAATGATCTTAAAATAATCATCTCCGCAGTGGAAAGTCATCCAAAAAGATAAGATAAGTAAGGACATCATGCTACTTTGTCCTTACCCTTCGCCGAATCGGAACCACCTAAAAATAATCAACAACATAGGGTGAGATAATAATCCCATTGGGTTCCATATCTTATGAGCTCTCTCAGCTTTACAAGGTTCTAACTATATATATACCAACTCAAGTCACAAAGGGGGATTAGACTTGAGTTCTCAAACTTTGCACTATATGGACACATGTTGCTTGAGTTTAACAAATCAAACCATCACTAATCGGAAACCATACAAAGGCATATTTCCCCGTCTGGTCCTACATCTAGGACTCTCGGCACGAGTCATGGATCCTTGTATCATACTTTGACATACGCATGGACTTTGAGTTCTAAGGGACTTCTCAAACTTAAGAATCGTCACTTCCTATGGGACTCTTAACCCATTTCAAGTCTCTACCCATATGGAACTCTAACCCATTTAGGGATCCATCGTCTTTGGGACTCAAACCCAAGTCAAAGTAATGGTGCGCTCTACATAAGCATCACTCTTGGGAAGACACAAACATGGGGTTGTTTCTGATTAAGTGATCAATAAGGATATCGTGATTATATTCGACCACCACAAGACAATCACATCACCTTAGCATTCACAACAACATCGCATGTTTCATATAATGCTCACCTCTCAACTAGACAACTACATGCCAAAGACATACACCTAGGCATCAATTGCACAAGCATTGCCATCTATGTTATTCACCATGTCCTAATCATCTTACTACTTCATTTCATTAATAGATATTAGGGTTTCCTCACCAATCCTTATGGTTCTCAATTATGTTATCATAATCACAAGAAACCAATCATACATGAAAAGCATGCACAATAATCGCAATTCATGGTAATTGACATAAACAAGAATAAGGCATGCATGTGAAACACCACAACAAGTAACCAAAAAAATTTATCAAAATCCTGTCTTGGTTTCCCGACGAGCAGCCAGCGAAGCGGGTTCAATTTTGGTTCGCCCGACGAACCCCAGGCGAGGTGCAGACAGAACCAAAACTGAATCATGGTCACCCGACGAGACATCAATGAGGTACCTTTCTTTCTGTTTGCCAAGGCTCTCCCGATGATGGTAGTAGAAAACAAGTTGCCTCGGGCTTACCAAAGCTCGCCCAGCGACCGCGTCGAATTTTGCAGAAATATCAGCAGAAAAAGACAACCATGGGGGGGGGGGGGGTCCCTAACACTCAAACATGTTTATTCCCAACAAAAATATCAACTCATAAGCATAACATTGCATCACAACAACATGAACAATAACCAATTCATTTGATTCTCAAGAATAATAGAAGAATCACATCACAACCAAAATCATCATTTCTATCTACAATCCCTAACTCTTACAATCTAATGTTTCTACCTAGAACCCACCTTGCATTGATGATGAACAAGTTATGGATAGTGAAGATGAGATGATGTTGATGAAGGATGATGAGAACTCCAAGTTTCTTCTTCTTCTCCCACTTCTAGGTTTTCTTCCTTCTTCTTTCTATCTCTTTCCTCTTTCTCTCTATTCTTCCTTTTTCCCACAAAGTTGGAATGATAAATGATACATAGAGATATCATTGGAAGGTTAGTAAGACCAATTAGCATGTGTGGCAAGGAAGTGGCATAAAACTTGTGGTATAAAATGACAAGTTTAGTAGTAACATAAATATTAAGTGGTACAATACTTAATATTTGTTCTACTAGAGAAACTGACTAATTATTAATGTTATAAAAAATGTCTCTATTGTACCAATTAATAAAATGTCAGTATTGAATAATATTAATTAAGTCAATCTGAGCTCACTAGTTACTCTAATTATCCCAACTGATAACTCTAAGAGCACATAGGAACTCAACTGATCTCAACTAATATTATTTAGAGCATTTTAGGAAATACAGAGTATTACATCCTCCCCCCTTGAATAAAAATTCGCCCTCGAATTTAAAGATTACCTGAAAAAGGTGAGGGTAAGCTTCCCGCATCTCTGAATCAAGTTCCCAAGTAGCATCACCCAGATGTGATATGCCCCACTGAACCTTAACAAGAGGAATCTCCTTGTTTCTCAACACTTTAGTTTCTCTTCCTACAGCAGAGCTAGGTTGAGGTTCAAAATTTAGGTATGCTTATATTTACAATAAACCTGGAAGTATTGGCTGAAGAGGATTAGGAATGAACATTCGGAGTTGAGACACGTAAAAAACATCATGCATCTCAGATAGAGAATGCGGTAAGGCTAATCTGTAAGCTACTTCATCAATCCTCTCTATAATCTGATATGGTCCCACGTATCTCATACTTAACTTCCGTGATTTAAACGATCTTTTTAATTCAATCTTGGAGTAACTTTCAAAAATACACGATCACCTTCCTCAAATTCCAACGGTCTCCTTCGGTTATCCGCGTAACTCTTCTGACGGTCTTGTGCCTTCTTTACCTTATCACGAATCATTCTTATCTTCTCCGTAGTTTCTTGAACAATTTCCGGTCCTAAAATCCGCTCTTCGCCAACCTCCGTCTAACACAAAGGTGTTCTACATTTCCTTCCATATAAAGCATCATAAGGAGCCATTCCGATACTTGCATCGTAACTATTGTTGTATGCAAATTCAATCAATGGTAAGAGCTCCTTCCAATTTCCTCCACTTTAGAGCACACAAGCTCTTAACATATCTTCAAAGGTCTGAATCGTCCTTTCCGTATGACCGTCCATCTGAGGATGATTCGACGTATTCAAACACAACTTAGATCCCATGGCTTACTGAAAAAATCTCCAAAATCTCGAAGTAAACTTTGGATCTCTATCAGACACAATACTAGAGGGGACACCATGTAGTTTCACAATTTTTGAAATGAACAACCGTGCAAGATGAACTACCTTATAAGTAGTTTTCACTGCTAAGATATGTGTAGACTTTTTCAATCGATCCACAATCACCCCAATAGAATCATAACCACCTTGTGTACAAGGTAACCCAACTGAAAAATCCATCTAAATGTTATCCCATTTCCACACCGAAATCTCTAAGGGTTGCAACAAACCACCTGGTCTCTTATGTTCAATCTTTACCTATTGGCATACTACACATTCAGACACATACTTCGCAATATACCTCTTCATCCTAGACCATCAATAATCCTTCTTCAAGTTCTGATACATCTTTGAAGCACCGAGATGTATAGTAAAAGCGC
Source organism: Lathyrus tuberosus (assembly GCA_022829125.1). Lineage (NCBI taxonomy): Eukaryota > Viridiplantae > Streptophyta > Magnoliopsida > Fabales > Fabaceae > Lathyrus > Lathyrus tuberosus. Next base: position 8,629,617 of record JALAZF010000236.1, on the reverse strand, counting down.
CTTTGTGAGCTTCTTCCAAAATCTCTCTTTTCAACTCTACATCATTCAGAACACAAATTCTTTGATTAAAAAGAACAACTCTATCTGTGGCATGTGTAAAACCTGGTTGAACCAACATCTCTTGCAACTTTGCATCTAGCATTTTCCCTTGTTGGATTTCTTCTCTTAAAGTGGAAGTAACATTCAAATTTCCCATTATCACACCACTATGAGTCCAAACAAATTAAAGATTAATATCTCAAAAATTTTCCAACAACGCACATTCTAACATCATCAACCCAGCTTTGTGCATCTCTTTCTGACTTAACGCATCTGCCACCTTATTTGCTTTACCTGGATGGTACCTCAGTTCAAAGTCAAAATCCTTTAAGTATTCCATCCATCTCCTTTGACGCGTGTTCAACTCCTTCTGATCAAACAAATATTTTAAACTCTTGTGATCACTAAACATCACAAAAGGCACTCCATACAAGTAATGACGCCACACCTTCAGTGTAAAAATAATAGCCGCTAACTCCAGATCACGAGTTGGATAGTTCTCTTCATGGACATTCAACTGACGGGAGGCAAAAGCTACAACCTGACCACTTTGCATTAACACTCCTCATAATCCCTTCTTAGAGGAATCACAAAATACTTCATACGGCTTACCAGGACCAGGAATAATCAAAACAGGAGCAGCCGTCAACCTTTCCTTCAAACTCATAAAAGTTTGTTCATAACTTGAATCCCAACTATAAGGAATCTCCTTTCGGGTAAGTCGAGTCATTGGTAAAGCCAATTGAGAAAAGCCTTTGATGAACCTCCTATAGTAACCTATCAATCCTAAGAAACTTCTAACTTTGGAAGCATTCTTCGATCTCTCCCAATTAATCACCGCTTCAAATTTTGATGGATCTACTGCTACACCTCCTTGAGATATTACATGACCAAGAAACTTAACTTTCGTCATCCAAAACTAACACTTGCTTAACTTGGCAAAAAGTTTTTTCTCTTGTAACACCGACAGAACAATCCTTAGATGCCCTCCGTGCTCTTGTGGAGTACGAGAATAAATAAGAATGTCATCAATAAAGATCACCATAATTTAGTCCAAGTAAGGTTGGAATATCCAATTCATGTAGTCCATGAAAATAGCTGGAGCATTTGTCACACCGAAAGGCATCACAAGAAATTCATAATGGCCATATCGGGTCCTAAATATGGTCTTTGGTACGTCAGAACTCTTTACACGGATTTGATGATATCCCGACCGTAAATCAATCTTCGAGAACACACAGGCTCCTTTCAATTGATCTAACAGGTCGTCTATCATAGATAGGGGTACTTGTTCTTGATGGTGACTTTATTCAACTGGCGGTAATTAATACATAAACGCATACTACCATCCTTCTTCTTTACTAGCAGTACTGGAGCTCCCCAGGGTGAGACACTAGGTCGAACGAAATGTTATGCCAACAACTCTTCCAATTTTTCCTTCAACTTTCTTAATTCAAGTGGTGTCATACGATATAGAGAAATGGATATTGGAGCCGTTCCATGTATCAGATCAATAGAGAATTTCACTTCCCTTTCCGGAGGAAGAGAATTGACATCATCGGGGAAAACTTCTAGAAACTCACACACTATAGGAATTTGTGAAACCTTCAGATTGTCACTTGTTTCCTTGGTGAAAACCAATAGATCAAAATTTTCCTTCTCAAACAAGAAATTAACCATGCCAACTGTACCTTCCAAAAGAGTAGTTAATACATCCTTTGGAGTAGCTTCACTAGACGAAATGATAATTAACTTTTCTTCACACCCAATAAACAAAAAATTAGCAGAGAGCCAATCCATCCCCAAGACTACATCAACTTTCTTAAGCGGCAAACAGATAAGGTCAATCTGGAAAACTCTACCATCCACCAATAGCGAACAATTTTCACAAATCAATGGTGTCTCAACAACATCATCCATGGCGGTAGTAACCGCCATGGGAGGAGAAAAAGAAATTGCTTGCAAGCCAAGTCGCTTCATGCATTGTATCGACACAAAAGAGTGTGTTGCCCCACAATCAAAAAATACAAAACAAGGATGTACATTTACGTAACACGTACCGACAATCAAAGCGTTGTTACCCTTAACCTTCTTTGCATCCAAAGTATACACTCGACCGATACTCTTCCCTTGCATCTGATTCTTATTTTGAGGACAACTAGTGGGATACCCGTGCGGATGCACGGGTTCCGCGACGGGCTTATGAAATTGGACCAATATATTTTGAAATGCCTAAATATAAATTTGCAAGTTTTAAAGGAGTGTGCAAAAAAATGTAATATGAAAGAGTGTTAAATCACAAAAGTTGAGATAGAGACAAAGTTAAATTATAAAGATAAAAATGTAAGGTATATGAGCCTACTTAAAAAATTTAAAAGGTATAATTGAGAATAAAATATTTAATATTACTTGAAAAAATAGTAATAGAAATAAAACTAAAAAAAAATAAAACCAAAAATAAATTAATACTAAGCATGAAAACCCAGAAATGCCCTTGGGAGACTTATTTGACAAACCTTGTTTCTCAAAAGGATGCAACTCGGTCTTCATTGTAACTTTTCTTACGCATGCAAAGGAGATGAAGCATTCTTTGAAAGACACAATGGCTGCCCACTTCAAATGTCACAGGCGAAGCAACGATGGCATTCCAACAAAGTCCCTCGCGATGACGCAGGCGGCGAAAGACACAATGGGTGCTCATTTTGTCTCTCCCTACACGAAATTGGACCGCAGATCACGGTAAGACTTTGATCAGAAGTTGTCAATGGTAAGGCATGGTGTTAGTTTTTGTAGAGTACAACAAAATTGAAAGAATATCTGGATTGGGTAGGTCAAATTTGTTAAACATCGTTCATTTAAGTTATATTTATACTATTGCATGCATAAGGGGTGTCGTTGGAATCCATGAGTTATGTGTTTTTGTTATTCTGTAAATACAATACAACGTTGGCTACTGAAGGGATGAAGAAACAGAAGGGCATTGTTATACACGATGCTAATAATCAGCCTTCGAATGGGAAGGGTAAAGCAAAAGCCATGCCAGTCGGGAAAGACATCAAGGGGAAAAGCAAGGTTGGGGTTGGCTTTGTGGAAGTGAAAATAGAGTCGGACTATATTTGTATATCGTCTGATAGCGATGGGTGAGTATTTACGATGGCAGCTTCACTGCAACTGATATATTGGTGCAGGTACAATACAGTTTGGTTCATATGGAGGTATTGGGATATTGATATGGGTTATTCTGAAATGCAGGGAGGTTACACCCATTTACTGTGAAGAGTCTGAAGAAAATTGGGTTCGCGTAGTGAAAGATGCGAAGGCCTTGAGTTCGAATGTATACGTAAGTAATATCTATTTTATGTTTGTTATTATGTAATGATTTCATGCATGAATTGATGTTATTTCCGTTGGCTTATTGGTTGTACAGTAAATACCACGACTGGTGATCAAGAGGTGCCTGCGCAAACGACAGGACTCTATCAACCTATATGATACAGATAGGTCATGCGCTTACTGCTGTGAATTGAAGAAGAGGTGTGGATAAATGGAGAAGTATCTCCTCGGTGGATGGTACGACTTTGTGAAAGATCGAGACATCCAGGATGGAGATGTGCTGCATTTCTGCATCAGACACCCACCAGCCAGTGAAATATTGGTGTATGTGAAGCGTGGGAATGTGAGGCGGTGAATTTTCTCACAGTGATGTTTGGAAATTTGTAGAGAAAGTGGGGTTGAAATGTGCCGCGGTGTGGTTCAAGAAGTGTGGGAATTAGGTGTAGTTTAAATTGTCTGGTGGTGTAGTTTTGTTTTGTCTCTGTCATGAGTTGTAATAGTTTTGTAACTTTTGTCAGTAACAATATGCAGCATATGTAGCTACTATGGTTTAGTTCTGTTTTATAAGACCCTGTAAAAGGATGTTATGTTTGACTGCTGCAATGGAAATATTGAGAATGCTTATGTTTGTGGAGTTTTATATTTCATGTTGTTGTTTCTGTCTTCATCCAACAGTTTTTCAAGTGTGGAAATATAATATGGTTCGTGTTTTTATTAGCAGTGATTGTGCCATGTATTTAAAACATAGTTGGGAAATCACATAGTATACGTGGAGAAAATAGAATTAATGCATGCTTTGTAGACCACACAATGAGCACACAAATACAACACAGGTGTAAAGCAAGTGAAATTACTTTAAAAGGACCACATTATTCCCTCACTTCACATGGGCACTGGCGCACTGCAGGAGAAAATATAAAATATTAATCATACTGTTGACATGTGATTTTGATAGGGTAGAGGAAACATTAGTTGAAGCAATAAATACCATCCACTCGTTAGTAAAAATAGCCACAACATACCTGCAACCACGTCTTCAAATTAATAATTCATAGAGTTCCAATGGAAAGGGTTGGTCCTCTGCTGCATAAAGAGGTGAATGACACAGTTGTAATAGCAAAGTTATCCTTCCAAGTAAGTATAACCATGTTGCTGTAAAACAGATGTGATTTGGGTTTTTGTCTGCGTTTTTCACTAAATATAGGCTGTTATATATTAAATTCATGAACTAAATCATAAGAAAGTTATGTGTGTAGGCCTTTCCTGAGATCGAGCCTGTATTCGTTCGAGCGTATCGGGGAGACTTAAGCAAAATGTGGACAGTACTGAACAACCAAGGTATTCATCATACTTCAGTATACAACAATAGGGAGGTTCAACCACTTATAATCAGTGGGTGGAAGGGTATTGAAGATTACTACTCACTACCAGCTAACGTCGTTGTTTGGTTCGGCTACTATGAGGACAATAACTTTGGGATATGTGGGTTTAAAGAGATTCATGCAAAATAGGAATTACCCAGGTTCCATAGTAGGTATCTGTATAACGAATCGATATATGCTTTTGACGTCGTGCTCCCACCACTGAGTGAGATCTCACCGAAATTAGTTGAGTTCTATTTTTTATGTTCAAATCAGTTGTGATATAGTTGCAAATTAGTTAAATAGCTGATAAATTGGGTGATCTTTTATACACATTCAGAAGCTACGCCAGATTTTGCCGGCGTTCTACAAAAATTCGGTTACGAAGATCTGCTGCTTTATGGGGACAACGGACGTTGTAAAATGCTGTCGATACTGAACATCGATGATGCATACCGCACCAAGTTAGGAAAAGACTGGGATGCATTCTGCGTGTTAAATAACTTCAAAGGTGGCGACCGCATACACTTCCGTTTGGATACAACTAATGAAAAAAAAGGGTGTCATGTGTATAAGATATGACACAGGTAAGCTTGCACTTGATATTAAAACTTTCTGTCTCTTTGTTGATATGCTTTACAAATTAATGTATGTTTCTGTATTATACTTATATACAGAAGTGCAAAATAGGTATGACTACAAGTAATGTAATTCTGTACTGTTTATACAGAAGGTGAAAATACAGTAGTCTTATGTGAATTAACAAAAAAACCTACGGATATCCCACAAAGTGAAACAAAAAACCTGACACCTAAACAACAATGTTAAAGTCGTCATATTAAGGTTACATACGGAGTTAAATTCATATAACTAAACATTGTTGAAAACCTCCTTGTAAACAACATTGGAAGTACATGATTTGGCGTTGTTGTTTTCATCGTGTATCAATACTTTGATACCCTTTTTGCTTGTAACCCTTGAAAGTACGACATAAATCTGGCCATGAGTAAAAACGTCTCGTGGAATATATAGCCCGACCCAATCCAATGACTGACCTTGTGATTTGTTAATCGTCATCGCGTAGGAGACAATGACGGGAAATTATCTCCGGCTTAGTTTGAAAGGCCAAGGAGACTGTGACGGGGACATATCCATCCTGGGAATGTATACGACGTTGCCATGGTGTTTTCCCCCCATGATATGTGCCTCAAGCACATGTGTAGCCATTTTGGTCACGATTAGGCGAGTACCATTGCACAGGCCTTCAGACTGATCGATGTTTCGCATCAACATAATGGGTGCCCCAACCTTAAGTTTGATATGATGGTTAGGCAAGCCAGAAGTTTTTAATGAGCTGAGAAACTCTGGTGTAAGAACATCTAGAACATCCCTGTCATGTATCTCCGATCGATCGACTGTATTACAGCTATAGTAATCCCTCAAGTCACCTGCATTTTCAACATGAGTCACCATATATCAAGAAAGGCATCACCAACTGTATTGTGTTAAGGAGCTTATCAAATAAAAAGTGAGAGTACCTGGCATAATCGACAACACATGATCGTTAATCTTGTCAACCATGTCTATTGTTGATGCCAATATAGCCCTGCTCTTTAGGTAGTTGAAGTCCGTATAATTAGCGAGAAAATCAGGATACGTACTCGTTATGACAGCAAGGATAGGATCATCAAAATCAGTGATAAGCATCTCAGGCGGGAACTCAATTTCAGCAGTCCCATCATTTGCTTCTCCGACCTTTCCTTCTCCAATTCTGAGTAGCCAATCGGAGAATTCCGCCATTTCTTTCCTGTCGTGTTCGGTGGGACCGCAATTAAGACGCATATTCTTAGTTAAGTTCAATACCTGTGCCGAATGCAATATGTAGAAAGAGTTGATTGTGGCATGTACAATGTCGGAACGACTACCCCTTGGTATTACCAGCAATATCTGTCTGAAATCCCCACCAAACACGACAACCTTCCCACCAAAGAGTTCTTCCGAGTTCCCATCAGTACTCATCATATCTTTTAATGTCTTGTCAAGTGCTTCGAAACACCATTTGTTAGCCATGGGCGCCTCGTCCCAAATGATTAGTTTTGTTTGTCGAAGTAGTTTCGCGGCCTCATCTTTGTGAGTGATATTGCAAGTAGAGTTGGACAAAGTAGGGACAGGTATTTTGAATCTTGAGTGAGCCGTTCTCCCACCCAGTAACAACAGCGATGCGATTTCGCTGGTGGCGACAGTTAAACAAATGTCGTGCTTAGATCTAATTGCACTTGCCATCGTCCGCCACATGTAAGTTTTCCCGGTTCCACCATACCCATGCAGGAAAAAAACTCCACCTTTCTGATTTGTTACGGCGGTCATAATCTTGTCATAGATTCCGTGCTGCTCGTCTAAAACAAATAAGAAAAGTATACGATCAAAGTAACGCCTAAGTATTAAATGAGGAATGGCATTCAGTTTCCTGGTAACTACCTGTAAGAGCCGAATGTAGTGATTGGAATTCATTTTTCATGGTTTGTATGTCGTAACTACGTTCTTCATATATGAGACGGTTCCCCAGCTGCTCCAACACATAACTGTCAGGGTATGGTATAGGTTTGAAGTCATGGAGGCTTTTTCGATTCTTTTGAAGGAGAGTCTCAATGTGATGCAATGTGAGATTTTGCAGCTCATGGTCATTCAATATTAGTTCTGTCAAAGCAAAATACCCCATAGGTCAGTATGGACAGACTATTCGAATGCATAGCACCTAGCCATGCAGTATGGCCTTAATTGAAGGATTGTAAAGTTTTGCCACTTAAAACCCATATTAGAAAGGTAAATGCTAAAGTAATTGAAATGGATGAAATCTAAGACCTTACCTGTGTTATTAACCAAGAGCCTCTATTGGTGCAACAAACCTTCAGACAGTAAAGGCCATGTATGTGTCCACACATACGCCGGGCGATTGACGGTGCCGGACATAAGCATAACAACGAAAAGCTTGCGTAGGAAATGACCGGACCCCCACTCGATTGCCTCTTTAATGGCTCCAATGTATTCCCTGTCGTCTTCGAGGAAACCCATAGCAAAACATGCATCTCTAAAGGAATCACACTGTCTATCGCCGACCTTGCGAATATCCTCATAGCACGTGGATCCTTTCACGACAGTCAGCATCATACGTAGATAAAACAACTCGCCAGTAGACGGTGGTACCCAAATTAATCGGCCAATTGTATACCCCTTTTTCCGAGGCTTCCACAATCTATTTCTTTTTTGGTAAACAAACCGTGTGACAAATTAACCATAAGTTAATTCTCTGGCTTCTTCGTAAGTCTGGTTGGCAATTAGCCACGACGAAAACATAGTCTCCGTTATGCTCGCCTTCTCGAATATATTCTCCATCCGGTCATGATCGGTGTAGTAGACAGGTTTGTCACCTATAAGATGGAAAAACATGCGTTCCACAACGAGTTTACGGCCATGAATATTGTAAGAGAAGATTCTCCAACTCGCCTCACACGGAGAGACGTATCTACAGTCAAGATATTGTTGAATTTCGTCTACGGGTTTGACACTATTCGAGGAAGGATGAGACCTATGTACAATAGAAGCTGCAATTCTATCTTGGCCTTTGTGTATATATTTGAAAAGATACTTAATTGAAGTACTTTGATTACACAATTCCATGTTAATATGGGCTTGGTACTTCAAGAGTAGTTTTGTGTTGTACGGGACGACATGCCTATTGTCCAGAGGGATGTCGTTCTTATGTATGACATGCGTAGTTGATCGTCGTCTGTATAGAGGGTAGCCATCAACATCAACAATGGTATTCTCAATGAACTTTTTTGGAAAGAATTTTGTGCACTTTCTGTTCTTCATACACGGTGATGATTGCCTAGCCATACTACAAGGTCCATGCACCATATGCGACTTGACCAAGTTGTACAACGTAGGATGAATGTCCGGGTCAGGTATCTCGGCGGAAATAATTCTGTCAATATCATTGGGGGTGGGGTATTTACTCTGAGGATGCAAGAAGATAATAATGTGAGCGTGAGGTAGACCTCTTTTCTGGAATTCAATGGTGTACATAACTGTTGAATGGAATAACACAGAAGTCAGCATAAGCATAATAGTTGTACGCAATATAAGTGAACATAAAATAGAGGTAGAGTTCCAAACCTAGACTTACATGCCAAAACGCGTCCTAGGACATGTCTCTTTGTTATGTCACGCATAAGTTCGTCGAACTTAATTTTGAAGACCTTTGCTACAATATCCGGACGATCAATAGCACTTAAATTGTTGCTATGCAGCAGACGTTTTATTTCAGGCCATGCGGGGTTGCAGGTAAATGTTATAAACAGGTCAGGGAAGCCAAGTTTACTTGAAATCGCCATTCCATCAAAATAGAGCTGGTCCATGTATCGTTTGCTTCCGACAAAGGTCGAAGGCAAAACAACACGCTTTCCCTGTTTAGTACTTTGATTAGAAGTACCTGCAGCGTTTTCCTGCTGTAAGTTGCTATATTTACCGACCCTTAATTTAGATTGATTTTTCCGCAACCAGTTTAGACGCTCGAATTCCATCATAGTATAACCGTCAACCAGGAACTGTTGGAAAAGGCGCCGTGAATGAAGTAAAGTCTTAGGTTTGGAGACGCGCTCATGTAGACGGAAGCACAACCAATCCTTGATTGTTTAACGATTTTTGTTTGTGACCTGTCTTTGGTGACTATATTTGTGAAGAATATTATCTCTGTAACCGTCTTCGCCATATACAAAAATGAGTGGGTATTGGTATCCAAGGTATGCCGGATGGAATTCATCAATTCGTTGTAACCCTCCATCGCGTGGGTAGACTATTATGTCCCTTTTTCCTGCAGAATCAATATCGCCGACAATGAGAGCAGCAACTTCCGCAATAGTTGGCATATTATAGACACGTCCGTCGCGGGGTCTACTGGATATCAATTTCAACTTCAAGTCTAGAAAAGAATTATCCCTCAACAGATCCCTAGCATTTCTAAACGCTTTGGCATGAACATTGACAGAATCCAACATCACCTTCAAGTCCCTGACCAATTCCCTCTCAAGTTTTTTGTTGTCCCTACAATAAACAGCAAGAACATATATTAGTCCACATACGATTTTAATTTCAAAGAGATTGACAGACACTTAGTTGTACATATGAGAAAAGAGAGTTGAGCTACCTGAAACAATCCATCCTGTTTTCAACCTCATTGTCCGTATCGAAGATGTATAGCTGAGCATATTGCAGAGGTTGACCAATTTCGGGAAGCATAGTACCTATCCGGTGACACACCTGACCATGTAGTCGTAAAGTTGGAGGACCGTTCCCTCTCCGTGATGCTGTGTCAAATTTCATCCCAGGAGAAGTGAAAGAGAACATAGCGTTGTATGTTCGTATGTTGGCCTGGAAGTTTTTACTACAGGGGGAATTTCCATCGAAAAGGAGCTTAGCTAATAAAGGTGGCGGCTGCCGCATCAGTGGTAGCACGACTCTACCAGGCTTACAGCAAATGTGAAACTTAGGTGCAGTTGTGTGTCTATGTTTGGATTTACGTTCCTGGTACCACATACATGCCTTGCAATGCTGGCATTCCCAAGTAGGAGCTCCGATATCGAAGTATTCTGTGCATGTAACAATTAGATGTCCATAATACGCGACTAAGAAACAAATGGAAATTATGTTTGTTAAATTGGTAAAGAAATTACCTTGTAGGTGATCTTCGACATCTTCAACACTAGATTCAATGTCAGAGTCTGAAGAATCTGCAACTGTATGATCAGAATCTGAATCAGAGTTTTCCTCAGAAGATGAATGTGTAGGTGCGTTGCGTTGTGGAGTTCCAGAAGCAGAACCATTACATGGTGAATGTGCATTACTTCCGACAGGAGGCAGGATTTGGCGGAGGACCATCCGCGAGGAGTCACAGGGCATGAATGAGGGTGGTGGGGAAGTATAGCTTGTAGATACAAAAGTGCCTATGTTGGTTGATGAGGACGCATCCAAGGGAGAATTAATGCCTCTTACTGACATAGGCACGACAGAATTTAACATGGGAAATAGATTTATGCCAGAACTAATATCGATTCGTCTACGCTTCGGAGGAGCAGTAGGAAGATTGTGCTGAATAGACGGTCCAGTGTGTGTCGTATCATCGACATTACTGTGGGGGGATGTACGTTGAGTTTGGGAGTGTTTTGTATTAGGAAGCAAAGGTGTTGATGGTGAAGCAACATTGTTCTCCTTGTTGGGACGAAAATTATGTTGTCTCTTGTTACTCAAGAATAATTTTCTTTTCTGTCTTGCAATAATGGCAGGCGTATGACTGTTACCATCCATGGGAAGGCTGTGGCAAAAATTTGGACGTGCAAAATGAATACCTAGTAAGATTTGGCACCATTAACTTTGATGGAGAAAGTCTGAAATCGTAAGCAATCTAATGAGTAGTGGGACCGAAGAAATACAGGTTGCTTGCTTTGCTGAGGTGATGATGGGTTGGCATTGTGTTGTAATTCATTTCCCACTAAAAATTTGAAATTTTAAAAACCCCTCCAAATAGATGCAGCAACCCACTAATATTTTAATGCCAACTCTGTACTGTTCTTTTTATTGTTATTATAATATGCTGGGAAGGCAAGTAGGAATTATCATTAAGTTTGTACTTGTTTTCTAACAATAAGCAGGAAGGAATGGCGACATGACATATGACATAGGTGGTGCTTGAGTGCTTTGCAGTGCTACCTACTGAGCAGATGTGTTTAGCTACTGGACAATGTACAAAAGTTGGTAGGATCAATATTTTAATATTATTGTAACATGGTTAGTAGGACATACATGGTTTTCTGCTGTTTATCTACAAAAGCTGTGCTGATATTGGCAAGTAAACGACTGAAGTGGTAAATATAATGCTAATGGCATGACTTAGTAAGGGGTGGCTGCCAATGCTTTTCTGTCTCGTTAATAGTAAAATGTATAGCATTAGCTTATGTTTATCCGTTATGTTTCATATGTTCTAATACAAATGCATTGAAGTTGTAGATTAGGGGGCTTGTATCAATCTACCTTAACAATACAGATCAAAATATCTTGAATGACAAAACAGATCACATTAATAAAATACAACATATATTACAACATATGTTAACAATAGAGGTCAACATGTATTACAACATATATTCAGTTGTCCTATTGTTGTAGTGATTTGATCAAACAAAGATCAAAAAACTTCAAAACATATACACTAATGTGTTGTATTAAATAGACACGGTAGGAGTGGCAAGTGAAACTTCAAAAAAGAGTCCAATAACATGTAAACTGTCCCGGTAGTGGTCGACGGTCAAACTTGTTTTTTACCCCGCTTGTTAAGTTTCTTGGCTTTTGTGGACGAAAGGCCCCCATCTGGTTCAGTTTTGATCGACGGTTCATCGGCTGGTTCCGTAGACATCCGCTTAGCATTGGCCTTAAGGGTTGAAGGATCAGGAGTGTGGGTGGATGTGATTTCACCATCTTGAATTTGACAACAACACAGAAAGGATTACAATTGCAGGCTGTGGTAAATACTCCCAGTAAATTTAGGAATGACATATAAGAACAGATTACCGTAGGAGGAGTTAGTTTTACAAACGGTACATCCTCACCAACACTCTCCACAACCTGTGTAAATCATAATGCATTGGCATATTGTTAGAGTCATTAGTTGATATTTCCCTATGGTTCGCGTAAGCCATCATTCGTAAAGGAATCGTTATAAAGGACAATTAAGCTACCTGTATTGAATTAGAGAAGGCCTCAACAAAGTGGTCGCTGTCTTGAATGAGCTTGTCATCCTGCCATTGGTAAAATACTGTTAGACCAAAATTTGAACAAAACATTTGTGATAGATAAAATACGAAATTTTACACAATAGTAACCTGAGTAATTGTAAGCGGTCCTTCAAGTTTGTTGATCAGCTGGGCATCGTCAAGATAGTGGATGACGGAGCAACTCTTAAACCGAGGATTCCATTTCACCTTGAATGCCAACTTCTTTCCCAACATTTTATCAAGAGCTAGTGGGAACTCAAGCGGGTCAGTGATTCCGGCTTGTTTGCATCCACGTTTAAACCCAATAATACGGATGTAATTTGAATTGGATAACAGAAATAGTTAGAAATGTTGTTGATTATAGTTTTCACTCACCTTAATCATTGTGGCTCGTAAGTCAGCAGCAGATGTTGCCAAAAGCTGTGCTGCAATTTCATCCCAGAAAACAAATATTGCCGAGCATCCCTCATGAACCGCAAACACCTCTATTTTATACCTATAGATGCAACCAAATTCAGACATGGCAAACGTAAGTTTCTATACAACACTACGGACGATAAAGATTATAAAAGGTCAACCTCCATATTTCTGCCTCAGTGCGGTGGCCATCTCTGCAGACAAAAGGAGGCATGGAGCCCTTGGCAACTTGAGGACATTGGTGGCAAGCTCTGTAGCACCACCAATTTGGCGAAGCGATAAGTTTGTCAGTTGTTGCTGTCGCTCCCGGGATTTTCATCCAAGTACAAACGCGAAAGTGGCACCGAAACAGAGTCGCCAGCAATGTGTATTTATCCCAAGAGAGGGAAAGGAAACACTGCGTAAACCTGAGAGAAAGGAAAAGCATGGTCTTACGACCAAGAGAACTGGGTTCGGAAGTCGGTTACGCACGGGGAAGGTATTAGCACCCCCACGCGTCCATCGTACCCGATGGGATCCACGCTTGCTGTTTCGATCAAAGGGTGTAAAGAAAGGATACTGGAAAAGGAACTGAAAGAAAGAAAGGAGAAAGAAAAGAAAAGGAACGGGAAACAAATGTAGGGAAAATAAAAGAAGTGCTCGCATGGGCCCTACCCCACTGCCTACGTATCTCATCGGGAGCATGAGAATCAGAGCGACGTAGTTCCCCTCACTAGGGAAAGTTGTTTGTGTTTTTTAGAGAACGGCTTACGTTCTAGCTCAGGTGGTGCAGGCTCGCTGGTCCGAGTGCGTTACCATCTTGCAAGAGAACGAGTAGAAGCATGTTCGTACGCTGAGAGTGAGTGAGGTGAGAAAAGAATTCCCGAAGGAAAGACGTTATTGTTTGTTTTTGTCTTTTAAGAAGTTTTGTTATTTGTTTGCATATGATAGTGTATCTAAATCTTAGTCATTGGAGTGTGTACATTCTCACACTCCAAGATGGAATGAGGAAGAAAGTACACTAAGCATGAAGAAGACCCCCACACTTATTTCCAATTATTAAGGTTCAAACACACTAGCATACTTGTGTTTATTAAGTGTTTTTGTTGATTATGAAATGAAGAAGTGTTTTTCTTTATTTGTATTTTCAACAAGTATTGCATTTAAGTCCCTCCTACAAGATCAAATATGTAACACATTGACCCAAGATGGGCCATATGCTACACATTCTAAGATTATAAGAGAAGACCCCTTATAATCTTTTCTTTATATGAAAGGCCTAAATGCAATAAGTGCCTACCTTTATTAGATATTTTGAATTTTCTTTGAGATGAGAAGAAGAAAGACTCAAGAGAGGAGAAAGGTAAAAATCTATGTGAACTAAGACTCAATCCTAACTGAAGATTAAAGGGAGTGATCCTAAAGGTTTGTGAGGTTTCAACCTAAAGTCTAAAGAAAGAAAGAATTAAACAATTCACTTCTAAAGTAGAAGATGAATTGTAATTCAAAAAGGGAAAGTAATGAGTTATTAAAAGAAAGCACATAAGTGCTTAACAAAACATAAAATGGAATTGTAAAAGAGAAAGGATAGAAGTTGAATGTGGATTCCTTATCCACACTCAATTGAAACTTACCAAAGCCCCTACATGGTTAGTAAACATGTATAAGAAGTATAAGAAGTAAAAGAACATGTAATGCATCATAAAACTCAAAAGAATTAAATGAGAAACCAAATCCTAGAGCCACAACCAGAATGTACATCATATGGGAACAAATGGTCATTATCAATCAAACTCAAGTGGATAGGCAACAAACATCCTCCATGACATTAGAACATGATATCATAAGAAAAGGAAGAATGAAAGATGAAAGAGAAAAGAAGAAATATGCACAAATGGAACATGTAATCCATGGATCAGAATTGAAATGAAATGAAAAATGATTCACAAACATCTCACAAGTATTCATGCATGACACATCAAAGCATTTAAGAAGTAATAGAAGAAGTAGAATTGAAATGGAAGTTCAAAAGAAAACACAAGTACAAACACCACATGTTAAAGGTGCACAAGGTTTAAATGAAAGTCAACATGCAAGGATGACATATAATATGTACCAATGACCTATAATGTCAAGTGAATGGTTCACCAAATATGCAAATGATCATGCCATTATGTACAAAAGAAAACATGCAAACATGCACAAAAGATTACAATGATATAACATGTCATAATGCTTTAAATGAAATGCATCAAGAAAAAATCAAATGGCCTCATTAAAATTATGAAAACATGGTATTGGAGTTCACTAATCAGAGATGAATCACATATCAAAGTAGCATGCAAGGAACCAAGGCAAAATGATGTCAAACAATGCACTTAGGTCACATAGACATATCATACAAAGTAGCACAAAAGTGAACACCAAACATGCCATAAAACTGACCTAAAAAATCAAATAAAAATCACTTAACATACCTCAAGATGATAATGACTCAATGCAAAAAGAAGAGCATCAAAACAATTTTTAATGATCAAGAACAAAATTAAACAAGATCATGTACCATATTAAGAATGCACATCAAAGAAATTCAAAGAAAAATATAGAACAGGGGTAAAAAGGTCATAAAATCAGAAAATAAAATCATCAAAAATTTTCTAAATGTTTTAATGATACTCATGAATTTTTTTGGAATTTTATGATGCTATTTAGTATTTTTAAAAATTAAAAAGCAAACGTGTATGAAAAATAAAAAAAATAAAATGAAATACAAAGGGAAGGGGAGGTGTGAACATAGCAATCATGCAGTTCAAATTAATTGGGCTTGAAAACATGGGGGTGTGGGTAGCAATCTGATTAGGTCCAATAAGTGCGCATAACACCCTAACTATCATGGAATTCAGTCAAACCAAGTCAAAACCATACAAGCCGTTGGATCAAGTCATAGTCAAGCTATAGTCAAAGTAATTAAGATCAACGCGCACACTTGAATGTCCATACACACTACCATGTACCATACCACACAATGTTTAAATGAAATCAGAAATAAAAACACGTGACATGCACGCCTATTTTAATGCGCTGTCACGTTTTTCACCACACGATGGGAACACATCAACGGCTACGATTAAAACTGCAAACAAGACCCTAGAACAAATATCACCGGCCGGAGATGACCTCCGGTCACCTTCTCCGGCCAACAAACACCACCTGCAAACTCACATGTTCACCAAAACACACAATACACATACCAAAATGAAGCTGAGATAATGGAGATCAATGATACGCAATTATTTTTCACACAACAAGCATGCACACAAAGAACAGAGAGGATCAAACCAAGCCCTAACTTTTGGATCTAAGCCTCTACAAGGCCTATCAACTAGCCGGAGTAAGCAGAGCTTCTATCAAGCTTAAATTAACAAAAACAAGCTAAAATTAATGAAAATCAACTGAAGAAAAGTTGAATGATGAAACCTGAAAATGTGGAGCAATTGGAGATGTTGAGAAAAACCAGAGGAAAGCTTGATATGTTGAGCTTCTAGATCTTCAAACTTAGCAAAATAAATGCTATGGATTCGTAAATAGATGAAGGATGTTGAAGCTTGTAATGATGCTGAACTTGCAGAAATGGAGTTGTTCTTGTTGCTCTTGATTCAACCACACCAAGCAATGATCAATGGAAGCACAATGGAGTTGAAATCGTGGAGAAGAAGATGAGCAAAATCAGAGAGAGTGAGAGGAGAATTCTGAAGTGAATGTGAGAAAATGAGTGTTGTCTCAGAAATGTGAGTGAAATTTGGTTTTATAGTGTGTGTTAGAAATGAACCAGAGGTGGTTAAGTGAGTGAGTCAACTGAGTCCAAGTTGAGTTAACTGAGCTGCCTCTAACTAACTGAGCCAAGTTAGTTAGGGCGAGTCAGCTGTGGGTGTACTATAGTGGTGGAGGTCCATGGTGTTATGGTGGAAGTGAAAATGAACTGACATTGCACGGCTGTCTCACCAAACTTGTTCAGCAAGTTGCTTTTTTCTATTTTCGTGCATGGCACGTGCTCATGTGCATGGACATGTGATGAGTGTTTGGTTAAATGAAGAAAAAGTTGGAGGGTGAGCAATGCACGAGCAAGCTGAGACAACAACAACAACATTCATTTTTTCTGGTTTTTTAAGACAGTTTGGAAATAATGAAAACATGGATGTTTAATGGTGATTTTCTCTTGGCATTGTGGGTGATTTGGTGTGTTTTTTGGAGTCATTGGAAAGAGGGCACATAGTGCTACAAGTTTGGTGTGAAAAAGGAATTGAAATGATACCTCAAACATGCTCCAAAATGACTATAAACTTAAGCACACAAGATTGGCTGATGGGCGCACCAGGTGGTCGATTGGCAAGGCTGGCATGGCACGAAATTTCAACATAACCACCCTAACTTGAGACCAATATTTCTCCCTCATAACTTGATCAAATGGAATTTTGTCCAACATGAAACTTGAAGAAGACATTACAGGGAACATTTTTGATGTTGACAAGTTTTGAAAATGAAGCCTCTAACCATGAGAAAAATAGGTGTACATTTGGCCCACCAACTGTTTGTTAAAATGACTGCGCGCGTGCCCTGAAAATCTTGGTCATGACCTAGTTTTGAACCTACTTTGCTCAAACTTTGATCAATCATATCTCACTCAATTTTTATCCAATGGAGATGTTCCACACATGGATTTGAAGCTTAAAACAAGATCTTTTGTTGTGGCCGAGTGGAATTTTCATTTGGTGCTTCAATTTTAAATGGCCTTGGTTCAAACTCTGATGCAAAATGGCCAAAACTTGCTATTTTTAGTAACCCTTCCTCTTCCAAAAATGGCAACTTTCCACCTCTTGATTTTTTCATGATTCCTTTGGAGTTTCTTGACCAAATTTTGTACATTGGACATATGTAACATGAATTTCATGATTTTGGGCTCAAAAAGTCAAGAGTTGACTTTTTCCTCTGATTATTTGACTTGGCCCCAAATTTCCTGATTTTTGATCTTTCTTCCAATTGAATCACCTCCAAAACCAATTGAGGGGCAATTCTCCATACACATACACTTAAGGACATGTAGAATACCATGATATCAAGTTTTGTCCAAAAAATCAAAGATAACCTGATTTTACTGTAAACCCTAATTTTGACCCCCTCTGGTTAGGAGGAAATTGCACATCTTCCAAGTCCAAATTCCTCAGAGTATGTTGTGTATCCTCTTAAAGGATGATGAGAAATGCCACTTGAGGATGATTTTGGATCAATGAGCTATCTCTTTTGAGGATTTTCCTTCAATTTTTGGACTTCTTGCATAGTGTAGGATGTAATGCTTCAATCTCCTATTGAATCTCACCTTCTTGAGGTTGTGGAAGATCAATTGGGATAGTATGAGACATGAGAGACCTCTTGGCTTGCCTAGAGCCAACTTGATTGACCTTTTGTGCTCTGAAGGATCCATTGATTGTCCACCTTCCACCTGATCACATGCCCTGATGGTAAGAAGGATGCTATGCTTCATTTTTCTATGTTAAATGCAATGTAATGTTAATGAGGTGGATATGATATGATAAATGATAATGCCATGCTATGATGGCAAAGAGGGAGAGCAAATTTTGGGGTATTACAGCTGCCCCTATTCAAGCGCTGTAGACCTGAATGCCTGAAAGCAATTGCTTTCGGACTTTCAAGGTATATAGTGATTGAATACCAAATATAACCAAAAATTTGCTCTGGATGATGAGGAAGAAACTTCCACGACATTGCTGGCTTGAATCTTCAATGAAACATTGTCGGAGAAAACTGTCTTTTGAACGACGCCAGACGACTACTGGCTTGCCACACTGCTGGTGGACTTTAATAATGTCTTTTATGCAATTCCAGACGACTACTGGCCTGCCACGCTACTGGTGGACTTTGATAACGTCTTTTGAACGACGCCAGATGACTACTGGCTTGCCACGCTACTGGTGGACTTTAATAATGTCTTTTATGCAATTCCAGACGACTACTGGCCTGCCACGCTACTGGTGGACTTTGCAGCTTCGTGCCACCCGAAGACGGACTTTTGCCAATCCACTGTTGGACTTTTGCCACCCGAAGATGGACTTTTGCCAATCCACTGTTGGACTTTTAGAATATGCCACCCTTAGATGGACCTTTCGCCAATCCACTGTTGGACTTTTGCCACCCGAAGACGGACTTTTGCCAATCCACTGTTGGACTTTTAGAATATGCCACCCTTAGATGGACCTTTCGCCAATCCACTGTTGGACTTTTAGCTGCTTTGCCACCCGAAGATGGACTTTTGCCAATCCACTGTTGGACTTTTGCCACCCGAAGACGGACTTTTGCCAATCCACTGTTGGACTTTTAGAATATGCCACCCTTAGATGGACCTTTCGCCAATCCACTGTTGGACTTTTAGCTGCTTTGCCACCCGAAGATGGACTTTTGCCAATCCACTGTTGGACTTTTGCCACCCGAAGACGGACTTTTGCCAATCCACTGTTGGACTTTTGCCACCCGAAGACGGACTTTTGCCAATCCACTGTTGGACTTTGCTAACGTCTTTTAACAATGCCAGACGACTACTGGCTTGCCACACTACGGGTGGACTTTCGCAAAATTCCAATACTGGATTACACTCTGCATCCGTGTCAGACATCTCTGCCGACTTTGCTGAGGAACAAAGACCAATGATTTGACTTTGGAGACTCCTGAAAGGATAACCTCTCCACTGGAGAACGAATGAATAATCCGTCTGCTTCGAATTGTCAAGCTTGCCAAAAATAAATTGGACTTGAAGAATAATAAATCTGCCAGGAATCACTTCATCTGTTGGGGGAATGAATTCTGGTCACAGCGATTCCGCTGGGGATGAGAATTTCTTTGTATGGCATCTTTCTAGGGGAGAGAAGTCATAAAAACTCTGCTTGGGGATCTGTCCAATCCAAGACCCTTTGTAGGGGTTATCCACCTTCTGACCCGGCTGGGGAAAGGCTGTACCATCCTTGTTGAGGAATAGATTATGTCGATCTGATAAACCTCTGCGGGGAGAACAACAACTCAGCTGGGAGTTGCTGACAAGATTCGATGCTGACCTCTGTGGGGATACCATGACCAGAGATACGATCTTGCTGGGTATCAGGGCTACTCTGCCAGGGATATGCAAATTCTGGTTAGAACATTCCACTGCAACTTGCTAGGAAAGAGTCCTTAGAGATCTGTTGGGGAAACCCAAAGCAAATCCACAGTATTCTGCTGAAGAATATGACTGTCAAGCTTAGGATAAGTACCACAATGCCCCATGTTAGGCGAGCTTCCCTTTAGACAATTCCGTTAGGGATGACGAGTTTATAACAAACTCTGCTGGCGGAAACTGCTTTAAAACGTCTCGTGCTGGGGAATGCCTTTTGAGAGGATTTTACAGAAGACCAACTGTCCTCAAACTCTACTGGGGATGATCAACACTTCATGCTGGGGAAACAATCATGCCCCATGCTTGGACAAAACAACAATTCGAAAGCTTTTTATTGAACAAAGCAATAAAACAAAAATAGAAAGCTTTTTATTGAAATTCAATTTATTGACTGAGAGCCCAGAATAGGCAATTACATCTGGAAGCAATCCCTGGAAAGAGGTGATCGCTGAAAATTGAGAAAAGAAACTATCCTAATGGCAATGTGAAAACGGAATTCCACTGAGTTTCCATTCTGTTATGACCAGTATGTCTTCAAAACTCCCCGACCTTGCCTTCTGAGGAATGATCAGACCGATTCCTATCCTTCAGAACGTCAGTTGTTCAAACGGTAATGGGGGATAGATAACTCAGACCATAGTCATTCGCTTAAATCCCTCTTTTGTGTGGACCGCCCTTTCAGGTTTTCGATCCACCAGGATACCCTTTTTTGCCTAAGTTTCCCTTTCGGGTTTTCAACTTACCGGGTGTACAAATTTTTCAATTATATCCCTAATTTTTGCCCGAACCTTATTCTGTTTTTGGTTCGCCGGGATGCCCTTTTTTGCCTGGATTTTTTTTTTTTTTTTATTATCCAGCGGGTTTATTCATGCGAAGTATTTTTTGACTACGTCCGAGTTGACAGGGGATGAAAAGTCTTCGCCATCCATGGTTGTAAGCAATAAAGCTCTGCCCGAAAAGACCTTTTTAACCACGAATGGACCTTCATAGTTAGGAGTCCACTTGCCCCTGTGATCTGTATTGGGAGGAAGGATCCTTTTGAGTACCACATCTCCGACTTTGTAAACCCGAGGACGCACCTTTTGGTCAAATGCCTGCTTCATTCTGCGCTGATATAGTTGCCCATGACATACAGCTGCCAATCGCTTTTCCTCAATAAGGCTCAGCTGATCAAATCTGGCTCGTACCCATTCAGCTTCATCTAGCTTAACATCCATCATAACTCTGAGGGACGGAATCTCTACTTCAACCGGTAGCACTGCCTCCATACCATATACAAGTGAGAATGGGGTTACCCCAGTAGACGTGCGTACCGACGTTCGATACCCATGCAAAGCAAATGGTAACATCTCATGCCAATCTTTGTACGTGACAACCATCTTCTGCACAATCTTCTTGATATTTTTGTTGGCCGCTTCGACCGCGCCATTCATCTTTGGGCGGTACGGAGAAGAATTGTGATGTTCGATTTTGAAGTCCCGGCATAACTCAGCCATCATCTTATTGTTCAAATTAGAACCATTATCAGTAATGATTCTTTCGGGAACTCCATATCGGCAAATGATATCCCGTTTTAAGAAACGAGCGACCACTTGTTTTGTAACATTGGCATAGGATGCGGCTTCAACCCATTTGGTGAAGTAATCAATTGCCACCAAGATGAAACGATGACCATTGGAAGCTGTAGGCTCAATCTTTCCGATCATATCAATGCCCCACATGGCAAACGGCCAAGGCGACGACATGATACTCAACGGATTTGGAGGCACATGCACCTTGTCTGCATAGATCTGGCATTTATGGCATTTGCGGGCATATTTGCAACAATCTGACTCCATAGTCAACCAATAATATCCCGATCTTAACAACTTTTTAGCCATTGCATGTCCTCCGGCATGGGTACCGAAAGAGCCTTCGTGCACTTCAATCATCAACAAGTCTGCTTCATGTCTATCCACACATCTAAGCAGGACCGTGTCAAAATTTCTTTTATACAGCACGCCATCTTTGTTCAAGAAGAAACTACCGGCTAACCTTCTCAACGTCTTCCTGTCTTTGGACGATGCCCCGGGCGGGTACTCTTGACTTTTCAAGAAACACTTAATGTCATAAAACCATGGCTTGTCATCAGACGCTGCATCGACCGCAAACACAAATGCTGGTCTGTCAAGGCGGGATACCTCAATCTTAGGTACATGGTTCCATCCTTGCACTTTGATCATGGAAGACAAAGTGGCCAAGGCATCAGCGAACCTATTCTCATCTCGAGGAATATGGTACAGTTTCACTGTTGTGAAAAATGTCAGCAATCTCCTTGTATAATCTCTATACGACACTAGATTTGCTTGGTGCGTGTACCAACTCCCTTTCACTTGATTGATTACCAAAGCTGAATCACCAAATATATCAAGGGTCTTAATCCATAGATTAATCGCCTCCTCGATCCCCATTATACAAGCTTCGTACTCTGCTTCATTATTGGTGCATCCGAAAGTTATTCGGGAAGTGAAAGGCATATGAACACCTTCCGACGTGATAAGAACCGCTCCAACTCCGCACCCATTCATATTGACAGCCCCATCAAACATCAGACTCCATTTGGATTCAGGGTCTGGCCCCTCCTCCGGAAGTGGTTCCTCGCAGTCTTTAGCTTTGAGAAACATGATGTCCTCATCAGGGAAGTCAAATTTCATGGGTTGGTAATCATCAATCGGCTGTTGCGCAAGATAGTCGGACAAGATACTTCCTTTGATGGCCTTTTGTGAAGTGTACTGAATGTCATACTCTGTCAAGACCATTTGCCACCGTGCAACTCTGCCTGTCAATGCTGGTTTCTCGAAAATGTACTTGATAGGATCCATTTTTGAAATCAACAAGGTCGTGTGCCTAACCATATATTGCCTCAATCGCTTAGCGGCCCATGCAAGTGCACAGCATGTCTTTTCAAGCATTGAGTATCGGGACTCACAATCATTGAACTTTTTGCTCAGGTAGTAGATAGCATGCTCCTTCCTACCTGTCTCGTCATGTTGACCAAGAACACAACCCATGGAACCTTCAAGCACTGTCAGATACATTATCAGCGGCCTCCCTTCAACTGGAGGCATTAGAATCGGAGGTTCCTGCAAGTATTCTTTTATCTTATCGAATGCCAATTGGCAATCGTCATTCCACCTGACCGTTTGATCTTTCCTTAACAATTTAAATATTGGCTCACACGTGGCTGTTAGGTGAGATATGAACCTTGCAATGTAATTCAATCTACCCAAGAAACCACGAACCTCTTTTTCTGTTCTCGGTTCAGGCATTTCTTGTATTGCTTTCACCTTGGCAGGATCAACCTCGATTCCTCTTTCGTTCACAATGAAACCCAGTAACTTTCCAGAACGTACCCCAAACGTGCACTTGTTTGGATTTAATCTCAGACGGAACTTTCTCAACCTTTCAAACAGCTTTTTCAGGTTAATCAGATGTTCCTCTTCTATTCTCGACTTGGCAATCATATCATCTACATAACATTCGATCTCCTTATGAATCAAGTCATGAAACAATGTCACCATCGCCCGCTGGTACGTTGCCCCTGCGTTTTTCAACCCAAAAGGCATTACTTTATAACAATATGTACCCCACGGAGTAATGAACGTGGTCTTCTCTATATCTTCAGGTGCCATCTTGATCTGGTTGTACCCGGAGAAACCGTCCATAAATGAGAACACTGAAAACTGAGCTGTATTATCGACCAGCACATCAATATGAGGTAGTGGAAAATCATCTTTTGGGCTAGCTTTATTAAGATCTCGATAATCCACACACATTCTCACTTTTCCATCTTTCTTCGGTACTGGCACGATGTTGGCTACCCATGGAGGATACTTTGTCACAGCAAGAAAACCAGCATCCCACTGCTTCTGGACTTCCTCCTTAATCTTTAAAGCCATGTCGGGGTGAGTCCGACGAAGTTTCTGCTTGACTGGCGGACATTCTTCTCTTAATGGCAGCCTGTGCACGACAATATCCGTATCCAACCCCGGCATGTCTTGATACGACCAGGCGAAGATGTCAACATACTCGCGCAACATTTCCGTCAAAGTTTGCTTCACATCTGCTTGCAAGCTGGCACCCATCCTGATCTCTTTCTTGGCGTCCTTGGTACCAATATTGATGATTTCTACAGTCTCCTGATGAGGCTGGATGACCCTTTCCTCTTGTTTCAACAATCTGGCCAGTTCTTCAGAGAGTTCACAATCTTTCTCATCCCCTTCTTCGGCTTGATAAATCGGATTGTCAAAGTCATACATGGCCATATCAAAATCGTTATCAGTGGTATCCGGAGGATCAAGTCTGCATGAACGGGTTCATGCCTTATTTTAGAATTTATTTTTAAGCAAAACAAAAGAAAATGAAACATTGCCATTTTATTTATTTATTTTTTTTGGGCAAAAATAAAAACTGAAAGACAGAGAACAAACTTTGATTGCAAAACGTCCTTTATTAATGATTAAACATTGCAAATGCAACCATGGTGGCCCTACAAATGAATCTATACGCCTTGGGCAGAGCGCAAGATTTTGACATGCATTATGGTTAGAAAAAACAAAGAAAAATTACTCTGTCTGAAGAGTAACCCGGATGACTTCTTCAACGGACCAGTTTTGCACTTGTTGTCCCGGAGCATGAGGGCGTACCCAGTTGTCCAGGTCACAATTACTGTCAACACTATCCTCTGTGGCTGCACAAGACTGGTCCGTGTAGATAATTCCCCCACTATTGAAAGTAATGGGTCCCCTGCTCCCCACATCTGAAGTTGTAGAGGGATGATAACCAATACCAAATTTGTCTTCCTTCATTGGGGTCTCTAACAACCTGCCCCAACCTTGGGCGTTGCCTGCCCTGACGACTTCGACAGCTTGTTTGTAAGATGAAATGGAGGTACCAGCCCCAACTGGTACAGAAGAAGACTCAGGTGCATCGTCAATATTGACTGCTTCAAATGATTGGCACAGCATCTCATGAATTTCCCCATCCATTTCAATGTACTTGAACGTGGACAGGTGACTCACAAAGATGTCTTCTTCCCCGCACACCATCACAACCTGCCCTTCAAACTCATACTTCAGCTTTTGATGTAGAGTAGAAGTAACAGCCCCGGCTCCGTGAATCCAAGGGCGTCCCAATAGGCAGCTATATGCAGGTTGTATGTCCATTACATGGAACGTGGATTTGAATACCTGTGGTCCAATTTGTACGGGCAATTCCACCTCACCAAACACAGATCGTCTGGTCCCATCGAATGCTCTGACCACCAATTCACTAGGCCTTAAGAGCAAACCATCAACTTCCAGCTTCATTAATGCCTTCTTAGGCAAGACATTGAGTGATGAACCAGTGTCTACCAGTACATGAGATAACACTGCGCCCTTACACTCCATCGTGATATGCAAAGCCTTATTGTGGTTTCTTCCTTCAATAGTCAGATCTCTACTTGTAAAGCCCAAGCCATGGCTAACATTAACATTGGAGATTACGCCCTCGAGCTGATTAACAGTAATTTCCTGTGGCACGTATGCACTCTTCAACACTTTCAACAACGCCTGCCGATGCGCATCAGAGCACATCAATAATGACAAGATTGAAATCTTTGAAGGGGTCTGATTCAGTTGGTCCACAATCTTATAATCGCTTTTCTTGATTATCTTCATAAATTCTTCCATTTCCTTATCAAAAGTAATCTTTGTCTCTGCTTCAGGTGTAGGCGCATTTTCAACCACCTGTTTACCTTTAGCCTTTGCTGCGGCTTCTGCCTCTTTATCACTTCTCAAGGTTTGGGGAGCGAACAACCTTCCACTCCTTGTAAAGCCCCCTACACCCCCTACGTTATCAATATTTGGGCTGACTGACGACTCAACTTCCTGCTTTTTACCTTCGTAATATACATCTGCCCCATAGTGCCATGGGATAGCTTTCGTAGATGTGAACGGAATTGGTCCTGGCACCGTGATAGTGACAGGACTGGGCCCTTCTGGCGCAACACTCGCCACGGGAACTGCATTGACCGGCATTTGAATCTCAGCGGGAGTGTAATAGATGGTCACGGTTGATATCTCATCAGTGTCTTTCACGACTCTGTCGAACTGTAGACATCCTTCATCGATCAGATTCTGTAAACCCATCTTCAACTTATCACAGCCGTTCTCCTGATTCATACACTCAGAGCAATCTTGATTACAGCCCGGGAACACCTGTCCCTTCAATAAACGATCTTTTACAACCAACAAAGAAGTTTTCACTTGATGAACGTCTAACACCAAATTCAATCTCTTCCCATCTTCAATAGCGTACACATTTGCTGTACTATGATCAGGCATGGGATGCTGAGTAATATTAGGAGCGGGAGAGAAATTGATGGCTTTAGCATCAATCAAATCTTGTACTTTATGATGGAAAGCCCAGCATTTTTCAATGGAGTGTCCCTGAGCACCTGAGTGGAACTCACAACGAGCATTAGCATCGAAGTTAGGTGGCAGGTTTCCAGCAACCGGAGCTTTCATAGTACGGAGTTCTACCAACTTTAACTCGAGTAGTCGGGGCAACAGCGCGGCATAAGTCATAGGGAGAGGATCCATCTTACGATCCCTCTGCCTAGACCTTTGCTGGAAAAAAGGTTGTTGCTGTTGAACTTGTTGTTGGGGTTGTTGTTTCTGAACAGACGGTGTGGGGATTGTTACAGCATCTACCTGATAATAAGCTTGAGAACGCCCTCTGCCTCGTCCTCTAAACACAGCATTCGTATCACCTTCTCTTCTTTTCTGGTTACTAGCAAACGGTTTCTTCGTCCCCGAAGAGCCAGCCCCACTCACATCCTGGATCTTTCCAAGCTTTAACAGACTTTCTATTCTTTCTCCCGCAATCACAATATCAGCAAATCCAGTTGACGGACAAGCAGCTAATCTATCAAGATAGGCCCCTTGCAAGG
This sequence comes from Lathyrus tuberosus, assembly GCA_022829125.1. NCBI lineage: Eukaryota > Viridiplantae > Streptophyta > Magnoliopsida > Fabales > Fabaceae > Lathyrus > Lathyrus tuberosus. The sequence continues at coordinate 8,602,470 of JALAZF010000236.1, read as the reverse complement.
TGCCCATGAACATATCTGCCATTTCTCTGTCTGACAAGGGAGGTTGAACCTGGGCAGCCATTTCCCTCCACCTCTGTGCATATTCTTTGAAACTCTCCTTGGCATTTTGTGACAACCCCTGCAATTGAGTGCGGTTGGGCGCCATGTCAATATTATATTGGTATTGCTTCAGGAACGCTTCTGCCAGATCTTTCCAATTCTTCACAGCAGCTCTATTCAACTTCATATACCAGGTCAAGGACGCCCCAGCCAGACTGTCCTGAAAATAGTGCATCCATAGCTTCTCGTCATCCGTATGGGCTGAAATCTTCCCAAAGTAAGCTTGAAGATGCGTTTGGGGACACGCATTGCCGTGATACTTATCAAAAGTGGGAGGCTTGAATTTAGGGGGAATTCTGACTCCTGAGACCAGCCCCAAGCTGGTAACATCAATACCCATAGAGTTCTTGCATTCTATGGCCCTGATCTTTTCTGCTAACTCATCATACCTTCGATCACCTTGATTACCCACATCAGCATCCAGCAGAGTAAATTGGTCTTCCAGAGTATCTTCAAGAGTAACACCAGCATGCCTACCATTTCCATTACCCCGATTGTTACCACCAGGAGGAGGGTTGCCACCGGGAGGTGGAATGCCATGTCCCTGTGAATTGTCATGCTGATCACCTTCGGGCCCATTGTCTGGACGCTCTACCAGAAGCCTCAATCTCTCCTGATTTTGCGCCATGCCAGTCATGAGGGTCATGAACTGGTCCATACGCGCCCTCATTTCAGCCAAATCACTTTGCACTTGATCCATGATTCTTACTTGATTCCTTCGCGTCGAATATCGGTGAATATGATTCCCAGCTATACTGCCTGAAACCAAATAAAAGTTAGAGACCCTGCAACGAGTACCTGAAAAGCAAGTAACAAAAATGCAAAATGATATGCAATGCCATGCAATGCCATGTTTGTCATTTCCGAGGTGCTTTTATACCCTGATTCCAATCCAACCACAGAAATCTGAAGACCAGACATCGTGATATAAAGAGGCGTGTCGTGGTCATGTGCTTGTGTGCAGCTATCTGATAAGGAATAATTCTGAATAAAACTGCTCATACCCATTCAACAAAGTATTCAAGTACATTTAAGAAAGGTTCAACCGCAAATGCAATACAAGGAAAAATGGATCCATCAACATGCCTGATGGTAACCATTAACAACAAAATATAAGGAAAAGAACATCACTCTGACAATTCCACATCCTTCAGCTTATCACTTGAGTATTTGATCTCCTCAAAAAGTATACGGGTACGCTGGTGATTCGTCTTTTCAATCATTTCTTTGATCAAGACATCCCTTTTCTCAAGAGCTTCAGTTAAAGAACCCATATGCAGCATCAGAGCCTCGTCATCACACACTCCTTTGTGTCTCTTTATGCCAGCTTGCGTCTTGAGTATCTCCCTTTCTATCATGACTTCTTCAAGCTCTTTCTTGGTATTCCTCAGCTCACCTCTAGCTTCTTCTAGCTGTTCTTGACTCTTACCGAGGCTTTCCCGATACTTTCTCCTCTGCTCATGCGCCTTTTCAAGCTCTTCGTCCTTAATCTGCAACTGTTCCTGTAATTCAGCATTCTCTATCCTAACTTCGTCCCAAGCGTGCTGAAACTTTGTTAACTTTTCTTTGGTCTGTGCTAACCCCTGTTTGGTTTGCTTGTGGGCTTGAGTAGCATCATCAGCACCTTTACTAATCTTCCGGAAATGTTGGGCTCTTCCAGCAAAGTCTTTTTCTTTTGCAGTTAGGATTTGTTCAGCATCTTGGGCTTTCCGCTCCAGCTCTTTGTTGGCATGTAGAGCATTCTGAAGACGGCTACTCAACTCGAAATTCTCTCCTTGGAGCTTTTTCACCAAGGCTTGCAACTTGTCAACTTCTTCCACAGTAGCAGTGCTTCTTGCTTTCTCATTCTCCGGATACAAAAGGGGCGCCTTACCAAAAGGCAAGAGAAAATCTTCAACTCTTTTCTTCACCCACTCTTCATATGCTGGATAAACCCGGTTGTTAGGCTTGCCTAGAGTAACTTTCCCCTTTTTCAGTACGCTACCCCAGCTTTCAGAAGCTTTCTGTGCTGCTTCCCAACCATCTGATGTATGAAAATAGAGGGACTCCTCCACATCTCTCTTAATAGGCGGACCTGTCAGGGCATACCCAAATTGTCGAATGGCCAAAGAAGGATTGTAGTTAATCCCAACCATTCTTCCTATCAGTGGAACGTTAGGGAACTTACCACAGCTGTGGATAATATTCTTGCCAATCAGCCCATGATCTACCCATACGATGTCCTTGGCCACCAATCCCATTAAACGCTGTTTCCACTCTAAAGAATCTTTGGAATCCACAAAAGCCCCTGATTGTGGTAAACGGCCTGCAAACCACTTATAGAACAAAGGTGCACAACAACGAATTATCCCTCCTCTTTTCTTTTCGTTTCGGTTGTACAACGAGTAGTGAAGATCTCCCAGTAGCGTTGGCACCGGGTTCTTCATCATGAATATTCGTATAGCGTCCGTATCAATGAAATCCGGCTCGTTGGGAAACAACACTATGCCGTATATACAAAGGGCTAGCAAAGCGTTTAAAACAAGCCAATTCTCGCCTTTAGCTGCTTCCTGGGCCTTCTTAATCAGATATTCCAGCTTGTAACCACGAATCTTTCCTTTGTTGGAGACATTGGCGTCTAACTCTGATTTGCTCAAATAAAGAGCACCAACCACCTTCCCAAAGTCAAGATCCCCCACCGATCCAAAGAAAGGGGGCTCCTCCTTGATAGCAATCCCCAACATGTTGGAATACTCCTCCAAGGTAGGAACCAACACATAGTCTGGAAATACAAAACATCTCAGAGGCGGATCATAGAACTGCATCAACGTATGGAGACCTCTGGCTTCATAATCACTGACATTACGGACCATAGATAAAATCCACCCATATTTCTCTTCAAAAGCTTCTCGTACTGCAGGACTCGCCATTCCCTTCAGCATAACAATAGGGCCCAAAGTAGGCGTAAGGAACTTATAGCTGATGATATTCTTCCTCTCTTTAGTGTTCATCTTTGCAGGGACCTGATGACTGGAATCAAGGGTAATATATGCACCTGGAAATGAATAAACATGTATGTTAGGATATGATAATGCAATGCAAAGGGCAATGTGATCAGGTAATCAGGTGTCTGTGCTGAATTGTGAACGGTGTCAGTGTAGCTCTGAGACTAATATAGAACCATAGATAAGAACCATCTGAATACAATAGGATGAAACTTCCTTTTTGTGCAATGATGATAGAAAACCGGGTATGTAGGAGGTCATGGTTACCTGCAAACCTGTAAACAACCCGCCCTTCTCACATGTGGGTACTAGGATATTCAGTATCCCGGGCTCTCAGGTCGAGAAATGATGATACGTTCACCATTTCTGGTTTGGCATCATCATCAATCGAGGAGGCCTCAACTGATTCTCCAAAACAAAAAGGTCCTCAGCTTCTGGCACTGAGGTCGAGAAGCAATAGTACATTCATCCCTCAGGGTACAGTACTATCGCCAATCGAGGAGTGCCTCCGCTGATTCTCTTTCAAAAAGGGATGTCCTATAGCAAGTTCCCAACATTGGGTCCTCGGATCGAGGATGTGCAATGGGTTTGCCACGGAATGTGGTCTGCCACTGTCACATCTCGGGAGGAGTGCCGCAACTGAGTCCTCGGGAATGGTCACCAGAGTCGACAGTTCCTCAAGAGAATAACCACTGGCCTGCATAACATGCAGTAGCAGAAAGCTCCTGATAGAACCTCGTCTGGTTGTGGGTCTCATGAACAACAATACGTGGTCACCACCACGCAAGCGTCATGACTATCCACTCTAATTCCTATGTGTGTACTCAAGCCTGTGTAGTGAGCTTATCTCTCAGAACACCCCGCCCGCCAAACAGAAAACAACAGCACAGTCCAGCACAATAATGATATGTAATGCAGTAAATGTGATAAATACAGTAAAGTACAGTAAAGCAGCAATACGGTAAATAATAATACAATACAACAGTAAATACCGCAAACAAAATACACCTAATGAAAGAAAAGCAAACAAGCGCTAGGATTGACTCGCTAAGGAAACCAGAGATTCTGGGTTCGATCCCCAGCAGAGTCGCCAGCTGGCGCTCCCGGGATTTTCATCCAAGTACAAACGCGAAAGTGGCACCGAAACAGAGTCACCAGCAATGTGTATTTATCCCAAGAGAGGGAAAGGAAACACCGCGTAAACCTGAGAGAAAGGAAAAGCATGGTCTTACGACCAAGAGAACTGGGTTCGGGAGTCGGTTACGCACGGGGAAGGTATTAGCACCCCCACGCGTCCATCGTACCCGATGGGATCCACGCTTGCTGTTTCGATCAAAGGGTGTAAAGAAAGGATACTGGAAAAGGAACTGAAAGAAAGAAAGGAGAAAGAAAAGAAAAGGAATGGGAAACAAATGTAGGGAAAATAAAAGAAGTGCTCGCATGGGCCCTACCCCACTGCCTACGTATCTCATCGGGAGCATGAGAATCAGAGCGACGTAGTTCCCCTCACTAGGGAAAGTTGTTTGTGTTTTTTAGAGAACGGCTTACGTTCTAGCTCAGGTGGTGCAGGCCCGCTGGTCCGAGTGCGTTACCATCTTGCAAGAGAACGAGTAGAAGCACGTTCGTACGCTGAGAGTGAGTGAGGTGAGAAAAGAATTCCCGAAGGAAAGACGTTATTGTTTGTTTTTGTCTTTTAAGAAGTTTTGTTATTTGTTTGCATATGATAGTGTATCTAAATCTTAGTCATTGGAGTGTGTACATTCTCACACTCCAAGATGGAATGAGGAAGAAAGTACACTAAGCATGAAGAAGACCCCCACACTTATTTCCAATTATTAAGGTTCAAACACACTAGCATACTTGTGTTTATTAAGTGTTTTTGTTGATTATGAAATGAAGAAGTGTTTTTCTTTATTTGTATTTTCAACAAGTATTGCATTTAAGTCCCTCCTACAAGATCAAATATGTAACACATTGACCCAAGATGGGCCATATGCTACACATTCTAAGATTATAAGAGAAGACCCCTTATAATCTTTTCTTTATATGAAAGGCCTAAATGCAATAAGTGCCTACCTTTATTAGATATTTTGAATTTTCTTTGAGATGAGAAGAAGAAAGACTCAAGAGAGGAGAAAGGTAAAAATCTATGTGAACTAAGACTCAATCCTAACTGAAGATTAAAGGGAGTGATCCTAAAGGTTTGTGAGGTTTCAACCTAAAGTCTAAAGAAAGAAAGAATTAAACAATTCACTTCTAAAGTAGAAGATGAATTGTAATTCAAAAAGGGAAAGTAATGAGTTATTAAAAGAAAGCACATAAGTGCTTAACAAAACATAAAATGGAATTGTAAAAGAGAAAGGATAGAAGTTGAATGTGGATTCCTTATCCACACTCAATTGAAACTTACCAAAGCCCCTACATGGTTAGTAAACATGTATAAGAAGTATAAGAAGTAAAAGAACATGTAATGCATCATAAAACTCAAAAGAATTAAATGAGAAACCAAATCCTAGAGCCACAACCAGAATGTACATCATATGGGAACAAATGGTCATTATCAATCAAACTCAAGTGGATAGGCAACAAACATCCTCCATGACATTAGAACATGATATCATAAGAAAAGGAAGAATGAAAGATGAAAGAGAAAAGAAGAAATATGCACAAATGGAACATGTAATCCATGGATCAGAATTGAAATGAAATGAAAAATGATTCACAAACATCTCACAAGTATTCATGCATGACACATCAAAGCATTTAAGAAGTAATAGAAGAAGTAGAATTGAAATGGAAGTTCAAAAGAAAACACAAGTACAAACACCACATGTTAAAGGTGCACAAGGTTTAAATGAAAGTCAACATGCAAGGATGACATATAATATGTACCAATGACCTATAATGTCAAGTGAATGATTCACCAAATATGCAAATGATCATGCCATTATGTACAAAAGAAAACATGCAAACATGCATAAAAGATTACAATGATATAACATGTCATAATGCTTTAAATGAAATGCATCAAGCAAAAATCAAATGGCCTCATGAAAATTATGAAAACATGGTATTGGAGTTCACTAATCAGAGATGAATCACATATCAAAGTAGCATGCAAGGAACCAAGGCAAAATGATGTCAAACAATGCACTTAGGTCACATAGACATATCATACAAAGTAGCACAAAAGTGAACACCAAACATGCCATAAAACTGACCTAAAATATCAAATAAAAATCACTTAACATACCTCAAGATGATAATGACTCAATGCAAAAAGAAGAGCATCAAAACAATTTTTAATGATCAAGAACAAAATTAAACAAGATCATGTACCATATTAAGAATGCACATCAAAGAAATTCAAAGAAAAATATAGAACAGAGGTAAAAAGGTCATAAAATCAGAAAATAAAATGATCAAAAATTTTCTAAATGTTTTAATGATACTCATGAATTTTTGTGGAATTTTATGATGCTATTTAGTATTTTTAAAAATTAAAAAGCAAACGTGTATGAAAAATAAAAAAAATAAAATGAAATACAAAGGGAAGGGGAGGTGTGAACATAGCAATCATGCAGTTCAAATTAATTGGGCTTGAAAACATGGGGGTGTGGGTAGCAATCTGATTAGGTCCAATAAGTGCGCATAACACCCTAACTATCATGGAATTCAGTCAAACCAAGTCAAAACCATACAAGCCGTTGGATCAAGTCATAGTCAAGCTATAGTCAAAGTAATTAAGATCAACACGCACACTTGAATGTCCATACACACTACCATGTACCATACCACACAATGTTTAAATGAAATCAGAAATAAAAACATGTGACATGCACGCCTATTTTAATGCGCTGTCACGTTTTTCACCACACGATGGGAACACATCAACGGCTACGATTAAAACTGCAAACAAGACCCTAGAACAAATATCACCGGCCGGAGATGACCTCCGGTCACCTTCTCCGGCCAACAAACACCACCTGCAAACTCACATGTTCACCAAAACACACAATACACATACCAAAATGAAGCTGAGATAATGGAGATCAATGATACGCAATTATTTTTCACACAACAAGCATGCACACAAAGAACAGAGAGGATCAAACCAAGCCCTAACTTTTGGATCTAAGCCTCTACAAGGCCTATCAACTAGCCGGAGTAAGCAGAGCTTCTATCAAGCTTAAATTAACAAAAACAAGCTAAAATTAATGAAAATCAACTGAAGCAAAGTTGAATGATGAAACCTGAAAATGTGGAGCAATTGGAGATGTTGAGAAAAACCAGAGGAAAGCTTGATATGCTGAGCTTCTAGATCTTCAAACTTAGCAAAATAAATGCTATGGATTCGTAAATAGATGAAGGATGTTGAAGCTTGCAATGATGCTGAACTTGCAGAAATGGAGTTGTTCTTGTTGCTCTTGATTCAACCACACCAAGCAATGATCAATGGAAGCACAATGGAGTTGAAATCGTGGAGAAGAAGATGAGCAAAATCAGAGAGAGTGAGAGGAGAATTCTGAAGTGAATGTGAGAAAATGAGTGTTGTCTCAGAAATGTGAGTGAAATTTGGTTTTATAGTGTGTGTTAGAAATGAACCAGAGGTGGTTAAGTGAGTGAGTCAACTGAGTCCAAGTTGAGTTAACTGAGCTGCCTCTAACTAACTGAGCCAAGTTAGTTAGGGCGAGTCAGCTGTGGGTGTACTATAGTGGTGGAGGTCCATGGTGTTATGGTGGAAGTGAGAATGAACTGACATTGCACGGCTGTCTCACCAAACTTGTTCAGCAAGTTTCTTTTTTCTATTTTCGTGCATGGCACGTGCTCATGTGCATGGACATGTGATGAGTGTTTGGTTAAATGAAGAAAAAGTTGGAGGGTGAGCAATGCACGAGCAAGCTGAGACAACAACAACAACATTCATTTTTTCTGGTTTTTTAAGACAGTTTGGAAATAATGCAAACATGGATGTTTAATGGTGATTTTCTCTTGGCATTGTGGGTGATTTGGTGTGTTTTTTGGAGTCATTGGAAAGAGGGCACATAGTGCTACAAGTTTGGTGTGAAAAAGGAATTGAAATGATACCTCAAACATGCTCCAAAATGACTATAAACTTAAGCACACAAGATTGGCTGATGGGCGCACCAGGTGGTCGATTGGCAAGGCTGGCATGGCACGAAATTTCAACATAACCACCCTAACTTGAGACCAATATTTCTCCCTCATAACTTGATCAAATGGAATTTTGTCCAACATGAAACTTGAAGAAGACATTACAGGGAACATTTTTGATGTTGACAAGTTTTGAAAATGAAGCCTCTAACCATGAGAAAAATAGGTGTACATTTGGCCCACCAACTGTTTGTTAAAATGACTGCGCGCGTGCCCTGAAAATCTTGGTCATGACCTAGTTTTGAACCTACTTTGCTCAAACTTTGATCAATCATATCTCACTCAATTTTTATCCAATGGAGATGTTCCACACATGGATTTGAAGCTTAAAACAAGATCTTTTGTTGTGGCCGAGTGGAATTTTCATTTGGTGCTTCAATTTTAAATGGCCTTGGTTCAAACTCTGATGCAAAATGGCCAAAACTTGCTATTTTTAGTAACCCTTCCTCTTCCAAAAATGGCAACTTTCCACCTCTTGATTTTTTCATGATTCCTTTGGAGTTTCTTGACCAAATTTTGTACATTGGACATATGTAACATGAATTTCATGATTTTGGGCTCAAAAAGTCAAGAGTTGACTTTTTCCTCTGATTATTTGACTTGGCCCCAAATTTCCTGATTTTTTATCTTTCTTCCAATTGAACCACCTCCAAAACCAATTGAGGGGCAATTCTCCATACACATACACTTAAGGACATGTAGAATACCATGATATCAAGTTTTGTCCAAAAAATCAAAGATAACCTGATTTTACTGTAAACCCTAATTTTGACCCCCTCTGGTTAGGAGGAAATTGCACATCTTCCAAGTCCAAATTCCTCAGAGTATGTTGTGTATCCTCTTAAAGGATGATGAGAAATGCCACTTGAGGATGATTTTGAATCAATGAGCTATCTCTTTTGAGGATTTTCCTTCAATTTTTGGACTTCTTGCATAGTGTAGGATGTAATGCTTCAATCTCCTATTGAATCTCACCTTCTTGAGGTTGTGGAAGATCAATTGGGATAGTATGAGACATGAGAGACCTCTTGGCTTGCCTAGAGCCAACTTGATTGACCTTTTGTGCTCTGAAGGATCCATTGATTGTCCACCGTCCACCTGATCACATGCCCTGATGGTAAGAAGGATGTTATGCTTCATTTTTCTATGTTAAATGCAATGTAATGTTAATGAGGTGGATATGATATGATAAATGATAATGCCATGCTATGATGGCAAAAAGGGAGAGCAAATTTTGGGGTATTACAGTTGCAACCGTGACACATACAGTTACCTGAATGGGATTCAAAAATGTATCAGGTCTATTGAATTGCATGAAATTGTAAGAATATCATTGCCAACATGCGTTACCTGGTACAGTTGGATGATTTCTCGGAGTGGTAACTGAACATATTTTGTTATAAAAGCTTCACTTGCAGACTGTTGAGAACCAAACGACATATGAGACGAATCACGTGTTTGGTTGCTAGCCGTGGAGAGTGCTTTCCCATAGTCAGTCCCTTTGGGCAAGCTGTAGATGAAAATTCTGTTATAAAATAGTAACGACAGATAATAGCAATGGAAGAAAGTCCATAGTTGTTGACCTTTTCAGAAACGATTTGATCTCAGGCAAATCGTCGTTAATATGTAACTCTGTCACGTTGTAAGTGTTTGTCACAGCTAGGGGATACTTTCCTGCACGACCAAAACGGAATATATTATATTATGGAATTAAGCAAGAACATCAAAATTGGTAAAGGATATAAAAGAGCAGACTGACGCGGGTTGCGGGAATACCTTCTTCCTTAATCTTTGCGTACTTCAGAAGAATAACAGTTGGGGTGTTAATCTCATGTTGATGTTTTGTATATTCAAAGAACTTGATAGCATAGTCCTCCTAGAGGGTACACAGCAACGTCTGGTCACTAAATCGCGTAAACATTCAAGAAACACAGTCAGTTGGAAAACAAACGTTCTACCACCTAGGAAACCTTATCGTTAGCTATTGAAATACCTTAAATCGCGCAACACCAGGTTGACTTGAGGCTTCTTCCCCCCAGTCTTTGGTTGGGAGTATCCCACCTCATCAATAACACCAACAACATCTACAAATAACAGAAGTTTCGCGAAAACGTAAGAAAAATACATGGACAAGCAAACAACAGCATGAAGGAAAAGCTATATACCGCAGAGAAGATTTGTCTGCCATTTGCCAGAAATTATATCAGAAAAGGATGTCAAGTTGATAATCTTGTCAGGAATGTTATGCTTGCCAATATCACCAATGGTTGTTCCACCTGTGAACTTGAGGAGATATTTGTGGCTAGTAGGTTTGAATAGCAAATCATTAGGGTGGACCTGAAAGTTTGATATCGTGCAGGTGACGTTAACCGACAACACCGAGTCAAATGATTTTTTAAACACAGTCAGAACAACGACGTGAATGTTACGTCCCTGCAATGAAAAACATTTGTCTAAATTAATTTCAGTCTATGCAACACAGGAAAATAACTGGTTATTTACGTCAACACAAACAACACCATGAGCAACGGGTTGAAGTTGAAAGTCAAATAAGAAATTTCAGTTGCTGAACAACACCATCTAAAACAACGTAAAGAACATCCTGAACAACACAAGCAAGACATAAATAAATGCGCTTTAAGACAACATAAACAACACGATGACCAAACTTGTAACCCTGACGTTCAGAAACCAGATGAAGATGCAGCGAAGGACAAATATGTAAGAATGAGCGATTTGTGTAAAACTATCATGTATACTACAGAAACAACGTAACTAACTCACGTTTGTGTCACCAACCACCATTTCAAAATGCTCATTTGCGGAAGTTTTGACTGTCCATTTGTGGTGAACCTTTACGGCGATCTTCCACAACTCTTTACGGTCGTTGATATTGGCGACGAGTTTGAAAGGTCGCGCCATTGTTGAGGAGCTGTTGACGAAGGAGCCTAAGCCGAAAGAGATGAACGAAATGGAAATGGAGACTACAGTTGAGGAAGTAGCCTAAGCCGGACACAGACGAAATGAAATGGGAGAGTCTATAGTTGCTATAGATGTCTCTTCACTTCATTGGGCAGTGTGTTTGAGGTGGAAGACATGAGGTTACTGTAAACATGTAATGACTTCTTTTTCTTTTCGTTGCAATGGTTAGAAAAGGTGGTGAAAAGTCAAAAAATGTGGCTACTGAAGGGAAATGGTAAGACGTAGATGTGGGGTATTAAAGTAAAATGCATAACCATAGTAATTATAATATAGTAAAAAAGTGGTGAAGAGTGGTTAGTGTAAAGAGTAGTTAGTAAATGGTGGTGAAAAGACAAAATTGAGGGCAAAAATGATTATGTGGCAATTAGTAAGAATGGGGTAGTTTGGTCAATTCCAAGACCTTAGATTTTCTTATATAGTAAGATTTCTAGACATATGACCCTCTCCCTGACATTGATAACACTTTACTCCTCCAAGATTACATCTTTCATAATGTGTCTTACCACACACACGACATAAGGAATGAGGGTAAGGTCTCACATTTTACACTTGTTTCCCCTTGAAGGGTTGAGGTTTAGGCCTAAACTGGTGACTTAGTCTTCCCTGGTCCTTCTGACCAATCCTATTATGACCTCTTTCTTCTTGAAATTTCTTCAGACTATTATCATCTACATAACACTTCCTTAGTAACTCCGCATAGGTAGTGAACTCCCTCTGAGACACATTGTGAGAGATTTTAGCCCTTAACCTAAATAGAAACTGATCAATATACCACTTTTCATCCGGTGCATACTTAGCCTTCCTAAAATAAGCAGCCATGTCCTCAAACTTCTCAGCATAAGTAGCCACCATCATATTACCTTGTCTCAGCTATTGAAATTCAAACTCTTTCTGAGTCCTCAAAGAGCGAGGAAAATACTTATCCAGAAAAATAGCCTTAAAATGATCCCACACCCTAGGCACCATTTGGTTAGTCATCAAAGTTGAATCACTTTCTCACCACCACATAGTGGGACCTCTCATCATGTGAGAAGCAAACACCACCTTATTCTCCTCACTATAGTGCATTATTTGAAATATTCTTTCCATACCAGACACTCATTCATGAGCCTTCATAGGATCTAGTCCACCATGAAATTATAGAGGATTCATGCGGAAGAAATCCCGGAAACTCCCACCTGCAGCTTCTTGTGGAATCCCTTGAGGGGGAAGGCCACCATTCAACTGCTGCATGAATTGGTTATGTTACTGCTGCATTTGTTACACAAATTCGGGCCACTGAACACCTTCAATGCCACTTGGTGGATTCGAATCAGAAGCCTGAGTTCTGGGCCTACTACGACCTCTATGTCCATCAGCTATGATCCTAAACACCATACAAATAGAATCAAGTTGATCAGGCTCAATACTATGAATATAACATCCAAGACAATAATGGAAACACACATATGAAGCATAAAGAATTACTTATAATATTTCATGGCTAGGTCGAGGATACGACCTGCTCTGATACCGACTCTAACACCCACATATAATACATGTTTAGAATATACATATTATATGTAGTTGCAAATTTGGTATTGAAATACATAAGTTCCTAGTGACAAATTGTACATATTACATGCCACAAATAAGACAACTAATAGTGGCACAATCTGAACTCACTAGTTAATAAAATGTCTCTATTGGTAAGGAGACAACTAATAGATAAAAATGTCTCTATTGTACTAATTAATAAAATGTCAGTATTGAAAAATATTAATTAAGTCAATCTGAGCTCACTAGATACTCTAATTATCCCAACTGATAACTCTCAGAGCACCTAGGAACTCAATTGATATTATTTAGAGCATTTTAGGAAATACGGGGTATTACAGAGACCAATTTAGTCGATTAACCTTGGTTATTCTTGAATAAAACTTTATATTTCCACTTAGGTTAAGCGATTAATCCCTTGGTAAGGAGGCCAAGTTAATCAATTAATTATCCTATTTCTTCACTCATTTTTGAACGTTATAGCAAGTTAATTGATTACCCTTGAGGTGTTAATAAATTAACCTATTTTATTTTTGAAACGTTATTATAACATTGCAATATTTTGTCACCTCTATTCATCTCTAAACCCTTTCATATCCATGACAATTGTTCATAATCATTTTCCAACAATTGTTTTAGAAAATCAAGAGGTGCATGGATAATTATAAATAGAGGAATTTTTAAATTCAAAATAACCCCTTTCCTGATAAACTTTTACTGTGTTCAAAATATGTTAACAGAAACTTTTCTAATGCATAATTTTCATATCATATAAAAAGATTCATCTTCTCCTTTGAGAACTTGAGTTATATATATCATTTTTTACACTAGAGTTATATATCATTTGATCATAATTTTTTAGGAAAGAGAAGAACAACATTGTTAGAATTTGTTTGTGTTACCAAAATTCTATTGCACTTATATTTTTATATACTCAAAATTGGTGTTATTATCAGTATTCTATAAGTTATTTATCAGGTTGTTAATAACAAGAATATTAGAGAGAAATTAGGGTTCTTTCTCTTGGTGTTTGGAAATTAAGAAAGTGGTGTGCTTCTTTATTGCTGTTAGAATATTGTAGGAGAAGTCTTGGTGTGAGGCTTGTACAAAGATCTAACAATAGTAAAAATCTCTCACAGGGTGTGAGGGGACTAAATGTACCATTCATTGATAAGGGGACTTAGTATAATTCCTCATGTTCATTTACTTTACTGCATTTATTTTTCTGCATATCACTTATATTTCTTAAACCAGAAAAATAAGTCATCAATTCATTTCTCATAAAACCAATAAAAGTAAACTAGTAAATTTTAAGGCAAAAAGTTTGTTACTCTTCTATAAAATTTCTATAAACCTAATTTACCCCCTCTTTGATGAACTATGTACTTACGTTTGGCATCAAAGTAAGTTATAGGTAACCTAATTCTAAGATTCAGAAGATGGCTTCAACTAATCTGGTTTTTAGAGACGGTGGTAGTAACAACAAGCCTCTTTGCTTTGTTGGAGAATACTACAATTTTTGGAAGATCCGCATGAGCGCATATCTTGAGGCACAAGGCGGTGATATTTGAGATGTTGTAGAAAATGTTCCGGTCTTTATCACAAGTGTGATCAATGGAGTTGGTACATCCAAGATCAAAAGTGCATAAGATTAAGATGATAAGAAAAAAGATCTCTACGACAAGAAGGTGAAGAACATGCTTGAATCAACAATTAGAATGGGTGCATTCTTTCGTGTTTCTCAATGCACAACAACGAAAGAAATATGGGATACGTTAGAATTAACTCATGAAGGAACCGTGGAAGTGAAAAGATAAAAAATGAACACATTATCTCAATAATATGAAATGTTCAGGATGCAGCCCCGAGAATCAATTCCTGACTTGTAGAAAATATTCACGCACCTGACTAACCACTTAATAGCGCTTGGTAAGAATTTTTCTAATGATGATCTCAATCTTAAAATTCTTAAATTTTGACTAGGGAATGGAAATTGAAAGTGACAACGATATCAGAAAAGAAGAGCCTATCTAAAACGACTTCTGTAGCATTGTTCAAAAAACATCAAGAGCATGAGATAAAACTTGAAAGATTGGAGAAGCATCAAGTTTAAGTAAAGAATTCAAAAGATATTGCCTTAAATACTAGAGTAAAAAAATCATGATAGAAATCAAGATGATGAGTCCACTAGAGATGAAGATTATTCTCTAATTAAGAAGTTTGAAAAGTTCTTAAGAAAAGATACAAAAAAGGATATCATTAAAAAAGAAGAACCAATAAGAAAAGTTACATGCTTTGAATATGGAGAAAAAAGACATGCTAAAAGTGAATGCCCTACCTTTCAAAAGAAGAATAAAGTCAAGAGTAAGGAGTGCAAAATTCCAAAGAAAGAATATGTAGCATGAGATGATAATGAAATAAGTTCATATTCAGATGAAGATCATGAAAACAAGGCTTTGATGACATCACATCATTCAAGTGATGAAGAACATGAGGTTAGTGATTCTGAAATTGATTATAGATCTTCATATGATGAATTACAAAGTGCTTTTAATGAATTACATGGTAATTTTTTTGAAACTTTTTAGAAAAGTTTCAAATTAAAAGATAACTATTTTAAATATAGAAAATGATACTAATATCACCAAAGTGGAATTAGACTTAATAAAATTTTCAACATGCAATAATTGTTCCTCTTTTGAGTCACAAATTATGGAATTAAACCAAGTCATTTCCAAATATGAAACAGGGAAAATTGGCTTGAATATTGTGTTGAGTAGTTAAATATTTTCAAATAATAAATGTGGACTTGGATTTTTAATTTTTATAAACCTAGTACAAGTCAAACTATCTTTGTAAAGGTTACTAGCAAATTCAACAATAAGGAATCAAAGAAAGAACATGTTATAAATCATCATAAAAGTCCTTATGATAGGAATAACTTTTATGTCAATAAATAGAATCATGTTTTTAGATCTACTTGTTTCTATTGTAATATAAAAGGCCATACTTCTAATGCTTGTTACATAAGAAATTATGGTATTCCTTATGGTTAGTATGTATGGGTGAGGAAGGGATCTAATCCAAGAGGACCCAAAGAAAATTGGATACCTAAGTATTACTAAATGTTTTGTAGGTACTTGAATATCACATGCTAGTATTGTAAAAACAAGATTGATCTTTAAAGATACAAGACCATATGACATGGTAATTCTAAAAAATTTCATTGATTGGAATATGTTTTGAAGAAGCATCAACATTGAATATCAACTTTGACTTTATATGATATTATTGTGAAGAAGATAAGTCCTCTTATATTTAATTTTCCGTATGTATAATTGAATCATGTATGTGTTTATACTTTCATATTTCACCCATCTTTTATTTTTGATAACGTCTAAAGGAGGAGAAGAATGTATATGCTTGGTATTTACTTGTTTCTATTTCATTCTAGGTATAAAAGTTTATCAACCCAAATGAATTCAAAGAGTCATGAACTTAGGGAGAGATAATTAACCAAGGGAGAGCTTTTCCGAAAATCAACAATCATCAAGTATTTTGCCTTCATAAAAAAGGAGGAGATTGTGAAGACAAGTCTCTTATGATTGTGTTTTGATGAAGACACATTTATGTAAAAAGGAAAATATTCAACAATGGATTAAGCGTTATAAGACAAGTTTCAAGTCTCTTAACAAGGATGATTCAAAGATGTGGTTTAATAGAATTATTTTGATCAAGTTATGGAAAATTGGAATTTAATCAAGATAAGATAAGGCACAATATGTTTTGATGATATAAACCTTAGATGCTCAAAGAAAATAATTCAAAACTCATTCTATGCATTTTTTTCAAAAATAGAAAAAGTGCCATTATTAAACTTTTAATTTCTCTAAGTCCAAAAAATGGATAATCAGTTAACCATAACAAGGGAGACCAAGTTAATCTATTAATCATGGTTCTGCTTAAATAAAATTTTATATTTCCACTTAGGTTAATCGATTAACCCCTTGGTAATGAGGCTGAGTTAATCGATTAACCATCCCATTTCTTCACTAATTTTTGAATTTTATAGCAAGGTTTTTGATTACCTTTGTGGTGCTAATTGATTGACCTATGTTTTTTATTGAGAAATTATCGTAACCTTGTATTATTTTTTCACCTCTCTTCATCTCTAAACCCTTTTATATCCATGGCAATTGTTCATAATGATTTTCCAACAATTATTTTTGAACATCATGAGGTGAATGGATCATTATAAATAGAGGAATTTTTACATTCAAAATAACCTACTTCTTGATAAATTTTTATTGTGTTCAAAATATGTTAACATAATCTTTTTTAATGTGTAATTTTCATATCATATAAAATGTTTTATCTTCTCCTTTGAAAACTTGAGTTATATATCATTCTATCATATTGTTTCAGGAAAGAAAAAAACAACATTGTTAGAATTTTGTTGGGTTACCAAAATTCTAATGCACTTATCTTATTCTATACTCAAAATTATTGTTACTATTAGTATTCTGTAACTTGTTATCAGGTTGTTGATAACAAGAATATTAGAGAGAAAGTATGGTTCTTTCTCATGGTGTTTGGAATTCAAGGAAGTGGCGTGCTTCTTTATTGTTGTTAGAAGATTGTAGGAAAAGTCTTGATGTGAGGCTCGCACAAAGATCTAACAATAGTGAAAATCTCTTACAGAGTGTGAGGGGACTACATGTACCCTTGATTGATAAAGGGAACAAGTACAAGTCCTTATGTTCATTTACTTCACTGCATTTATTTATCTGCATATCACTTTTATTTCTTAAACCTGAAAAATAAATCATCATTTCATTTCTCATAAAAGCAGTCAAAGTAAACTAATAAATTTCACGGCAAAACGTTTGTTACTTTTCTCTAAAATTTCTAAACACCTAATTGACACCCTTCTCTTAGGTGCAATATGTACTTACAAGAGAGAAAAGGGAGATAAATTGTAAAGAGCTAGAGAATTCCCAAATTTTGGTGTGAAATGAAAAGGAGAGGTGCCTTCTTTATATACGATAGGAGTTGCCTCAAAAAGGAAATGATCCGTGGCTAATTAACTCACCTAATCGATTAGGTCCTAAGCCTAATCGATTAGGTACCACACATAATCAGTTATTTGAGCCTATTTTGAAAATTTTCGATAGAGATGTTGGGTTTGGGCTCCCTTCCTATGTGGAGAAAGACCCAAATATGAATAGCCAATTTGTCTCACTTATTTAAGTGGAGAGGATCAATTTAGGGTTGCGGGAGATAGAGAAAAATAAGGATTCAAAAAGAGAGAAAAGATGAGAGAAACTCATTCCCATTTTTCTGCAACCAGACTCACTAAATCGACGATCCCCGATTCGTTAACCGTTGGATTGAGCTCAAATTTGGTGGGAATATTTGTAACACATATATCTAACATTTGACCATTCAGATTTTCAATACAACGCCTGAGGTGAATGTTATTTGCTTCGTACTGAAGCTGTAATTTTGGGAAATTTTTTTAGCTTTTTGATTCTTATTTGTAAGGTAGTTTGCTTTGTGATTTGCAGTTGTTAGCACTAGTTTGTGAATCACTTTAAGACTCTCTTGTACCCTTAATTGATTATAGTGGAGTTATTTCTTTGGTCTGGACGACTCGTGCTTTTACTCTCATATTAAGGGGTTTTCCACGTTAAAAATATCGGTGTCTTTTGTGCCTTTATTTTGTTCGATTTGCCGTCTTATATTTATTTTTGATCCTCAAGATTCTTACAAGTTTGGGGGAGTTTTATATCCGCTCCATATTGGTCTATTATTGTGTCATAATTTCCCATTAGAGTGGCATCATAGCTCCTGGTTAAGGGCTATTTTTACTTGTTTGAATGATGGAGTCAAATACAAAGATGAAGATGGTTTTGTTAAATGGTTCTAATTATCATTTATGGAAGGGAAAGATGAAAGACTTACTATTTGTGAAGAAATTGCATTTACCGGTTTTTAGTTTTGAAAAGCCGGATTCTATGTCTGATGAAGAATGAGAGTTTGAGCATCAACAAGTATGTGGTTTTATTCGACAATATGTAGAAGATAATGTTTATAATCATATTGCTAATGAGACACATGCAAAAACTTTGTGGGAGAAGATAGAGTCCTTGTATGCCTCTAAATCAGGGAATAATATATTGTTCTTATTGAATAGCCTTATAAGTTTGAGTATAAAGAGTGGACTTCTATTTCAGATCACTTGAGTGAATTTCAAGGCCTCCTTGATCAGATGTCAGGAATGAGTATCAAATTTGATGATGAACTTTTGGGACTGTTTCTATTGCTGTCTTTACTAGAGTCTTGGGAGACATTTCGGGTTTCTATCATAAGTTTTGCTCCTTGAGGTGTTGTTTCTTTGGAAACGGCTAAGGGTGGTATTCTTAATGAGAAGATGAGAAGGAAGGCACAAGGTTCTTCATCTCAACTTGAGGTACTTGTCATTGAAAATAGGGGGGGAACTCATAAAAAGGAACCGAAAGGTGGTAGAGAGAATAACAGAAGCAAGTCCAAACCGTGATATAAGAATCTGGAGTGTCGTTATTTTCATAAAACAGGATATGTACATAAGTATTGCTATCAGTGGAAAAGATATAACAAAGGCGAGAAGGGTAAATCTAAACAAAGAGACCATGAAGATCATGATGATGACCGTGTTACTACTGCTACTAGTGATGATCTTGTTATTCTTCGTGATCATGAGTCTGTTAATCTTGTATCAGACGAAAGCATGTGGATAGTTGACAGTGGTGCTACATTGCATGTTACAGCAAGGAAGGATTTCTTCACATCTTATACTTCTAGTGATTTTGGAGTATTGAAGATGGGTAATGATGGTGTATTTAAGGTAATTGGTGTTGGTGATGTTTGCTTGCGAACCAACATGGGAATGCAATTGTTGCTTAGAGGTGTCAAACACGCTCCAGATGTCTGCTTTAATTTGATATCTATGCATATGCTAGATGATTGTGGTTATGATAATCACTTTGGTTATGGAAAGTGGAAACTCAAAAAAGATAACTTGTTTGTGGCTAAAGGGGAAAAGGTTTCTAAATTGTATTGGACAAAAGCTTTGGTTGCTAGGGACAATGTGAATGCTATCGACATGGAAGCATCTTTGTGGCACCGAAGACTTAGCCATATTAGTGAAAAGGGGTTGAATGTTTTGGCCAAAAAGGATGTTCTTCCTGGATTAAAGAATGTAGATTTGGAGAAGTGTTCTCATTGCATGGCTGGTAAACAGACTAGAGTATCTTTCAAGAGACACCCTCCTTCAAGAAAGTTAAAGTTACTTCAATTGGTACATTCTGATGTTTGTGGTCCATTGAAGGTAAAATCCTTTAGTGGTGCACTTTATTTTGTTACCTTTATTGATGATTGCTCCAGGAAACTATGGGTTTATGCCTTGAAGACAAAAGACCAAGTTTTGGAAAAGTTCAAAGAATTTCATGCTTTAGCTGAGAGGTAGACAAACAAGAAGCTGAAATGTGTTCGTTCAGACAATGGTGGAGAGTATTGTGGACCATTTGATTCCTATTGCAAGCAGCATGGTATTGCACATGAAAAGATTCCTCCTAAAACTCCTCAATTGAATGGTTTAGTAGAGAGGATGAATTGAACACTAATTAAGAGAGTAAGGTGTATGCTCTATGAAGATAAGTTACCTAATCACTATTGGGGCGAGGCAATATACACGGCAGTGCATGTTCTTAATCTCACTCCTACTGTTGCTTTGAGCAGTGAAGTTCCAGAAAAAATTTGGTTTGGAAAGAATGTCAAGTATGATCATTTGAGAGTCTTTGGTTGTAAGGTTTTTGTTCATATTCCAAAGGATGAAAGATCCAAGTTGGATGCAAAGTCAAAATAATGTATCTTCATCGGCTATGGGCAAGATGAGTTTGGCTACGGGTTGTATGATCCCGTAGGGAAGAAGCTTATTCGAAGCCGCGATGTGGTGTTTATGGAAGACCAAACTATTAAAGATATTGATAAGGTAGAGAAGACTACACCCAAGAAATATATTAGTTTGTCTAATGTTGATCCAGTTTAATTACCTAGCCATAATCTGGATGCTATAGGTGGTGATGATCACAATGGTGAGCCATATGATTATGTTGATGATCAACAACTTGGAGATGAGGTCAATATTCCAACTAATGATGGTGAAGGGGAGAGCGATTTGTTACAGGATGAAAATCTTGGTGAAACTCCAGAATTATCTCAAGTTCAACCTAGCAGGTCTAACAGGCAGAGACAACCTTCTACAAGGTATAATTCTGATGAGTATGTGACCTTGACTGATGAAGGTGAACCCGAGTGTTTCCAAGAGGCCATGGAAAGTGATGAAAATCAAAAGTGGATGGATGCAATGCATGATGAGATGAAATCATTGCACGATAATCAAACTTATGATTTAGTGAAGCTGCCTAAAGGTAAAGGGGCTTTGGAAAACAGATGGATTTATAAAGTTAAACATGAGAGCAACTCTAAGTCTCCAAGATATAAAGCCAGATTAGTGGTGAAAGGTTTCCGTCAAAGAAAGGGTGTTGATTTTAATGATATTTTCTCACCTGTTGTAAAGATGTCATCTATTAGAACTGTATTGAGTTTGGCTGCTACTCTTGATTTAGAGGTTGAGCAAATGGATGTGAAAACTACTTTCCTTCATGGTGATTTGGAGGAAGAGATCTACATGAAACAACCTGATGGTTTTCAAGTTAAAGGTAAAGAAGATTATGTGTGTAGATTGAGAAAGAGTTTATATGGATTGAAGCAAGCTCCAAAGCAGTGGTACAAGAAGTTTGAGTCTGTTATGTGTGATCAAGGATACCAGAAGACTACTTCAGATCATTATGTCTTTGTTAGAAAATTTTATAATGATGACTTCATAATCCTGTTGTTATATGTTGATGATATGCTTATTGTAGGGAAAAGTATTTCTAACATTAACATGTTAAAGAAGCAATTGGGAGAGTCATTTGCCATGAAAGACATGGGAGCAGCTAAGCAGATTCTTCGAATTAGAATCATGCGTGACAGAAAAGAGAAGAAACTTTGGATGTCACAAGAAAATTATATCGAAAGAGTCTTGCAAAGGTTTAACATGGAAAGTTCTAAGGCGGTAAGCACTCCTCTCGCTACTCATTTCAAGTTGAGTTCTAATCAAAGTCCTTCAAGTGAAGATGAGGCGTTTGATATGAAATGTGTTCCTTATACATCTGCTGTGGGTAGTTTGATGTATGTAATGGTGTGTACAAGACCAGATATAGCAC
This sequence comes from Lathyrus tuberosus, assembly GCA_022829125.1. Lineage (NCBI taxonomy): Eukaryota > Viridiplantae > Streptophyta > Magnoliopsida > Fabales > Fabaceae > Lathyrus > Lathyrus tuberosus. The sequence goes on along the minus strand of JALAZF010000236.1, from coordinate 8,580,383 downwards.
ATGTTATTGGTATAGTTAGTAGATTTTTGTCAAATCTAGGTAGAAACCATTGGAATGTTGTAAAATGGTTTTTAAGATATCTTCGAGGTAACACTTCTATGAGGCTTTGTTTTGGAGGAGATAAGCCTACTCTAGTGGGGTACTCTGACTCTGATATGGTTGGAGTCATTGATTCCAGAAAGTCCACTTCCGGCTACATGATTAAATTTGCAGGGGGAGCTGTTGCTTGGCATCCCAGATTGCAAAAGTGTGTAGCACTACCTACTACAGAAGCTGAGTTTATTGCAATTACCGAAACATGCAAAGAGTTACTATGGTTGAAGAAATTTTTGTAGGAGCTTGGTTTTGTTCAAGACAAATATGTGTTATTTATTGATAGTCAAAGCGCTATTCATCTTGGTAAAAATCCGACTTTTCATAATAGGTCCAAACACATTGACGTGAGATATCATTGGATATGTGATGTTTTGGATGCTAAGGTGTTGGAGTTGGCTAAAGTTCATACAAATGATAATGGTTTTGATATGATGACTAAATCATTACTGTAGCGTGTGATTTTTGTCGGTGACGCGACCACCTTATCGCCATGGTTGGAATTGGGTGCTACTTTCTAATTTCTTATTTATCCTATGAAGCTGGAAAGGAAAGGGAAGCTATCTAAAACTAACCTTGCACGCAAATGTTTTCTTTAACAAATGCTTAAGAGATTGGGGAGTTCGGGGTCAGGTTATACAGTGGGGAGTTGTCAATTACCCATCCTATATATGGTTATCCATAGATCGTTAGCAATTTCTACTGTTTTCTATTTACTGGTGTTTATCTGTTTATTGGGAAAGTTCCTCCTTTGGGAACGTTAAGAGAGTATTTTTGTTGTTTTCGGGTTTTTCGATGTTTTTGGTAAGGTACTGGACCTAAGGTTTTTGATTGGTGTGCTCGCTAAGATTTCGCAATCTTATGCCTACATATTCCCGTTAAAGAAAACAGGGAAATCAGAGCAATTGTAGTTCCTCCTATTCTATGGGAGGAAAAGATGTTTGGTGTCTTGTTCGAAACCCAAGATTGAAGCTAAAGGTTATTTGTGTCTTGTTCAAAGCCCAAGATTGAAGCTAAAGTGTCATACCCCAAATTTTACCCTCAGATTCGTTGGCATGTCATATCATTTTCATATTTTTTTAGTCCATTAATCAATAATCAGACATTTTTCGTTAGAATTTAATTTGTTTGTTTTACTAACCATTTTCAATTATCTTTTTTTATTATTTTTAGTTTTATTTATTATTATTTCTTTATTATTATTATTATTATTATTATTATTAATTTTATTAGTTTTATTATTATTAGTTTTACTAAGCTTTATTATTATTGTTAGTTTTATTATTATTATTATTATTATTATTACTACTACTTTTATTTTTCTTCATAAAGGGAAAAATGGTAAGTGGGGACCACTACAATACAAACAAGTCACATGGATTGCCAACTTGGATTTATCAATGGCCAAAAAGCATTCTTACACTTCACTTATCAATGGCCAAGAATCATTCTCATAAAGTCACATGGATTGCCAACTTGGATTTATCAATGGCCAAAAAGCATTCTTACACTTCACTTATCCATGGCCAAGAATCATTCTCATAAAGTCACATGGATTGCCACATCAACACTCCCACTTTATTCACACTATAAATAAGATCTCTCATTCTCTCATTTTGGACACCAGATTCACCCCACACAAAGGCTGAATACTCTCTTAATTTTCTCCCTCAATTATTCTTGCAAATTTTCTGGAGAGAAGGCTCGTCTTCATTTTTCCATAACTCGTGTCATTGAAGAGGCAGTGGACCGTCTCCACTAGGTAACATTCACCTCTTTTATTTCTCCGTTTTCAAAGTACCATGATCATTTATCTATGATGTTATCAAGTTCATTAGCATATTAATATTGTTCTGGAAAAAGTATTGTAATATCCTATAATTTTTGTTTGGTTTTATTATGAATGATGTTTAAAAGATAAGATAAAAATTCAAAAAGACAAAAAACATGCTTCATCACCACCCTTTTATTATTTCATACTATTTTTATTTTATTTTCCATTTATTTCTTAATTTTGTTTCTCTAGTTTTTATTTTAGGAGCACTTTTAATTTTTAGTTTCAATTTATCATGTTATTTCTTGAATTCATAACTTTTTCTTTCGAATTTTGTTTTGATTTTTATTTTTCGCTTACGATCTTTATTTCGATTTTTTGGGCCAATGATATTACAAAATCATGACTTAGTTGACTTATGCAAAATGACTAAAAAGTCTTGATATGTATAAGGCTCATTTCTTTATTTTTGTTGGTAAATGAAAGTCGAATATCAAAAGATTATCGATCCCCAGATTAAATCTTGATCAAGACGAGACTAACTTTATTCTTCATTTCGAGTCCATTTTCTTTACTTTAGGCCGATGACATTGCACAAATCTTGACTTTGATTATTTCAAATCAATAAAGTCTTGATAAATATGAGGCCACTTTTTACTTATTTTTATTGGTCGATGAAAGTCAAAAATCTAAGATTATCGATTTATCGATTTAAATCTTGATTAAGACGAGACCAACCTTATTTTTTCATTCCGGTTTCATTATCTTTATTTTGGTCGATGACATAACAAACTTCATGGTTTGGCTGACTTCATTGAATCAACAAAACTTTGATCAATATGAGACCGCTTTCTCTTTATTTCAGTTTCATTCACTTTTTAGTCGATGAAAGCCAAGAATCATTAATTATCGATTCCTCGATTAAATCATGATTAGGACGAGACTAATCCTATTTCGTGTTCTTAGCAAGCAAACATAACATAACACAAACTTAGCAAGAGGTTCCTGTAGAGTACTACGGATACTTAGGGTGCTAATACCTTCCCTTTGTATAACCAACCCCCGAACCTTAGATTCTCCCCCCCTTTTAGGTTTTCTTCGATCTTGAACCTTTCCTTTGAATAAATCAAAGTCGGTTGTAAAATACATATGATGCAAGTTAATTAATAGCTTGTTATCCGATTTTCACCGCAACAGAAATGACGACTTCACTGGGGATGCTTCCCTAAGAAGGTTAAGCCCACCTTGTTTGTATTTGTGTTATCTTACATGTTTGCTTGTTTGTATATCTGTACATATTCATATTTGTATGTATATCTGCTTGTGCTTGGCTTTTTCTGTGTGTAGGGTTGTTACTTTGCGTGGTAAGGATAAGTCCTAACCCGGACTTGAGCGTACACATATGATAGGATCGTGGACATAGTCAAGGATACTTCGAGGGAGAAATCCCAAAGGAGTTAACTTGAGGTTCCACACTCAGTTGAGGCCCTCTTGAAAGTGGTATAAGCTAAACGAGCAATCGTGAAGGCGTTACTACTTTCAACCTTGGTGCCAGAGATACTAATGACCATTAGTTACCCTTTACCCCACCTGACCTATTTAGGATGTAGTGCGATGATTATGAGGGAGTAATCCTAAATGATTACTACACGATACTATGCTCAGACGAGACTCTCTTGAGGATTTTATTGATCACCGAGCAATTGGGAAGTTGATAAAATCCGAAAGATGGGTTGTCGACTCTGGGAACTCTTTAGAACCTTGCTCTGCAGATACAAGAACCCTAGTACACACCCTGTGGTTGGTTCTTTACCCAGACTTCATGCTGTGATCTCGAACCCTTGATCCTGTTGCATGTGTTTTTGCATCCTGTTTGCATTGTATTGCATTTGATTTGCATCTTTGCATGTCTCATTGCACACGTCTGTCTGCCCAGCTACTCATTTCCAGTGGTCTCTATCTTCCAGTGTCATCTGTGAGTCGTCAAGCTGATTCCTCGACACCAATACCAGACTAGAGCTAACTACAGACGAAGGATGTCAGAGCAAGAGGTACACAACGCTGAGGTCCGAATGGAAATCGATGACCTTAAGTCAAGCGTGACCAAACTCACTGAGATGATTCAAGTCTTGATTGCTAGGGGAGAGCCACCCCAAAGGACTGTCATCCTGGAAGTTTCAAACGCTGATCCTCCACCGGTTCAAGTGTCGCCTTCAACTTGGCCAGAGTTTGGTTTGCCACACAACTATTCTCCACCTCTTGCATCTACTGCCATGATAGGTCAGGCTGCCAGACCAGTGTTTCAAGCTCCTGTTTTTACCGAGGCTCAACCTATAGTTCAGGCTACTCGAACTCCCTTTGAGAATCCCCTCTATGAGTACAATACTGACAGTGCTCAAGGTGAAGACCGTGAAGACTTTGTTGAACCTGAAGTTGTTTGGGAGCAGTTTCAGAGCATAGAGAAGAGACTCAAAGCCGTTGAGGGTACTGATTTCTTTAATGTGGACGCAGACAACATGTGCTTAGTATCAGACCTTGTTATACCCCCTAAGTTTATAACTCCAGATTTTGTGAAGTACAAGCGTCACTCTTGCCCAAGAGCTCATTTGGTCATGTATCTTCGCAGGATGACTGCTCATGCCAAAAATCAAAAGTTGCTTATCCATTGTTTTCAGGATAGCTTGAGTGGGGCATCACTTAAGTGGTATATGGGTCTCGAGCAAAACCCAATTCGCTGCTTCCAAGATCTCACAAATGCCTTCATGAAGCAGTATAAGTATAACCTCGACATGGCTCCTGATCGCCGTCAACTGTAAAACATGTCTCAGAATGATAAAGAGTCTTTCAAGGAGTATGCTCAGCGCTGGAGAGAGTTGGCTTCCCAGGTTGAACCTCCTTTGGCTGAGAAAGAGTTAACCGGAATGTTCATGGACACCCTGTCCCCATTCTATTGGGAGAAGATGGTTGGAAGTGTTTCCTCCAATTTCACTGATTTGGTTAATATTGGCCAAAGATTAGAGAAAGGTCTTAAGATAGGAAAAGTATCCAAGGCTGTTGAATCTTCTAATGCTGTGAAGAAATCCTACGGGAACTTTCAGAAGAAGAAGGGAGATCAGACTAATGCTGTCATGGTTGAAGCAAGAAGGCCTCGTCCCCGACCTCAGTATGTTGTTCACCCTGTTGTTGCTGCTGTTACTCCTGTGGTTGCTACACCACGACCAACTCAAGCTTTCCAACGTCCGGCTGCAGGACAGAGCCAGTATCGTAATAGGGGTCAATTTGATCCCATTCCCATGACTTACACTGAACTTTATCCTGGTTTGGTTCAACAAGGTTTGATTACCACAAGGCCTCTGCCTCCTCCTCCAAATCCTCTTCCAGCCGGCTATAGGGCTGATCTTCATTGTGAATACCATCAAGGTAGTGTAGGCCATAACTTGGAAAGTTGCTTTGCGTTGAAGGCTAGAGTACAAGAGCTGATGAGGAACAAAATCCTCTCCTTTAAGGACAATCCCAATGTTCAGAACAACCCTCTACCAGGGCACGCCAAGTGAAGCTTCAGTCGACTTTAGCATTCTATCCTCCTAAAAGCCAGTGTTTCAGATAGGACAGCTCATCCTTGTGTTGATTAGTCACTAGGCCTTTGTTTCTTGTTGTTTTCACTTTCTTTATTTTGTAATGGGTGTTTGCTTTCAAATTATGTTTGTACTTTCATGTTAATAAAATAAGCATTTGCAACTTTTTGATTCAATTCATTTGTTTTTGCTATTTACTTCTTACTGCTTCCTCTTTCATGAAAAATAAATAAAAAATTCTCTTGTCCACTTTCTTTTGATTATGCAAAGACTGGAGGGAGGATGATGAAAACAAAACACTCATAATTGCTGTTGGTATGCTTTTAACCCCTTTGAGCCTAGAAGTAGGAGTTTCTTTCTTTACAAACAAAAACCCGCAATCTTAACCTGGGGAAGGGTAGTTCTCAATTAACTGGATTGTGCATTCAATTACAAGAGCTACATGCAAGACGACTTTCAACAAAATGTAAAGGTTTGACTGAGAGAGAATTTATCATCTCTAAAGGGAGACATATCATCTGTTTATCACAGTTGTTTGGGTAACTGATTATAAAGGAACATTACTTTAACTGAAATGCATAGAGTCCAACAATGCCATAATTTCTTTTATAGGGGTGTTGTCCTGAAGGAGAAAACTTTAACTCAGTATAGAGTAATGCCATTTTTCCTTAGGAGTTTTTCATGCTAAGAGGGGGACATTGGCTTGGATGTAAATAATCCAGTGGCTTGCCACTTACAGCAATTAGATGATAGAGGAAGTTTACCAGGATAAGAGATGGACTACAACTTGGATTTTTGAATCAACAAGTGCGCCACTTACAACAGTTATTTGGGATTAAGGTTTGTTTTGAATGTCTGTTTTGATGTGTGATGTACAGTGAAATGTCTTCCTACAGAGATTTTTATGATTTCCTCTGAAGGGATGTTGGTTTTTGTGTGCCTTGATCAATGCCCAAGGTTGAAGCTAAAAGGTTGACTCTGTTTATGGAGTTTTATATCTGTCTTGTATAAAGCCTAAGATTGAGGCTGAAAAGAGACTGACTCTTTTGGGGAGATCATTATACAAAGCCTAAGAGGAGGCTAAAAGTTGACTTTTTCGGGGAAATATTTTGTCTGTGTTGTACAAAGCCCAAGATTGAGGCTAAAAGAGATTGACTCTACTGGGGAATATTTGTATGTGTCTTGTACAATGCCCAAGATTGAGGCTGAAATGGGAAACTGACTCTACTGGTGAGAGGTTTTATCTGTCTTGTACGAAGCCCAAGATTGAGGCTGGAAGAAGATTGACTCTATTGGAAAGTATGATTTGTCTTGTACAAAGCCCAAGATTAAGGCTGGAAAGAGGATTGACTCTGCTTAGGGAGATTTTATATGTGTCTTGTACAAAGGCCAAGATTGAGGCTAAAAGATATTTGACTAACTCAGCTGAAGATATTTATGGGTGTCTTGTACAAAGCCCAAGATTGAGGCTGAAAGTTATGACTGACTCTACTAGAGAGATATTTATGTGGGTGTCTTATACAAAGCCCAAGATTGAGGCTGAAAGTTCTGAGGGGTGATCATTATACAAAGCCTAAGAGGAGGCTGGATAGGAAATTTTCTTATATGAAGCCTAAGAGGAGGCTAACTTCTACTGAGGATTATTGAGATCCAGAGACAGGTCCAAATCGGGGAATAAACTCTTGCTGGGAATTGCAGAAGAGTTGAAATATCATATGCCTTGAGGTTCTGATTATGTTGGGGATTTGTTAATGGTAAATTAACCTTGACTGGGGAATTTAGGATGGAAGTTTTAATAGGTGGAGTTTTTACCTTTGGAGGTTTTAACACTGTTGGAGACTGATGAAATGATCAGGGTTTTTTTTAGTATTTTTAGGAAACTTGAGGGTTTCTTTGAAATACAAGAGGAGAAGAGACTATCCAAGTCTACTGGTATGGGAAGGTTTATCTTTGTATAATGCCTAAGACGAGGCTGGTGTTTTAAGGGATGAGAATCAACCCCAAACTGGTTTGATGTTTTGACAATTGAAAGGACTGCTCTAACGAAGGATGACTAAGTTCTGTCCTATACATGTAAGAGGTCTTTGGGTCTTTGTACCAAGCCCAAGAGGAGGCATGAGAACTTCTAAGAAGCCTGAGGGTCCTTGTACAAAGCCCAAGAGGTGGCTGGGGATGCTTTTAGGAAGCCTGTGAGTCCAGACCTAAGAACAGTTCAAGAAAGGTTTCACAGGGAATAATCCTTTCTTTAGTGAACAGTTCTAAGGTTTGAAGAAATTCAAGAGAGGTTTCACCGGGAATTAATCCTCTCTGGGGGGAAATGAATTTCTTTGACAAATTTCTAATAGTGACAGTCTTGAGAAAAGTTTCACCGGGAATAATGCCTTTCTCTGTTCCATATTGTATAAGCCCAAGAGGAGGCAAGACTGTATCTGGAATTTCCTACGGGGAACTAGTTTTGATTGTGTTGAAAGAGTAATCACTGGTTTGATCTAATCCTAGACCTAATTGTCGGGAAAAACTCTAAGCAGATAATATACATGCATATATATATATATATATACAGATGAATTATATACAAGTGTGTAAAAAAGGGTAGGAGGAATTACAGGTGAGCAAGTTTCCAGCATTACAAACAAATATATATATATATATATACAAGTACGTAAAAGAAAGTTGTTTTAAAACTTACAAGTGAGCAAGCTTCCATTGTAACAACTGTATGGTTAGTTGTTCAAGAAATTAAAGAAAGTTTTGATAACAACTATGAATTTGAACCTAAATCAAAAGGGAAAGTTGTTTAACAAGGGAATATTGGGGCTTATACTCAAGGAGAGGCCCAGATGAAAAACAGTGATCGCACCATTATTTTGAAGACTGTACTGGGACTTATACAATGACTGAGGCCCAAAAACGTTTATGTACAACAAGGATTGAGTCTTTCACTCTATTAGAGGCCCAAAGAATGTTTGAAAAGAAGAAAAATGGGACTTACAACACAAGGGAAGGCCCAAAGAAAGACAGTGGTCGCACTGTCGTTTTGAAAATCGTATCAGGTCTCATACAATGACTGAAGCCAAAAAAAGTTTGTGTGTGACAAGGGATGGGTCTTACACTCTATTAGAGACCCAAAAGTGTATATTTAAAAGAAAGATGGGACTTACAACACAAGGGTAGGCCCAGATGGTTTTTGTTCAAAAGGCGACGATCGCGTCGCAGTTTTAGAAAACACAGTGGGACTTATACAATGACTGAGGCCCAAAATTTATTTATGTACAAAGGGGGTTGGGTCTTACACTCTATTAGAGGCCCAAAAGTGTTTTTTTAAAGAAGAAAAATGGGACTTACAACACAAGGGAAGGCCCAGAAATAACAGTGATCGCACAGTTGTTCTGAAAACTGTATTGGGACTTATACAATGGCTGAGGCCCAAATTTTTTGTGTTTTCAAAGGGGATGGGACTTACACTCTATTAGAGGCCCAAAGTGTTTTTAAAAAATGTTTGTGAGGGTGAAAATAATCAAAACCCTAATTTGATTTTCAAAAAGGGCATTTTAATTAAATAAAAATTCAATTAAAATGATCAAAATTGCCAAACATATGTGAAAAACAAATTATGATCTAGGATCAAAGTTTGAAAAATCATGTTTTACCCCTAGAATGATTTAAAACTCATTTGAATTTAAAATCAAGAGAAAGAAAATATTTTCAAATGTTTAAAAACAAATTAAAAAATAAATTCTTTATGAAAAATTAAATATATAAAATAAATAATATTTTTTTGTGAGATTTTTATAAAATAAAATATTTTATCATTTTTGTGAATTTTCAAAAAAAGGAATTAATAAAAAATGTTTAAAATTGAGAAAGAAATTAATTTTAGAAGTTATTAAGAAATTGTGAGAAAAAATGAAAAGAAAAAGTGGTAAAAAAAAATAGGGAATGGCTCTCCCATGGCTTGAACTCACGCCTTTGGGGTTGTGAGGTTAAAACTCTACCAACTGAGCCAAGTGCATTGGCTGATAAAAGATGGCAAGAGTGAATAATATGTGAAACTTCCTTTGGAAAAATAGTTTAAAAAAATACCAAAAGGTCTGGGGTGAGGGGGGTTCGAACCCCAGACCTCTCGCTCGCTACACACGCACACAAATAATAGTGTTTCCACTAGGACGCAATGCCAATTCAAGTATATAGTGGCAACTGAATAATATATACCAAATTTAGTTGGATTTCTGAAGAATGGCACCATGGCCATCTTCTTCCTTGGGCAAGCTACGTGAAACATTCGATTTCTCTCATTTCTCAACCATTTCACATGATATAAAGATGAAAATCGTGCGTTTTTAAACAAGGAATACAATTGCTTTATTCAATTTCATTTTAACTAAGTGTAACAAAAGATATTACACTCTAACGAGATGAATCCTAAAATGTGCAAGAACTCAATGAAAACACATACACATAAGATAAACATCAATTGATTAAGGGAAAATGATCTACAAACATTCAGAAACACAATGGTAATTTGAAAACATGTTTATATTGCATGATTCATTGAGTTTGAATGTTTAAGGCTTACCTCTGCAAGAAGGATTTGATTTCAATGGTAGAGGTGTTACAGAAGTGAAACAATGGCCTGGTTAGCTTCCTTGAGTCTCAAGGATTGTGTTGCAACCTTCAGGATGTTTTGAAACTCTCTAGATAGGCTGGCTCAACTCTGACTGCAACTGGTCCATGTAAAAAATGAAGATGGTGATCCTGATGTTTCAGAGGTGTAAGAGGTGTTTGATCAGCTCATATATGATATATGGAACGTGTTAGATCAATTGGTTATGATGGAATGGCTTCCTAATGCAAAATTCGATAGTGACTTGCAAATGAAGGTATTTTTGGAGTGAAAGATAGATTTTAAGTAAAGCATCAGTTTGGGTGCTTTGGTGTACTCAAACTGATCACAATTGATGTCTATTTATAGTACAACAAGTTTGTTTTGGCATCAATAGTGAATGGAGGCTTGGACAGTCCCTTGGCCAGTGTTGATCAAAAGGAATCTCAAGTCTCCTCTAGCCATTGACTTGAGGTTAGGGCACAAGCTATGAGTCCTTTGGTTCAGAGCTGAATCTTGACTCAATTTAGTTAGCAATGTCTTGATGCTTGCCACCTTGTGAATCCATTGAATGCATTGAAACAAAATTGGAGTCTTTGAGCTTTTTAGCCCTTTTAGGGCATTTATGGCTACATGTAGATCCTTGGACTTAGGAGGCTTGTGGATTAGATCATTTCTCTTTGATGTTATCCCCTGAGGTGTCCAAATGGATGACAAGGCTTGTACTTGTCTGATTTTGCCAAATCTTGCAAAAATGCAAAATTCTGTCTTGTACAAGACAGTTGAAAATGGTGATATTGAAGGGGTCATATCTCCCTGCTCAAATGGAGTTATAAAAATCTCTTGTGCTTTTCAGAAAGCCCTCATATGGTACCATTCATGTGTGATCATAGTTGGTCTTGAAACTATCTGAATCCAATTGAAAAAACCTCATGAACTTTGATGCCCAAAGCTGACACTTAGATAGTTTTGCACTAAGTGTTATGTTCTTGATTTTTCACCATTTTGATCCATCCATAACTAAAAATCCATGAAGAATAAGAGTTTCATGTAGTTGAAGCTTTTGTAGAATGTAGGAAGACCTACAAATCAGGCTTTGGATCATTCAAAATGGCTGTCTAGATCAGAAGTTATGGCCTTTGGAAGTTGGTACCAAAACCATTCAAATTTTGTAACTTAGAAAAAATTTCAATTTTTTTCAAGATTACCCCTTTTACAAGTTATCTTGGTTTCTTGATCAATTCTTGTTCAAATGACATTATAAGTCATATTTTATGAAAATATGAGTCATAAGGATAAGTTTTGCCAAAAAAGTAATGTTTTGACTTTTGGCCCCGAAGCGATTCGACGCGTGAAAACCCTAATTCCCGACTTTTGAGGAATGCATCCTCTGAGGGTAATTTAACTTTGAAAATGGATTCCTAGGGTTATTTTGAGCATATTGAGTCATGTTTTGAAGTCTTGGCTCATGCCCTTGTGAAAATCTCACTTTGGAGGTCCCAGTCGTCCAAAACCCTAATTTGGTGATATCGGGTGTTTCGAGGCTACTTTCACTTGGAATGCCACAACTGTGTGCTTGATTTTTGATGTGATGGTCCTCTTGATCCTTTGTGGATGTTTAAGAGGTTATACAAGTTGAAGATCATGTCATTTCTTGAATGATCTTTTGTCTAAGTACTCTGAGAGGTCCCGAACCCTAATTCTTGATTGTGGTGGATGCTCAACTATCTTTGGGAGATTGATGAGGCATGATGGTACATCCATATTGTGGTAATGATCTTCACAATGATGGGAAATCTTGGTGGTCAAAATTTGGGGTATGACAGATGCCCCTATTTAATCTTCTTGGACCCGAAGGTGTGAATGGCGAAGATATTCGGACATTCAGGGTGCAAGAGGATTAAATATCGTAATACCCAAAATTTTGACGGTGGTTATGAATGGCAGTTTTCTCATCCATCTTCTTTTACTAAGTAAGGTTACTTAGGAAAGGATAAAACTTCCCCTCGATCCTGGTCTTTCAACCACGGAACTGGTCTTAGTTTTCTGAAATAAACCTCCCCTCGATCCTGGTCTTCAGCCAAGGAACTGGTCTTAATTTTCTTAATAAACTTTCCCTCGATCCTGGTCTTCAGCCAACGAACTGGTCTCAGTTTCTTAATAAACTTCCCCTCGATCCTGGTCTTCAGCCATGGAACTGGTCTTAGTTTTCTTCTTGTCGAGTTCCTTCCTTGACAAGGAATGCTATGTGTAGCGGTTTTCATCAAACTTCTCGCCGAGTTTTTACTGGGGAGATGCCATTTGATGTAAAAAGATTTGATGTCAGACTTGTCGGGGACACCCATTCGTCTGAGCTGTATAGGTGTGCAAACTTGTCTGTTTGGGAGATGCCATTTGTCGACTCTACTAGAAAAAACGAGTCTCTTGAAAAACTGCTTTTCACTTGGGGATATTACATCATACTTTTCTTCGAGATCTTTTTGGAGAAATTCCACGTGATGTGATCCAATTTTGAGATGCTGATGACTTCATTAACATTGACTTTCTTGGGAGAAAAATCAATGTGTTACTGAGAGTCTTTGGTTGAGAGGCTTTCTCTGGGATTTTCCTTAATCCGGGAAAGCGAAGATATCATCTTCAATGGTGAAGAGTGATGTTTGTCGAATGTCTTCTTGCCTTTCAGAGGTTCAAGTTATCAAAGTGGTCGAGGACCGTCTCCGATCTAGAAATAAACTGGGGAGAAATTGTTCAGACAATACATTTCCTGGCTAGGAAAGAACTGACAACTCGATTGATAAGAGGACTTTTATCACTTGGGGGATGAATATGACCAGAGTGATAGTAATGCAATATGAATATGAATATGAATCAATAATGCAGGATGTATGTATGTTTATACTGACAAAACTGACGCGACATACAAATTAATAGATGAACACGACTGGATATCCGGCCACGAAGGGGGATGAAAAGTATCACTGGTTCAAAATAGCAATCCTGCCTTGCTTAGGAGAGGCGGACCCTGTGGGGAGGAAGAATTGTCAATCGGTCTTAAGAGGTAAGAACCCTGCAGGGGATATCAGATGAAACATGGCATCTGAAACAGTTGATCCTTTGCTCAGGTGTACTGGTTTTAGAAGGAGTATTTTAATTCTGCACTTTGAGGTTTAATCACTTCTGGAGAAGCCATCAATATTCTTTTTGAAGTTCCCAGTCAAAAGGAAATGCCATCTTTATTTTTAAAAGCAGTAGAAAAGTTTTACAAGTAAATTCATTTTTGTTTTATTTCAAGAATCATTGATCATGTTAAAACGTCATTCTATAAAGCAAAAATAAATGAGAGTTGCAAACAAAAGCATTAAGCTCAAACTTTATTGATAGGATGGAAATCATCCAAGCGCGTGATCTCATAAAGTATTTACAAAGTTTAGAAAATGGTAATTTAAGGGAAAAGGGCTACATTGAAACATAACAACCGTTATCCTTCTACCAACTTTGAATTCTGGACATCCTGAGCTTCTGTCGAAGATGACCTTGACTTGAAGTTTTCCGACGAACAGTGTTACCGTAGGGGATTTAACCTTGTCGGACGTAGTTACTTGCCATGAATCCCTAACTTTTGCCTGGATTGTCTTTTGAGGTTTCCAATCCACCGGGATGATTTTTGCTTATGTCTCTAATTTTTGCCTGGACCGCCCTTTCGGGTTTTCAATCCACCGAGACGTTTTTTTTATTTAGGAGAAGTATTTCTTGACTATGTCAACATTCGTTGGGTAGATAAACTCCTCTCCATCCATGGTTGTGAGTCTCAAGGCGCCGCCTGAGAAGGCTTTCTTGACCACATAAGGGCCGTCATAATTCGGAGTCCATTTGCCCCAGGAATCCGTGAGGAATGATTGTATTTTCTTGAGCACGAGGTCTCCTTTTCTGAAGACACGGGGTCAGACCTTTTTGTCAAACACTTTCTTCATTCTTTGCTGATACAACTGACCATGGTATAGAGCCGTTATTTGCTTTTCTTCGATTAGATTCAACTCATCGTGTCGACTTTGACACCATTCAGCTTCTGTTAGCTTAGCTTCCATCAATACCCGGATCGATGGGATCTCTACTTCTATGGGAAGCACTGCTTCCATGCCATATACTAGAGAGAAAGGGGTTGCCCATGTTAAAGTGTAGACAGATGTGCAATAACCGTGGAGAGTATAAGGCAGCATTTCATGTCAGTCTTTGTAGGTTACAACCATCTTTTGAACAATCTTCTTAATGTTTTTGTTAGCCGCTTCTACCGCTCCGTTCATCTTGGGCCAGTAGGGAGATGAGTTATGGTGTTCGATCTTGAACTCAGGGCACAACTCTTTCATTATCTTGTTGTTCAAGTTAGATCCATTGTCAGTAATGATCTAGCTTGGAACACCATAATGGCAGATGAGATTGTTCTTGATAAATTGGACCACCACTTGTCGGGTTACATTGGTGTATGACGCTGCTTCAACCCACTTGGTGAAGTAGTCAATGGCTACCAGGATGAACCGATGTCCATTCTAAGCCTTGGGTTCGATCATGCCAATCATGTCGATTCCCCATATGGAAAAAGGCCACGGAGAAGAAAGAACTTTGAGATGCGTTGGCGATACATGAATTTTGTCAGCGTATATCTGACACTTATGACACTTCCTCATGTACTTGTAGCAATCAGATTCCATTGTCAACCAATAGTATCCTGCTCTCAAAATTTTTCTTGCCATTGTGTGTCCGTTGGCATGAGTGCCAAAGGATCCTTCATGAATTTCTTTCATTAACCTGTTTGCTTCTGGTATGTCTACGCATCGGAGCAAGACCATGTCAAAGTTTCTCTTATAGAGTGTATCACCGCTCAGGAAGAAATTGCCTGCCAGCCTTCTGAGGGTCTTCCTGTCTTTTCTTGATGCCCCGGGCGGGTATTCTTGTTTCTAAAGGAAGCATTTGATATCGTGATACCAAGGTTTGTCATCTATAACTGCTTCAATCGTGAAGATGTAAGCGGGCCTCTCAAGGTGCATTATGTCAATCTTAGGTACATCATTCCATTGAGTTACTCCAATCATGGAAGAGAGAGTGGCTAGTGCATCAACCATGTGATTCTCTTCACGAGGGATATGATGTAACTTGATTTTGTTAAAGAATGGTAACAACCTTCTCGCGTAATCTTTGTAAGGAATCAATCCTGATTGGTATGTGTTCCAATCTCCTTTGATCTGATTTATAACCAGGGCTGAGTCTCCATATACATCCAAATTCTTAATCCTCAAATCAATTGCTTCTTTGAGACCCATGATACAAGCTTCGTATTCGGCCTCGTTGTTTGTGCATTTGAACATCAGTCGGGCAGTAAAAGGAATATGGGTACCCTAAGGTGTTACAATGACTGCCCCAATTCCGTTTCCATAAGTATTGACAGCTCCTTCGAATATTATTCCACATTGGGAACCTGGTTCTGGCCCTTCACTGGGTAGCGGTTCATCACAATCTTTCATTTTTAAGTACATGACATCTTCGTCTGGGAAGTCAAATCCGACTGATTCCTGATCGTCAATCAGTTGATGAGCCAAATGGTCGGCTAAAACACTCCCTTTGACAGATTTTTGAGCGTGGTACTCAATGTCGTATTCTGATAACAACATCTGCCAACGGGCGATCCTTCTTGTGAGAGCAGGCTTTTTAAAGACATACTTGATCAGATCCATTTCAGAGATTAACCAAATAGTGTGACAAATCATATACTGGCAAAGACGTTTGGCTTCCCAAGCCAGAGCACAACAAGCTTTCTCGAGCATAGTGTACCGAGTTTCACAGTTTGTGAACTTCTTGCTTAAGTAGTAAATGACAGACTCTTTTCTCTTCGTTTCGTCTTATTGGCCAAGCACACAGCCCATGGAGTCTTCCAAGACTGTTAAGTAGATGATCAGTGGTCTTCCCTCCACTGATGGTGACAGAATCGGTGGATTCAACAGATATTCTTTGATACTGTCGAACGCTTTTTGGCAATCTTCTGTCTATACACAGCTTTGATTTTTTTGAGTAGTTTGAAAATTGGTGCGCATGTTGCGGTCATGAGGGATATAAACCTTGAGATGTAATTCAGACGTCCCAAAAATCCTCTGACCTATTTTTCGGTCTTTGGTGAAGGTATTTCTTGAATGGCCTTGACCTTGTCAGGATCAACCTTAATTCCTTTCTGGCTGACGATGAACCCTTAAAGTTTTCCTGAGCGAACACCGAACATGCATTTGTTAGGATTCAATCGGAGTTTGTATTTTTTCAGACGCTAAAATAACTTTGACAAGAGTGTCACATGCTCTTCTTATGTTCTAGATTTGGCGATCATGTCATCTACATACACTTCGATCTCTTTGTGCATCATGTCGTGGAACAGAGTTGTCATGACCCTTTGATAGGTTGCCCCGACGTTCTTCAAAACGAACGACATTACCTTGTAACAAAAGGTGCCCCATGGGGTGATGAATGGAGTTTTATCCATATCTTCCGGCACCATTTTGATTTGATTATAGCCCGAGAATCCATCCATGAAGGGGAAGACTTTGAACTTTGTTGTACTGTCAACCAGCATGTCTATGTGTGGTAAGGGGAAGTCATCCTTTGTTCAGATCCCTGTAATCTAAACACATTCTGACTTTTTCGTCCTTTTTCAGAACTGGCACTATGTTAGCTAGCCATTGAGGATATTCTGAGGTGGCAAGGAAACCTGCGTCAATCTCTTTTTGCACTTCCTCCTTGATTTTGATAGCCATATCCGAGTGAGTTCTTCTCAGCCTTTGTTTTACTGGAGGACATTCTGTCTTTAGTGGTAAATGATGTTCCACGATGTTGGAATCCAACCCTGGCATGTCCTGATAGGCCAGTCCTGATAGGACCAAGCAAATATATCGGGAAACTCTTTGAGAAGTTTTATCAAGCTTTCTTTGACAGTCCGACTGAGCAGTGCTCCAATCTTAACTTCTTTCTTTTCTTCCTCTGATCCCAAATTGACTGTTTCCAACAGTTCTTTGTGAGTTTCAATAGACCTTTCCTCTTGCCTGAGTAGTCGGGAGATCTCCTCTGGAATTTCTGCGTCCTCTTCTTCTTCATCTTCAAATACCGAGAATTCATAGTTGGGAGAAGGCATTGGATCATATGTTTCAATAGGGTTTAAAACAAGCAATCTACATGACGTGATGATTTGTTTTTTAGAAGAGATAGAGAGAATGCAAGCATGTGTGCAGTGTATTTTCTGAAAAATGCTTGTTTTTATTTTTGAGTTTGTTTTAGGACTACCATTTTCTGAAAAAACAAAAAGTGAAAACAGCAATAAATGCGGGAATGACAGAACGACGTTTATTTATTTATGATTTGTTGATTCTTGAAATACAACCCTATAAAACAAAACTCTGTCGCTTTGGGCGAAGCGAAGAGGGACTTTTACAGAAAAGTGAGCCCTATAAAACATCTGTTTCACCTGGGCAAGGTGAAAGGTTAAAACAAAGGTGGCAATTACTTAGACTTATGGACGACTTTCGGGACATCGACAACAACCCATTGGCGACGAACTCCTCGGTGAATCACAAAGTCTGGTACCTTCTTTCTTGATTTTTCCTCAGAAATGACGCTGATTTTTGGCAGAGCAGGATCATTGGAGTCTTCCTCCCAAGCAGAGTTGTCGTAAACGAACTCTTTTGTTGTATCTTTATTAGTGTTCTCACTCTAGAGAGGATCTCCCCATCCAGTTGGCTGGATATCCTCGTATCTGATGCGAGAGCTTTCAGGAGCGGTGTATTTGACCAAGACGTCGTACTTGCCATTCGGTTGTCCTAAGGTGTCCCATACTTCTGTGGGACTGGAGGAGTCATCTTCCTCGATGACGTTGACCTCAGGAAAAGCTTATTTGATGAACTCTTGTCTTACAATCTTTGCAGATTCATCATTGTGCTAGATATCTTTGGAGCACCCTGAGTAATGATCCCATGATTTGGTGGGGACGCAGGTATTCTTTTTAATATTGCTCATCTGATAGGCATTGTTGGACTGATTTTTTTGCCCCAAGTCTTCTGGGTACGGTTTCCAGATAGGCAAGTCATCCAATGGGTCATAATAGTCATAGTCGAAGTTGTCTTTCATCAGATCGTCTTCTAATGAGTTTGGTGGAACACGACATCCCTCGGGATCATAATCTCCGTACATCATCTTGACGTCTGATCTTGGTATATATCTCGGACTCAGTTTGGGAAAACAGAATGGTATATGTGTTTCTTCCTGAGACATATAACCGTCCTTGTTGAGGTAAGATTTCCATTCCTCATCTGTATTGGAGGAGTCACTCTCATTGATAGTGTGTACTTCTTGAGACACTGGGTGGAGAAAGCCTCCACTATGGAAGAAGTCCTGAATGAGATGAAAACTTTCATCCTTCTTGGCAGTTTGGGTACAGGTTAAAGAGAAACCAAGACCTTTCTTCGTCTTGTTATTAATAGGAATGACAATCTGTCCCCATCCCTTTACGTCGTTACTCTTGATCACTTCGAGAGCGTCCTTGTATGAGGAAATTGACGTTCCTTTTTCCGGTCGATTCTCATTGCTCATCGAGAGTGCTTGGAACTGGGTTCCAACAACTTCCTCGGGTTCTACACAGGAGAATGGTGATAAGTTACTCACTATTAAGGCATGCTCTCCACATACTGTGACTAACTTGTCATTCTTGACGACCTTCAGCTACTGGTGAAGTGTTGAAGTGACTACCCCAGCTTCGTGTATCCAAGGTCTTCCTAATAAACAACTGTATGCTGCCCGGATGTCCATGACCTGGAAAGTGACTTGGAAAGTGTGAGGACCGATGGTTATGGGAAGATCAACTTCGCCGATAACTATTTTTCTGGATTCGTCAAAGGCTTTGACGATGATCTCATTGCTTCTCATCGGAGCTCCTTGAAATGATAGTCGTGTCAGAGTTGATTTTGGCATAACATTCAAAGATGAGCCCGTGTCTACCAGTACGCTGGCTAAAGCATCGTCTTGGCAGTTGACTGTGATGCTAAGCGCCATATTGTAATTTTTGCCTTCTTCCGGCAGTTCTTCATCATTGAATCCTAAGTTGTTGCAGGAAGTGATGTTGGAAATAATGATGTCAAACTGTCCTACTGTTACATCTTGTTCTACGAAAGCTTGCTCCAAGACTTTTTGCAGAGCTTCCCTGTGAGCTTCGGAACTAAGTAGGAGAGATAATACAGAGATTCTAGATGCAGTTTGCAACAGCTGATCCACAATGTTGTACCCTCTTTTCTGGATGAGCTTCAGTATCTCATCATTGTTCTTTGTAAGTTCGGGATTACTGGATTGCCCGATTTGCTGATTTGGAACCCTTGTCTGAGGTTCCTTCTCTTTAGCAGGTTCTCTAACTTCTTTGTTAAAGATCCGACCGCTCCGTGTGACTCGACTGATGTCGGCAATGTTTACGACGGAGGGTAATGAAGTTTCCTTTCCATTTTTGATTATTATTGCACCGTACTTGTAAGGGATAACCTTATCGAATTTGTACGGTATTGGTCCTGGAAGATAGATAACCACATAAGCCTTTTGATTTTTCTGACCATTGTAGGCAGCCTCAATTGGTTCGAGGTTGAGAATCTTTCTACTATCAAGAGGGAGTCTTGATTCATGGAGTAGAGGGATTATGGCGCATACGTCTTTGGCCATTTTATGATTGGGAAATATGACAACATCTTCGCTTTGATCAGGAAGATAGTCTTGTATCACGTTGATCGAACCAAGACTTGAACATGGTCGAATCTCTTTCCGGTCCAACTGATTTTGAAGATCTGACCGTACAAGATAACATCATTGGTTATTCTCTGAGCAGACTCTACATCGCTCATAATTATGTGGTGGCACCCGACCACGTCTGCTTTGTATGCAATGCAACTTTACTAGATCTGTTTCCATCGAGTGGACATCCTGACTTTGATGCCTATCAGGATTCTCGTCAGTCATACTAATCGACTGTGTAGCTTCATCCAAGTAGATTAGAAGCCACCAGTGGTCCAACAAGTGTTGAAGTGTTCTTTGGACAAGTGCACATCCTTGGTCGTTCTCACGACACTCTTCACAGTCTTGATAATCATGTGAAGCCAGAAAGCCAAGCCTGACTTGCTTAGCATGTAGTTCAAACAGACTGGTATTCATCAAGCGTATGTCAAATATCTGAACCATATTCACTTGATGGTTATTTCTCTCCTGATAGTCCTGGATCTATCCAAGATCCATCTGACATTGAAGGGCCTCTTGTACAAAAGAGCATCCCTAATTGCTTATTGAGCAAATTGGACAGGTATTGTAATCGTGCCGTGGCAGATTATGATATTGACTTTGCCTTGAATGCATCGCCACTAAGTTAACGTTCATTGTGCGGACTTCGTGGTTCTGAACAATGTTGGGATATGCATGGGCCATGTTGACTTCCCAGATTCGGTGATCTTGGATCCATCTGAGATCCATTTGTTCTTGTAGAGCTGATTGCACTACGGAGCACCCCTGGTTATTCTTTGAGCAGATATCACACTGGTGATAATTGTGAGGTGGTACATGACCGTACCCACTCTGTCTACAATGCATCCTGACCAGATTGGTTCCTAATAGGAGTACATCGTGAATTTGATAACTGCGGCTAAATTCTTCCTCTATTAAATTTACTGCAGACTTTCATGTTGAGGCAACGGGTTCGTCTGAACATTTGGATTAGTATCTTTGAAAGATAGGACCTCATTACTAACAAGCTTCTGCACATCGGACTTGAAACTGAGACAGTTCTCAATGTTGTGACCCGGTCCTCCTTGATGGTAAGGGCAAGTTTGATCTTCTTTGAACCAAAAAGGTGGATTCTCCGGTACTGCAAGAGGAGACCTAGTTTGGACGTGTCCCTTGGCCAGTAGAAGTGGAAATAGTTCTGTGTACAACATCGGTATAGGGTCGAACCCTGGTGGTCGTGTTGTATGATTGTTATTGTTGTACTGAGGACGAGCCTGCTGAAGAGGCTGTTGTGGCCTTTACTGATACTGTTGTTGACTTGGTTGGCTTTAAGAAACCTGAGGTCGATAATTTGGAGACGGCATTGGATTGATAGCGGGAGTTGCTGCCGCTACTGGTTGATACCTTTGCCTTTGCTTTCCGAGAGAGATATTACTGATCTCTTGTTCTTTCTTCTTTTGGAAAGCACTACTGTATCTCTTAGTACTACTAGATGGCTCTGCATCTTTGACCAATCGTCCTTCTCGGACTGCTTCTTCAAGGCGTACTTCCATGTTCACCATTTCAGTGAAGTCGTTGGGCGCACTGGCAACCATTCGGTTGTAATAGAACGAGCTTAAGGTTTTCAAAAAGATCTTGGTCATCACTTTTTCCTCAAGAGGGGGACAGATCTGAGCGGCAGTTTCATGCAATCTCTGAGCATATTCTTTGAAAGTTTCTTTGTCTTTTTGTGACATTGCTCTGAGTTGATCCCTATCTGGTGCCATGTCCAGGTTATACTTATACTGCTGAACAAAGGTTGCGCCGAGATCTCTGAAAGTATTGATCTTGGTGCGGTTTAAATCCATGTACCATTTGAGTGCGACACCGGTTAAACTGTCTTGAAAGTAATGGATCAGTAGCTGTTGATTTTATGTCTGGGTTGACATTTTTCGAGCATACATCACCAAATGACTTTGAGGGAAAGAGTTGCCCTTGTATTTTTCAAAGTCAGGTACCTTGAATTTGTGCGGTATTTTCACATTAGGGACCAGACAAAGGTCTGCGGCATCCTTTCCGAATAAATCCTGACAGCGAATGGCATGCAGTTCCTTCTGCATTTCCAAGAATTGTTCTTGGAACTCATTCATTCTTTCGTACATGTCTTCGTTTCCACTAGAAATTGTTTGTGGAATCTGTCCTTCCGGGATAGTGTGTACCACTGGTTGTGGTATAGTCATTAGCAGTGACTCTTGGTGCTTCCATGCCCCGAAGTTGTAACCTTCAGGAGTTGCTGTCATAACTCTTGCATCTTCGCTTTCCCGAAGTTTGTAACCTTTAGGCCCAGTAGTTCTTGCTGCAGTTTCGGGGTCTTCAGTGACTGGCGGGATGTATCCTTCAGGGACAAAGTTGATAGGCATGCCCTAGGGGTGACCTTTAGGCATGTTGTACCGAGGATCATATGTCTCCACTACGGGCGTAGATGTGATCTCTGAGATCACAGTCCTTTGTTGTTGTCTCTGAGCTGCTACTAGGGATTGCATGTCATTGTGAAGTTTTTCCAAACTTTCCTTTAGAGCGACGAGTTCTTCTCTCAGCTCTCTGTTCTCTTCCTCGAGATCTTCCATTTTCTTTTGTCGATTGACACGAGTATTGTATGAGTGAGACAGTTTGACTCTAGAATCGTGACACATACGTGAGACTCGAAGATAAGAAAAATGTGTTATGTGAGAATGATGAATGCAATACATATTTTTTTGTTTTTTGTTTTAATCAAAAATAAACTACAACAAATAGATTGCAAATATCATACAGTGGGGAGACCCCTTTTATTGAATTTGAAAGATTGCAGTATGTTACAAAGAAAAGTACAGTATTTTACAAAGTGCTGTAAGGAAAATGTCTAAGCTCAGGGATCCTGGGTCCTCTCTGAGGAGATCTCAGATGCTGGTTCTGGTATTTTCCTTTTCTTTGATCGGGGTTATTCAGCCGTTGTCGGGTTATTAGTCTTTTGCCATGTGAAAGGAGTGAGCAAGTTCCTTTGATCTTCCATAGCATGTTGTTCTAAAATCTCAATCAGAGCATCCTTTTCTTTTAACAGTTCCTGAATTTTGGTACACTCCACATTGAGGATTCGATACTTGTTTTTCCAAGAGCTTTTCTCCCGTTGAACTTTGTTGAGAGCGACCTGGAGTTTTTCCGTATCAGACATAAAATAAAGGACGGATTCCTTTAACAGAAAAACTTCTTGACGAGGGTAAGACATCCTCAGCTTGAGGGCTCTAGTTTGTACCCAGTGGAGATAAGGTTCCATGGAGATATAATCTGGTCTTCCTAGAGACTCTCTTCCTTTCCTGTGAACATGTTGTCAGGCGTGCACTATTTCTTTCTTTAGTGCCCAGTCATTTTCCCATTCCTTGAAGAAAAGACCTTCCAGATGAACATTATGTTGCATATTCTTCATCGGGTATCCGAGTTGACGGTGAACTAAAATTGAATGATAGTTGATTCCTCCTTTAGTTCCTATGAGGGGTACATTAGGGAAGTTTCCACATCTGTTGATGATCTTTATCCCCTCATAAATCCTATTGTACCAATCTATGTCTGAGTTGGTGAGAGACATGATTCTTTGTGACCAACATAGAGTACTCTTATGGTCCCAAAAAGCAGCAGACTTGGGTAAATGAGAAGTGAACCATTTGTAGAGCAGGGGTACACATCATGTGATCATTCCTCCGCTGTACAAATTCCTTAAGTGTACATAATGATAAGCATCTGCGAGCAAGGTTGGTACGAGGTCTCCAATCAGAAATATCTTAATGGCATTGGTATCGACGAAGTTATCGATGTTGGGAAAGAGGAATAACCCATATGTGAGTAGAACAAAGATACCTTCGAAAGCAGTTATGTTTCCTACACTGGCAAATTATAGAGCTTTCTTTATCAAGAATTTAGCTGGTAAACCCTGGATTCCTCCCTTAGTGGTTATGTGATTCCTAATCTCTGACTCGTCCAAATAGATTGCTCTTGCAATGGTTTGTTCTTTTGGAATTTCTTCCAGTCCAGAAAAGGGAGCTTGGTCAATGATAGGTAAATCAGTCAGATGAGAGTATTCTTCTAACGTTGGTGCCAGTTGATAATCCGGGAATGTGAAACAGTGGTAAACCGGATCGTAGAACTGTATCAGCGTAGACATAATTCCTTCAACTACGTGGACCCTTAACAGAGACAGCAGTCCTCTATGCTTAGCTCTGAAAGCATCAGGGTTGGTGATCATCCTTGCCAACCTCCTTAAATCCTCTAGTTTTGGAGCCTTGAAGGTGTACTTGTGCATCTTTCTTCTACCGAAATCCATAACGCAGTCTCTCTGATATTTGCAATTATTGTTTTAGTTTATTTTTGAAGGAAGAAAAAGAAAAAGGAAAGAAATTTTTCTTTGTTTAAGAGTTTTTTAAATGAATGCATGAATGCAGAACACAAAATCATTGAAAAAACATGGGTTCAAAGGTTCAACGTCACGAGCATGGAGTCATGGCTCTACCCATACCCAAAGGTTGTATTCTGGTCAATTTTTTGTACCTGTAGAACGGATCCTAAGGTTCCCAAAATCATTGACCCCCTAGGGATATCAACATTTGGCTGCTTCACCCGAGCGAGCTGTAGCATCCTAGGGTAATCTCATTTGAGTGTAGCATCGCGTATCAACTATTCACGATAGTCACCGCACTACCAAATGGTCATAGGGTTAATGTCTACTAAATCCTCAGGGTCACGGATGCCGCATGTAACACCCCAAATTTATTAGAATATTTATTTAAATATAATATTTGTGAGTTTTCGGTGAATTTTGGTGGTTTGTATCGATGTCGGTATTTTGGTGGAGTTTTGGTTATTTTAACTAAATAATAGTATATGATATGAATATATTAGTATTATTATTAATTTAAAATAATATTAGAGGAATTAAGGGCAAGATGGGCTTTTGAGGAGGATTAGTGAGGGTAATTTGGGGAAAGCCCATTGTGAGAGCCCAAGGGTTTAACAAAAAGGAATTGGGAAGGAATAAGATTCATTTTGGTTGGAACGTGAAAATAAGGAGAAAGTGCAGAGCTCTGAGGAAAAAGGAAAAGGCGAGGATTCGTGAAGGTTTTCAAAGGCTCAATAGAGAAAAGCTCTGGATCGACAATCTAAGGTATGGGGAGTATTGCCTTTCATTGTTTTCAATATAGGAAGTGATGTGTTTAAAGTGGATTTTGAGGTTTTTGGGATTTTTGAAGGGTTTATGAGTTATTGATGATTTAGAGGTATTTCTGAGGATCGATGATGGATTATTAAGGGTTGAATTGATTCGGGTAAAAATAAGCCTTCGAGGCAAAAACCTTTTGATGATATGTGGGATCTTGTATGAGGAAAGGGATTTATGGGGTTTATGGGAACCTTGAGAGTTTGTGAAAGTTTATATGATTTTGAGTTAGGATAGTGGAATTAATCGACCTAATAGTCGAAGGTTTTATGCCTTTGATTGCCTTGATGTTTCAGGACTATTTTGGGAGTGTTTTAGGGTGCATTGAAGTTGGAATCGTAAGGGTTTTTGGGGCTGGGATGCTACTGGTGCGTAGCAACGATTGCAGGAATCGCTAGTTCGCAAAGCGAATAAATCATTCGCAAGGCGAATGTTCGCCCAAGCTCGCAAAGCGAGCAGCGCAGCGAATGCGCAATAAATTGTGTGATGATACTGGGATGAATTCTGAGGTGTGATTTTGTAGGCTCGCACAGCGAATGTCCCAACGAAGGGATTCGCACAGCGAATAGAGGAGCGAGGAGATGAAGACTAGGGAAATATCTGGTTTTGTATGGGATTGGGGCTTCGCTGCCAGCTTCGCAAAGCGAAGGTCCCAGCGAGCAAGTTCGCACAGCGAACTCAGTAGCGAACCCTGATGTTCGCGAAAGTTTGTTTAAGATTTCTGTGATGTTCTGATTTTTGATGTTGTGATCTTTCTGATGGTTTACTGTGATGTTACTGATGATTATGAGATGATGAATTGTGATGTTTTGATGAATATATGATGACATGATTAACATGATGTTTTGGTGAATGATGATGCACATAATGATATTTTTGATGATGATGATTATTGACGTTGTGTATCGTGCATTCATAGCATATTCTGGTGATGATTTAGGACTTCGGTCCTGTGATGATGATGTTAGACTTTGGTCTATTGTGGCTTCCATCCCATTGTGTGGATGTGAAGTGGTGTATGACGTGCTCCGGTTCTTGTGTGGAACCGATCCTATTTGACGGGGATCTTGGAGGGTGATGGCCTAAGTGTCCATCGATTGTGACGATTGGTACCACATGCACGAGTCCTGTTGTGCATTGCATTTAGGTGGCATTTGCTGTGATTTATGATGACGTGTTTTGATGTTTGCCTTGTGATGACTCTGATGATGTTGTATATGATGATGACGACATTTTTATGCATATCTTATTTTATATTGATTATAATGAATTGTATTACTCACTCTTCCTATTTGAATGTTGCCTCCACGTGGGTAACGTGCAGGTGATCAGGATTAGATGTGGATGCTTTTGAGGATTTTTGAAGTTATTTGCATTTTGGTCGATATAGAGGGTCTTGCTCTGATAGTGTAACATCGGGTTGGGTCGTTGAGTTGAACCATGTTCAGTTTTATTTGGTTATTATTTTATTGATTATTTGATGACTAATGGTTTATGTTAATAAACCCTTTTGTGGGATTTTTGTGGTTATGGTGGTTATGCTGCCATTTGAAGGCATTTTTAAGTTATTTTGTGGAAAACCTGTTGTTTACGGAGTAATTTTGTTGATTTGATTTTATTTAGAAATGTGCACCCTTTGAGGTGATTATGATTTTACCATGATTTTATGTTTATTCCGCTGCGATAATTGTGGGGGTAGAAAAGGGTGTTACATTAGTCGTATCAGAGCAGGTCGATCTGTCCGGCCAGGTTTTTACGTGATGTTAGTCCCTTGTCGGTCGACATGTGTGTGTACACTGTCGATGTTTTAGTTCTTCTAACCTTGTTGGTGGTGTGCAGGATGGCTGGAAGAAATGATCTTGCTATTGCTGATGCTTTGGACTCAGTTGCTAATGTGATGGCACAACTTAATCCGAATGGTGGAGTTCCGATGAGTTTCGTGCTTTGGGGGAGTTCAAGAGGAACAATCCGCCAGATTTTGAGGGTACTCACGATCCAGCAAGTGTACACAAGTGGCTGAAGGTGATCGAGAAGATTTTCTGAGGAATGGGATGCACTGATGCGCAGCAAGTTCAGTTTGGAACTCATATGCTGTCAGAGGAGGCTGAGGATTGGTGGGATAACACCCGTCAGAGACTGGAAGATGTTGGCATTGTGATAAACTGGGCTGTGTTTAAGTAGGAATTTCTGGGAAAGTATTATCCAGAGGATGCTCGTGGTAAGAGAGAGGTTGAATTCCTTGAGCTGAAGCAAGGAGACATGACTGTTGCATAGTATGCTGCGAAGTTCAAGAAGCTGGTGAAGTTCTGTCCTCACTACAACTGTGCTGATGCTGAGATGTCCAAGTGCCTCAAGTTCGAGAATGGGCTGAGACCAGAGATTAAGAAAGGTATTGGGTATCAATAGATCTGCAGGTATGCTGAGTTGGTGGACAAGAGCAGAATCTACGATGAGGATAGCCGAGCTCGATCTGCTCACTACAAGCAGTTGAGTGAGAAGAAAGGGCAGTATAGGGGGAAACCTTATACGAATTCAGCTGACAAAGGGAAGCAGAAGGCTTCAGATGGGAAAAATACAAGTGGGGGAGCAGCTCCCGCTTCTGGGAAGTGTTATAGGTGTTGCGAGCAAGGTCACCGTGCTGATGTTTGTACTAATAATGTGTTGAGGTACTATAGGTGGGGTAAGAAGGGTCATAGAGCTAATGATTGCAAGGATGATGGTCCAACTTGTTTCAATTGTGGTGAGAAGGGTCACATCAGTACCCAGTGTCAGAAACTGAAGAAGACGGCTACTGCTGCTCAGACCAGTGGCCGAGTGTTTGCTTTGAGTGGTGCAGAAGTGTCAGAGAAGGACAACCTGATTCGAGGTACTTATTTTATTAATGATGTTGACTTGGTTGCTATGATTGATACTGATGCTACTCATTCTTTTATCTCGCTTGAATGTGCTAATAGATTGAGTTTGAAGTTGTCTGATATGAATGGTAGTATGCTAATAGAGACTCCTGCTAATGGTTCTGTTACTACTACTTTTGTGTGTTTGAGATGTCCTTTGATGATTTTTGGGAAGAGTTTTGTGATGGATTTGGTGTGCTTACCCTTGCACCAAATCGATGTAATCCTTGGAATGAACTAGTTGGAGTTCAACCATGTTCATATAAATTATTATACTCAGACTGTGGAGTTTCCTGAGTTTGGTGATAGTGGAGAGTTGATGTTCCTGTCTGCTAAGCAAGTAGGCGAGCTTATGGGAAACGAAGCCTTGGTGTTTGCAATGTTTGCATCATTGCAGATTGATCGTGAATTTGCCTGTTGTTTGTGAGTTTCCAGAGGTGTTTACAGATGACATCAGTGATTTGCCTCCAGAACGGGAAGTAGAGTTTGCGGTGGACTTAATACCAGGTACGAGTCTAGTGTCGATGGCTCCTTATCGGATGTCAGCTTCTGAGTTGAGTGAATTAAAGAAACAACTGGAAGAATTACTTGAGAAGAGATTTGTCCGACCATGTGTTTCTCCGTGGGGTGCTTATGTGCTATTAGTTAAGAAGAAGGACGGAAGTATGAGATTGTGTGTTGATTATCGGCAGTTGAATAAAGTGACTACCAAGAATAAGTATCCACTTCTGAGAATCAACGACTTGATGGATCAGTTAGTAGGTGCTTGTGTGTTTAGTAAGATTGATTTGAGGTCTGGTTATCATCAGATTCGTGTTAAACCTGACGACATTCCGAAGATAGCTTTCAGAATGAGGTATGGTCACTATGAATACACTGTGATGTCGTTCGGTGTGTCCAATGCACCTGGTGTATTCATGGAGTATATGAATCGGATATTTCATGAGTATTTGGATCAGTTTGTTGTGGTTTTCATTGGTGATATTCTGATATATTCTAAGTCTGAAGAAGAGCATGCTGAGCATTTGAGAACTGTGTTGCAAGTATTGAAGGAAAAGAAGTTGTATGCAAAGCAGCCAAAGTGTGAGTTTTGGTTGAAGGAAGTGAGTTTCCTTGGCCATGTGATATCGAGTGGTGGAATTGCTATAGATCCTTCCAATATTGATGATGTGTTGCAGTGGGAGACTCCGAAGTCTGCTACTGAGATACGAAGTTTTATGCTATTGGCGGGTTATTACCGCAAGTTTATCGAGGTTTTTTCTAAGTTGGCATTACCTTTGACTCAGTTGACTCGAAAGGGTCAATTGTTTGTGTGGGATGTGGCTTGCAAAGAGAGTTTTGTGGAATTGAAAAAGAGGTTAACGACCGCTCCAGTATTGATTTTTCCTAATCCGAACGAATCTTTTGTGGTGTATTGTGATGCGTCGAAGATGGGTATTAGTGGAGTGTTGATGCATAATGGACAAGTTGTTGCCTATGCTTCGAGACAATTGCGAGTTCATGAGAGGAATTATCCTACCCATGACTTAGAATTGGCCATTGTGGTGTTTGTACTGAAGATTTGGAGACATTATCTGTTTGGCTCTAAGTTTGAAGTGTTCAGTGATCATAAAAGTCTGAAGTACTTATTTGATCAGAAAGAATTGAATATGAGGCAGAGAAGGTGGTTAAAGCTGTTGAAGGATTTTGATTTTGATTTGAGTTATCATCCGGGCAAAGTAAATGTAGTGGCTGATGCATTGAGCAGAAAGTCATTGCATATGTCGATGCTTATGGTGAAAGAATTGGAATTAATTGAGCAATTCTGAGATTTGAGTTTGGTGTGTGAAGAGACTCCTGACAGTGTGAAGTTGGGAATGTTGAAGTTGACTAGTGACATTCTGGAAGAGATCAGAGTGGGACAACAATCTGACTTAAAGTTAGTTGACCAGTTGACTTTGATCAACCAAGGTAATGGAGGAGAATTCCGAATTGACGAGAATGGTGTGATGATGTTTAGAGACAGGGTGTGTGTTCCAGATGTCCCAAATATTAAGAAGAGCATTCTTGATGGAAGGACATCGAAGTAGGTTGAGTATTCATCTCGGTGCTATGCAGATGTACCAAGATTTGAAAAAGTTATTTTGGTGGCCGAGTATGAAAAAGGATGTTGCGGAGTTTGTTTATGCGTGTTTGACTTGTCAAAAGCCAAAGATTGAGCATCAGAAGCCTTTAGGTATGATGCAACCATTGAGGATTCCAGAATGGAAATGGGATAGTATTTCCATGGATTTTGTGGTGGGATTGCCGAAGACTACTAAGGGAAATGATTCAATTTGTGTGATCGTGGATAGATTAACTAAATCGGCTCATTTCTTGCCGATGAAGATTAATCATTCTATGCAGAAGTTGGCCGAGATATATATTGAGGATATTGTGAAGTTGCATGGGATACCTTCGAGTATTGTGTCAGATAGAGATCCGAGATTTACATCGAGGTTCTGGAAGAGTTTGCAAGATGCATTGGGTACTAAGTTGAGGATGAGTTCTGCCTATCATCCGTAGACGGACGATCAGACAGAAAGGACTATCCAATCTTTAGAAGATTTGCTGAGGACTTATGTGTTGGATCATGGAGGATCTTGGGATAGCCATTTGCCGTTGATTGAGTTCACGTACAATAATAGTTTTTATGCTAGTATTGGAATGGCGCCCTATGAAGCTTTGTATGGGAGGAGGTGTAGGACTCCTTTGTGTTGGTATGAGTTGGGCGAGAGTGCTGTACTCGGACCTGAGATTGTTCAAGAGATGAATGAGAAGATTAAGATGATCCAAGAAAGGATGAGAGTGTCGCAGAGTCGCCAGAAGAGCTATCATGATAAGAGGAGGAAGACACTTGAATTCCAAGAGGGAGATCACGTGTTTTTGAGAGTGACGCCAGTGACTGGTGTTGGTCGAGCTTTGAAGTCTAGGAAGCTCACTCCATATTTTCTTGGCCCGTATCAATCTCACAGAGGATATGAGAGGTAGCCTATCGAATTGATTTACCGCCGTCACTTGCGAATTTGCATGATGTGTTCCATGTGTCTCAATTGAGGAAGTACATTCCGGATCCGTCGCATGTGATTTAGATGGATGATGTACAAGTGAGGGATAACCTGACAGTGAAAGCTTTACCTGTGCGGATTGACGGTCGAGAAATGAAGCAACTGCGGGGTAAAGACATAACTTTGGTGAAGGTGTTGTGGGGCGGACCAGCTGGAGAAAGTTGGACTTGGGAACGCGAGGGCAAAAATTCTGTAAGTGGGGGAGAGTTGTAACACCCCAAATTTATTAGAATATTTATTTAAATATAGTATTTGTGAGTTTTTGGTGAATTTTGGTGGTTTGTGTCGATGTCGGTATTTTGGTGGAGTTTTGGTTATTTTAACTAAATAATTATATATAATATGAATATATTAGTATTATTATTAATTAAAAATAATATTAGAGGAATTAAGGGTAAGATGGGCTTTTGAGGAGGATTAGTGAGGGTAATTTGGGGAAAGCCCATTTTGAGAGCCCAAGGGTTTAACAAAAAGGAATTGGGAAGGAATAGGATTCATTTTGGTTGGAACGTGAAAATAAGGAGAAAGTGCAGAGCTCTGAGGAAAAAGGAAAAGGCGAGGATTCGTGAAGGTTTCCAAAGGCTCAATAGAGAAAAGCTCTGGATCGACAATCTAAGGTATGAGGAGTATTTCCTTTCATTGTTTTCAATATAGGAAGTGATGTGTTTAAAGTGGATTTTGAGGTTTTTGGGATTTTTGAAGGGTTTATGAGTTATTGATGATTTAGAGGTATTTCTGAGGATCGATGATGGATTATTAAGGGTTGAATTGATTCGGGTAAAAATAAGCCTTCGAGGCGAAAACCTTTTGATGATATGTGGGATCTTGTATGAGGAAAGGGATTTATGGGAACCTTGAGAGTTTGTGAAGGTTTATATGATTTTGAGTTAGGATAGTGGAATTAATCAACCTAATAGTCGAAGGTTTTATGCCTTTGATTGCCTTGATGTTTCAGGACTGTTTGGGAGTGTTTTGGGGTGAATTGAGGTTGGAGTCGTAAGGGTTTTTGGGGTTGGGATGCTACTGGTGCGTAGCAGCGATTGCAGGAATCTCTAGTTCGCAAAGAGAATAAATCATTCGCAAGACGAATGTTCGCCCAGGCTCGCAAAGCGAGCAGCGCAACGAATGCGCGATAAATTGTGTGATGATACTGGGATGAATTCTGAGGTGTGATTATATGGGCTTGCACAGCGATTGTCCCAACGAAGGGCTTCGCACAGCGAATAAAGGAGCGATGAGAGGAAGACTAGGGAACTCTCTGGTTTTGTATGGGATTGGGGCTTCGCTACCAGCTTCGCAAAGCGAAGGTTCCAGCGAGCAGGTTCGCACAGCGAACTCAGTAGCGAACCCTGATGTTCGCGAAATTTTGTTTATGATTTATGTGATATTCTGATGTTTGATGTTGTGATCTTTCTGATGGTTTACAGTGATGTTACTGATGATTATGAGATGATGAATTGTGATGTTTTGATGAATATATGATGACATGATTAACATGATGTTTTGGTGAATGATGATGCACATAATGATATTTTTGATGATGATGATTATTGGCGTTGTGTATCATGCATTTATAGCATATTCTGGTGATGATGTTAGGACTTCGGTCCTGTGATGATGATGTTAGACTTCGGTCTATTGTGGCTTCCATCCCATTGTGTGGATGTGAAGTGGTTTATGACGTGCTCCAGTTCTTGTGTGGAACCGATCCTATTTGACGGGGATCTTAGAGGGTGATGGCCTAAGTGTCCATCGATTGTGACGATTGGTACCACATGCATGAGTCTTGTTGTGCATTGCATTTAGGTGGCATTTGCTGTGATTTATGATGACGTGTTTTGATGTTTGCCTTGTGATGACTCT